>JAUDYJ010000007.1:0-600000 GCA_030761175.1 Masticophis lateralis | reverse complement strand
TTAACTTTTTCTAGTAAAAGTGTGGTTTTGTTCTGACTTCCACAATCCCTTTTTCTTTTTCTTTTTTTTTCTTCTTTTTTTTGTCTTGGGAAGATCTACGGCTGTTTTCAAAACATTTTGAGGCAGAGTCACCAGGAGACAAAAGGTGCATGTCAAATCTTACGTACAACCACCACAGGCAGCTGCAGTGCCATCATTTTATGTTTTAATTAGTAAAATATAACATCCCAATGAGTTCCATATTCAATAATGAAAAAAATGGATGTCTGTAACAATTTGTATACAGTTATAAAATTAGTTATTTGACTTAATTATTCAGGAATCTCTTAATATACTAGATTCTTCTGATCTATAACCATCTCATTACACAGGTAGCAATTATTTTAAAAGCGTAGTCTCTAAATTAGGCTGTTGGAAAATAAACACACTTAAGCCTACCGTTCTGTCCGGAGTATTTGAAATTACAGCTCGTGGCTTGTTGAGGTTGGTTGCTTATGCCTCTCTAACTGTTGTAACTTTTTATTGATTATTGTTTGAAAGACAAAATTCCGTAACTTTTTTGGAAGTGGTGCCATAAAATATGCAATGCCTATGTCCTTGTAACAAACTTTTTTTTTTTAATCTGCAGATTTTAGAGATGGAACTCATTCGAAGGATCTTCACGAGGATAGATAATTCTCTGCCTTTCAATTTCAATCAGTATTTCTTCATTGGACTTTGATTTTTAAATGCCCTCAGGATTGTAGTGTTTATCTGACGCTCATTTATTCTGTAGTATTTCTGCCATTCTGATCAGAATCACAAATGCCCCCTTTCCAAGACTTTATGTGCATGGGACACTTTCTGGCATAAATGAGAAGACAATGACTTTAATCGGCAAAAAGGTATGTTTCATATATATGTGTGTGTGTGTGTGTAGTGCATAATGAGGCAAAAAAGGCAGGGCAGGGTTTTACTCTTCTCAGAATAGACATTGGAATTTCAGCAAATGGTTTTCCGAATGCTTCTTATAATGCAGATGCGGCAAGAGGTCTTGCAAAAAGATGCATCTAACAGATATTCTGCTTGTTGCATGTCTCAATCATGGTATCAGTCATGCAGTTCTCTTTTGGGATCAACAGCACAAAGATAAAAAGTAGAAAGCAAAAGCAACTCAGGCTGGAAAGTTGGCTCCTTAGATATCAAATATTTCCCTAGCGCTTGAAAATTATTATGAAATGAGTTCCATAATAATTGTCAAGTGCTGGGAAAATCAGGAGATTCAGGCAACTCAAATAAGTATAAAAATACATTGCAAGCTTAAGTTCTCTACCAAAATCTGGCCAACTAACAGTCAAGGGAAATGAGCGGGAGATAAGAGGGGCATTCAAGGTCAACTGAACTTGATCTCTTGTGGCTGCACAGGGAGTTGTGAACTTATAATACATTTGACCCCTTCCTTGGGCTTAGCCTGGTCATCTCCTACAATAATGTTACCATGACGCCCTGGTTGGCGCAGTGGTTGGATGCAGTATTGCAGGCTAACTCTGGCCACTGCCAGGAGTTCAATCCTGACCAGCTCAGGGTTGACTCAGCCTTCCATCCTTCCGAGGTCGGTAAAATGAGGAGCCAGATTGTTAGGAGTAATAGGCTGACTCTGTAAACCACTTAGAAAGGGCTGTGAAGCGGGATATAAGTCTAAGTGCTCTTGCTCTTGCTATGAAGAGCAATTTACTGAGCACCAAATCTTTACAGATTAGAAGCTTAGGTTCTAGAATAGCTCTTAACTACAGTATTGGGGAATTCAACAAGCATGCTCACGTGGTTTTCACAAAGATAATATATGAAACACAGAACCGAGTTTAGAACGTCACTGATCTGTTAAGTGAAACTGTGAGTATTTCCCCTTTTTGCTGTGTATGTGTATGATAGGAGAAAAGTTACATCTTATAGTATATGGTGTACTAAATGGTTGGATTTTTATGTTAGGAAGTCAGAATTATTTAGACTAACCACCTCAAGTCTTTTTAGGCACTCTCTGGAATATAACTGTCCATTAGTTCCTTTCTTCAGCCTTTCTGTTGGCAGTGCAAGGTTGACAGAATGAATTAGTTTCAAAAATGTATTTTGTAGGAATTTAAACAAATAGAAACAAAAGCAGCCAGTTTGCTCACGATTTAGTTAGCAAGGTTCCTTAATTATCCACCTTAATTGGGAATCAATTAAGTCAGGAATTCATACAATTCAGACTCTATATTGAAACCCTGATATCTTGCCTTCCTCTAATTCTAATTGTTCACTAGGCTAGCTAGGACTGATGCCCCAAATAATTGGGCTATATGCTGTACATCTGGGGATAAGGTAGTCCTCAATTTATAACCATGATAGAGCCTTGTATTACAACCTCATTACAGTTGTAAGCCATAATGGTCGTAAAGCTCGTTGCCTGTGTGACTGGTCTGATTTTACCACATTTTTGTGGCAGTCATTAAGTGAAGACTGTGGTTGTAAAGCAAAATAAGAGACTGTCAGAGGCAGGGGGAGGAGTTAAACGAGGCATCAGCCTAGAATCCTTATGTAGCCACAAGTCTGCTAAGTCCAACCTCCCTTGAGTTCTGTTGACCCTTATCTAACGCTAATCAAGTGCTGACCATTTGTTGAGAAGATTCTTTAAAAAAAAAATCACAAAACGTGATCACATGACCATGGGACCCTGCAAACCACCATAATTGCAGGCTAGCCACTGAGTGTCTGACATGTGGTCACATGACCTTGGGAGGCAGGTCCGACTCTTAATTTCTGAACTGGGTTGTGACTAATCCTGGAGCCAGGTTTGTCTTAACTAAGTGACCGGTCATAAGTTGAGGACTAATACTATGCATTTAATGCTCAGAGGCAGATCAACTACTAAACTAGAACAAAAGATAAAAAGAAGGTGTAGATTCAACTTTGAGGGTTTTTTCTAGATAAAATATTTTACTTTTCAAAGCAAAATCATTTAGACCAACAAGGATTTAAGCTGAGAAGAAGGAGTTCATTCTAAAACAATCATCAGGCACCAGAATTGACAGTGTGGAGACTCTGGCCAATTCAGTTGTGTCCAACTCTTGGCTACCCAGCACACATTAAAAGGAAGCAAAGCAGAGGGCCCCTAAATTAATCTTGTACCAAACCAATCTTTAGTGTATCTTTAATAACTAGGGAGTCAGACAATCAATTAGAACAGAACTGGAAGGGACCTTGGAGGTCTTCTAATCCACCCTTCTGCTCAAGGAGGACAACCTATATAATTTCAGACAAGTGGCTGTCCAGTCTCTTCTTAAAAGCCTCCAGTGATGGAGCTCCCACCACTTCTGGGGGCAACTTCTGTTTCACTGATTAATTCTTCTCACCATTAGGAAGCTTCCAGGCTGTTTCTCTCCTTGATGAGTTTCCATCCTTTGCTTCTTGTCCTGCCTTCTGGTGCTTTGGAGAATAGGTTGGCCCCCACTTCTTTCTGGTAGCCCCTGAGATACGGAAATACTGCTATCATGTCATCCCTAATTCTTCTTTTCTCTAGACTGGACATGCCAATTCCTGCAACTGTTCCTCATATGTTTTCCTCTGTAAGGACATAATTTCTGAACTTCAGGACGGTAAGCACTTTTCATAAAAATACATCTCAAAATGACTGTTCTACACATTACTCAGGATTTTTGCTTTAAAAAAAAACACAATAGGAATGTCACGAACAAAAGAAAAGAAGCACCACAGGAGGATTGGAATTTCTTCATCAGCCTAATCAAAAGCATCAGGTGTTCCATCAGAGGCAGTTTAGTGGCACATGTTCTCCTGACAAGCTAAGAACATCTTTACAGATTTTGAAACACAACCATCGATCACCGTTTGGGAACAATCGTTGCCCGCTGATCACAAGCATGCAGCTGAACACATAAATCACACTTGTGCCCGATCCATTTCAAGGCAGCTGATTCTACCTTCCCAGCTACATTTAGAGTACAGTAGATTTTCTTCTGTCATAGTCAATCTATTTTCACTTCTTGAGTGGCTGAATGATCGCTGGTGAGTTTTGCACCTGCCGCCCAGGGAAGTCGGGAAGAAAAGAGAACTTACAGCTTCTGGCAGCTGCAGAAAAGATGACAGCAACGGAGAAATTTAAAAGCGAGTGATGGGAAGAGGGGGAGCCCTGTAGTCCAAGGGCTGAGTGCCCCCATTTTGATATATTGAGCAACAACTAAAATATATACCCGTCGGCTCCTGGGAAAATACAGACATGTTAATTTGACAGGTTTGAATTGAGATAAGTTGAAATTGGTAGTGCAGTATTGGCTGTTTTTGGCAATAACAACTTGCAGACTGTGGTTGCTTTGTTATTATGTTCTGCCCATAAGCCTGGAAACGAAACATTACAAATTCAATGATGTTCTTTTATAATTTGCTCTGTGATATTTTTTTTTTAAATCAAGATATACATGCAACCTGTAGGAATAAGACGGGAATTAAAAGCACACGGAGAGACAATTACACTTAAGACCCACAAGAGTTAACAAATCGAACATGTTAACAAGAGAAAGCCATGAAAATGAGAGAATGGAAAGAATGAGTTTTTTGTGTGTGTTTTGAAAGACGTGTGCTAAATGGTCATGATTTGTCCTTGTTATGAGAGTAGAGGGACAATTGGAAACGATAAAAGAACCAGTTTTAAAACATGCTCCCATGACTCTTCTTCCTCGGACACAATATGCCTTCAAATGTCACCATTGCAAAGCATACTTTTTTCATCTTCCTTTTTAAGTTTTTTTTAAATATATAACACTAGAAAGGAAGAAAATCATGAGCTGTGTGTCATGTACATCTAAGTTTCTTAGTTTATCTAGAAATCCTAATTATAGATAATGAGTAGGAAAAGAAACTTGACTAAGAAATTATGTAAGATAAAATCTGCCCCAGGAGATCCATTCTGCTACCCTTCCACCATACTTTCAAGGACATTTCTTCTGGAAACCTCTTCAGTGTTTGTAACTGCTATTGTCCAGTTAAGGAGTTATTTTACCTGTTGGCTATAGTGGGTGCATTGTTTGGACAATGGAACAGTCATTATTATTTTGTTAGAAATGCTTTTAACCTATTTTAGTAGTTTTCTTGGACATTAAAAAAACAAGCAGTGTAAAAGGAAAGTGAATATGCTTTAATAATGTATAACATCTGGAACTGCTGCCAGGGCTCTATTTCTTCCTCCCAAAAATACAGCTTCTATCAGAGGTCTAAGTAACAACAGGAGAAAGACCTCTGAGCCCCTTGCTTGGATAAGGTCGTCTCTCAAAACAGCCAATAAAAGCCTCCTACATTTTCTGTTTTGGGTTTTAATAATGATGCCAGTGATTGCCATTCGCTTTAGCCGAAGGTGAAAATAGCAAAGCATTCTCTCTTCCTGAACACAAAATAGGCTGAAAGCTGAGAGTACTCTGAATAAATAATAAATGGGGGAGGTTGCTCCATTTTATGTGTGCTAAATGTTAATAGGGCAAGAACGCAGAGTTTACAGTGTAGGTGCTTGAAGGTTACTTTTATTTCAAAAGGAAATGCCAGTAAGAATAACAGATCTGTTTTAATCTAGTTTGCATCACTTTTGGGGTGGGTGGAATCTCTTGTGAAAAGCGATTTTTGGATTAGGGAATATGTACCGTGTTATAATCTTCCTGTGCTGCCTAATCCGGTTACCAGAAGGGAGGCCAGAGATTTTCATTTATTTATTTTGCAAGAGGACAGTAAGCAAATTATGTTATGTCGGTATTATTTCTTTTTACTTTGCTTCCCAACTTCTATCCAGCAAAGTAGATAAGACATAATGAATACCTTGTGATGTAACTCACAACAAAACCTGCATCTTTGCAGTTCCGTATTGTCCAGACATCATCATCTAGAGTTAGAAAGTCTCCGAGTCCAACCTCCTGCTATACCATTTCAGACAAATGGTTGTCTAATCTCTTCTTAAATGTTTCCAGTGATGGAGCACCCACAACTTCTGGAGGCAAGCCATTCCACAAGTGGATTGTTCTCACTGTCACGAATCCCTCCTTAGTTCTACTTGATTAGTTTCCATCTGTTATTTCTTGTCCTGCCTTCAGGTGCTCTGGAGAATAGGTTGACCCCCTCTCTTCTTTGTGTCAGCCCCTCAAATATTGGAAGACTTCTATCATGTCTCCCCTATTCCTTCTTTTCATTAAACTAGACATACCCAATTCCTGTAATCATATGTTTTATTCTCCAGTACCCTAATCACCATTTTTTGCTCTTCTCTGCATTCTTTCTAGAGTCTCAATATCTTTTTTAAATCGTGGTGACCAACACTGGATGCAATATTCAAGTATGGTCTTAGCAAGGCCTTATAAAGTGGTAGAAATAGAAATAGAAAGCAGCACTCCTTCCCAGAGAAGCATGAGAGGCCAGCTTTCTTCTGACCCATCATGAGCACAACAGCTTCCTTCCTTCCAGTGCTTCTCTGCCCCACCACCCCACCCACCCCACTCTAAAGCCATAAGCAGCAGGAGCATTACTGGTCCCCACTGTTTTGACTGGGGAGGTTGGGTGCACTTGAAAAGGGCAACCGAGTCACAAAGGCCATTTACAGTGGAATGTGAAAAGAAAAATCAAAACATGGAGAACGACATCCAACCAATCCAGCTAAATTTGGTGACAGAGTGTATTATGGTCTAACTTCGAAACTAAACCCTCAAAAACAGCCATCTTTGCTCTCATGCATTTGGCAGCTGCTGGTGGTAGGCTGTTTTTCACCTATCGCGGATTAAGAGAAAGAGAGGAATTCCTGTTTCATCTTGCTTAAGCCAAATGGTTTTATTTTTCCATTCTTGTGTGGTGTGTAAAAAAAGCCCACCTGGCCTATGGAAATATGGCACTCTAGATTAAGGAGGAGAATTGTTGGAGAACGTAGGCAAAGCAAAATGGCTGTCCTGCTCAGGAGTCAGAGTAGAAGAGACACAGTGATATGAGGTTTAGCAAAAGTGTTGCAATTTCAGCAGATCTCTAGGTAGTACCTGATTATCCAACTTCATTGGAGGGACAATAAAGTCCCTTGCTCAAATTATAGAGATAGAGTGGAGGGCCCTCCATGCCGGTGGAGCCTCCTTTAGTATAGTGGTGAAGTGCAGCATGTAGCAGAATTGTTCTTGGGACACACTTCAGCCAAGACCCAAAGGAAGGGGCAGGCAGTTCCAGCAAGTCAAGGCCTGCCCCCCCTTCAAGCCACCTGGAAAAGACCCATGGGTCTCCAACCACCAACCACCAAAATGTCCACATACACTGGAATACAAAATCCGAGCAGACCAGAAGCAAAGGGAAAATTGCTATTTCTCTGAGTGTAGAACTGACCTTTTTTTCTGGGTTGAAATATACCAACAATAGCTTGTGGTTGGCGCCATGAAATCAGTCTTGGGAGCAAAGTGACAGTAAGTTCATGTGCAGCTATCTTTTCTCTCAACCAGCCATTCTTTTCAGGGAAGAAGTTCGGTTGGATGCTCCAGATATTTTCCTGGTTTTTCAAGTTGAGCACTTATAGTCATGGAAAGAACGTTCTACCACTCAGAAGAAGCCTCCCATCTCTCCCTGAATCCCTCCATAGGAATCATCATTCAAAAAGGTTTGGGTGAGAGAAAAGCTTGATCCCCTTCATTGGCGCAGGAAGTTCTCCTAACAAGGCAACGCTTGTGGACTGAGTTCATTATACAGTTAGATAATATCTAATCCTACTGTAAAAGATAATTTTTTCCCTGTCCAGTCATTTCCGACTCTAGGACCTGGTGCTCATCTCCATTTCTTGGCTGCGGGAGCCAATGTTGTCTACTCAGTGTGCCTCTTTCTCTCTCTCTCTCTCTCTCTCTCTCTCTCTCTCTCTCTCTCTCTCTCTCTCTCTCTCTCTCTCTCTCTCTCTCTCTCTCTCTCTCTCTCACACACACACACACACACACACACACACACCAAACTAGGCTGCCAAGCTGGAAAGGTTGGAGACCTATCCTAATGGCCTATGAGCAGCAAGCAGCTCCATGTTCACATGGCACATAAAGATTACATACTATTCTGGAGTTATAAATACCCTTGCTTTTGAGATGTATGAATCAGGCGCCCATTTAAAAGGTAAGAAGCAGAGAGGAAATGCCAATTAGCACTTAGAGCAGATGTTAATGTAAGCTTCACAATACGCTTAAAATGCCAGAGTGTGAGGGTTTATTCTTTGAGAATTGCCACGTTTGTTCTTTCAGTATTAAAGCATATTTTAATGTTAGGATTTCTTAGGAAAAGTGGGGATTTGAGTACAGCAAGCTGCTTTTCCATGGGACTGTGGAGAAGTAATCAAGAGGAGTATAGTGTAATATCTCTGCTGTTTCTTCCCTACGACTAGCTACTGTTGAGGTTCTTCAAACCGTAAGTTCCATCAATAAAACAGCCCAGAAGAAAAATTGGGGGTCTACATCTGAGCTGACTGCTAGGAAGGCAGATTAAATTCTTTCAGCATTCTGTAGCGTTCCCAGTTTGTGATAAAAATGTTGCAGAATTTTAACAAAAGTGAATGTCTTATTAATATTGGCTGATTTAGAAACACAGAATAGAAAGATATAGGAATGCAATTACATTGTTGTGCATATTTGTGTTGGCAAAGTGAACAATTGTATAGCTATCTTGAGCATCCAGAAATCAGCTTCATTTATTAAACTTGTATTGAAACAGATCAATTACTTTTTTTCCTCCCTTCCTGAAAAACCTACTTACTTACTTACTTATTTATCCATTCATTCATTCATTCATTCATTCAAATTTCTAAACCACCCAACTCCATACCTCCAACTATATTATCCATTACATTAGTTTTTTTTTTCACCCTGCTGCTCCCTGTTTCATCTGCATATTAATTCAGTTTAAACAGAACAAGCTGCTATTCAACTCCTTAGCTAAAATTAACTGTATCGAGCAAAATATTCTGACTGCTTTTATCCCTTTTGGAAAATCTAACATCAGACAGATCAGATCGTTTCCTAAAGGGGTAGCAATTGGCGGAGCTTCTTAGATTTCCCCCCCCCCCCTGTAATTAAATCAATTTTTCAATTAATTACAGATTGCTTCTGGTGCAAGCAGCTGAAGTTTCTGGTATATAATAGCAGCTTTTGAGCTGGATGCTGCATGCTAAATAAGCGTTCGATCCCTCCCATCCCTGTCTATAAGAAGAGAGCAAAGGATGATAGCCTTGTAAACTCGGATGCTTTTGGATTCAAAGCTGTCAAAGAACCCTGTCCACTCCAGAACTTAGCAACAGTCAGGATCTTTCAACCCAAATTGTTATTCTTCTTCTGGTCATCTATGGAGGTTCTCCGTCATCCAAGTCATGGATGTCCCAAAGCTGCTTTTTCAAGAGACCACTGGGCTTTCTTATTCCACATTTCGCTTCTCATCCCAGAAGCTTCTTCAGCTCTGACTGGATAATGGGGAATGGAAGGGTTTATACTCCTTGCAGACAGCTGGTCATTTGCGTCCTTTTTGAGGGCTGTTGAGGTCTCTTGGAGGTTTATCTTTGTCCTCAGGGTCACCTGAATAATGCAAATGGGTGTGAAGCCTTCTTGGAACTGCTGAAAGGACTTTGTTGTACAGTTTTCTGCAGGATGTTATTCTCATCTCGCTCCTTTTGACAGACAGTGAAATGAGAAGGCGGGATCTTCCTTCTGAAGGCTGCCTTTCATTGAATTCACAATCACTCTGCATATGCAAAGCTATTTCACAAAATAGGCTATATTTTTGCTGCTATTTTTGTTTGGCCCTGTTCTTGCTTTAAAGCAACTTTCTGAGAGTACGGGTAGTCCTCGACTTACAACCATTCATTAAGTGACCATTCAAAGTTACCACGGCACTGAAAACTGACTTACGACTATTTTTCATACTTATGACCATTGCAGCATCACCGTGGTCACATGATCAACATTCAGACATGTGACAACTGGCCTGTATTTATGACAATTGCAGTGTCCCCAGATCATGACAAGCAAACTGTACAACTGTTTTGCTTAGCAATGGAAATTTCGGCCTCAAAATTTCCTCGTAAATTGAGGACTATCTGTGCACCTCTGAAAAAAATGGCTTTGAAATGTTTTCAATAAACAATAATATCTTAACTAAGAGGAACTTAAGTGGGAAAATAACTATCTTAACTTATACTATTATACTTATATTAGTTACGGTCAGGATCTCAGTAAATTTTGTACTACACATAAATTATGCATAGTTCTGTAATATTGGAGTCAACTAATAAGTAATGCAATAATACATAGCGTTTTTTAATCTTTGCCCACATGTTATGATTTTATAATAAGTCATTTTTTTTCTCCTGGCATTAATCAATGCTAGTTGAGTATTAATGAAAAGAATTGTGAAATCAAAAATTGTCTCTTCTAATTGCATGAAGTTGCATATTGTTTTGAGACATGAGAATATGTGGAAGAAAAGCTCTACTACCGGTACATTTTAGAACTTGTATTTTACTATGCATTCTTGTAAAACCCGCCAACACTGACTTATCTGAGCTAGATTGCTTCTTGTCTTCCAAAGCACCAGAAGGCAGGAGAAGACCCAACGGATAGAGACTCACCAAGGAGAGAAGCAACCTGGAATTAAGGAGAAACTTCCTGACAGTGAGGACAATTAACCAGGGAACAAAAGTTGCCTCCAGAAGTTGTGGGAGCTCCATCACTGGAGGTTTTTAAAGAAAGGATTGGACAATCATTTGTCTGAAATGGTCTAGGGTCTCCTGCGTGAGGCCCCTTCCATCTCTGTTATTCTGTTAGATTAAGAGATGTGAGTGGGTAGATCCATAGAGAGATGAACAGGTCTTGGGATGTTGTGCCAGCCTTCAAGTTTGTGGAAAACCTCTTTCCATTTGAACCTTATATATAAATCCTTTTACTTCTCTTCCGACTTCCTTGTCCATTACTTTTTAACACTGTTTCCATTGATTGTGTGTTATTTCGCTTTAGTCACTGCTTTAAAATGTGACCGCGTGGGACAGGGGTAAAATCCAGCAGGTTCTGACAGGTTCTGGAGAACTGATAGTGGAAATTTTGAGCAGTTCAGAGAACCAGCAAATACCACTTCTGGCTGGCCCCAGAGTGGAGTGGGAATGTGGATTTTGCAGTATCCTTCCCCTGCCATGCCCACCAAGCCTGTCCTTCTCTGGTTGGCCATTTTAAAAGCAAAGAAGAGAAGGAATAAGCAAGATTTCTACTCATAAGGAATGTTTGTACTGTAGTTTGAAGCAAAAGATGACAGGCCACGTAGTCAAAAAAGCTCTTATCTGTTTAGAGGAAACTTCAGTTTGTTTTTACTGCTTGCAATAAAACAGCATTTGAGATAGATATATCAGCCATGTTTTTCAATTCAATTCAATGCTATTGCTTCCTTCCTTCCTTCCTTTCTTTGCAAATCTTGCTAATGCAGGCTTGATAATGTTCATCTGAATCCTCTGTTCTCTTGTCCTTGACCATCTTTCTTCTGAAACTTTTCCTCATTGGAACGCAGTTGTCCTGTTTTGTCCTGAAAGGCTGGCTACTGCGCTACAAACTATTCAAAGGGGAACTCTGGAAAATGCGATAAAGCGATTTTCAAGGTACTTTAAGAAGTTAGACTAGGATGACAGAACTCCATAAAATTACAATTGAGATGTCAGCTACGCTTCCTATATAAAGCATGACGATGGCTGGGGTGCTCACCAGCTGTAATTAGATCTGACAGCTTGCTTTTCTTCTCTTTTATGCATCTGAGATTATAAAAATGTTGCATATTTTGTGTATTTTCTCTCTCTCTCTCTCTCGCTCGCTCATACACAGATGTACTTATTTATGTAGGTACTGCTTCAACTTAAAGTGGGAAAAGCAAACTTTTGCTCCTCATGGAACTTTTGTTTCCTGAACGGACCTGTCTTTTATTTTCTTCTGGTAGCAGAGGAATCACTTGGAGACCTTGCTTCCTTGTTCTCATGAACATAAACAGAGGAGGGGTGAAAGAACACTGAGACTTTCAAGATTCCCTGGTATAACTTTATCAGAATAGTAATCTTGGCCTTTTGCTTTCCTGATCTGGTATATCTTGAAGGCCCCATGGCTCCCTTCTACTTGCCACTTATCTCTCGTGAACATGGCAAGGTTCTGTTCTTCCAGAGGATCCAGTTCTTTACGTGTCCCAACCTCCTCTACTGGATGGTGAAAATCTGGGTTAATTGCTTCTCTTTCCACTCTTGCGTATTTTAATTTTTACTCGTTTTACTCTAACTGACTGAGAAAAATTTATAGTCGAAGGTTGAATCTTGCGATCAGTTTAATTTTGATCCAGAGGGACTCTCCTTCTTTTGTGGTTCGTAGAGGTTCGGTTTAAAAGTGCACAAAGACAAAATGGGCAGCCATTGTGTAACATGGAGATCCTTTATTTATTTATTTGTTTGTTTGTTTATTTATTTATTATATGCCGCCCTTCTCCGGAGACTCAGGACGGTTTACAGTGCATTAAGCAATAGCCTTCATACTTTCGTATATACCTGCTTAGTAGGGCTTTCGGGCCCCCCCTAAGCGGTGTTCTTTTTTATACAAAATCAGCTTATTGCCCCCACAATCCGGGACCTCATTTCACCTACCTCAAAAGGATGGAAGGCTGAGTCAACCTTGAGCCTGGTGAGATTTGAACTTGCAATAATTGCAGGCAGCTGTCAGCTAAGTGCTACTTTAACAGCACTTAGTCCACTGTGCCACCAGGCTCCTTGTGTCCTTCTTACCCTGAGCAGCCACCTACGGAGTCTTGAGGCAATTCTACTTACTCCATGACCAGCAACTGAGGTCTCAGGTGACACAAAGTCAAACCCAGCCTTCATGATGGCTCTCATGCAGTTTCTAGGGAGAGCAGAGCTTTTTATTACTTCTATCAAGGGGAAAACTCTTAACAGAGCAAACTCCTGAGGTGTTGCTAAGAAGGACGGTGTTTAAATGCAGCTTCTCACATAAGCTAATGAAGGAATGCAAAGAGTTTATAATATGCAGGGGGTGGAAAAGGTAACCAAAGAAAAGCCAAAGCAAAGGAACAAACAGAAGATTAAATTACTTCTTGTTTTAATTATTTTTCTGGAACGTGCTTAATATTGGATGGTGAGTTTATCCAAGTAATGATATCTCATATACTATATTGAGAAAGAAATGCATACTTTATTCTTAATAATAGTGAGTTTTGACTTTTATCTTTTCTATCAAACTTTGGTGATTTATTATTTATTGGCTTTTCACTACAAAATGAACATACAGGCAGGAAATAAGATTTTCTTCTTCAAAATGTTTGTTTCTCTTTTTTTATTAAAAAAAAACCCATTCATTTAAATTTTAGATGGGCTTACCACAGGAAGGCATTGCCACCAAAGATCTAATTTACTTTTTTCCAGAAAATAACAAGGAAACTGCTGAATCTGTAATTAGATTCCTGCTATAGCTCCCGGGGGCCGTGGCCATTAGACTAATTCAAAGAGAAATGAGGATAACTAGTTATAAAGTTCAATAGATTCTGAATGAATGTTCACTCTTCTGTATGTACTCGACACAGCATGGTGATATAATTGCCATGGGGGCCGTGGGGGTGCATCCACATTGAGAGCTAGGATTAGAATTATTTCATCAGATTAATGGAAGTCTAACACAAAAATGGACGCCTTCAGAGACTTGAACTCCCTTCCAACTCTTCACTACTTTGCCCAAGAGAAAAACACCCACACATGTTTGTATTTGTATTAATATTGGTAGCAGATTAGACATTCTCTTAATCATATGAGACAGGATTCGATTGCTTTTTTTAAAAAAAAGCAGCTGAAATTGGTATGATACAGCTGTGTAGCCTATAAAAATGCTTGTTTATTGGATCCCACAGTGTGAAAGGTTTCTGAACCACCACAGAAAATGGCAAAAGCTGTTTATTACAGACAATACGTAGAGAAAGATGGCCTTGAGGAAGTTGGGTGAGGCCTGTTACCAAAGCAACGAGGGGAATAGCATCGCTTAAGCCCAACGCGAGTTGAAAACCTGAGGAAGGGGCCCCAGGCAGACCCTTCCTCTGGTCCACTGGAGTGTAAAAAAAAGAAATGGTAAAGCACAATTAGGTTTGCTTGATTCTTTTATTATATCCAGTCTCAATAAAAATGATTTTAGTCTTCTGAAGAGGCAATTTTTTGGCCTGGTTTACCTGCTGGGGATGAGGCCATTGTTACTTCTTCGAATATCATGAACCGAATCAGACCGATACAATCTTTAACAATTTGAAAATACTTTGGTGTCTGGAATGACAATACTGAGCAATCTTGACAACAAAATGCAAATTTTGGCAAAGAGCAACACTCTTTTAAATATATTAGAGATAAATGTTTGGCAGATTATGAAACTCATCTGGATCTTGTCACAAATAATCATCCATTGGCCAAAGAACATGACAGATTCCAGTCCTGTCAATTAATCTAAGAATAGCCCCCCCAAAGAGCTGTTCAGTTCCTCTGATTTACAAAGCATTTGAAATACTGATTAGTAAAATTATGAAGCAACCTATAGGATTTTCCACCCCCTCCTTAGGTGACATTCTGTTTCGAAGGAAATCTTTATCCATGTGAAATGAACTGGTACAGTTGAGTGCAAATGTCACTCCGTTTTTATTCCTTTTAATGAAATCTTACCAACATTTTACAGAAAAAATCTCCAAGTATGAACTAATAACAGATTCCTGTTTACTGAGTGTGGGATGGAGAGAAACTTACAGATGCCCAGCCAGGCAGATGGCTTTCTGTACTTAGCTCTTGAAGTCTGGATTTGATTCGAATTGTGATTATTTGCCATTTCTCTTCCTTTAGATAATTTTTTTTTCCCTGCCAGGCTTCTCATCTGTAATGGTTTCACATGTTTCCTTTTTACATTAAGAGGAAACACACACACACACACACACACACACACACAGGGGGGTGGCTTGAATTTGCCACGAAGGAGCTCAATTCGGTGCCAAAATTCTATAGTGTTTTCAACCTTGGCAAGTCTAAGATGTTGGACTTTGACTCCCAGAATTCCCCAGCCAGCAAGGGAAACTGGAGTTGAAGTCTAACTTCTTACACTTGCCAAGGCTGAGAAAAACTGATTTGCAGTCTCAATGGCCTATAGTCCTATGATTATGATCATTCTATCATCATAGTGCAGTTGGTCCAGTAGTGGGTTGCTCCCAGTTCTGTCCAGTTCCATAGAACTGGTAGTAAAATCGGCGGGAGGCTCCACCCAGATGAGATGTCATAAATGACTATCTGTGCATGTGCAAGTGGCCCCATTGAGAACCGGTAGTAAACCGGTTAAATAGAACCCACCCCTGAGTTGGTCTGGGAACATCCTTATGCTAAGTGGAAAAGGATCTCTGGTTGGTAACCCTGACTCAGAGGTGGTGAACTCTGATAATGAGATGCATACAAGGGATCTTCTGTTCCACAAAAGTATCACTATAGTCTCCAGGAAGGTGGGGGGAAAGAAAAGTATGTAGAATAATAATAAATGTGATAATTACGGATCCACCCATCTTACAAACCTATTGGGCTGAACCAAAGATAAACAGCCAGGATATTTTCAGTAATAAGAATGTGGTGCAAGGTTTTAGAGATTGTTGGCAATCAGGCAGGATGGAAGGCAGCAATTCCACTGAGAAATCAGCTTGCTCGTCCAATGAGAATAACTTCAGTCAGAAACTGTGTAGCTGGGAAGAAATTTAGTTACTGAAGGATGCCCGCTTGGAAGAGAGAATAAGCAAGGGGAAGGAGGCAAGATAAAGTACCAAAGAAGAAACAGTGAGTTAACAGAAAAGTTGATTTAATTTCATCAAGGCAAGAAACACAGAACTTTCCCAATTGTTGTAGATAAAGCATTCGATGGGTAGAGCATTGTAAGTGTGGTGCAACCCTTCGACAACAAAGCCTCCACGCAAGATTCTTCCCCAAAGAGGCAGAAATCTTAGCTATCGTGCACTGAGGACATGAAGAAGGGAAGAAATTTGATGGTGATCACTGGGATCTTGGTTTCTGTGAAGCCAGGAAGGGAGTTCACTTTTGGGCCCGAGTTTTCATCTGAGGAAACAAGTTTCAACAAATTAAGCTTGTTTTGCAGTCACTGATTAAACAATGTGCCGGTTTAATTCTATGCCTCTCCAAGTAATATTATTTTATACGATGGTGTCCTGAAAAGTTGGCATGACTTCCAAAGTCATAAATTGCCTAGGAAGCTCTTGAGCCAAAATAATTATAAAAATTTGGAACCTACATACATACATACATACATACAGAGAGAGAGAGAAAATTCCCCAGTGAAACCCTGTTTCTCATTTTAGACTGACTATTTTTAAATCCTAAGGTACAATGAAAAGTTACAATGAAAAGGAAATGGATTACCATATATTTTGTTCAGAAATTAAAAAGTTGATGATAGGTGTTCCTCAACTCACAATTGTTCTTTCAGCGACTGTTTGATGGCATGGAATGAAGGACTTATGACTTGTCCTAAATTTATAGTTATTGCAATGCCCCCGTGGTCATGTGATCAAAACCTGTCTGCACTTACAACCACAGAGGTACTTCAATTCCCCCTATTTGTCGGGTGCAAGAAATCAGGAAGAAAAAGGCAGTTCAAATGAATATTAAGGTTTACTGCAAACTTATAATTTTTACAAGAATCTGAACTACTAACAGTCACAGCAAATTGGCGGTAGAAAAGATTCAACAGAATTCAAGGTGGGCTGGGCTTACCATGTTTCCCTGAACATGGTAACATTCTCCATCCGGGTGAAAAATGTTTGGGTGCCTGTGGGGCACTTGGCAATGGAGGTGGTTGGGCTGAAGAGTAACTACTCAAGTCACCGCCTGGATTTCCATGGCTGAAGGAAGACTACAGCATCCCTAGTACCAGTCCAGCATCTTCACTACTACACTTTATCAGCTCTTGAGCTGAGGGGGAAGGGGTGGCCCAAAATCATTTGTGGATTTTCCAGGGTCAGAGGTCGACTAGAACCAGGTCTCCTCACCACCTGCTAATCCAATACTTTAACCACAACATCACACTGGCTCTTTCTTTGAAAATTGATTATTGCTATGAAGCACAGCTGCCTTCCTTTCTTTTAATTCCATTTCTTCTTTCCTTAACTGAAACTTGATAGTTTTCAACTTTGCTGTAAATTAAACACCAGATCTCAACATGAACAGGTGTGAATCAAGCGCCTCATTAAAAAAAAAAATGAGTGTTTTATCTCATGGTTCAACTAATACTCCTGTCTACTCTATCTTCTGGGCTATTTTTAGAGTGATCTTTTCCAAATTTTAAAATAGATATAGTTAAAAACAACAACAGCAACCCAAAATGACTCTACTCCTAATTTCTTTACTGGAAGGAGACTGATCAATTAATGACCGCAGTGTTCTGTTTAAAATATTTATAATCATAAAACTGGAAAACATTGAAGAAAAATTTATACAGGATATTCCTAAAATACAACACTGACTTTTTAAAATTGGTGTCTGATGACCTAAACTAACCATAATTAAAATGCTGCCACTCTAAAAGCTCAGTGCATTCAGTGGCTGCTAATTCCTCAAGATTAATTTTCAGAAATAACACATAAATATAAAATGCCAATTTGCTTTTAAATTAAAATCACAAAGGCCAGTTGGAGAAGTACCCTTGGATAGTTTGTGTAAGTTCCAGGATCATCTACCCAGGATATAATTTTTAAAACTTCAGATGTTGAGATGTAGCATGGGACTGCAGAGGTAGCTTTCTGCTTCCAATATTATATCTCTTTTTTTCAAATAATATAAAATACCTGTAGCTCTATCTACAAATACAATGGGACAGGACAATCCCAGCTGTTATTTATGGAGATCGAAGCATCAGTGAGCTAGATAGACATTTGTAGCATCCTTTTTTTGATGGCCTAAAAGGTCTCCCTATATTTTAGGCACATATTTTGGGATCCTTTAATCACTAAATCACCATTCCCTATCATAGTTTCCCAGTAACAGCTACCTACCATACCGTCTATGACCACTATGAAGAATGAGCATTTCCTGATCTCTGTAATCTGCCTTCCCATTGCCCATTACAGCTTGCGTGTACATTAAGTTGTTTTCCGACAGATTAACAACCTCACTGAGGATAGGAATATTTCCAAAGGGCTTCAGCGTGTAGCATTTTAATACCCCGATGAGCAGACTGCTCTCCATAAAGAATTTCATCCATGCCATGTTCCACTAATCACCCATCAGTTACAGACCAGATTCTAACGTTGGCATTGCCTCTCGTACCGGCTGGGGTTCAGTCTATCCTGCTGATATTTCTATGGGATCTTTTATTCCCCCCCCCCTTGTCTATCTTGTTTATTCTATTTTTTAATCCTCTTCCCTCCAAATAACTGTTACTTTGTCCATCTGCCCAACTGAAGCTCTGAGGATAAATTCCCAGAGTGGCAACGCCACCATAATTATGGAGATCTATTGCCAAGTGACTTTGATTTCCCCAAGTGTGAATACAGCATTCTCTGCTTGTGGCAGATGAGCTATAGACCTTGACAATCAGGTACGGTGCTGAGCACCAACCGGCGCCGGGCAGGTGGAACAGCCTGCCTGGATTGTGATCCATCTAAAACTGATTGTGGTGGAGGAACGTACAAATGGTTTCAATTAAATTCTGAGAGGTGTGTGGTTGATTGGACCTATGGTGGTATGAACAGCCAAAAGAAGCTTGATTTTAGCTGCTTGTTCCCTTCTCAGCCTTTCGATGCTGATCATTGAGATTAGGAGGGTTGTTTTACGCATATAAGATTCTCTGCTAGAGCGAATGACGAGTGATGCTCATTGCTTCTGTCCTCTGGTTGCAGAGCATATGTCCTTGCCGAGAAGCACCCATATGCCTCCAGAGTGTATCCTCACACTTTGCGGCTGCATAATGGCAAACAACAGACTTCTCGTTAAAATACATCGCCTATAGAATAATGGGGGCATAAAAGAGACTCCCCACAGACAATATGGGACTTTTGCCCTTGTCACAACTCGGTATTAACAGAAAACAGGCTTTATGAAAGCTCCTGGCAGAGAAGGAGGGGTTGTCTCCTGACAATTCAGGGAATCAGTGCTCTCCTCTCACTGAAAGTAAAGTTAGGAAAGCATTCCATTTCGACAGCAGATTTTTTTTTCTTGTTGGAATTCCTGATAGTGGTCTAAAATGATCTAGAATTAAAATGGCTTCTCTTTCCAGAATCCATCATCCTAGCTGACAATAAGACAATAAGACCTCCAAGATCCCTTCCAGTTCTATTTGGATTGATTTGGCTTGGTTTGGTTTCCAGATTATTATAAAATGTGAACAGGCCAGGTGTCATCCTGTAGTCCTTAAGTCTTCAGTTCAGTGTCAAGTGTGAAATGTAGAAAAGACTGTCTCCGGGCACTTCAGGGAAAACAATATATATGTGTCATCGAGACGTGTCTTTTATATGGGTTTAAACACTGATTTTTGTGAAACTCTGCAATGTTCTTTGTATGATACTCAAGCAATTTCTTTTTTCAGATCTTGGCAAACCCAGCTGGAAAATTCAAGACTCTAGGTCGGTCTACAGATTAATATCTGATCAAGCTCTACTGGTTAATCGAAAAAGAGAACATGCATATTCATCAGGTATGCAAATTAAACCAGGCTGTTCTCTATTCACCGTTGGAGGCAATCCTCATGAAAAATTAAAGTTTGAACAAAAAGCCCTTGAATGAAAAAAACTGGCTGTTTGTTCTGATTGTATTATGTTCAACCCAAACTAAACCCGCTGATTTCAACGGGATTTACTCTCATAGAGTTGTTTCCTTAGTATTAGGATTGTAACATTCGGCTTGGTCAGATGTACCAAAAAGAAGGATCCAGAATGCTGCTTTGTTTTGTCCCCCAGCACTGAGTCTGCATTTCTGCATTTCGGTGATTGGTGAGAGAGATACCGATCACTGAAGGCCATGCTCTGGGAGACCTAGCTTGACTTACAATAGTTCATTTAGGGACTGTTCAAAGTTACAACGCCACTGAAAAAAATGACATTTTTCACACTTACGGCCGTGGCAGTATCCCCCTGGTCACGTGATCAAAATTTGGAATGTTGGCAACTGTCTCATTTCAAGGACTACCTGTTGTGACATGTGAAACAACACCCAATCATTGCTTTCTGAACACACCACAAAGGAACCTGGAAGTCAGTTTCAATTTCCGAGTGGACCTCATGAGTTTCAAAGAATGGAAGAGAAGAGCTAAGCTAAATCTCCGATTAGTTTCCTGCTCCCTTCCTCTCCTGGCCCTGGCTGGTAGAAGATAGGAGTTGGGAAGTGAGAAAAACTTTGGAGTCGCCTAATGTGAGATCGGTGGCTCTATAAACTGATGGAATGAATGAATTGATAACTTTGCTCTTCCCATGTAAAATCAGTTGCACAACCAGGGGCAACGAGGCCAAGAGGCAGGATAAGGATCAGTGATGAGGAGAGCAAACGTCATGCAAACAGAGTTTTCTGCTGGTTCAAGGATGGAGGAAGACCGCTCTTATTCTTGGGGTAGGGAATTCAACGTTCTTGCAGTCTAATCAGCATATGATTTAAAAAGAGAAAGCACGCATGAACTGGGCTTTTTCCCCTTCAGTTGCATTGAGCCTGCTGGTGTCATTCCAGTGAAAATTAAATGTCTCTAAGAACTTCTGTCTTTCTGCATGACAAGAAAGTGGGGGACCGCGAATTCTGCTCCCAACTGAGCCATGGAAGCTAAGCTTTTTAGGGATCTGTCTCTGATTAGAACAGGAAAAAAAAACGCAAGCTTTCATAATCCTTCCGCTACTAAACATACCATGTAACATCACGCTATCTCAAATTATAGTAGTTTAGACCAGCTTTATGCTACTTTAATTTTTTAAAACAAGTTTCCACATACCTTCAAAACAGATTGCTCAAGAAAGTGAGTTACTTATGACTTGTGCAAGATGTCATATATGCCTGTGATCAATACATCAGACAGAAGATATTATAACTTTCCAGATGCTTTCTTTATACTATTTTGCATTACTCAATTATATTGGACCGAGAAAACATAGATGATTTGAGATTGAAAGTTGGATATCTTTAAAATAAAACGGGGGGGGGGGGCTTTAAAAGAGACCTATTCATCTTCTGCTTTTTATTTAAATTTGGGTGTTCTGCAGCATTTTTTTCCTCTGGCGTAGTTCATATGGGGAAAAAAAATATGTGAAACAAGGTGCAAATTACTTAACAAGGACCCAAGAACCTTTTTATTCACCAAGCGAGACACCGAAGATGTAACAATTTCCAGTATATCTTGAAGCTTGTGGTTTTTTTTGTTTTATTTTAAAGAAAGAAACACTGTTCTCAGAATTAAACAAATTGACTTTAAAGGGTTTTGCAGATGTTTGGGGAAATGTGAGGTGTGACATGATTTCAAATAATTCAGGTATAGCAGAACAAGCAGCCCAATGTAATTCCTGGAAACTGGAAAGAGTTTTTAAAAAAGATATTGATTGTTGTTCATGCTGTTTATCAAGTTTTGCAGGGAATGTTAAATGTAACGATCTCACTGTGAACAATAACAATTCATTTTTTTTACTGGATTTGGGCTCCTTTCGGGTAGCACATGTAGAATAAAACCTTCCAGAATCTTGAAAATGCTAGCTTATATTAGTTAGGGCAAAGGAAGGGCACTTGATAAAGGGTTGGGGGCCACTTATCAGATAACATGAACTTCCAAAGGTCTTACTCCAATTTGTTATCTTCTAACAAACCAACCAGCCCTTCAGCGTTTGCCAGATAAGCCCACAATCTCATTTCAATTTCAGCTTCCTTCAAAGAAGGGTTTCAAACATGTAGCTTTATCTGACAAAAAGAGAGATGGACTTTTTTTTATAGAATATTAGAATATCCAGCAACTCTGTCTCCTTCCTGAACGCTGTTAGATCTTTTATCTCTTATTGGGGCAAAAATCCATGGGAATAGCTGGCAAGTATCTGGTTTCCCCCCTCCCCCTTAGTTTCAGTCGGATCAATGCCTTCCCTTCTTAAGGCATTGCAAGCTTTAGCAGGCACTTTATAGGAAGAACGCTGATACGATAAATATAAATAGAAGAAAGAAAGAAATAGAATAGTAAATTCCAAGAGAATTTTGTACAAGATAGGGAAGATTATTTATTTAATTACTTATTTATTTAATTTCTATACCGCCCTTCTTCCAAAGGTCTCAGGGCGGTGCACAGCCAACAATAAAACAAACCCAATATAAAATACAAAATACAAGTTAAGTGTAATTTGTTAGATTTTGGATTTTAACCTTTTTTAACCACCAGCCCCAGATCCAGGGGGAAAGGCCCTTTTCTGCTCCATTTTATTTACTTTTTCAGAGAACTTCTCCATGCAAAGAGGCAGAGAGAAGCCTCAAGACCACAACACTGGAAAAGGTGACTTATGACCATTTTTCACACTTATGACCATTGCATCAAGTGGCCATGTGATCCAAATTTGGATGCTTGGAAACTGATTCATATTTATGACAGTCGCAGTGTCATAAGGGTTAGCGAGCCGACTTTTGAGACCTTGTGACAAGCAAAGTCAATGGGGAAGCCAGATTCACTTAACTACCGTAGCAAGAAAGGTTATAAACGAAGCAAAACTCACTTAGCAAAAGGTCTCAGTTAGTAACAGACGTTTTGGGCTCAATTGTGGTCGTACGTCAAGGACTACCTACAATATGGAGCTCCTCTTTCAATGGAAAAGCTCTTTTGCTGCTAAAGTGACTTTCCTTCATTCCTCATTTTTTAACACCTTAGACCTTAATCTACTTATTGACGTTGACCAATGACAATTAATGCCAAGATTAACCATGGCAATAATTACAGCTTGGGATCAATCACATTCCATCTAACCTTGAATCAATAATGCCAGGCCTGCTGCGATGTTCTCATTTTTGCAGAAAAGTTGGTCGTCTGATTCCATGAAGTCCATCGAAGCAGGTGCTACAGCACTGAAATGAGACTCT
Source organism: Masticophis lateralis (assembly GCA_030761175.1). Taxonomy (NCBI): domain Eukaryota; kingdom Metazoa; phylum Chordata; class Lepidosauria; order Squamata; family Colubridae; genus Masticophis; species Masticophis lateralis. The sequence continues at coordinate 576,875 of JAUDYJ010000007.1, read as the reverse complement.
GTAAACTGCATGACCAGATTTGACCAACTCTTTTCCAAAATGCTGACCATCAGCACACTTTCCAGTTTATGATTCAGCCAAAGTTATAGAACCAAGAGAATAGACCTGGAAAGTATGTAGAAAACAGACATTCATGGACATCTGTAAATATTGCGTTTCACCACAATATATCTGCAGCATTCTGTGTGCATTTGAAAGGCTTTCCAAATGCATTTAAATCTTCCTATATCATTGATATTAAGTCCAAGTGGTACTTCAGCTCTCGGGACAGCATCATGGCATCTGTTTATAAAATAAATTTCTAGAGGAACCGAAGGAAGCAGTGATTCTGTTTACTTTAACAGAAAAACAGATGAAATAGATTTCTTGATCCCTTAAGGCCTTTAAGTACGTAGTCGTGGAACGTATCAGATGCAGGTTTTAAAAGAAATTGTTTTAGTCCCTCGCTAATATGCTGGCAGTGCAAAGCCTTCTATTCAGCCTAATAAAATAGCTGAATAAATGCTGTTCATTTCAAGGGAGGCTTTGTATCTGCACTTCCATTCTAAAACGTTTTGGCTATTTCTTGATGATTTGTAACTCTTTGGCTTTTGGGGATCAACCATGATCTATGTCAATGGAGCACTTCACTGCAATGTAGTGAAGCCACTTTGGAGGCGAATTTGGGAAGCTGATATACTACTAGGAAGTGGTAAAAATATCATGGACTTAAAGTTGATTTCTATGCCCCTGTTGGACTCACTCGGAGAAGTTTGTCACTGCCTATAGAACACACAGACCAAACTTTTTATCACATGGTATTTCAATCAATTAATCGATCAATTTATAGTTGTGACCACTAGTCTTAACAATGTTACATAGATGGGGTTTTTTTTTTTTTTTGATAATATTAAGGAAAAGAGCAGAAGGAAGAAAAACAAAAGGATGAAAGCATGTAGAGTCAAGAATCAATATTAATATCAAAAGCTAAAGACTTTATTTTTAAGCTTAGGAATATTCTTTATTGGCCAAGTGTTACTGGACACTTATGGAATTTGTCTCCGGTGCAGTCTACATACAAACAAAAACGAAGGGGAAAGTCCTAGATCATGAATCATAAGTTAGAAACGTTGTTCAAGTGATAAATCATAAGATACCAATAGGAGGAGGTCAGAGGAAAGATGAGAAACATGAGAGGATTAGAAGATGTAGAGTGTTATGTCCTTATAAGGACATCCGCCTGGGATTGGCTGCAGATCCTTTCGGCGGGAGTTTTGAATCCCTGTCAGTGGGCGGTGCGTCTGCCGGAGTGTATATAAGGAGAGCTCCGGCAGCGCACAAGCCGTTCAGTTCTTGTTATTAAAACTTGTTACTTGAACCCTGCTGGTCACTTCTTCTTTCCTGCGCCGATCTAACACTGGCGACGAAGGTCTAGAGAAGAACCTCCACGTGGCACGATCGCCATAACGAGCTGAAGTCACTCGACGCGGTCTGAGAAATGGCAACGCCGCAAGCGCCGTTCGCCTCACTGGCTCCCTTCAACCCCAGCCGGGAGAAGTGGAGTTCGTATATGATACGTTTCCGCCAATTCCTCCGGGGAAACGGCTACAACAACCTAGACGACGAGAGGAAGAGGGCTCTTTTCCTCGCTCACTGCGGCTCCGACGTTCTGGAACTCGCCGTCAACCTCGTCGCACCCAGGGACATTGAAGTTATGTCCTGGGTGGATCTGCAGACTGCCCTGCAAGACCACTATGCACCAACGGGCACCCCCATATCGAACCGCTTTACCTTCCGCCAACGTAATCAGAAGGAAGGCGAATCGCTTAAAGACTTTGTGGCGGCATTGCGTCAAATCGCTGCGAACTGCGAATTTGAGAACGTTGACAATGCCTTACGCGACGGGATCGTCTTCGGGATGAGAGATGCCAACCTCCAAAAGAAGTTCCTGAGCAGAAAAAGACTGTCACTGAAGGACGTTCTTGAGGAGGCTACGGCTGCTGAAACATCCGAAACCGCCGCTGCTGCCATGCTCCAGTCCCGAGGGATCCATAAGATCCGCAAACCGTCATCTGAATCGTCCGAGGACTCTGCCACACCAACCGATTCAGAGGGAGAGTCGACCGTTTTGAAAGTTTCCCGCCCACCTAGGCGGGAAATTCAAAAAGAGGGCCGCCGCACCGCTCAGTGCGGCAGTTGCAAGGGACACCATCCCCGCCAATCCTGTCGCTGGCGGGATGCCACCTGCAGACGCTGTCTTAAGAGGGGGCACATCGCGGAGGCATGCAGAGCCTCTGATCCGGTTCCTGAATCGATCAAGCCCCAGAATCCAGAAAGTCGTCGCGACTCCCAGAGGTCATCCAAACGGTCCTCAATCCAGCAAAATCGCGACGACCGCAACAGTTATCATGGCGGCGCTGTGAACCAGACAACGATCGGCCTCACCAGCACCAACAGTGCCACAAAATTCCACGTGACACTGTTGGCAGAAGGCTTGCCGTGCACGATGGAAGTCGACTCAGGCTCCGTCTATTCGATCATCGACTGGCACCAGGTCAAGAAACTGAAACCGAATCTCTCCAAGCGCCAACTTGAACCGCTACACTCCAAGCTGGTGGATTTCGGCGGCAACCCCATCGGCGTCATCGGGAGAACCAACCTCCGGATCGCCTTCAAGCAGTTCCAGGGCCAGCTTCCCATAACCGTCGTGGAGCATAGCCGCCCGACCCTGCTGGGCGTGGAGTGGTTCCAGCCGCTGGGGCTTTCTATTGGAGGCATCCACCAGATTAGCTCAGGCGAACTCGACTCACTCATCGGAGAGTTCCAAGAAGTCTTCGATGGTAAGTTAGGGACCTTTTCAGGGAAACCCATCTCCTTTAATCTGGACAAGGGGGTAACCCCAATTCGGCTCAAGCCCCGCCGGGTTCCATTTGCCTTGCGGGCTAAAGTAGACGCTCAGCTAGATAAGCTGATTGCCCAAGGTATCCTGGAACCCATTGATCATGCTTCATGGGAAACTCCCATTGTGACTCCCATGAAGCAGGATGGATCTGTGCGCATCTGCGCCGACTACAAAGTGACCATCAATAAGGCGTTGCCGCAGAGCGCATACCCCGTGCCAGTAGTGCAACATTTGCTGCACTCACTCGGCAAGGGCAAAATTTTTGCAAAACTGGACCTGGCCCAGGCTTACCAGCAACTGCCAGTAGATCAGGAAACGGCGGAGGCACAGACTATTGTCACCCATAGAGGCGCGTTTAAGTGCAACCGTCTCCAGTTTGGAGTCAGTGCAGCCCCAGGCATTTTCCAATCCATGATGGAACGCCTTCTCCAAGGCGTTCCAGGGGTGGTGCCTTATTTCGATGATGTACTGATCTCTGGGGACTCAAAGGCTCAACTCCTGGACCGGCTGAGGCTAGTTCTCCAGCGTTTCAGGGAGAAGGGCTTGAGAGTCCGGAGGGACAAGTGCATCATTGGGGTACAGGAAGTCGAGTTCCTGGGCTATCTGATAGATAGTTCTGGCATCCACCCCACCAAATCAAAAGTTAAAGCTATCCATGAAGCTCCCAGCCCCAAAAACAAAGCGGAGCTTCAGGCTTTCCTTGGATTGCTTAACTTCTACGCTATTTTCCTCCAGCAGAAAGCCACTGTTGCTGAGCCGCTCCATCGCTTGCTGGCGAAGGCGGTTTCCTGGAGGTGGGGACGTGAGGAAGAGTCTGCATTCAGAGCCGTTAAGCAACTCCTGACCTCTGACAGTGTGCTCATTCAATACAATGAGACACTGCCCCTCAGACTGACCTGTGACGCTTCCCCGTACGGAGTTGGCGCTGTGCTCAGCCACGAACTGCCTACCGGTCGTGAAGCCCCCATCGCATTTTTCTCAAAGACTATGTCTAGCGCTGAGCGCAACTACAGCCAACTGGACAAAGAGGCGTTGGCTATTGTTGCAGGGGTGAAGCGCTTCCACGAATACCTGTATGGACGGCAATTCACCATTGTCACCGATCACAAGCCTCTCCTCGGCCTACTAGCAGGGGACAAGCAGACCCCAGCATTCATGTCCCCCCGAATGACGCGCTGGTCCATATTCCTCGCCGGCTACTCCTACAGCCTCGTCCACCAGCCTGGTAAAGCCATCGCAAACGCCGACGCGTTGAGCAGGTGCCCATCCGCCGAATCTGTGGAAGACCCGGCCCCCACGCTCGAGCTGCTGCATATTGACAACGACAGCAACTGTCCCGTGACATCTGCCGACGTAGCGACGCACACGCGAGCTGACCCCATCCTCCGCCAAGTCCACTCCTGGGTCCTGAGAGGCTGGCCGACTCGAATTGACAGCGACGACTTCAGCCCGTTCAGCCGCATGCGCGGCTGTTTACTATGGGGAGATAGGGTGCTGATTCCCAGCACTCTTCAACGAAGGACTCTTACGGCGCTGCACAAAGGACACCCGGGCATTGTCCGGATGAAAGCCCTGGCACGGAGCTACGTCTGGTGGCCGACACTGGACAAAGACATTGAACATTGGGTCGCCAGGTGTAGCCCGTGCCAAGAAGTCAGAGCCGCCCCGCCTCAATCTGACCCGATGCCCTGGGAGACTCCGAGCTCCCCCTGGTCGCGCATTCACATAGACTTTGCGGGCCCCATTCATGGGCACCACCTCCTCATCGTGGTTGATGCCTACTCCAAGTGGTTGGAAGTCGTCCCCATGGCATCCACCACAACGGAAGCTACCATCCGTGCCCTCCGGCGCCTTTTCGCGACCCATGGACTCCCTGACGTTTTGGTCTCAGACAACGGGCCCCAACTTACGTCCGTGCCCATGGAAGCTTTCCTGGCTGGCTTGGGCATTCGCCATGCCCTTTCTGCCCCTTACAGGCCGGCCGGAAATGGGCAGGCTGAACGGATGGTGCGGCTCACGAAGGAGTCGCTCGCCAAAATGGGCCCGGGTGACTGGCAGGAGCGCATTGACACTTTTTTGCTCACCCAGCATATCACGCCTCACTCTGCCACCCGAAAATGCCCCGCCGAGCTGTTAATGGGCAGGAGACTCCGGTCTCCCCTGGACAGACTGCACCCGCAATACTCCTCTGAGGTGCCCGCATCCGCCAGTCGCCAACTTCGCCAGTTTTCCGTCGGTGATGCCGTTTTCGCTCTGAATTTCCACGGCTCGCCGAAATGGCTTAAAGCTACAGTACACAGCACAACCGGTCCCAAATCCTACCGCGTTGAGCTGGACGATGGACAGATCGTGAGACGTCATCTCGACCAGCTCCGCAAAAGGTGGAGGGAAGTGAGCGAAAACCACCCCGACGAGGTAGGCCTAAACCACCCCGGCGCAGTAGGCCTAAACCACCCCGACGAGGTAGGCCTAAACCACCCCGGCACAGTAGGCCTAAACCACCCCGGCGCAGTAGGCCTAAACCACCCCGACGAGGTAGGCCTAAACCACCCCGGTACAGTAGGCCTAAACCACCCCGACGAGGTAGGCCTAAACCACCCCGCCGAAGTAAGCCTAAACCACCCAGACGAGGGAGACCGGCGACCCGAGGGACGAACAAGCACCCCGGCACCTAGCCTAATACCAGATCCGGCAAGGCAAGTAGACCGGGGACAACCCAGCAGGGGAAGCCAATGTCAACCCTGCGAAGTAGGCAACCGGCAGCCCAGAGTTGGGGACCTCCAGCCATCAGTCCAGGAGACCCTACAACAACCCGCCAACCGCGCAGAAAACCAACCCTGCAAGGAAGGCCTCCACCACCCCGGCAGGGTAGGCCAGCACCAACCCGACCAGGTCGAGCAGCCCAGCGGCCAGAGGGAACATTCGACACCACCGCCAGACCAACCGCGCAGAGAGGGCCTACACCACCCCTGCAAGGTAGGCCTACGCCACCCCGACAGAGCCGACCAGTCACCATGTCCGTCCACCTGCCGCCCCGGGAGTAAGCCGGACTCGACCGGAGACCCCGGGGGCTTAACCCGACCACCACCGCCGGACTCGCACCCTGACCCAGACCGGCGCGACCCCAGCCCAAAGGGGACCCGAGGGAGACCCAGGGACCTACCGTGGCTCAGGAGTTCCGGACCGGCCAAGAACAGGGATCCACACCGGCGGCTCCACGATCCGTGCAGGAACGAGGCAGACCAGCATCGCCCGCAGGCGGAGGTCCGTGACCCGGCCGGAGGTTCGGACACAGTGCCCGCGTCCTCGACGGCCAGATCCAGCCCGGCACCGGGGAAGAAGCCCCGAGCAGAGCAGACACCCTCCGTCCGGGAGAGTGTCCATCTTGACTCTGAACTGCGCAGGTCTACGCGGGCACGTAGACGTCCTGTTTATCTTAGTGACTATTTCCCTGATCGACTGACTAAGAACTAGGGGGGAGGAGTGTTATGTCCTTATAAGGACATCCGCCTGGGATTGGCTGCAGATCCTTTCGGCGGGAGTTTTGAATCCCTGTCAGTGGGCGATGCGTCTGCCGGAGTGTATATAAGGAGAGCTCCGGCAGCGCACAAGCCGTTCAGTTCTTGTTATTAAAACTTGTTACTTGAACCCTGCTGGTCACTTCTTCTTTCCTGCGCCGATCTAACATAGAGGATATTAGTAACACAGCCCTACTACAATACAAAAAATACAAGCTTGCTGTTTAAACATGTATTGTTTAAAATGGCAAAGGAAACAATGTGATTACTAACTGTTGAAATCCCACCCACAAGGAGGTAGTTCAATCATATGGTGTTTGAGCCCTTAAATCAGTTTATCATCAGTATATTTTCCCCCTAATTTTATTATAGATAGGATGATAGAGGGTGTACTGGACGATATCTTCCCCTCGGCCAATACTTTGAGAACGACATACTTTGGCGTTAGATGTTTATCGTATCTCTCTTCAGAGCGTGCCATAAGCCTGGACAGAAAGCAGGCCTTTAAAGAAGTATTGGTGATGTTGTCCCAAAGGTGCTTTTTTCAAGAGGCAACTGGATTTTCTTGTTTTTCTTTGAAGATGTTTCGCTTCTCAACCAAGAAGCTTCTTCAGTTCTGACTGGATGGTGGGGAATGGAAGGATTTATATTCCTTGGAGACAGCTGGTCCTTTGCTTCCTTTTAGAGAGTCGTTGAGGCCCCGTTTATAAATGATTGAAGGAATATAAATTCCTGCCATTCCCCACCATCGAGTCAGAGCTAAAGAAGCTTCTTGGATGAGAAGCGAAATATCATCAAAGAAAAACAAGAAAATCCAGTTGCCTCTTGAAAAAGCACCCTTGGGACAAACATGACCTGGATGACTGAGAATCTCTATAGACATCGGCAGTGTTGACAAATTTTGAAGACCGCACCACAGTACCATGTCAAGAGACACTTCGTTGAAAAAGTTTATCCCTGATTCCCCCCTCCTCCCATCCCCACTGCTCCAGGAAGTAGGTTCCCCTAAAAAAAGCAGGAAATACAATTGTAACATTGGAGTTCATACAATAGTTTGCTATGGTGTGCTTGCAATCATCTGGATAACTACTTTCTGTTCTGATACAGATCCAGGTGGATCCCTGGAAGCAGAGAAATAATGAATTGGGAAATAGTTGATTTGTCCGTGCCAAGGGACATCTCAAGAACAATCTCCTTCCATGCCTCTATAATCCATCTCCTGTGCCTGGGTTCTAAATGGCCTCCCTTATAGTGGGTGGAGATGCCATAAAGCCAGCAAAATGGGGTTGTTGTTTTTTTTAAAATTTGATTTATATGCCGCCCTTCTCCGGAGACTCAGGGCGGCTTACAAGGCGTTAAGCAAATAGCCTTCATACTTTTGTATATTTATACAAAGTCAGCTTATTGCCCCCACAAACTGGGTCCTCAATTTACCCACCTTAGAAAGGATGGAAGGCTGAGTCGACCTTGAGCCTGGCTAGGATTGAACTCGCAGTAATTGCAGGCAGCTGGATGTTAACTACTGCCTTTGTAGGAGGCATTAGCCTCCTACGCCACTCAGGCTCCTTTTTCAAGTTTAAGAATCAAGGTTTTAATTCGTTTTTTTTAAGACTTAAGAAAGAAAAGGTCCTGTTGTTGGCAGAAGTTAACAGCCAATATCTGGTGTTGATGTTATGAGTGAAGGCCAGATTTGGCTACATGGTAGAAAAGAGTTTATTTTCTTTATCTCTCTGTGGACCATATCTGCTCTTCAAAAATGTATATTATCCCGTTCCTAGCATTACCTCTCTGATTACCATTAGGATGAAGAGCAGGCTTACCTTATCAACAATATCTCTATTGCTGACCTTCTGTTTACATATAGATTGACGTAGTAAAGTTTCTGTAGCTAATGTATCAAACAGTTCCTGTTCTTCAGAAAAGGTTTAATAAAATCTGTCACCCACCGTTTGAAAAATCTTCCCAATCCTTTGGTCTCTCTAATATGAGGCCTTGTTCTCCCAGATGTAAACATGTCTTCAAGAGCCATATGTTAACAGATGGTCCCCCATCTGTACTGGAGGGATTGAAAAATAATTTGCTTATTTGTTGAAGTGAATGTGGGTTACCTTAATCACTCTCCCCTTCAAAATAATAAATTGAAACTGCATCAGTGATTAGATTTGCTTGTCAGAACTTAGCTGAGAAGGTCCTAAATGGGGTTCATGTGACACACACACACATGACACTGCAACAATTATAAACAATGCCAGTTGCCAAATGCAGAATTTTGCTCATGTGACTGTGGGGCTACAGCAGCGGTCGTAATTGTGAGGACCAGTTATAAATCACTCTTTCCAGCTGTAACTTTGGTCACTAAACAACTGGTTATAAATTAAGGATTACCTGTAATCTGAAATGCAAATAAGGCAATATTAACTAAGGTGACCAATTATCCTCTTTTAGGGAGGACAGTCCTTTTTTTGTAAGTTCTGTCCCCTCTCGAAAAGTGTCCTCCTCCATGTCCTCCTTTTCGATATTTGAAGACTAATCTGTGAATCTCTGTATTCGATCGATGCTGATCCAATCTATTGCATGTGATGTGATGTATTTGTATTTGACATGATGTTTCATCAAGGCTCGGTACAGTGCGGTGAGACACAATTATGAGATGCATGCGCTCCGCACAGGAGAATTGTTTTGAGAGAGTGCACTGCGTGCAAGGGATTTTGTTTACTTCTTACCGAAACACGACATGGCACACACGCTTGTGTCCTCCTTCTCATTGTAAAAAAGTTAGTCATCTTATATTAACCCCAGTCCAGATTCTTTCCAATCCAGGATAATGGCCATGTTTTCTGTCTTGGAATGTTTGTTATGTTGCTCATGGATTCAAACGGAGGGCAGCAGGCAAATCCTGTGTTTGGTTTTCTCAAAAAAAACTTGAAATGGTGAATTACCTGGGCTTACTTTGCATTCATAGAGTCCTCAGTCCAGACTCCATCCAATTCCATCTGAAAATTCATAGCAGAGATATCTATGCGCCGAGAGTTTTCGAAGTAAGTTGCATTCTTATTCTCTATTTCTTGTCTACCTCTTGTGAATAGAGAGTAGATTTTTCAGATGTTGGCCAGAGTGCACTGAATCACACATAGGCTTTCAAATAAATAACCCGCAAACTGATTTGAACTTTAAAGATTGGTATCAGCTCCTGGAATCGAGCCTGCTAAGTAATGAAGTTGATATATAAATCTAATGAATGAATGAATGAATGAATGATATGCTCCACGCAGTGAGCCTGAGTCGGGAGTCTAGGCATTGGCTCTTTGCTTAAATGCACCAATCTTGTGTCGAATAACTTTGGATCTGATACGTAGGAATCTTTTCTCTCTAATGAAACATCAGAGCATCTTAAAGACTTATCTCAAATGCTTTCATGGATCACAGCTCACTTCATCAGAGGTGTTATTCTGGGGAATAATATTAAATCTCCTCATGAATTCAAGCTCAGCTGTTTCAGAGAGAAATTGCCTTTTCTGAAAGGCAGCCATCTTGAGGCCTCCACCTTAATTCTTTATTCCTTTCTTACTGAGCATTGTAAATAGCAACATGGATGGAAGAACCTATGGTAAAGGCCCTGAAGAAGTAACTTGGAGAAATATTCATTGCCAGTCTCTGAGGGAGTGGCATTTATGGGCATTTCCAAGCAATTTGGCTCCTGGTTCATTTGAAGAGCTCAGTCAGTCACTCAGTCAGAACACAGCTGGAAGGGACCTTGGAGGTCTTCTAGTCCAACCTCCTGCTCAAGCAGGAGACCCTCGACCATTTCAGACAAATGGAAGTCCAGTCTCTTCTTAAAAACCTCCAGGGATGGAGCACCCACAACTTCTGAAGGCAACTTCTATTCCACTGGTGAATTGTCCTCACTGTTAGGAAGTTTCTCCTCAATTCCAGGTTGCTTCTCTCCTTGATGAGTTTCCATCCATTGTTTCTTGTCCTGCCTTCTGGTGCTTTGGAGACTAAGTTATCCCCCTCTTCTCTGTGGAGGTAGCTGATACAACCTTTGGCAGCATGTTGGGACTTCGAGCAGAGCATTTTCTGCCCTTTTATGACTTACATTTTGCTCTTCCTAAAGTTTAGGTCCTTAGGTATTGTTTAAAGATAACTTTCATTTCTAAACGTTGAAATAGTGGGGTGATGATTGCTCAGCCTCGCTCCTCTTTGGTTGGCTTTCTTGCCCTTTGGGGCTTCTAATATCCTACCAGGATGCCATGATTAGGCAAAAGCCTTTCCTTAAGCTGGAAGTGCCCTGTCTTCTTTAAAGGATTTGGAAACGACGCCTCTCCTCAAAAAACAAAATAAAACAGCAGATACCAAAACTCTAAATAAGACTATTTGTCTTATCTAATCAATTCCATTTTAATCAGGGCCAGACTTACTTTTCAGCAGCAATGCTGCCTTGGATGCCCAGTTGAGTGACCTTTGCAAAAAAAAAAAAAAAAAAAAAAAGGAAACCGAAGGAGGCTTTTAAGTAGCAGCTCTTTTTCCTTTTAATTGTAATCTTAGTGTTGCAACATGCTTGCTAATCAATTTTATAGCTGTTCTTTTAATCTCAGATGCTTAATTGTTTGTTTTCATTTGTTGCTTTATCAAGTTGGAATGGATTTTTTTAAACAGTTTTATTGTAAAGTGCTTTATGGTTGTTTCTAATATGTAAGTACTAATTATATATTAGAAATAACTCAAAGGAAAGTGATCATGTTTTTTTCTGAGAAGGTCACAAAATGCTGTCTATCATTTGCTGTCAGCCAAAGAGAAACGTTTTCAAATTCCAGAAGAAATGTTATTTTAGCTCTTCCTTCTTCATGATGTTGCTTACAGATCTTGCAAGTTAGTCCGAGGCTAGAAGTATTCCAGCCAAGATTTTAAAAAGTTACAGGCAATAAACCATTACAGCAGTTCATTTAGTCACCTTTCCAAGTTACAACTGCCCCGAAAAAAGTGACTTATGACCGTTTTTCACATTTATGACCGTTGCAGCATCTCCATGGTCACATCATCAAAATTCAGATGTTTGGCACGTGACTCATATTTATGATGGTCGCAGTGTCCTGGGGTCACGTGGACCTTCTGACATGCAAAGTAACCATGTTACTAAATTAACAACCAAAGCGATTCACTTAGTGACTGTGGCAAGAAAGGTCGTAAAATGGAGCACAACTCACTTAACAAATGTTTCACTTAGCAAGAGAAATTTTGGGCTCAATTGTGATCATAAGTCGGTGACTACCTGCGTTCTGTTTGAAATGCTTGCTGGTGATACCTGCATGTGATCCTAGGTGCTAATTGTAGGTGATTAATAGTATTGCTCTGGCATTTGTGCCTAGGGAGAATCCTGTGAGTTCAATTGCTGTCACTCAAAAATCAGAAAACCAAAACTAATATCTAAACTTTGTGCTTTTGCTTGTGCAAATGGTTTTATCTGACCCTATTTTTTTATGCTTCTATAAGAAATTTTGCCCATTTATGAAACCTAATAATAGATAAAGGAATGCAGAGGATTTGAAGCAAGACTAAATTGCACAGAATATAAATTCATGTTATATTAATTGCAGTTCTTTTGCCAAAAGGGAAGAGTTGGCAGGGGAGCTAAAAAACAAATAACAGAATTGCAACAAAGGTTTAAAAGGGGTTTGATCACAGTCACCATATTTGCCACCATCTGATTTTCACATTTGCCATCTCAGAAGGCAAGTCAGTGAATGAGCCTGTATGAGTCACCGAGACTATGGATTGTCCTGTCCTGGATTAAAATCTTTTGGGCAATCTTTGATACTTTTCATTTCTGTGGATTTTGAGTATTAAGATTAGTCTTTTTTTAAGTTGATGCTGTGTTTAATGGACTCCCACTCAAGCATCTGAAGATAAACTGGTTGACCAAATTGCTTTTTAATGTGCTGTTAGACTGTCTTAATATATATGTATTAAAAACCCTCCATTTTACTTGCAGTATTTTTGTTGCTTTTATTGTCTTGTGCACCACTGCTGGTTTTATCAAATTGTTTTCATTGAAAATACCGTTAAGGTTCCTTTTTGCTCCCTCAAGAGAAAGAATGGAAAAACAATAGTATAATGAATAGATGAACAGAATAGAATTCTTTTATTGGCCAAGTGTGATTGGACACACAAGGAATTTGTCTTAGGTGCATATGCTCTCAGTGTACACAAGGAGAATAAAATACATTCATCGAGAATAAAAAGATACAATACTTAGTGATAGTCAAGGTTAGTAATAAGCTACCAAATCATACTAGGAAACAAATAAAAACAGTATAAATTGAAAAATACAAGCAACATGGTTATAGTAATAAGTCGGAAGAGATAGATACTAGGAAGAAAGAGAAGAATAATAGTAATACAGTGTTGTGGGAATTACTTGTTAAGCAGAGTGATGGCATTGGGGAAAAACAATAATAAAATATGGCAATGGTTTTAGATTGGATCCATCAAGTGGAAATAATCATACCAGAACTAAATGGGGTGAGACCCCAGGGTCTCAGAACTGGAAATTGCACTGTCTCATCCAGTTTTTGTGCCCAATTTGCAGCTCCTTCTGGACTCAGTTCCTTCTTGAATTGATGGAAGCTATGGCCAAAGATCCTTTGCACAACTTCATTTCATTCACTTGCAATGGTACCACCTTGATAGCACACAACCACAGAAATCACAATGTTGTAACCACTGTGGAAAGACTTCCCTTTGCAAACAAGTCTAAAAATCTAGATTCCCATCAAAAATTGGGGCTTAGCAGAAACTTGACCAGGAAAACAGTGTAGTGGACTGATGGAAGTAGTTTGTCTTCTGAGGATAAATCATAGCCACCTATGAAGTTTTAGTGAGAAAACCAGAATCAATGTAGGTAATGGTTAGGTCCCATGAGCTACATCAGCAGATAAATCCAAGGTTTTGAAGAAAGCATCCATTCAGTGAGGCTTAGGCCTGGTGTAGTATCTAAATAGCTTTCGTTGCTTCCCTCTTTGGTTTTCCAGAGATTCGTCTGTACAGTATAAGAAAAAAGGCAGGTAAGAAAGGAAAGGGAATGAGGAGAGGAGGCAAAAATCAATTAAAGAAATAGATGGTTTACATCTAATCCTTAATCCTAGAATAAAGATCTCCACATCCATAAATATTTATTATTTGAAAGAGAAGCAGGGTATTTCAGCAACTTTTAATGGCTTAAAAGTTTAAAAGTCAATTTACAGTCAAGTCACAGAAAAATGGATGGATAATATAATATTCATGAGCCATAGTGGCACCGTGGTTACAGTGCAGTATTGAAGGCTAACTCTGCTGACTGCCGGCTGCTTGCAATTTGGCAGTTCGAATCTCCCCAGGCTCAAGGTTGACTCAGACTTCCGTCCTTCCAAGGTGGGTAAATAGAGGACCCAGATTGTGGGGGGCAAGAGGATGACTCTGTAAACTGCTTAGCGAGGGTTGTAAAGCACTGTAAAGCAGTATATAAGTGTAAGTGCTACTGCTATTGCTATTCATAAACTTTTATACATGCAGCGTATTATAACCTACAGAGACATTTCCTGCATCTTCTATTAATGTAAGGTAAAGGTAAAGGTTCCCCGTACACATGTGCTAGTCGTTCCCGACTCTAGGGGGCAGTGCTCATCTCTGTTTCAAAGCCGAAGAGCCAGCGCTGTCTGAAGATATCTCTGTGGTCATGTGGCTGGCATGACTCAACACCAAAGGCGCATGGAACGCTGTTACCTTCCCACCAAAGGTGGTCCCTATTTTTCTACTGGCATTTTTTACCTGCTTGTGGCTAATGATGCAGCTGCGGTCTGGCTTCTGGTCCTTGGTCGCGCCTCATGATCAGTGTGGGTTTGAGTCTGCTTTCTGCGTGGATGTGTGGTGGTGACATCCTGTGTGGCTCTCGTGAGTGTGGGTCTGGTATCATTCCTCATGTTAGGGACTTGTTTGTCAATAAGGGCGGGTTTCCAAATGGCTGGTAGGCGGGATTAGCCACTTTAAACCCCTCCAATCCATACATGAAGCAGACTGACACCCACCATGAAAAGCTAGCACAGCCACAAACAAGAAGCCAAACAACAGCAACGCAGCTCACCAGCTCAAATCCCCCTGCAACTCAGACTAAACCAAGCACAACCAAGCCCCCACCCAAACAGAACACACCCCCAGCCAATCAGAGCACAACAAACCCCCCTCCAATCAGAGCACAGCCAAGCCCCCAACCAATCAGAACACACCTCCACCCAATCAGAACACAGCCAAGTTCCCACCCAATCAGCTCCCATCCCCACTAGCAGTTAAAAGGAAGAAACAGCAGCAATCTCACATTGCTCCTGGAAGCACGAAGCCAAGAACACCAGCCTGAAGATGACGAATGAGACTTCGTCGAAACGTCGCCAAGATACTTCCAATTCTACGTGGGAGAAGACACGAATAACCAAAGACCTACACACACACACACACACACACACACACACACACACACACACACACACACACACACACATATATATATATATATATATATATATATATATATATATATATATGTCTGTGTAATATATATAACTGTTTTCTGAGGTTTTCACGGGTGTTTGTATGTAGGTCTTTGGTTATTCGGGTCTTCTCCCGCGTAAAATTGGAAGTGTCTTGGCGACGTTTCGATGAAGTCTCATTCGTCATCTTCAGGCTGGTGTCTTCAGTTTCATTGCTCCTGGAAGCACGAAGCCGAAGACATCAGCCTGAAGATGACAAATGAGACTTCGTCGAAACGTCACCAAGACACTTCCAATTTTATGTGGGACAAAACCCGAATAACCAAAAACCTACATATATATATATAAGTATATAAGCAATATATAAGTCTAAGGGCTGTTGCTAATTGCTATTTATCATATTTCATATTTCTAAACACTAATCACCCTCAAAGAAGCATTCTGAATGATGTACAATATAACATAACCAATCAATAAAACAATGCAGAAAAATTAAAAATTAAAATAGGGTTAAAAATTTTAAAATTATGACAATTTAACATGAAAAGGTGTTTGGGGAGGACGAATATTGCTCAAAACTAAAAACCATTTTCAAGGCTAGTTTGCAGAATCTGATTCATCCTTAGATTTGCAGAATCAGCCATGCCAACACTGAGAAATCGTACAGTGAAGGACGGCCCATACATTGATTAGAATATTGCCATGATTTAGATATTACTGTGTGAGCAGAAGTCATGAGAGGTTTGTTTTCCCCCAGGCTATTCTTGATGATTGTGTAACAGGCCAGCTACTAGGCAGCGTCCAACACTCCAGTCTGATCTTTAGTTCCCCCAGAGATACCTTCAAGGCAGACCAGCTGAGGGTCTGAGGATGCTGTCTAAATTTTTCCCCTTGCTGTCCCTGCTTATTAAATGTGTCTTGTGTTAACAATACTCACACGCCATCCAGTTCCTCTTGGCTTTGCCTTTCCCTAAACGTGTGCTTACTCTGGGAACCATTATGCTGGGTCTTCCAGTCTCCGGAGAGAGAGAGACCTCAGCCTTATAAGGCTGAGAGAGGTCTCAGCCTTATCTACAAAGCCACAGATTCTTCCTTTTGCACTTTTGACAGTTATTTTTCTTGCCCTCTCAATTATTTTATAGAATAGAATAGAATAGAATTCTTTATTGGCCAAGTGTGATTGGATACACAAGGAATTTTTCTTGGTGCATATGCTCTCAGTCTACATAAAAGAAAAGATACGTGCATCAAGAATCATAAGGTTCCACACTTAATGATAGTCATAGGGAAATTTATAGTCAATATAAATCTTAAGAATCCCAGCAACAAGATTACAGTCATACAGTCATAAGTGGGAGGAGATGGGTGATGGGAATGATGAGAAGATTAATAGTAGTGCAGACTTAGTAAATAGTTTGACAGTGTGGAGGGAATTATTTGTTTAGCAGAGTGATGGCGTTCGGGAAAAAACTGTCCTTGTGTCTAGTTGTTCTGGTGTGCAGTGCTCTATCGCGTCCTTTTGAGGGTAGGAGTTGAAACAGTTTATGTCCAGGATGTGAGGGTTATCATTATGATTCAGCTGCCTGAATCATGCCTCTTTACCATTATAATTCCTTCGCTGAAAAGGTACCATATTTTTCCTGTCTGCTGATAACACAACATTAGCAAATGGTTACAGATTTCAGGGGAGAACATATTTATCTTTTTCACAGCTAAGGAGATCAATTCTATAGTATTTTTAAAAGGGAAAGTATTAGAAATATGCTGTCTTGTTTGACAGGCAAGCATCATATCATTTATTACATCGGTAGTAGAAAAATACTAATGTTTGTAATTAAGTTTTAATATCAGTAATTAATTTTCTGAGTGACACATGCACATTTTCTCTAAGTTGCAGAGAACTTGTATAAGTCTATTTATTCACTAGAGAAATGCATATGAAAGGATTAGTAAGGAGAAGACCAGGTTTTAAATTACTTGAAAACTTCAACTGCAAGAATCCCGTAGAATGACTGCAAACTAACAGTTTTGGAAGAAAGGTGAAATATTACATATCCCCAGGAGTGAAATTCAACATTTTCCCCTACCTGTTCTGTGGGTGTGGCTTGGCGGGCTTGGCAGCGGAAGACTATTGCAAAATCCCCATTCCCATCCCACTCTGGGGCCAGCCAGAGGTGGCATTTGCCGGTTCTCCAACCTACTCAAAATTTCCGCCACCGGTTCTCCAGAACCTGCCAGACTAATTATATGACCAATCTACCTTTTTACAGGTGGTTTTCTGTGACCCCTTTTCCCTGAACTCTGATGGCAGCATCTAATCTTGTTTTTTAAGTCTCATTTCCTAAAACCATTTTTGTGTTCCTTCAATGCTTTTTTCTTGATTTGATTTTCTGGTGAGACTCTCCTTTCAGAATGGAATAGTTAGTATAATTAGAACTGGAAAGTTGCTCATATTACATGGTCGAGACCTTTCCTTTTTTTTTTCTTTTTCTTTTTAATTAGCATGCTGCTGAATATTGAACACATGCAACACATCTACCTGAAATGAAATGAAATGAAATGGGGGGGAAACCAAAGTTTACCTTGTTTTGTTTTTAATGGCCTCGATACATTTTGCAATAAAAATAGAAAACATAGCACTGGCTGCCCGTTGCTCGACACACGTTACCTAAATAAGTCTGGTAAATTATTAAATTGGGTGAGTATCCTGTGGTTATTGTGTTACTCGGCCAACTAGAAAACAACTGTGGTCATTGCACACTGATTATATTGGGAATGTATTTTACAGAGATACTTCCAGGGTGGCTCCTCGGCTGCAGACGACCCATTACGAATACAAATGCTGTTTTACATTACAAAATGCATTTCCATATGTTTTGCCTGTTTGGTTGTCCTTTTCTAAGGCATTTTTTTAAAAAATGTGGTTAGTAACGTTCTGTGGGTTAAACGTTTAAAAAGCGTCTTTTTTTCTGCCTCTTTTCCGACTGAAGACATCCTGATTCTTTTGGATATAGTCATGGCTAAATTCTTCCTTTGGACACGGTCACTCATGATGAGGCCAGCTCAGGAGAAGAGATTTGAAGACTTACAGAGAGGAGAGAATGAATCAATGCAACGTCCTCTCTCTGGCTTCTATCTCCTTCACCTTTTATGATTTTAGGACATTTCCAGGTTGGTCCTCACTGTCGGCTGAGACAGTTAAATTAAATTACTAGTGAACATAGTTCAACTTAACTGGACACTGTTCCCTCCTGAGAATGGAGCCTCAGGGGGAAATTGAGGTGACATCACACCCTCTTTCTGAGATATCACACCTCCATGAATATTTTTCCTCCCAGCAAAAGCAACCCAGATGGGCAAAGAGCTAGATAAGCAAAGAGAGATAACCCAAAAGCAGAACAGTCAGCCTAAACTTACCGGGACCGTCATGCAGCATGTAATTGGGAGATATTCCATGGTTAACCCCCACACCCCACCTGCCTGCTTTCTTGCTTTGCTTTCTGACTCACACTGAAGGCCACATAGATGTGTCAAAAATGTTTGGGATGCATTTCCATCACACCCCCTCTTGCCCCACTTCTCTAATCCGCATTGGCATCAAGTCCCAGGGAAGTTAATCTTCCTTTTCACACAGGCCTTCGTTTCGGCCTCCTGAGAGGAAGATGAACTGAGGCAACTTTTCTGGGGGGAAACGTCAAATGGCGTTTTTGAGGGGGGGAGATGATTGAAGTGGATTGGGAGGCATCCACGTCCGCCATGTTGTAGGAGTGATCCAGATTTTGCACAATGAAAGGATAATTTGTTTGAGAGCGATACTTGAGACTTGGCTTCAGGAACCTCCGATCGCACTTACTTGCCAAGAAGATGGACCTGTTGCCAAAAACCACACATACACACACACACCATGGAGGGGCAGAACAAGCTATGTTTTCTGAGGGGCCTTTTTCTTCCATTTCTTCTTCTCTGGGTCTCTCAGGGTGGGCAAGTCATTAGCTTGGCATTCACACTGGACTTTTGGTGGTTAAGTTAACCTTTTGTAGAGAAATTTATGAATTATGTTTCGCCCCATTTTACGATTTTTTCTGCCACGTTTGCTAAGGGAATTTCAGCAGTTGTTAAATTAGTAACACCGTTGTTAAATGAATGTGGCTTCCCCATTGACATTGTTTGTCAGAAGATCACAAAACTGGATCACATAACCTCGGGACACTGCAACCGTCATAAATATGTCAGTTTTCAAGCATTCGGATGTAAGTCACATAACCATGGGGATGCTGCCATGGTCGTAAGTGTGAAAAGTGGTCATAGGTCTCTTTTTCAGTGCCGTTGTAACTTCAAACTAAATGAACTGTCTAAATGAAGATTTATTGATTTGTATTCTGCCTTTATTACTTTTACAAATAACTCAAGGCAGCAGCAAACTTTTCCAACACACCTTCCTCCTCCTATTTCTCCCACAACAACAACCCTGTGAGGTGGGCTGGACTGAGAGAGAGGATGGCTGGCCCAGCCAAGTCACCCAGCCGGCTTTCGTGGCTAAGGCGGGATTTGAATGTTGATTGATGAGGATTGAATTGAATGAAATGGAAAGATGGGGAAGGCTTGACTGTGAATAACCCCTCATTTCCAAGGCACAAGGAGGGAAGCTTCCTCCTCTTCCGTCCACAAGCAGACTTCAAGCAGACTTTGTTTCCAGGCCTAGCAATTTGTAAATGAAGCTTTATCGCACAATCAGTTTCTCTCATTCATGGAAACGTATGGAGAGGGGAAGGCAGAATTTGAACAACAGGGAACTTTTCAGAAGTTTCTTTCCAACTTCTGCTGTTTTGTAATCTTGCCACAGGAAACCTATCAGCAAGGGAAAGATGGAACAGGTCCATGTTTTTAAAATATCATTTGTAATAGTTGTGCGTGAGCCCTCAGTCTGGAAAGAGCCACGTTGTCTTTGCCATAAATAGAATTTACTGTATGGGATCCATAGTTCCATTAGAGTTTTAGCAAATATTTGATAGGTTAAAATGTAGCGGGGATAGAGAAAAGATGACTTGTATATTTTGGAAAGCTGAATTTAATATTTACCTCACATAGTTAGAAAGAAATCCCTAAAACTGTTGAGGGAACAAAGGGCCTTACTGCCTTGCTAGCTTTTATTCATTTCCACTAGCGATCCAAACCAGAATAAAATGCAAAGCTATTAAAAACTTGCCTAGATTAAAGCCATTTTTAACCTGCTTTACAAAACTTTCTTTTCTCTCCTCAAGCTTAAGGGTCTGGGCACCTGTGAACATTCGATCTTTTCTTGCAAGAAAAATAGCAGTACCTTTGTTCATTTAACCTGCATAAACAGATCCCAGGGAAGGGAGTAAATAATCCCACAAACTCTCTAATCTGCACAATTAATCTGTAATGAACTCATTCTCAAGACTCACCTACCCCACGTGGTCACCTGGAGGAGTCAAGAAAAGACAATCCAGCTCTCAAATGTAATACGCGTGATTGTTAGTGCAAACCTTGATCACTCTGCCAAAGATTTCTTCCTTCTCTTTTTTTTTCAAACTCATAGGAAAGAGTGAGTAATAAAAATGGCAGAGAGCGGGAGCAAAACAATATCTTAGGACAAATGCAGTTTCTTGGCCTCGGTACCAAGGCCAAGAAACTGCATTTCTGTTCATAGCTTCTTGAGTACCAGAATGGAAGACAACTGGTTCTTCTCACTCCAGCCGGTTGCAAATGCTTCTTGCACCCATGTTCTTTCCAGTAGTAAGCCCAGCTTTGATTGGCTGAAGGACCTGGCAAATCTTTCCCTCTTAATAGCTGGTTACTCTTCCACCTTAGAAGCTCCTGCTCCATTCAGCCTTCAGCCAGTGGGCAGTATTTTGTTTTTCTCAAATTGCATGAAGCCTGTTCCTCTTGCCTTCCAACCTCCTGCCCTCATTCTACGGTGCTTCCTTTCCCTTCCTTTCTTTGTCTTAACATCTTTTGGTTGCAAGGTGGAGAGGAGGCTGGTTTTGTTTCTCTGACACTCATCATTTCAAACATCTTTTCTTCTTTGCTTCCATTGATCTTACATTATTGTAAGAACAATCTGCCCCCTGTAGCTTTGGTTGTACGATGAAGACGTCATAAGTAAAAAGGAAATACTTCTTGGTTAGATGTCTGTGGAGATTCATAGATCATGATTGTCCCATAAGTGTTTTTTTTCAAGAGATAACTGGACTTTCTTTGTTTTTCCTTGAAGACATTTTGCTTCTCATCCAAGAAGCTTCTTCAGTTCTGACTGAATGGTGGAAGATGGAAGGATTTATACTCCTTGCAGACAGCTGGTCATTAGCCCTCTTTCTGAGAGTCGTTGAGGCCACTTGGAGGTTTATCGGCGCCCTCACAGTCACCTGACTAGTGCAAATGGATGCGGAGCCTTCTTGGTACTGCTAAAATTTCTGTGTTGGTGTCAAAGGGGAGAAGGTGGAAGGGGTGGTGGGGCTGGAGGCACCCATGTGTGCAAATATTAGGAAAGTCACCGTAAGGAACAATCTCCGTAAGTACCAGGAAGCACTGATAGACCAGTCCACCCCAGAACCAACCTGTGAGCGTTGCCTTCTCTGCATGGATGGAAGGAAGGAAGGAGAAGCAGCTCAGGAATGACCATCAAGTGACTATAGTCATTGCTAATCTGTGGAATTTCAAAGTTGGGTTAAGACAGGAGCAACATGGAAGAGACGTAGCTTAGGCTGAAGTGAGTAATCATCTTTGCTGAACAGGAAGACAACCTGGTTGCTTCCTACAGCTGTGAGTGGTTGGGTCATTCAAGCTGATGCCTACCCAACTGAAGAGGTGGATAAGACCAGTCAGCCAGTCTCCATGGCTTCCTCTTTGTGTGTAAAAAATCAAGATGGGAGCCACAAGCACGGAACTGAAGCCCCCCCCCTTTTTTTAATGTATGTCCCTCAAGGCTGATCTTTTCTACTAGAAAGGAAAATCCTTTTATTTCATTTTTTCTGATTCAATTTTTGTGATTGTTGTACAAAGTCAGAAGCTTTGGACTTATTATTAGATTGATATATTTCGCTTTTTATTAATCTCCCTTATCTCGGCCCTTATATATTAAATGGTTTCATGCTGCTAAGAGAGACTGTGATACCCTAGTACCATGATGGTGAACCTATGGAACGTGTGCCACAGGTGGCATGAGGAGCCATATCTGTGGGTACATGAGCATTGCCCTAGTTCAGCTCCAGCGCTTACGCGTACGCCAGCCAGCTAATTTCCGGTCCCACCAGAAGTCGGAAAACAGGCAGATTCTGGCCTCCAGAGGGCCTCGGGTGGGGGGGAGGCCACTTTCGCCCTCCCCAGACTCCAAGAAAGCCTCTGGAGCCTGGGGAGGGTGAAAAATGGGCCTACTGGGCCCACCGGGCCATCATGTGCCAAAAGCGGGGGGAATGCGGGGGGTCACGCATGCATATGTGGGAGAGCAGGGCGCATTGAATTATGGGTATGGGCACACATGTGCATGACCCCTCTCCTGCCCCCTCTGCTTTTGGCACGTGATGGCAAAAAGGCTAGCCATCCCTTCCCTAGTAGAACAGAGGAAAATTCAGTTTTCACCTTTGGTGATCTCTGCTTTTTAACAGCTCCTCTGCCATTTAGTTCAACTATGTCAATGAAAGGGGGAGGGAGGCAAATCAATAAGAAGGAGTTTTTCTTGTCATGATTGATCCATAAGTCATGAATATGGAGGTTTTGTAGTTTGTTAATGACAGAGAGGTGCTATGGATTGTAAGAATGGGGGTAAATAGTTTTAAATGTCTCATTGACATATGGACTATGAATAATAATGAGTTGGTAATGTACGCGCCCACGTTTCATGAATACTTTTTAATATACTAAAAGCTGAACTATTGCTTTGAATGCTGTTTTAATAATAAATTGTACAATTTATTATTTTTAAAAAAATTCTAAAAAAAGAAACACTGCTCAGATATTATCATTCAGTTTGGGTGTCACCAAGTAAAAGCATGCCACACATCTGAATCTATCAAATAAATATTTTAATATGTAGTACGTTAGCTTATGAATTGTAGTTTAGATTAGATCAGGGTGGGCAGCTATGACCCCTTTGATCCCAGAATAGGAATTCTGGGAGTTGAAGTCCACAGGTTGTACAGACAGAGAAGTGCCAACAGAATATTTTTCCTTCACATTGGCACTTTTCATTGCTATCCTCTCCTTCTGATCTAATATCTGCTGGTCAATGGCTTAAATGGACAGCTGTCTTTTTTGAAGCAGCTGGATTGGGTTTAATTGTGGATGTTCCTTCCATTCCCCCAGGGTGCTCGTAGGTCCAGAGGCAAGTAAACATCTGTCCAACATTCATCCAACAAACTCTGAAGCTGATAATGTCCTTCTTGCTAGATTCCGTGGCTCCTTTAGTCTCTACCTGATTGTGTTTAAGTGGGTGGGGGGGGAGGGGCGAAAAGGAAAAATAATGCTGCACAGCAAAAAACAGATTGAAGCATAATAATTCATGCGTCCTACAGAAGCGTTCTTAGAAATGGTTAGTCCCAGCTGGCTGGTCCTTTGTTCCATCTAGCGATGAGGCTACCCATCGTAGCAAACATTTTGGGGGAATTCTCATAATACATCCTAGAAAAATTCTAAATGTCCCCACTGGCATGAAGACTTTGGGAATCCCTTATCTAGTAGGAATGAGATCTAAATGGTCACATTTTTTTAAAAAAAAATAGTAATTAAAGATTACAAATGCAGCAAGAACAACTAACCAGTCCACAATTTCTTCACCGAATGCCAGAACCTTCACATTTTAAAGGGAGCCTTAATGCACGAATCCTGCCAAGTATCATTTCCCCATGCCAGAGAGGAAATGTTTTGAATTCAGCTGTATCAGGCAGCTATCATTTCACATTCAATTTACTTTGAGCAAGCAACTTGTTTTCAGGTTTACATTTTGTAATTGGATTACAGTTTCTACTTTTTATCCGTACGGGTGATTTTCTTCACAGGTTTCTTGTCTTTTCGTGGACGTATGTTTTGCTTTTCTTGCTTTATAAAAATGATGTTGTTATGTTAAAAACATCACAGTCCATTAATGAATTTTGTACTGTGGCAAGAAGTAGCCTCCAACTAGAACAGTTAGAGAGATGAATAGCAGGCCTTAAATACCAATAACCAGATGTTTTATGGAAGGAGGACTCAGGGGAGGACTCTCATTAAATAGGACTACTTTCATAAGAACTGTGGTGGCGCACTGGTTAGAATGCAGTATTGCAGGCAAACTCCGCCCACAGCCTGGAGTTTGATCCTGACCAGGCTCAAGGTTGACTCACCCTGCATGCTTTGGAGGTCGGTAAAATGAGGACTCCCCAGGTGGTCAGAGGTAATACGCAGACTCTGTAAACTGCTTAGAGAAGACTGTAAAGCACTGTGAAGTGGTATATAAGTCTAAGTGCTATTGCTATTCTTTCCTTCCTTCCTTCCTTCCTTGGTGGTACAGTGGTTAGAATGCAGCATTGCAGGCTGACTCTGCTCACTGCCAGGAGTTCAATCCTGATGGGTTCAAGGTTGACTCAGCCTTCCGTCCTCCCAAGATTGACAATCCAGATTGGTGGTGGGGAGGGGGGCAAGAGGCTGACTCTGTAAACTGTTTAGCGAGGGCTGTAAAGCACTGTGAAGTGATATGTAAGTCTAAGTGCTATTATTGTTAGTATATACTGTAATCTGAGCGTATGGCCACAAGCATACACACATGCATGTTATGCAGGAGACACATAGGTTAAATTTCTCTAGAAGAAGGAGGAATAGTCTGTGGGTGGGTGCTGTCCAATGCAACTCTACAGACGCTCCATCTTCCAAGACAGGAGACTTCTGGAAGTTTGTGGGAAGCAGGAAGAGGCAATTGTTTTTCTGCATGCCTATAAAACAAGCAGAAGATTAATTTTACCCTAAATTCCTCAATATTTTTTATGTATTGTTTTGATTGAAGGGTCATCTGGTGGTTCTTGGATCATGGAACAAACAGATTCTTCAAGTCTGTGAAAATGGAACCTTATCCAGTTAGAGAAAAATCTCCTGTCCCTCAGTTTACCTCCAAGTCTCCCCTCTTTCTTTTACCCACTTAATCTCACCATTTAGCCCCATCCCCCAAATCTATAGGACAAACACCGCTTAAGCTTTCTGAGTGGCAACACTCCCAATACTTCTTGCACTAATCTCCCAGGCCTTGAAGCAAAGAAATGAAAAGCTAAGGAAGGAATCAATCGGATAGGATGCCTACAGTAAATGACCTGAGCCGTCTCCAAGGGTGGGCTGGTATGGAAAGCTGGATGAGGTCATCATAAGCAAACCAAGCGGATTTAATCTCTCCTTTCTTTTAGAGGGGGAGATGAGGTATCTGTCTGGAGATACGATTCTCATGAAGTATCATGCCCAATTTTGGGATGGGAGGAAGGTGGCATTGTGCCTTGGTTACAGTAGGGCACAACGGGATTTCGTAAATGGAAACAATACCCAGATTGTTTCACGAACAGGAAAATAGGGAGGAGATAAAATTAATATTAATTCATCTAAGCCGCGGGGTTCTGCAGCAGTGCCAGAATATTTCAATAAACAAAGCAATTATAGAAATGAATCATAAAGATACTTTGAGCCTGGATTTTATTCTCTATATACTTGGTACTGAACATAAATCTTCAGTAATCCAGTTTCATAATGCCGGATAATCCTGCGGTTTACTTTGTTTATATGCCTATTCTGCACAAGAGTTCTTCTGCTCCTAAAGTTTTGAAAGTATCTGATGATTAGCAGAAGCCGGTGACTCCCTTTGAGTGGCCTTCTTGATCTCATTTGGGTCCTTAATTTGAACGTGGGGATTGAATTGGTTTGAAGACACAATTTGGCTGAGCCCATTAATTAGGCGGATGCCTTGATGAGTTGAACCTTCGTTGGCTCAAAAAGGGATGCCACAAAATCCAGGTGTCAATCTATTGCTCCATCTTGCCACTCTAATAAGGAAGAAAGAGGGAGGGATGGAGATGTTTTTCAAGCTGCCCTTCTTGAGATGAGTGGATGGATGGAAATTCTGTAATCCTTCTGTCCACATGCTCTCCTTACGTCTATTCATTTGCCACAGTATCTTTCCTTCCAGCAGATTCAGGGCAACCCACTCTAATTTAGGCTAGAAGTTAGGAAAGTACCAATAAAGGAGAATATTTGTAGCTCAGGGTTGAAATGAGGGTCCTTGATGCTTTCTGAGCTTGGTGGTTTTCTGACAGACGGTTCATTACCCAAACTAGGTAACATCCTCATTGCTAGAAAGGAGTGGGATTTGCTCTCAGTTTATATTCTAATTTGTATTCCAGTTAATCTGATGTTCAAGGTTAACATCAGACCATCAATCAAGTAAACCATGCCCCGATCAAGGAACTGCCAAACAAGCCCACAAACAAACAAACAAAAACCTCCAAGGCCACCAACACTGACAGGACAAGTCACTAGAACATAAACTGAGAGCAAACCCCGTTCTTTACTAGCCCTGATGATGTTACCTCATTTGGGTAATGAAACATCTGTAAGAAAACAGATGAACTCACGAGAGGATCAAGGAGCCCTCAATTAGACATGCAGCATGAGCCTCACTGTTCAAAGCATTTTTTTTTAAATTTGATTTATATGCCGCCCTTCTCCGGAGACTCATGGCGGCTTACAATGCGTTAAGCAATAGCCTTCATACTTTTGTATATTTTATACAAAGTCAACTTATTGCCCCACAAACTGGGTCCTCAATTGACCTACCTTAGAAAGGATGGAAGGCTGAGTCAACTTTGAGCCTGGGGAGATTCGAACTTACAGTAATTGCAGACAGCTGGAGTTAATTACAATGCTTTTAGTCTGCTGAGCTATCCAGGCTCTATTTTAAAATAAGGTCCTTCTTGTCTAAATTCAACTCAACAACCATCACAAAATGCAGCAGGACCAATAATTTATTTCACCTATTTATATTTTCTGATAACCAACCAGGCAAATTGCAGATTAGCCAACGAGAAATTCTCAAATGTTGTTTAGAAGTGGAAGTGAAGTCAAGTCTCCTGGAGCTGACTTGGTCTTGGTCCATACGGAAGTGATTTTCTTGGCAACAAGATAGAATTGCTTTTGTTGTGACCTAGGCTTACTGACTCATTACAAGACATAATTAGTCCCAAACAAACCTATTCTATTGTATTAGCTGAGAATTACGTTCATTCCAGCTGAATCCCAATTAGTTGCAAAACAAGTCCTTTGGAAGAAGTCCTTTGGGATAATCACCAACCTTTATCTTCCTTGACACCCTGCCAAAGGCCTTACTTGGCAAAGCCCCAGGAAGTGAAGAAACAAACAAGAGATGCTGACTAGAAATAGAGTTAGTAACGTTGCTTTCCTGCAAAAGGCCCAAGTGCCTTTGTTTCTCTTTTAAGCCTTATGGGAGGGCCAATCATCTCCTGGCCTTACTCCCGAGTTGTCCCTTTTGCTTTAGCTGCTCTTGCCTTCTGGCAGCTCTGCGCATGCGTGCACTAGGAACAGGCTCCTCCTGTTCCTCTGCCTCTCTGCTGTCCGATTCTGGGAGCTCTGGAGTCTGCACATCACTTCAGATGGCCCCAGCCCCATCTCTGCTTCCGACGCAGAGCCTTCATCCGGGACTTCCCCAGACTCCAGGACTGACCCATGTTCCTCACCAGCCTCCTCACTATCCGACTCCGCTGCCAGCTCCACAGGCTGCTAGCGGACCACAACAGCTTTCCCATTACTTTTTACCAGGAAGTTTGCTGACTCCCGTGATTTCCTGTTACAGGTAGTCCTCAATTTACAACAGTTCATTTAGTGATTATTCGAAGTTACAATCTCACTGAAAAAAGTGACATAAGACTATTTTTCACATTTACAGTTGGGTGTTTTTATATTGTGCATTTTTGCAAACTTCCATGCAGGGACCTTCTTCCGGCAGGAAAAGCCCAGGTCAGATTTTGTACCAAATGTGAGTAAGCAATTGTTGCTTCACTGCCTTTCCTAATTAAAAAAAACCCACCTATATTTGAAAAAAAGATCTGCCTACAATACCACACAGAAGCTTGGTACATAAAAGTTGCTGGCAGGTTATGTATGGAGCCAAGGTGATTTAAATTTGGCACAATTGCTCCGTATTTGAGAAACACCGCTCTACCCTTCAGGAGAAATGGGTTTCAGGAAAACTAATACAGGTAAGAACACCCATCTCTTCTTTTGTAATCTGCAGGTGTCCAGATTTTCCCACCATCGACGTTAATAAGAATTAACTGTACTTAAAAACCAGACATTCTGTAAGCTCAGCCAATCAGACAATGGATGACATGGACTCAAAACTATTGCTCCTATTCATTTGGGTTTAAGGAACAAATTAACAACAAACAACCCTGAAATCTGGATGGCTTTAAATCAAGAATGAGTCTAATCTTTGGATGTTTCAGGATCACATTTAAAAGTTCTTCTCTTCTCCTCCCCTCCCCTTCCCCCATATGATTCCTTTGAAGCAAAAGAAACAAACCTAAATCACATTTGGCTCAGCTTTTCAATTTTTCAATTTTATTTTATTGTATTAGCTTTGTAAAAATACAGATATTTGGGAAGATAATTGCTTAACACATTGTTAGCCGCCCTGAGTCTTCGGAGAAGGGCGGCATATAAATCAAATCAAAAAAAAAAAAAAAGGAACAAAAACAGGACCTAAGCAGGGCCATCCAGATTTGGCTAAATGTCCAATTGCTTCAGCCAACAAGGCCAACTGCAAAACAATTCAGGAATACTGAGCACAGAGACCGTTTTAGCCACTAACAGAACAATGCACATGACAATGTCAGTTGGTGCTACTGAGTCAGGTTTCGTTCCTTTTGATTATATTGACAAACTCTTGTCACCGTGACTTTATCCTTAACAAAAAAATCTGTAATTTTTCTCCTTGGGCTTGTATCTACCTTATTCTTTATTCTTCATTTCCCCCCCTAATTCTTTTGTCTCACTACAAGAGATCAGCTTTCATTTGTCCAGATTTTTCTTGCTATGCACAGAACATAACTACAAATTCATATTTTAAAGGTCTCTTTAGTACTTCTCAATGTGTAGCTTTTATGAATTTGAGATTACATCAGAGGTAGGTTTCAGCAGGTTTTCACCAATTCTGGAGAACCGGTAGCGGAAATTTTGAGTAGTTCAGAGAACCGGCAAATACCACCTCTGGTTGGCCCCAGAGTGGGGAGGGAATGGGGATTTTGCAGTATCCTTCCCCTGCCATGCCCACCAAGCCACACCACGTCACGTCCATAGAACCGGTAGTAAAAAATTTGGAAACCGACCATTGGATTACATGGTATGACATGATCCAATTTTAAAGACACCAGACAATGAAAAATGCTTCTGCATATCCCATAGATGCCTCAGATGCAGGATTAGGTATAGTCTCCTTACAAGGATGTGGCAACTTCAAACTTGCAATGGTAGATATATTCCAGGGGTATTTTTCAGTCATAAGTTGATATTCACAGAAGGGAGCTATTTTCTGTTCAGGAGGAATGTTTTCCTGTTAAAGGACTGTTGAATGATTTAGCCCAGACATCTGGGGCAAAAATCTGCTACATTAATGATCACGAGACATTAACGTTGTTGCAGACTGTAACAAACATGGGCATGGATTTTATAAGAAATTATTACTGGATAGATTCCAGGAAACAGTATGGTTATGGATGTCCTGTTGAGAAAAAATAGCGCAATATATAATTGAAGTGTTGGATTTCTATGGATCCATATAATTATATAACCACATCCTGCAAATATATTGAATAATATGAAATGTCAGTAAGTTGTAAAAAAAATAATAGTTCAAAGTTAATTATCCAATTCTGAATGATACTGCTAAGTTTGATGTGTGTGTGTGGTGGGAGAAGAACTGCCAGTCAAAGCAAGATAAGAGACAGGGATAGAAATACATTCACAGGATGGGCCATAGCAGTAGCACTTAGACTTATATACCACTTCAGAGGGCTTCACAGCCCTCTCTAAGCAGTTTACAGAGTCAGCAAATTGCCCCCAACCATCTGGCTCCTCGTTTCACTGACCTCGGAAGGACAGAAGGCTGAGTCAACCTTGAGCTGGTCAGGATCGAACCGGTGGCAGTGGAATGCAGAATTAGCCAGCAATGCTGCATTCTAACCACTGCGCCACCATGGACAACCATGAACAGCCTTTGGATAGACTGCCTAACTCACTAAGCCTGTTTATAAATCATTGAAAGTTATTTAATAGAAGCCCATTTGTTTTGTCGTTAAGTTAACCAAGTGACTTTGCTACATCTTCCCCATGTTCCACGAGTCAAGACATCATGAAATACAGTAAAAGAGAAGAAGGAAAGAATGTCTAAACGGAGAAAGGGCTTGGTGGCAGCAGGAAGACCAATGGACACTATTCAGTTCCTATTCTTCTACAAGATAAGGAGGAAAGGAAGGATGGAAGGGAGGGAGGGAGGGAGAGAGAGGGAGGGAGAGAGAGGGAGGGAGGGAGAGGGAAGAAAAGAAAAGAAGGAAGGAAGAAGGAAGGAAGGAAGGGAAAGAAAAGAGAGAAAGAGAAAGAGAAAGAGAGAGACAGTGGGTCTAGATAGAAAGGAAGGGAAGAAACAGTTTTCAGTTCCCACAATCTAAGACATCTAGATGGAATAAGAAACAGAAAGAATGGCCATAATTTGCAAGGAGAATAGTTCTGATGCACCAGGAAACCTTGGAAAACACTAAATGTGTCACCACCCCAGGAAGTGTTCGGCCTGATGTGCCAGTAGCACATGATTATGAAAGTCCTGGTCAAACTGAAAAGAGGGAACTATTTTACATGGACTCCCAGATACTGCGCAGTTTTGGGGTAGGCAGCTATTATTTCCAGTATTTTAAAAATGGCCCAGTTAGGGGTTGATTCTGACAGAGCCGTTGCCTTTATAGACCCTTTCCTTCTCCCTCTGTTTTCATATACCTCCCCCTGGTGAGGGATTGAAAGGGAGAGGAATTTCTAAAGGGGCCACATTAGCACATTATCTTTGTGCCGGGAATAGATCAGATCAGATCATCTTTTTAAAGCCAGAAGTTGGGGTCAATTCTCAAGAGACAAAGTATTCCAGTAAGATTTTGAGTCATAATTCCATATGGACATTTGTATTTATTGTTTGTAACAGGGTGACCATTTTAAAGAGGAAGTTAGGTCATTGTTATTGTTTATCCATCCATGCCTTACCGGGTGTCCTACTTAGACATTTGGGATGAGATGAGTTGAACCATCACATTTATTTGATCTTGATTCATGGTTTTATTTGTTTGCTGGAGAAATGACCTCTGGAGAGTAAACATGTTCATGAGAGGAAACCTAATCTGGTCTACAGATTGATCTGGTACATTCTTCCTCCATTACAAAATTGTGAGTTTGGGGCAATGCAAAATGAGGTCATCGACAATGATAGGGGAGACTAGGTTATAAAGGCTGGTGTGTCTTAAGATTCTTTGCTTCTCTAAAATATGTATGAATAAGATCAGACGTAGTGGAGAGGCCTGGCCCATAGAATCGCCAAGAGTCGGACAGGACTGAATGAATAACATCATCACCATGTACGAAGAATTCTATAATTCTTTTTTAGTGTTCAGTGACAGTGGTGGAGAAGCTGTCCGGAATGCATAGTTGAGCGTTCCTTTACTAAGACCAGGATTGCTGGAAAAGCATATGCAAACACTTAACCTCATTCTTACAAAAGCTCTGTATATTAAGCAGACATATTATATACCCTTTTGCTTCAGCTTGCCTATTGAAGGGGAAATGGAACTCACCCCAGTTCGTTAGCCAATAACCTGGATTTTTACTTGATTTTATGGTGATCAATGAGTATTTTCCAAATACTTTGGGGGCAGAATGAAAATCATCTGTTTGAGCACACTTCTCTTCTGACTGTGCCTTCCTCATTAACTCAAAGGGAGACCTTCGTAGGGATAAAAGAAAGATGGCAGCTGTGAGTAGATGATCAGGACCTGGGTCCCTTCAAATGCAACATCCATAAAAAAGCTTTGGTCATGTGGGCCTGATCGTCACTTTATTTGCTTACACCTTACTGATGTCCCTAAGCAAAATACGTAGGAATGAAAAAGCCCACTGTGTGTAGACCCAGGAACCCATCTGTGTCATATTTGATTTCTTATATATTGTAGCTCAAGATTGCTAACTTTGTTTCTACAGAGGTTAGTCATATAGTCAAGGAAGCAAGCTCTAGGCTGCACCGACAGAGGAATAGCATCAAGACAACAAGAAGTGATAGCACCACTTTAGTTCACGCTAGTGAGACCATACCTGGAATACAGCATCCAGTGCTGGTCATCACGATACCAAAAAGATGTCCTGACCCTGGAAAGTGTGCAGAGAAGAGCAACAGAGATGATAAAAAATCTGGAGGCTAAATTGTATGATGAACGGTTGAGGGACCTAAGAATGTCTAGCCTTTTGAAGAGGGCATGATAACTGTCTTTCAGTACATGGGAGGCTGTCACAGAAAAGAGGGGGTTGACTTAGTCGCTAGGGCACCAGAGAGCAGAAGAACTTGGGAGGAAACTTGACAGAGAGAGAGACAACCTGGAAAGAAGGAGAAATTTTCTGACCGTGAGAACAATGAATCAATGGAATAGCTTGCCTCCTGTGGCCATGGGTGCTCCATCACAGGAGGCTTTCACAAGTAGACTGGACAATATTGGACTGGGATGGTATAAAGTTCTTGCCTTGAGCAAGGGGTTGGACTAGAAGACCTCTGAGGTCCCTTCCAGCCCTAGGATTCTATGACCCTATAATTATAATAGTCCTTTTATTAAATATGGAGTTAGTTTCTGAAGCTTTGTGATCCAAGACATGTAGAAGTACTTGGCTAAACAAAATCACAGAAGTATCAAGAGCTTTAGTGTAAACTAAACACTAGATGCTGAGAAAAGTTGGGTTGTTTGGGGGTTAATCACTACAAAATACAACTAAGTAGTCAATCATTTAGCTAACTATCCAATATTTGTTCACTGTAAAACCTCTCCATAAATTCCTCTGAGCAAAAATTTTCAAACAACCTGTTGAAACTCTTTCTACCTTTATCCCTTAAGAGCAAAGTAATTGTGGATTAACCCACCGGATGATGGTAGAAAGAAATCTGATGTGCAACTTTAAGAAGTAGTAAAAGTTCTCTTAACATAAAAAGTCACCATGCCTTATAAAACAAAACAAAATTCAATGAAAAGTTTATTGGTAATATTTATAGAGTGAAATAAATATATTTTCAGAGTTATTTGCATCCATAGATACTAAGCCCTATGCAGCTTACAGGCAAAGACGTCACATGAAAGACTGAATATGAGCCATATTTTAAAACAATTGCACAGATTTGTTCTATTATTGAAATATCTATTATCTACCATTACAAGTCTAGTCTGAGTTGTCATAGATTTATAAATGGCCATTGCTATAATACTGTAAGCTGTAGCTCAGAATTTACCCTGCATTTCCTGGCATACTAAATTAGAATCTTTTCTGCAAAGGTGCTTAATATATTTTACTTTTCAACACTTAGTTGAGCCAATAGTTTAGCCAATATAGGTTCCCCTGCAACTTTCTTATTGGATTGTAATAATGATTTGTGACACGTTAAATGTTGCATAATTGGGTTTTGGCTATTTGATGTCCTAAATTCTCCATTGTCCAGAGGATGTCTGCTAGGTGTAGTAAAAACAAAACAAAGCATCAAGATGGCAAAACTACATCCAGTTTTGATCGCCACAATGTAAAAAAGATGTTGAGACTCTAGAAAGAGTGCAGAGAAGAGCAACAAAGAAGATTAGGGGACTGGAGGCTAAAACATATGAAGAACAGTTGCAGGAACTGGGTATGTCTAGTCTGATGAAAAAAAGACAAAGGGTGACAAGATAACGGGCTTCCAATATCTCAGAGGCTGCTCCAGAGAAGAGTTGGGGGGGGGGTCAAGCTATTCTCCAAAGCACCTGAAGGCAGGACAAGAAGCAATGGGTGGAAACCAATCAAGGAGAGAAGCAACTTAGAACTAAGGAGAAATTTCCTGACAGTCAGAATCATTAGTCAGTGGAAGAAGTTGCCTCCAGAAGTTGTGAATGCCCCAACACTGGAAATTTTTAAAAAGATGTTGGATAACCATTTGTCTGAAGTGGTGTAGGATTTCCTGCCTAAGCAGGGGGTTGGACTAGAAGACCTCCAAGGTCCCTTCCAATTCTGTTATTCTATTCTATTCTATTCTATTCTATTCTATTCTATTCTATTCTATTCTATTCTATTCTATTCTATTCTATTCTATTCTATTCTATTCTATTCTATTCTATTCATTGCATTTTTGACCCACACAATAAAGGAATCAATCTTTCGGCACGCAGTTGGGGGGGCTGCCATTTTGATTTTCGTTTATGATACTCCTCCAAAGAACACTTGCCCCACCACAAACAGTTATATTTTCCCTTGTGGATTGGACCAATGAAAACACAGCAGTTTGTCTGGCTTCTGATGCTTTGGAAACACATGAAAGTTGCAAGGTTGATTTCCATTGGTAAAAGCACCAGCACACACACACATTGGGGCAATACCATATCTTCCTTCATTTCCTTACTTAACAAAGGAGTTCCCCTATGAGGCTCTGTCATTTTCCTAGAACTCCAGTTTTAATCGAAAACACTCCCAGGGTACTAAGGATGTCATGAAAATATTTTATTTCAGCTGGCTCAGAATATGATTCCAATGATGTGGAATGTTGATGCAGCAGATTTATCCGGCTTGGGGGAGAGAGAAAGAGAGAGAGAGAGAGAGAGGGAGGCTGCCGGATGGGAAGTTGTGCTACTTTAAAGTAAAGCCTCTTTTTCAGAGGGCTTTGTTTCCCAGCTGGCCCTTTGCCAGAGGATCAGAGAGTTTTAAGGCTCATTGATTAGCGAAGCCTTGATTTCCCCCTCTGAAGGAGTGAGGGTCACGGAGATGGTGAAGAGTGAAAAAGCGATTGGAGAAATGCCGGTTGGCTGGATAATTGCAAGACAGATTAAAGGGAGTCGAATGGAGATAGCAGGGTATCTACTGAAATGCAAAATGAATTCTTAAAGCAATTCCTTTGGGGGGTGGGGGAAAGTTGTTGACTTGCACTGTTAAAAAGTTAACTAATTAGTCAGTTGCAATTTTCATGACTCCAGATGTACAAATGTATCTTCACCTCTTTCTGGTAACAATATCAACTGTTCCAGTGAGTCCTTGGAAGCTCTCCATTGTCTTATTCTTCTCCGTCCCTCAAAGGCTTTCCCCCTGGAGTCAGTTCATTGTTAAGCACAATGAACTTCCTTCTAGTGAGTCCAGCCCAGGAATGTCCAACCTTGGCCACTTAAAACTTATGGACTTCAACTCCCAGAATTCCCCAGTCAGCATGGCTCTCTGGGAGCTGAAGTCTACAGGTCTCAAAATTGCCAACGATGGACACACCTGTTCTAGTCCAACCTAACAGACATTCCCTTTAATATAACCTGGAAGGTCAATTTTTCAGATGAACTTTAATTACCTTTAAACCATAGAATATATGTAGAACTCTGTGTTATTTCATTCTGGATACCCTGAATTCTTCTGGCAAATTTTCAAAGGCTGGATAGGGCTTATTAAACCAAAGGAAACATTTAGCAAATGCTGAGGCTTATTCCATTGCTTGGAACCCTGAAGGAATAAAAAGTCTCCACCCACCTATTTTTTTAATTTTCACATAGAACTTACATGAATACAAAAAGCAATGTATTGTTTATTATTTAGCCCACACGTACCAAATCCTTAAACAGCATATCCACGCCTGAACTCTCCATGAAAAGTCATTTAAAATTCTGAAGCTGAAAGTTGAATAATGTATGTATTCTCAGAACAAGCTGGGTATTTAGAGGAAAAGCAATTAAGGCTATAGTTAGCATCAAAGCTACCCCTTCTAAAATATAAAGTAGGATTGTGGGATTAGGGAGCATTCAACGATTTGTATTACTGAATCCAGTTTTGGTCACCACGATACAAAAAAGATACTGAACCTCTGGAAAGAGTGCAGAGAAGAGCAGCAATGATGATTAGGGGACTGGTGGCTAAAACATAAGAACGGTTGAGGGAATTCGGTTTGTCTAGTCTAATGAAGAGAAGGCCTAGAAGAGACAAGATAGCAGTCTTCCAATATTTGAGAGGTTGTCAGAAAGAAGAGGGGATCAACCTATTCTAGAAAGCACTGGAGGGCAGGACAAAATGGAAATCCCTGGTGCATCTGTTTGTTGACCTTGTAGGGTTAGATGCCAGAAACAGCAGGTCCCGGGGTGAAATAAATCGGGTCTCCATTTGGATGGATAACCTAAAGATCGCATGTTTCTGTTCTGCTGATTTGTCAGGGAAGTTGGTGTTGAGTTCGAAAGGAAACATTCTGCTGCATGCATACCCCTTAGTAAAACAGAGCCACCTCTGCAATTTAAAGACCTTCCTAGTTCTGCATTTTCCTCAAGAGAGGTCCCTGAAGCATTCCAAGGGACTGAAGTGGTTGCTGCTGTCAGGAAAAATACTTATGGAAAGGATGTTCAAGAGAGTTTGCAATGGTAAAGGAAGCTGTCCAGTCACAAAGGAGGATCCTATGGGCAGTTAACTGCAACTCATGGAACACAAGTACAAAAATGGGACTCTTATTGTCCCAGAAGCTTTCCTGGAATATGGTCTGGATTTCAAAATGCATCACATCTGAATTCCTCAACAGATCTTCTGAAGTCTCCTTGCAAATCCCATTCCGTCCTATCCAACCTTTATTACAGTCGTGAATGAGCATCAGGTGAGTTGGGGTCCATCCTCTTGCAAGACCCTTGTGCTTCCTTCTCCAACACCTGCAGCCTTTGCTCATCTGCTCCTCCAATGAATTTTAAAGTTGAAATGTTAATTCTGGTTCCCAGGAAACTCTTCTGAACATCAGACTCTCTGAGTGGGTGTGCACTCAAATTAGATTGTAAGAATAACGGGAGCTGCTACTTCACCTGTAAACATGTAAATGGAGGAGATGTTGATTGAGGAAAAAGCATGCTTAGGGAAATAGGATATAGGGGAGGGAGAAGGGCTTTTAAAAGACATAATGGAAAGAAAAGAAGAGGGAAATAACAAAAAAAGAATTTTTAGGCCACAATTTTTACTGAGTGAAAAACTGGTTGAAAAAAAATAAGAAGAAAAAAAGAATATACAACTTTGCAGTAGAAATAAGTGAAACACTTGAAAACACATCTATATAAAATAATCAAGGAAATATACTTGAATGGCAAGAAACTACAGTTTAAAGCAACAGGAAACAAGAAATGCAAGAAAAATTAGAAAAGGATACATTGCTGTATACTCTAAAGTAAAACTGAGATAAAATCAATGGAGCTAAGTAGCTATTGATAAACACAATTATGATACTAAAATCTATAATCTATAAATCACCAAACTACTTATTAAAACAAATTCCAAATGGCCTGGTACTGGTTTCCAGTTGCTAAAACGAATTAATTACATAAAGCAAGAAACCAAAGCTACATACAGAAAGGAATACCATAATGAAATAAAACAAATAAAGGAAGTAATATGCTTAGAGAGGAAGACGTAATACATTATATTACTTAAAGATAAAGCTTGGGGCTGCAGCAATTGTGGACAGCTCATATCCAAAATCTGTGTGCTGTCTGGGACATTCACTTCTTGGTGAACAAAAGTGAAAATTGTGATGAACAATTTTCACCTGACCTGAGTATCATGTTATGAACAAGGAGACCTTGAAGACCAGGAGATATCTATAAATTCTGTGGCTAACCTTTGCCTGTCCAAGAAGACCTAATTGTTTGTTTTTGCTTCTAAGCCTCCAGAATTCTGGGACCAAAATTAATGAGTTTGAAATTGTTGACTTTGACTTCGGGCATCGTTATATATTCAAAAGGAAGGATAATCTTGTGAAATGGCTTTGAACTTGTCCTACCTTTGATCTGTTTAGTAATGTAAGGGTAAAGAAAAAAATGGAAAGAAGTTAGAAGAATAATTGAGGACTTGGTAGGCCAGTAGTGTGTCCATGTCCGTGTGTGTCCATGTCCGTGTGTGTGTGTGTGTGTGTGTGTGTGTGTGTGTTATCCGAATATTTGTCCTGATCATGGTAAAAGAAAGAGTTATTGTATTAATATAATTACTGATGTTTAAACCCTATGATTTCATAAACTAAGGATGATCAAGTAATGGGGTACTTATTGATGTTTTCCTCTTAAGCTTTCTACTAGCCTTCTCTATGAAAATAAGCCTTTCTTATTCCATCAGTAGCACTATCTTACAGACTCGACTGCCAATATGGAAGAACTTTTGATCCTTGCAGTAAAGTTAGGTTCTGTTTTTTTGTTCTGTTTTGGAATCCCATCACTGCTGCATCCTTACTTGATGTGAATGAAAGATGAATTTAAAGATAATACTAGATCCAAGAGACCTCTTCAAGTTGTCTCTTATTTTCAGAAGAATGCCCACTGTGGCCTTCAGGCACTTTCCACTTCTGCCCAAGTAGGGAACTAAATGATATTCTGACTTTGCTGCCCAAATTGTCTCTTTCAAACAAAAGAGCATTTGACTATTATTCCAAGACCTGAAATCTGCCAAAACATGATTAAGATTTGAGATAACCTTGCTTGGTTAACCTTGCTCATTAGATTTTTGGAAAGTGTGGTTTTGCTTCAATTGGATTAACTTTTAAAAAGCAAGGTCACTTTAGTTCACATTTCAGTTTTAACAGATTTTGTGCTGAGTTGTTTTGAGTCTTCGGAGAAAGGCGGCATACAAGTTGAACAAATAAATAAATAAATAAATAAATAAGGCTGAGTATATTTCTTTTCATTTTGGCACTACGTAAATAGGCAAGTCCATAATACATTTGCAAAGTTGGGGGGAAAGGCCAATTTTTTTGTTGCTATCAAATTTATCTCTTGGAAGATAAGCAAAATTTCCTGTTCACGCCCATTTGCAAAATTATTATTTCAGATCTTTCACTTATAAATTTAAAATTCACCAAAAGCTTGGAGATATAAGCTGTCAGATGTCGAACTCGGGAAAATCGGAAGTCCAGACTGCTCAAGTTTATTGCAACTTATGCTCTCTATAAGAATTTGAATTACTGATGGTCCAAACAACTTTTGTGGCAGATAAAAGTCGATGTGTTTCAACAGGACTCAGATCTCTTGTGGCACAAAGGGACTCGAGACTGATGGCATGCTTGACTTCTCCTCCCTCAGGCTCAGCCTGGTCATCTCATACATAGGAATCTGGGAATAAGATCATTTTTTCAAGCAATCTGCCTCTACTTAAATTCAAAGAACATGGCAATAAAGACTGTAAAACCACTAATTAGTTAGATTATTATCTATGTAGGGAGATAAATAGATGGACAGACAGACAGACAATGTCAAATGTCCAAGAATATGCAATCAAATCTATTTTCCTAAGGCCGTGCTGCTCAACCTTGGCAACTGTAAGTGATGTGGACTTCAACTTCCACTTCCAGAATTCCCCAGCTAGCATGGCTGGCTGGGGATTCTGGGACTTGAGTCCACACAGCTTGCCGTTGCCAAGGCTGGGAAACACCGCTCTAAAGAATAGGAGGAGGAATTTAATTTATAGCTGAAAGTCTGTCCAGCTGCCTTTGATAAAGCTTTGAGCCCGTCAGCAAAGATTCTATCAAGGGATTAAGATGAAGGATGTGAGGAAGCAGAATTTTAGAGGAATGTCTTCACAAACAACCTTTTCAGTGAAACATGCCATCTTGTATATTCTCCGTGTCTCATTGGTCTTTGCTAGACTCAGCCAAATGCACTTTTCCATCCAGCGGGTTGCAGTTGTTACAGAAGGAACTGAAGTGAAGTGCAGGAAAAAGAGATCTGATCACCAAGGGCTCCCCCCCCCCCCACACACACACACATTTTAAAGGGTGAACAGAAATTGGATACCAAATAAAGGTAGAATCAGCCACTTTTTCTCATAAATGGAGAAGCAGATGCCAGGAGCATGCCTTGCAGTGGGAACAGCAGGAAGGAAATCTATTTGCATGCAGCACAGTTTAAATGCAGCTTTGATATGCATGGCTTCTGTTCCTACATTCTGAGAATAAATGTGGCACAACTCCTTGTTAATTTAATACAAATTTAGCACACTTTCAACAGGAAAGCGTAATCCAAGATTACTAAAAGGCGATCATTTTGGTTAAGCTGAGTTAACATTAGTGTACCACAAAATAGTAAGAAAGCCTCTGTGTCTCTGTATTTATTTTTTATTTTTTGCAGCTAGTACAATTCATTGCTACACGTTCTATTATTTCCAGATGCCAAAACAAGGAGTGCTGAAAACTCTGAGAAAACTCTGTGGAGCTGATAAATTCTCTGCCAACTAAATCATTTGGAATAATTGAATGCGGCTCCTGTATTATCTCACCGTTGATTAAACAAGAAAGGCAAAATCTAGACTGAGAATCTTTGAAAGAAAACAAATTATGGGATGGAGAGGTGGAGAAAGATGGCCCATTCCCTTGTTTAAGACAAGGTTGTCCCATCAACTTCGCTTTTATCAGAGGCCGCCTTCGAAAGCCTCATGTCATGGGGGAATATTGTTGTAAAAATCCAGCATACTTAAAAGATTGCTGTTCTTTGCTTCAGTTCTCAAAAGCTCCCTTTTGCAGAAATTCAGAATCAGGCTGGCTTAAGCTCACAAGACACAAGCTATTAATATGGACTCTTAGAGCAATAGCACTTTGATTTATACGCCGCTTCACAGCCCTCTCTGAGCGATTTACAAGAGTCAGCCTCTTGGCCCCAACAATCTGGGTCCTCATTTTACCAACCCCGGAAGGATGGAAGGTTGAGTCAACCTTGAACTGGTCAGGATCGAAGTGCTGGCAGTAAGCAGAGTCAGCCTGCAATGCTGCATTATGAGCATTGTTTCATGAATTATATTTCATTACTAGATGTTCTAATTAAATGGGATTCTCCTCAAGACAGGAAGGACTTCAGTTGGTCCATGAAAGAATAAAAGTGGTATCTAATTCTCAGGTCTCCCCATTAAGAAAGTTGCAACATTCCTCTCAACTGCCTTCGCCCTTTTTGCTTATTTTTCCATTTTTTTAAGTATATAATTTTGCTTAATCCTCTTATATTTCTTACATTCCATAGGTCTTATCATCTGTCATATCTTAATTGCCATTGACCAATACAGGTAGTCTTCAGGAGAACAGAGCTGGAAGGGACCTTGGAGGTCTTCTACTCCAACCCCTTTCTCAAGAAGGAGACCCTAAATCATTCCAGACAAATGGCTGTCCAGTCTCCTTCTGAAAACCTCCAGTGATGGAGCACCCACAACTTCTGAAGGACAACTGGTTGATTGTCCTCACAGTTGGGAAGTTTCTCCTTAATTCTAGGTTGCTTCTCTCCTTGATTCATTTCCATCATGATTCATTTTCTTATCC
Source organism: Masticophis lateralis (assembly GCA_030761175.1). NCBI lineage: Eukaryota > Metazoa > Chordata > Lepidosauria > Squamata > Colubridae > Masticophis > Masticophis lateralis. Next base: position 535,382 of record JAUDYJ010000007.1, on the reverse strand, counting down.
TGCCCTTGTGGTGCTTTGGAGAATAAGTGGACTCCCTATAATGGCTATGCTTTCTTCCTATGTCATATCCCTCCATCTTTGGGGGGTTTTTTCTGTTTGTTTATGATGCCAACTGCTTAATCTGCTGATCAGTGACCATTGTTACTGTTCTATTTTCTATCTTTGCAGAAGCGTTAAGTGTTGGCAAAGCAGACTGTACTAGTTGAGGGATACTAAAATTGCTTCATTTCATAACTGGTCCTGATATGCGTCATCCCATTCCATATTTCATTTTGCAGAGTTTCATCTGTGCATCTGTGCTGTTTGTGACATGGGAAGTGCTTCCTTGTGGTAAGACTTGGTCATTATAATCCACACCAACTTTAGAAAGAGAAACATTCCAGAGATGGTCGGTTGCTATATTAGAATGACAAGAGATTCCATCCATTTCCTAAGCAATTCCCATCTTAGTGGCTCTTAGGTAAATACAAAGCCCTGTGGTGCTATGGTTCTCCTACCAGAGGAGCTTGACTTCAGAGGATTTCATGGGCTTCTCTTTGCAATTCCTTATCAAGGCTGAAAAAAGTGTTTTGCCTGTGCCACCTGCCAGAAGATGACTTCCTAGTTGGCCCTACAGTTGACTCTGCGATCTCCAGGGGCTTGATGAGGCATGCCCTAATGCTAAAAATAAAGAAATAATAGCAACCAAAACGTGAATCTAATTCCAGATTCCCAGTGATACAACTGCTAATACTTTCCCCCTTGCACACGTCTCTCAAAAAACACCTTCTTGATTGATAGAAGAGGTTATTGTTTAGGGATTTTAAAAAACCCGGCATTTTCATTCTGTTAACACCGGTTAGCAGAGTTCAATGTTCCAAAAGCTATGCAAATATTATGAGAGATGATTTCGTTTTGAATTCTCATCGCAAGGTAGACTTCGAGCAAGCCTGCAAGCTTCACTGAGCTCAGTAGGAATACACGAAAGATTGGGCTGTGAAATCCCCTCGGCTTTTAATCTATCTGGATCTGGATTACTCATTCAAACTGGAACCAGTGGAAAATAAGCTGCATTATTTGAATGAGAACTAAGTGCTTTCCTAATTAAACTTCTGTGTGCTCCAAATTTAATATGAGGGTAACGCGCATCAGTTATGCTATTATGAAGTATTTTCTGCTTGCTGAGATACATTCTTCCAGCTAAGACATGGATGGAGAAAGAGAAACAATATGATGTACTTGGCACCAGGGAATGTCCATCATCCATGAAATGCAAAAACATTCCGTTTCTAAAGATATAAGCAGAAAAACCGACCAGCTTTTCTTCACACTATAAGGAATGAGCACTGCAGGGGACACTCCTGGGGAACTGAGGTAGCTCATCAAGTCAGATGGTCACATCTTGGTGCTTTACCTCATCCAAGTGGCTTACAGATTTTATCAGATTTCTCTAGAAATCCGTAAGATAATGTTTAATTAAAAATAGATTTCTAATCTTCGTACTTGCCAAGATATGAAACAAAAGGTTTAAGTATTATTTTGCCAATTAATGTGTAAATAAGTTTTATGTTTTCTTTCCAATTTTTTTTTTAGCCAATGAGTGACCAGTCATAGCAACGATTCACATGCACCGGTGTTAGGATCAAGCAAAGAGTCCAAAAATGTTAACACTTGCATGAGGTGAGGATAAAATCTTTGAATCATCTCTTTCAAATCATCCAGCCTTTTAGATAACAACCAAAACTTTGAATTTTGTCTAGAATCAGGCTAGTAGCCAAGGATGGAGATGTTCTAATATAGGAATGATTGACACATCACTTATATTTATGGTGGCAGAATTCTGGATCAGGCAACATTTTCAAGTAGTGTGAACTTACTTGAAGCCTACTCAATAAGGAGCACTTGATCATGGGATGTTAACTACGATATGATTAATCATGGCCAGATGTTCAGGAACTGATGCATGAACAGAGTAAGTCTACTATTTGTGGTAGAATTGGTAGAACTGCGTACCAAGTATTGACAAAAATATTGATCTTACATACAGTATGTAATAGCCCTAAATTTTGCTTTTCAGTGTAAACTAGAGAATTAATGGGAATTTGGATAATAAACATGGGCTATGTACAACTCAAGTTCAGTTTAATTTATCCAGTATAGATAAATTCTATTTCTGGATTTAGTTTTTTAGGTTTATGCATTAGGCATTTTTTGCATGCTGAATGCAGAAATATTGACCAAGCTTCAAGTATTCAATATTCAAATTGAATCTTGGATTTTACAAGGGCTATTTTTAATGTATCTATTCTGGAACTAGGTGACCTAAGATAAATGGGGATAGATGGGGCCTGAGACACAGGAAATGCTTTACAGTTTTAACGAGATTGATTTGCTGTTTGGATTATCAAAGCAATGTTCCAATTTTCTTTCTGGGAGAGAAATGAACAAACTTAATTCAACCTACATCTTTATGTGAGCACTGTGGCAGGAATATCTTTCAGCAAACATTGAGCTGATTGGTATTTTCATCATTCATTTACAACAATTTTTAGCTTTTCATTCAAGGTAATCCCTTATCAATATACCCTAGTTTTGCACTAATATCATCAAAAGTGAGTTTCCCAGCTAACAGATTATTCACATATTTTATGAATAATAAAATTTGTTCTCATCTCTAATGAAAGCTATATCCTGCATTCATTTATGCAATAGAATAACTCTGTTATTTGGGACTGAAGCCAATCTGAAATGCCCAAACTATGGTTCTCTTTCTCAAGAGGACTAAAATTAGGCTCCCTATAATACATGATTTGGGCATTTGAAGAATATTCTAGGCTAGCAAGCCAGGCCAGGAAACCACACTGAACAAGAGGAAGGGGGTCAAGCTGTTTTCCAAAGCACCTGAAGGCCAGACAAGGAATAATGGATGGAAACTGACCAAGGAGAGATTCAACCTGGAAATAAGGAGGGATTTCCTGACAGTGAGAACAATCAACCGATGGAGCAGAAGTTGCCTTCGGAAGTTGTGGGAGCTTCATCACTGGAGGCTTTCAAGAAAAGATTGGACTGCCATTTGTCAGAAATGGTGTAGGGTCTCCTGTGTGAGTAGGGGGTTGGACTAGATGACCTATTAGGTCCCTTCTAACTCTGTTAATCTGTTAATATAGATGCCACTTCTCGTCCAAGAAGCTTCTTCAGTTCTGACTGGGCTTTCTTCCCTTGAAGACATTTCACTTCTCATCCAAGAAGCTGCTTCTTCCTGGATGAGAAGGGAAACATCTTCAAGGAAAAAGAAGGGAAGTCCAGTTGCCTTTTGATTCAATGTATGTGATATGAAGCCCAGTTTAGTGAATTTCACACAGGTATAACTTTCCTGGGCATGTGATCCCAACTAGTGTAGCTTGATGAACAAAGCCCAACTCAGCATAATCTATCGGTCCAGTGAGATATTAATGGACCAATTTTTGAATTCAGAAAGCAGAGGTACTTTTTCAGTGCTGTGGCATATGAGACCAAGCCCCAAAGCATACATGTGCATGACCATGCACACACACAAATGCACATTCAGTTGCAGAGGAAAAATGGGTGTGTTGTAGAATTGTATGCTGTATCCACAAATTATTGCCCTCCTAGTTGCAGTTCCACTCCACACCCTGAAGAAAAATTCCTGTAGACGCCCATGTCTACACTTCATTGAGCAACGCATAATAAGCATACCCAAGCTTCAGGTGAATGGTTCGGGCAGTTCTACTTTATTCCAAATCCTACTTTCTAATGCTATGAGCTTGTACACTAAATTATCTCCCTCCAGTTCCATCATTATTTTATGGGTATAAAGGAACTGCTTGATAAGGCTTGGATGACATTGTAAGCTGTTTTAATTGCTAATCCTCATCAAAGACTGAATCACAGTTACAGATTGGTACCCTGTCTTCCTGCTCTGAGATGCGGTGCAGCCAAACCACAGTATGGCTTGGTGTGTCATGGAGATGTGCACCATCTACATTTATCCTTCTGATGTTCAGCAGGGGTCTCCAAGCACATAATTGGCAGTTTCAGAAGAATAGGTACAGGGATTATGGACTCTTCATGATTATCATGGAGCTAAGAAATCATAATTTAGCAGCTTGGCTAAATCTGGTAAAAAGGTAAAGCCTCCCTTGAGTCAGCTTTAACTCCTGCTCCCCTAATTAATATGCACAGAGAGTTGTTTTAATTACCATTTTAATTGCAGCAGCACAAGTTTAGATTGTGCAAACCCCAAAGCTACAATTGCATCCCCTCTCCGCCTATTTCTTACTTTTTATAGAAAAGACTAGCATTGTTTTCCTGTGTTGCCTGCTTCAGGAATGTCTCAACCACAGTAAAAATGCCTTCTGAGAAAGAGAAAAAGTGAAATGTTTGCTAAACATGGAGAAATGGGTGAGAATTTGCAAGCTGTAACAGCTGCAGATGTAATCTGCTGGGACAAGGAACAACAAAAGAGGCAAATGGCTGGAGGTGAAAGTCGCAGGAGAAACAGGAAAGTAAGTTGAATACAATGGAAATCAGGTACCTAAGAAGAAGGAAGGGAGAGCAAGAGTCAAACATGGATGGATGCTAACTGAATACAAGAGTAACTTGTAATGGGTATTAAATGAGTCTATTGGGATGGTTTGGTCATAGACTGTAACAGGTCCTGAGGGGGTTCAGGAGAAGAGCCTTTTCTGCTGTGGCTCCCACTCTCTGGAACAACGTGCCCTTTGAGGTGAGTTCCACACCCACCATTTTCGCCTTCCAAGAGGACCTGAGAAGAAACTGCCAACTGGTTCTGGGGCCCAAATATGGGTGGGTTTGGAGGTGATTAATGGACTACGATAACAGAATGATGAAGTTGGAAGGAATCTTGGAGGTCTTTTAGTCCAACCCCTTACTCAGATAGGAGACCCTGTACCATTTCAGACAAGTGGTTGTCCAATCTTTTCCTAAAAAGCCTTCAGCAATGGAGCACCCACAATTTCTGGAGGCAAGCTTTTCCACTGATAAATTGCGCTACCTGTCAGGAAATTTCTCCTTAGTTCTAGTTTGGTTCTCTCCTTGATTAGTTTCCATCCATTGCTTCTTGTCCTGCCTGCAGGCCAGTGCTTTGGAAAATAGGTTGACCCCCCCAACTCTTCTCTGGGGCAGCCCCTCAAATATTGGATCCCTGCTATCATGTCACCCCTGGTCCTTCTTTTCATTAAACTAGACATACCCAGTTCCAGCAACTGTTCTTCATATGTTTTAGCTTCCAGCCCACTGATCATCTTTGTTGCTCTTCTCTGCACTTTTTCTTTCTTTCCACTCTTCCCCTTTGCTAACTGAAGTTCCACTATTCTGAGATTCATTTTATTTTTTATATTAACAGAACCGAGCTATAACATCATCAGAAGAGTTAAAGAAAGTCTTCATGACACTTAGATTAGTTTTTCTTTTCTCTTGTTATCTGCTGCTCTTTTCTTCTGATAATGTTCCTTGCGGGAAAGGAAGTAGCATTAAAGGTATACAATTTAGGACTTTAGAAAATCTCTTCTGTACTTGTTGGTCTTTACGGTTGCATCATATGTATTCTTTAGTGAAGGCACACTTTTTTCATTTTTTTTTAAATAGGGCTGCTAGTTTTGTATTTATTGTGTCAATTCAATTTGCACAGCATACATATATGTAGCCTCTTTCTCAAGGAGAGGTACCTGGATAAGGCAGTCCATCTGATGGATTTCAAACCAATGCTACTCAGTCCTGTGTGCCGAGCATAAAATACTCTGAAAGCCAAAATAGCTGGTGTGAACTACTTCATTAAGTGAGGCTCACCACCTAGGCTGAGCCATCCTATACATTGTCTTCAACTTAGATGACTTTGAACCAGACTCAGTAGTACCTTCCTGAGATAGAAGAATCCTTGTACTGATCAAAACTTGGATCTAGGTCTAAAGCTCTCCATCTCACCAGGTATTTCACCGTTCAAAGAGAAGGGGATGCTACGGTTTTCATTTTCAGTGTAAAAACAATTAAACATCGAAGGATCTCTTCTATTGTCTGGGGGCAAAATGAACCTGTGAGAAACTCTCCTGATGTGATCCAATGATTCTGATTCATCACTGAACATGTAGTTGCTGGAATGGCCACCATGAAGTGCCATCATTGTCCACCCTCCTAGGTGGGTTGCATTTGGGTTTCCTTCTCTTTGTTGTACATTCCCGCCTAGAGCAAAACCACAAAGTTTCTCGAGATAAAGCCAAGCTCTGCAGCTTCTTGCCAAGAACTAGAAGGTGTCAGGATGGTGAAAAGTGTCAAACCACAACCCAGAAACAGGAATCAAATTCTATGCAGATATTTCGCACATCACAAGTGCCACTTGAAATTCACCAAACCCGAGAACCCAGGATCCCATCGTGATCAAGAGGAATCAAAGGCCTCTCCATTCATAGTTCTTCCTGAGAGCATCACTGGGGTTTATTCTCACAAAGAAATACAGAGAGGAGGCTGTGCTGACTTGCGTTCCGGTTTTTGTAGAGATTACTGTATCTGGCATGACAGGATCTTGCTCCAGGAAAATATATTCCTTGTCTGTTGACTGACTGAGTCCTTAGTGATATTAAAACATCTGACAGAGATGTCAGTTTCTTCTCCTACCTTTAAAGATTTAGCTTTAAAAATAAAATTTTGCCACTAATTCCCTAAAACCCTTTTCTTTATAAGAACGGGTAGCCTTAAGCACCAGTGATATATTCTCCAGCTTCTTAGAAATAGTTTTGGAAAATTTCAGAGGAAACAAAAATATTTGCAGCCCTGATCTTCAACACTGGCATACTCATACTTATACATGAGCAGATCCTTGAACACCAAGAAATGTAAAAGAATGATATTGTTGCGTAGCAAATGTACTTCAATCTCATGAAGAACCTACTGAAGGAAAAAACACGTCACAAAATCACTTGATCTTTTCTTGGGGTTGCATGAATGAAGAGGGCTAACACTACCTAACATGATCGTGGCTGATATACATCTATCAAATATTTAAGTTCAAAGGCTGCAAATTTCAACAAGCTTCATTTGGTTTATTGATTGAAATGATATAGCTAATGGCTATCCAGATGATCTAATGGTGGGATGTATCCCACTGCATGGAGGTATCCCAAAAAAGGAACAAGATAAAAGCTAACATCAATTAAAATAAATAATTTAAAGCAGATAAAGGAATACTGACGAGGAATGTAATTTAAAGGAGAAGGTAAGGTTGCAGATCTAAGACCCCAAATGCAAGCAAAAAAGGAATTAAATCGAATTAGTTATTCTCCAACAATAATTGACTGTATGCTTTGGGAAATACTCAGAAATGCAATAACCACCGCTGGCAGATTAAAAACCGTGTATAAAATATTTACACTGGAAAAGATGCTAATGTGCACCACAATAGCAAAACAATGAAGAGAATAATCACACAGACAAGAAAACGTAATTCCAAGATGTATGAACTTTCCTATTAATTAATAGAAAGGAAAGGGAAAAAACAAACTGGCACAAATAATTTCAGTTTCAGGTAGTTTCTGCTAGCCGGTTTATACCTCATTCTGCCAACTGGACATGTTCATTTGAAAATTCACATTCACTTTCACATTTCTCAAAAGGAGAAATATAGATGATTACATGCATATATACACGTCCCTTACAGACCTCTTAGGAATGAGGTGAGGTCAACAGTTAATAGTCTAAGGTTAAAGTTTTGGGTGTTTGGGGAAGAAACCACAGAGTCAGATAGTGCATTCCAGGCATTGACCACTCTGTTGCTGAAGTCGTATTTTCTTCAATCGAGTTTGGTGTGGTTTATCTTAAGTGTGTATCTATTGTGTGCTCGTGTATTGTTGTGGTTGAAGCTGAAGTAGTCATTGACAGTTAGGACATTGTAGTGGATAATTTTATGTACTACGCTTAGGTCAGACCGAAGGCTGCATAGTCCTAAATTGTTCTAAGCCCAAAATTTCAAATCTGTGGCATAAGATATTCTGTTACAAGTGGAGGAGTGGAGGACTCTTCTCATGAAATATCTCTGGACTCTCTCAATTGTATTAATGTCCAATATACAGTGTGGGTTTCAGACAGGTGAGCTGTATTCGAGAATTGGTCTAGCAAAGGTTTTGTATGCAAAAAGGTTTTGTATACCTGGATGATAGACAACTTTGTGTATTTTATAGTTATTTTGCTTTTTAAATTATTAATTTTTGTATTCCACTTCTGCTGGTCAAAGACCATAACAAAGGTTTGATTGACTTGGTGACTCCATTCTGAATATCATGACTCCTTCATGCTGATTCCCATATTGCATTGCAGAAATGGATCCTTCCCATCCCACTTTGCCACCATCAGAATATATTCCTTATATACATTTCCCCCCTCCCTGCACGCATTCTAATTTCATTTCCCTTGGTTTAACAGCCCCCTTAAGCAATCTGCTAGAAAGTAGAAATGCAGTGTACCTCATCCATCTTCTGAACTGGAGGCTGCAAAAAATGTAATGAAACCTAAATAGAGTCTGGTAAGGTTGTGAATCTGGTTAGTATGTTTCTGTGTGCAATTATCTTCTCACCAGCACAAAAACTTAACAAGTCGAATTGAAGCTTTGGAATAATGTAGACCAGTGGAAAGAAAACGCGTGTTTAAAGTAATACTTGCTAGTATGACAATTGTTTCAATATTATAAGAATGTAGAAATCCTTCTTCAAGGAGAGGTCTATTTGATTTGCTACTAAAGGCTTCACTTCTACTTAGTAAATATACAATATATACATAAACAGGGAAAACAGTTTATCCCAGAGGCAATTATTTTAAATAAACACACATAGAATTATGCTGTAATTCATTTAGCTGAATGGTACTTCCTTCAAATTAAACATGGCTGGGACTATTCATATTCAATATTTGCATTTTGGTGTCAACTTACAAGTGAGTTTAGTCACAGACAGAAAACAACACAGTTAAAGCCCTGTTGGTTGGTTGGTCCCTCTCTCTGACCCTCAGTTGGTCTATCTATATCTAACCCCAGTCTGGTCCATGGAAAAACCTCTCTCCACAAAACTGATCTCTGGTGTTCAAAATGTTGTGGGCCGCTGATTGAGAGATCCAACCTGGAACGAAGAAGAAATTTCCTGATAGTGAGGACAATTAATCCGTGGAACAGCTTATCTCCAGAGTTGTGGGTGCTTCATCACTGGAGCTTTTCAAGAAGAGTTTGGACAGCCATTTTCCAGAATGATATAGGGTCTGAAAAGGAGGTTGGACTAGAAGACCTTCAAGGTCCCTTCCAATCTTATCTGTCTGTCTGTCTGTCTGTCTGTCTATCTATCTATCTATCTATCTATCTATCTATCTATCTATCTATCTATCTATCTATCTATCATCTACAGTACCTACCTACCTACCTATTCTGACTATTCTGCATCTTCAGAAATTGTATACCCAACATGTTAACTGAAGTTCTTAAGGTAACTTATAGCACATAAAATATTGTAAATTAGACAAGTATAATATCAAACGTTTTTATCAAAGTCACTTGTAGCTTCAAATATCTGAAAGATTTTCCAGAAAGACTAACATCTTAGGGAGCAATTTTCCGACCTCAAGTGTTCCAGCTGCCACTGTTGCGTAATCACTCAAGAGTAGCAGTTCTCTGAGGGAATAAACCTAGCCAAAAATGGGTGCTGAACATCCAGATGTTCTACCATCACAACAAAGTTTTCTGATGCTCCAGGCTATTTCTGATGTTTCTTCCAACCTCTGGAAGTGGATGAATAATGAGATATCCTTTACTCTGACAGATAGTGGTTTGTCACACACCCTTATTTTTAAATGTTGTTTATTGAATTCACATCACTTGAAAATTTTGATACTACTAGTCAGCCATAAATAACTTTCCAGAGTATATCTAGAAATAAATTAGGTTAGGAAGTCTGCTATTTTCTTCATTTCAAAAGGAGTTTTTCCATCTATGAAACAGGCAGGTAAGAAACCTGTTCTTTAAAATTCAAACAATGCAATGTTTAGATGCATCACATTCTAGAGAAATTATCATGTTTATTAAAATATTCTTCTTTTTACCCATGCTAGTGAGTTCCTGAGTATGTCAACCGAATATTTTTGTTAAATCTGTGAGATGGCTATATAAAAGAAGATTGACAATGACTGTGTCATTGTGTAACACAAAACAACTCTCCTTGAAAATATTAGAAATATGCAGGTACATGCTATTTCTCCCAGAAAAGAGAAAGTTATCATAACATTAACCGTTTTTCCCTCAGTTTTTATGACTTTTGGTAAATTCTGAGATAGTTTTTCAGTTCAGCTCATAATATTTGAGATCTACACACCAGGCAATAAATTCTGTAGCTGTGGAAACTTCTGCTGCTTCATTGACAGATTCTGGAGGTAGTTTATTTCATATGACAGTCATAAAGTAATATTTCACTCCATCTGCTCCGTTCCTGTGGAAGAGTGGCTGAACGGCCGTACAGGTGGCTCTATCAGTGCCTGATCCTTAGGAAGACATAAAAGCTTCCAGTAATGGGCAATCATTTTTAACCTACCTGTGGGAAAATTCCTGTCCTAGGCAGATGTAAGCTAGTGGCTGACTCAGTTCGTAAAGAATGTGTGTTGACAGGCTGTCTAAATTTTGTAGCCTTAGCTGAGAATATCCTTATCATCTTCCCGGGTTCCTTTGGGAATTTCTCTTGGACTCACTGAATCAGTCAGATTCTCCTGTCCTGACAAATTGAAGGCTGTTACAAGCAATTCAGCCACAACGCTCCCTCCAGGCTCTGATATCAATAACATCTGGTCTGAGGAAGGTGGGAATTTAAATTATCAGATGTTCTCAACGTCCACTCTTTTGAGACTTTAATCTTTGACAACACCTTGTCTTTTTATTACTTTCCCAAAAAAAGGAGCTTTTGTGATGCATCTCATTATTTTCTTCAGAGAGAAAGATGAAATCTCCCTCCCCCTCTTTCTTACTCTCTCTTTCTCGCTCTCTCTCCTTCTCTCTTTCTTGCTCTCTCTCTCTCACACTCTCTCTCTTTAAAAAGGGCCAACACAAGAGCAATTATGTCATGCATGTTAAAGATTTTCATATAAAAATAAATTGGTTTCATTATATTGGCGGTCCAGTTGTTCCTACAGCTTGAAAATACATAAATAACATCATCTATCTACTTAGTGATGTGTAACCATCTGATTATCTCCGTAAGCACCCATAGGATTTGCATAAATGTCACCCTGCCTGCTGTTATGAACTGCAGGAATAACATGAGTTTCCATTCCTATAGAATAGAGAATTATATGGCAAGAATATGGTCATTTGGGTTTACAGTGACTCATATGGCAGACACGACAATGTAGCATACCTTCCTTGAAACTGCCATATGTTAGGTACAGAACTCATATTCCATATGTAGATATGGCTGAAAGTCGGACTGCAGATCATGTGGTCAATTTCTGGCATCTTTTCAGCCTTAGAGAACTGATAGTTCTGGTTGTAAATCTGATCCTTAGTATTCAATGGTCTGAAGTACTCAAAAGCCATCTTGTTTCTCTCTCTGTAGTAGGAGTCAGTGTGAGGTTTGGATGAAATTCGCACTGAACCCGCGTCTATCCACATCTTTCTCAATCTTCCTCTTCCTCTCGATCCCTATATTCAGATTTGTTTTGACATTTAGTTCTCATGCATTCTTTCCACATGACAAACCATCTCAACCAATTTCTGTTGTATCTACCTATTCATGTTCATTCAGCCCCTATTCCTTATTGACCCGCTCTCTAGTTCTCACTTAACAGTTCTTACGTAGCCCATTGCCACTCATGTCCATTCATTTTTATTTTTCTCCTGAGATACCAAGGTCTCGCTTCCACACAACTGAGTGGGCAGAAGCACTTTTATAAATAGTTATGTCTTTTCATGAATATCCGTTTCTTGTAACAAACACTACTTTTAAACCCCTGTTTGTATGCAACAGAATGTCTCTATTCATTTCCCCATCTGTAGCAAACCTTCAATCAAAATGCACACCTTCATAATTTATTAAAATTGTGAACCCATTCTCTGCTATTAATTTTCATCCATGAGCTACTAATAAATAAAGCCATTTGTGGATCTGTTAGGTCTCACCGGATATTGAATTCTCTTGAAATGTTTTGTGGATCTTGTAAAAATTTGTCTTCATGGAAGCGGTTATAAGAATCAGTCTACAGAGAAGAAAAATGTACTATGTTATAAGCGTTTCTATCTCAACTCTCTGGCTCGGTGGAATTATTCTCATCTGCTGATTTATTAATCTTCTGTTCATTCATGACTAAAATGAGTTCCCAATGGATTGGGTTCTCACGTAGGAGATTATTTCATAGTCTCATAAATGTAACAAGAAAATTTTATTGGAAAGTGCAGGCTTTTCCTTTTTAATTCTATCCCAGGCCTTTCCTTATGCATGTAGGGATGAATGTATTTATAAGGAACGCCTTACAATTCAGAAAAATAATTTCTTCTTATGTTCCCTTAGTTCAAACAGAATAACCTTTCAAGTTGGTTCTCACAGCAATTCCTTTTTTTCAACTAAATTATATTTTTTTCTTAATGATCATCAATAGGAAGGATATATCTTTAGTTCCTAATAAATACAGGTTTCCTTGACTTACAGCAGTTCATTTAGTGACCATTCAAATGGCACTGAATAAAGTTTTTTTAAAAAAAATTATATGCCGCCCTTCTCCGGAGACTCAGGGTGGCTTACAATGTGTTAAGCAATAGCCGTCATACTTTTGTATATACCTGCTTAGTAGGGCTTTCACCCCCCCACCCCCAAGCAGTGTTCTTTTTTTATACAAAAGTCAGCTTATTGCCTCCACAATCTGGGTCTTCATTTTACCTACCTTGAAAGGATGGAAGGCTGAGTCAACCTTGAGCCTGGTGGGATTCGAACTTGCAGTAATTGCAGGCAGCTGGTGTCACTTTAGCACCGCTTAAGCTGCTGCGCCACCCAGGCTCTTGTTGAAGTGACTTATGACTGTTTTTCACACTTAGGGTAGTTGAAGCATCCTGTGGTCCTGGGATCAAAATTCAGATGCTTTGCAACCAGCTCATATTTATGATGAATGCATTGTCCTGGGATCACGTGATTTCTTTTTGTGACCTTCTGACAAACAGTGTAAATGGACAAGCCAGATTCACTTAACAGCTGTGTTAGTAACTGAACAACTGCAATGATTTATTTCACCACGGTGTCAAGACAGGTCATAAAATGTGCAAAACTCACTTAACAAATGTCTCACTTAGCACCAGAAATTTTGGGCTCAGTTGTGGTCGTACGTCAAAGACTGTCTGTATGGAATCATCTTGATTTTTTTTTAAAAAAAATAAAAAATCATTCTGTATAGGGATGTACAAGTTGTAACGCATTGTAAGCCACCCTGAGTCTCCAGAGAAGGGTGGCATATAAATCAATTTTAAAAAAAAGTTGAATCACTAACAACACACACAATCCTCCAAAAATTTTGGATGCAATTCAGATTGTTATCTGTGGTGTGGTAGAAAAGCACAATTACTCAATATATGAGTGGTGGTATTATTTCTATTTTATTTATTCATCAAATTTACTTGCCACCCATGTCATGGTTCAATGAGAGGCTTTTATAGTTATATTAACTATAACTAGGTTAATTTAGTTATATGTAAGTGAAATTAAAATCAGATTCCATTCTAAATGGATGTCCTCCTTTTCACTTAGTGACGCTCTCTACTGTTTCCATTATGGCTCTCAAAAAGCCTCCCCTGGGCACCACGTATGGTTTGCAGTTTTCAAAGAGGTGCTATCATTTATAGCAATGTTTCTCAACCGAGGCAACTTTAAGATGGGCAAACTTCAATTCCCAGAATTCACCAGCAAGCATGACCTACTGATTGCCATCTAGGAACAGGCTTTCCATAGAGTATATTGCAAAGAGCTGGATGCAGCCTTGTGACTGAATAACAAAACCGGTTATATGTGTGTTGATAATTGCATAATGCAGACTTCAGCATGGATGTCAATTCCATATGTTTCTTTGATTGTGTCTCATAGACACAGTCTTGTAATCAGACTAAAATAATGCACTGTTAATTTGGTCACAGGACTAAAATTATCTGTTAATAAAGTTTTATCAATTGAACATTAACAATTGCACAGAAGTGGGCCGGCATTAACCCTCTCCTTATTCCAAGGTGTGTCTAATGCGGCCTTTCCAAATCTCAGTCTTTCATCCAACCATCTGTGAAACAAAATGGTGAAAGGACAACTTTCATCTGCAGCGGTTCTGCTACGAAATATTTCTATTACAAGCCATATAGGAAAATTGCCTTCAAGAGGGAAATGGCTGCCTTTTTCACTTCAGCAGATGCAAAACATTCAGAAAAATATACATCATTCTCAATGAGATTTTAATTACATCAACGTGCACGGTGGAACCAGTGTCGAAAATAATTTCTTTGAAAACAAAAAGAGCAAGGTTTTCATTTTTGTTTTTAAGAATGTTCTAGGCTCCATGGAAACACACAGCATCATAACTTCATACATTGTACTTTTAAGGTCAGTCGTAAGTGCAGATCATGCAGCAACAATGCTGCAGCAGTCCATCGTCCGGGTGCAAAATGAGCTTGCTTGATACACCGTAAATTAAAATTATTCACTTAATGGTTACAAAATCAAGTGATTTTTTTTGTAAGTAACCCATTCCACTGATGAATGATAGGCAAAATTATTTAGATGTCATTTTCATGATTCATTCATTCATTCATTTTATTCATAGCTTGATATAAACATGCCAATTCATCCCCTATTCCTTCTGCTTGCCCTGCTTCAATTTGCTGAATTCTTGAACATTGAATGTTTGCAATATTTGTCTAAAACTTCAGTTGGCTTAAGAAATAAAGTATCTGGGTGCAGTTAGGATATTTCATTCTTTTCATTTTTCAGTTGGGCCAAATGCCAGTTTCTTGTGGAAAGGAAGGACATAAACTTCAATATATCACTAAATGTGTAATGTAGAAACTCTTTGTTCAATCATTGCTCAACTACAATTCTAGTACAATTCAATTTTGGGCGTCTTTGAAAGGACTTAGTCCAGGGGAGAAATCCAGCAGGTTCTAACAGGTTCTGGAGAACCGGCAAATACCACCTCTGGCTGGTTCCAGAGTGGGGTGGGAATGGAGATTTTGCAATATCCTTCCCCCAGGAGTGGGGTGGGAATGGAGATTTTGCAGTATCCTTCCCCTGCCAGGCCCACCAAGCCACACCACACCCACCAAGCCACGCCCTCAGAACCGGTAGTAAAAAAAGATTGGATTTCACCACTGACTTAGTCATACTTAATGGATGTTAATGGATATTAATTAAAATTGGCATCTTGCAAAGCTGAGAACCTCAGAGAAGGTTCCGTGATCTTCAGAAGTTAGACAGGCAAACTGTTTTTTGACCTATATTTCCAGGGAATTACACGTAGGGGGGAAAATATGTAGAGTTTAGATTTTAGAAAAGGCATCCCAATGGTAAGAGCGAGAGGGTGTGGAGGATGCATTTTGATTTGTTAGGTCCAAGAGAAAGGAAGAAGTCATTTGCTGGCAACTCTCAGACTGAGCAGGGGCTGGATTTAATGCTCCCTCACCTGTTTCCAACAATCATCAGTGTGATCTTCTTTCTTTGTTTTAGACAAGCGAAAGCAATCCATATCTTACCCAATGGGGTGTCCCGCTTCAGTGTGTCTTTGGGGCAATCCAAAAAAGTCAAAGTGATGGCTGCAACCACATAATTAATTTCAAAAGGGAGCAAGGCTTGAATCACACAGCTCTAGTCAACATCTCAGCTTTTTTCAAATCCCTCCTGCCAATGCCCTGGCCCCGTCCTGCCTCCATGAAACTTCCTTGTGTCATTTGCACTTGCCTTAGACAGTGACCTTCCTGCTTGTGACCACCCGAGGAGAAAACAGGCGGACTAGGCAGGCCATTGGACTTATCCAAGAGAGCTTTCCTTCCATTTTTATTATCATGGAACCAAGCGAAGTGAAGCAGATACAACCTCATCTGTGACGTTGTTATAAGGGCCGAGAACAGGGGAGCAAGTCCTGTTGATAAACAGCATTTTATCACTGAAACCAAACTTGACAATTGAAGCCCATTCAAATTGCCCAAGAAACTGAAAGCAAGTTCTAAGCAAAGAAATGAAAGACTTAGGGAGAAAAGCAAGGAAGTAATAAATGGATATGTTGGACGTTAATAGCTCAGCCCTGATAAGCCTGAAGCAACATTCAAAGCTAATTTGGGAGATTCCTGGGAAAAGAACTTGTAAAATGGCTTTGGAGGCTAAAAATAGTTGATTAACAGAAGTGATTTGTGATGGCAATTTTTCATCCTGACGAGTTGCAAAATGGTAATTCATTGTCCCTTCTTACAGGCAAGGATTTTCAAACGTCTTACATTGCTTTTCCTATGTATAGTAGGTGTGACGGATTTGAGGGCAGAGATTCGTGTGTGGGGATTGCAATAAAGTGTGTTGACAAATGGTGATTGCAAAACCATCCCTCTGTTAGATAAAACAGCATTCAAGAGTAATGCTTAGATGTGCATTCCCCTCCACCTGTCTAGACGGTTGAATAATAGAGAAGCGATTGAAAATATCACCGCTCCAAAGTGGTGGCAGATGTGGTCATTAGCTGATGATAACCCTCTTTATTTTTGGCAAATTTGGGCACATCTCTCCCAACACACCTCATTTATTCTGAATGGCAACAATGGATTGTTGACAGTGAGAGAGAAAAAGCTTCTTTAAAGTCTGAACAAAATAAATACAGCTGAGTAGCAATTCTCTCTTTCTGCGCTCATTTGCAACTGGTGGTTTATTCCAGTGATTCATTTTTCTCACCCTCTTTCAAAGTTTGCTTTTTAAAGAGACCCAAAATGGACTAATCTGTGGCAGAATGCAACGTGGCCAAATGTGACGGGGTGACCAGGGTGGAGAGCTGTTCTGGCCACACATACCTACAACAGCCTAGTCACACTTAAATATTCCAAATGAATAATATGTGTTCAAAAAAAGCGGGTGGAGGCTTAGGAAGGGAAGTGGAAGCAAACAGGTGAGCTGAGGATGACTTTGCACCAGGAGATGATTAAAGAGAATTAAGCATTGCAGGACAAAACAACCAGACCCAAAGATAGTTTTTTCCCCGTTCCATCACTCTGCTAAACACTTCATTCCCACAGCACTCTCTCACTTCTCATCTCCTCCTCCTTCCTATTAGCCTCTTCTGTTGGATTCTTACGATTTATCAATTGTTGTTTGTAACCTATGATTAATGATCGTAACTATGATTTATGACCTATTACTTGCTGTTTGTATGTACAGTGAGAGCTTCTGCACAGGAGACAAATTCCTTGTGCATTAAAACACACATGGACAACAAAGAATCCCATCCCATCCCATCCCATTTTATTCTGTTCTGTTCTGTTCTGTTCTGTTCTGTTCTGTTCTGTTCTGTTCTGTTCTATTCTATTCTATTCTATTCTATTCTATTCTATTCTATTCCATTCCATTCCATTCCATTCCATTCTATTCTATTCTATTCACAAGATATTTTCAGATGATCTAAATGGGATTCTTCATTTTGATGTCCAGGAGCCATAATGGAATTACCAGATATTTCTCAATGTTCACCAACCGTGCTGAGTCATTTAATTTTTATTTTTCTCTTACAAAACCCCAAATATGCCAAAAATAGTGTAGGTCCTGTTGTCAACCTCTGTGAGGCCTCTGGAGAGCTATGCCCTACCCGATACCATTGTTATGGTATGGAAACGAGGCTTTCATTTCAAAAAATTCAAGATAAATCCAGTTGTCTGGTCAGGATGGTCTCTGCTCACCGTGGTCTGCTTCAACAGCCAGACCCCAAACTTTGAAATCCGCACCGAACCAAGATGTGAGGTGTCGACTGACACAAAAGGGGATGCCACATTAGTTTCTTACTCAAGCTAAGAAAGGACTCTTGCTAAGAGAGCCGAGGCATCTGTTTGGCAGACACGCAGAGCGATTCTCCAGTGAAATAAACCAGTTTAAATACACAGCTTTAAAAAGAGGGCATCTGGTAATTCTGAAATATGCCAGATCCTTCCATTCCATGATGCGAAAAGGAACAGCAACGCTTATCTCTCCATCCACTGAGATTCTATCTGGGAAAAGGGGCAGCATGGAACTGATGTCAGCGGAGGACATTATGACATGATGATGGTGCAATCTCACTAAAACTCTTCTGGGAGCATTCCTTCAGGAACAGAAAGCATTTTCCCATTCACACAACTTATTAACATTATCGCTTTATGTATTTTGTGAATCACAAGCACTTTTATGCCATCTCTCCACCCTAAGTGGTGGCCAGGGAAGAAACAAGGGCTGGAAACTGAACAAGGAGAGATTCAACCTAGAAATGAGGAGGAATTTTCTGACAGTGAGAAGAATCAACCAACGGAACAGGAGTTGCCTTCGGAAGTTGTGGGAGCTTCATCACGTGAGACTTTCATGTAAGGGTGACTGAGGACTACACCAGGCGTCAACAACCTTGGCATCTTTAAGCCTGGCGGACTTCAACGCCCAGAATTTCCTAGCCAGCAGGAGTTGAAGTCCACCAGGCTTAAAGTTGCCACGGTTGGGGACCCCTGGACTAGACGGCCCAATGGTTTCAGTCGGGACTGAGGAAGGCAAGGCAACATATATGGCTCTTTTGGTTCCTAAGAAGACAAAATCAGCCTTCAATGATTGAGGAGCGGGAAGGAAGTACTTCGGGTCCATCTTTCTTATTTTCCTAGATTTTTAAGGCAGTCCTGGTTTTTGATTGGGGGCTATCAGTGGGCCTTGGTAGTGGTGGGGATAGGAGCTTTGTTGTCTTTACCAGAAATCCTTTCCCTTTTATTTCTCAAAAAGCAGCAAAAATTGGTTCATCCTATTTAAATTGCTGGAAATTCATCAGATTGCTTTTTCTGAGGCAAGAAGGAAAGCATTATATATGATGTCTGAGAAGGGTTCCAAGCTATTTTGCTGTGCTTGCAGTTATGCTCAAAAGCCACTGAAAACAATGTTGAAAGTAAACCGCAGTCAAGTTAATAGATTGATTTTAGCAGACAGTACATGCAGTAGTATCTTGGGCATCAACGCCTTATTATACTGATAGTAATTTCATTCTATTTCATCGTCCAAATCCTTTTACTCTAATGCCCTTCCTGCATGATCACATTAAAAGCACCTTGCAGAAAAGCTAACGTTAGCCTTATTAAATACAACCTTCATTTCTGCGTATTTCTTCATTTATTACTACTACACTTTCTAAATGATCCTAGATGCTTGTTAGAAGTGGGACACTATATGTCCAATTGTTTTTTCTTGCTCTTAACTTTGAGATCTCTCTTGGCCCTGTAGCAGGCCAGTTTTTCCAAGGCCATATAATCTGACAAATAATTTTTCAGTCATCATAGCAGTTCTGACATTCAGTTATGGAAATTATGATACACACACACTCCGGTCTGGCTGGAAATTACGTACAGCCACTCCTAGTAATGGAATCTCTCCACCATCCCCATCAAGAATGATGTCACAGTTGCATAGACTGTCCTTGGGGGACAGTTTTGTCATTTGGGCAAATCGTCTCCATGCCTTTGGTTGAGGTACATTGTTTGGAGCTGCTCTGCCCACGCCCATTTGGATGGGAATCAGTTAATTAAAATTGGGAGGCTGCCTTAGGTGAAGACACTTATCTTCACATTGCTCATTTTTAATTATCCACAGACAGTTTGACTCACTGAATTATTCAGTAGCTGTAGTGTAAATTGCCATTAATAAAAACATAAGCCCCTGGTATGGCTTTCCTTCTGCATTTCTAACATATCTTTTGGTTGAAGCAGAAACTTTGCTGAACATTTAAAAGATTGTCAATTGAAAGGTCGGCAGTTCAGCGGTTTGAATCCCGAGTGCTGCGTAATGGGGTGAGCTCCCATGACTTGTCCCAGCTTCTGCCAACCTAGCAATTCAAAAGCACATAAAAAATGCAAGTAGAAAAATAGGGAACACCTTTGGTGGGAAGAGAACAGCATCTGTGCACCTTTGGCATTTAGTAGGCCACGGACCACGGAGACATCTTCAGACAGCGCTGGCTCTTCGTCTATGAAATGAGGATGAGCACTGCCCCTAGAGTCAAGAACAACTAGCACATTTGTGCGAGGGGAACCTTTACCTTTACCTTTTTAGTGATTACTTTATTGGGTGTAAGTATTTCTCTTCTCCCTCTTTTCTGGGTAGATTCTGATGATCCAATATTGATGCCAGCCTTTTATGCAGAATAACAGACTCTGGAGGGACCTTGGAGGACTTCTAGCCCAGACCCCTTCTCAAGCAGGAGACCCTCTACCATTCCAGACAAGTGGCTGTCTAGTCTTTTCTTAAAAGCCTCCAGTGATGGAGCACCCGCAACTTCTGGAAGCAAGCCAATGTCAATTTTAATGCCAGACTTTTGCGTTTTTATTCAGCCTTCGGGCTACATCACACACGGACGTCAAACCCAAGTACTAAAGAAGTTCTGAGAACTTCACCACAGATTTCCATTGTAGCTCTGTGATGGGGTAACAAGATGCAATTACAGGTCAAACACAATTTTGTCTTTTGAATAATGCGAAAAACCTGGACCGTGACTTTTGATCTCTATCTACTACAAATACTTCTGTCATAGTAAATGCATACATGAAACTATAAAGCCTTTCAGATGTTCTACACTTCTAGAGGAGGGACAACAAATACTTTCTGGAAAAGAATGAATGACGCGTTCCCAAACTACCTTTAAATATCGATAGAATAAAATTACATGCTATGCCATGTTTTTCTTTGCAGCATCTGAGGCCACTTCTGAGTGTTTGTACATTATTGTAAAATATTGACAGTGTTTATCCCTGCCCCATATTTCTCCATCCTGTACTATTGTCAGCCACCATTTTTAATCTGGCATTGACCAGCTAGTCTATTTAAGGCATGCATTCTTTGTTTGTTTTTCTTTGCTTCACAATCTCTGTTTCCTATAAGGAATCTTCGATAAGAAAGCCCCTTTTAAAAAGAAAACCACAGAGAGAAAAACAAAGGGATCTTTCTTTTGTTAACTGGATATAAACATTTCTCAGCAAGTACAGCTTTAATGCAAGTCCAGGTTCTCCCTTCTTCAATCTGTCAATCTTCTTTGCAAGGAAATACTTAAGCCATGCATAGTGATAGCACTGAGGCTTACATATACGGCTTCCTAGTGCTTTACACCAGCCTTCTCTGAGCAGTTTACAGAGTCTGCATAACTCCTAGGAAACCCCTCAAGTATCTTTATAAAGTGAATAAGTTTATAAATGCTTAAATGTAGAGTCCTTCTTCCTTCTGTCTGCAATAAGCAACAACACACACACACATGGCTAGGAGATCTTCAAGTCAGGAAAGGCAACATCTTGTTAGAGGGCAGACAATTGCAGATTCGTCCAGTTTTGAAAATATTGCCTAGCGCTTGCTGTTCCATGCTTAGTGACCCATTCACTAATGCTTGAGGACAATCAAATTTGGAAAGCGTCAATCTGCATATCCGTGTGTGAGAGGCGAGTTTCATTGTCATGACCATTTATATTTTAAAGTGACACCTTGTCACCTTAGGTAACATGACAGCCTGAAGTGAATGAGAAAGGGCATCTCAATAACTAGCCTGAAAGCCTAAACTGACATGTGGGTTGGAATACATGTAAGAAAAATATTCACGTGTAAAAAGTGTGGGTTTTTTTTTAAACAAAGAAAATGTAAATATAATTGGGCAGCAAAGATTGGGTTGTAGCAACTCTGGGATATTTTGCAGGCTTGAGGATTAAAATTAGGGAAACCATGTTGGATGGGAAGTCTACAGACTGTTGTCCCAACAGCCTTGGAGAAATACCATTGGAAAAGCTGCTCTGGTCCTCCTTCATTTCCCACTTTTTAGATCCAGTTCTTTGAAAGGAAAGGGCTGTGTGCAGTGCATCCCTTTGTTAAGAATACTTTATATTCCTGCACTGCTTTAAAGTAGGTTATCAACAGTGAAACATAAATTTCTGCCGCTCCAGGAAATAAGTGCCCTCAGTGTTTAGATGCATTTAGGAAATGGCTCCATCAGCCCAAGTCAGGGCAGAATCTTAATAAAGAGAGATGAATTGGGAAGGATTTATAAAATTTACCTTAACAATGATTGAACAGCGGTCCCCCAGTAAGGAGAGAAGGAGGAGCAGCCATTCACTTGGATGGTTCAGAAAACTAGGATTGCTCCCGGTGATAGGGATAAATGAGTCTGAATTTATGGCTTAGCTATTTAGATAGTTGGTTTGGCATTATTTTAGCATGATGTGACTCCAGGCATTTTGCCCTACTTTAAAATATAAAAATCGGTAAAACAAGCCATCATTGTGCATAGTCTCTATGTCAGCATTCAGCTGTAGAGAAGTGTAGGTGATATCCCAGTGCTAATATATGGGTTATAAGTCAGTTAATAATGACAATTTTTATCATAATCAACAAAAAAATATATTGATGGCTTATATAGAAAAAGTGCAAATTAGAACATTCACAAAAGAAAAAAAACAACCAATAAAACAATACAAAAACAAAACCATATAAAATAAGGCAAAGACAAATAAAGTTAGTGATACACACACAGACACACAAACTTCCCAAAACAGTCCAAAAGACCATCAAAGACACCGCCTTCCTGATATCCACAGAGAGGCTATTAGGTTGACTTTCCCAACCATGGATGGATGGATGGATGGATGGACTCACTTATGATGGTGAAAGGCTGGAAGATTTGGAAGCCCAGGTGGATCATTATGGAGGAAATATATCTCTGTGATCATAACAGTCAACATCAACCTGATGTCTCATAATCAATCAGTCCGTCAATCAATCAATCAAACAAATGTAAAATGGAAATAAAAGGAGAGACCTTCAATTGCAACATGTGATCACATAGTCTTTGTAAAGTGGATACATAAAATAAAACTGCCATAAAAGCTCATTCAGCTCAGGCAGTGCAGCCAAAGAGTTTGGAGATTGATCACTTCCTTGATTTCCTTGACCACCTTTTACAGCAGAAAGTCAAGATGAGACTTGGAAGATTCTGGAGCTCTTCTGCAAAGCACAGCATAGAGAAGGCTTCAGTGCATTTCCAGGACTTGATAGAGAAATAAATAAGAAGCAGAGAGATGCTGGGAAAACACAAAGAAGATAGTAGGAAGTCTTTTAAAAAGTATTAAAAGTAAAATACAAGATACAGCACAACATTAATATGGTCTACAAACTTTAATGGGCTAAACTATTATCAGATAATAAAGCCATATATTGTTTAAAGATGTGTCTAAGGCAATCAAATACATGACAGATGAATGAATGTGGAAAGACAGTTCCATTATGATATCTGATGGCATTTTAAGTATTTTTATGATATATAATGAAGGGAGCTAACTTTGAAGAAATAAATGCAATTTACAACTGACTCGAAATAATATTGATAATCACCCTACTGGAAGTGCAGAATTCAAGACCAACTTTGGGTGCAACCAGATTCTGCAAAACTTATATTGGATAAACAGGACTTATTTCTGTTAAAGGCAAGAAATGCCAAATACACAAATGTAGGATAGGCAGGACCTGGTTCAACAGTAGTAACTGTGAGAGGGGTCTTGGAGTCCCAGCGGACAATCATTAAAAAGCCAGTGCAAGCCTAGGCTGCATTAATAGAGGGATAGAATCAAGGACTTCACATGAAGTTCTTGTACTGCTTTATAAGGCCTTGGTATACCACACGTTGAGTACTACATCCAGTTTTGGTTACCACAATACAAAAAAGATGTTGAGACTGTGGACAGAGTGCAGAGAAGAGCAACAAAGAGGATTAGGGGACAGAAAACTAAAATATATGAAGAACGATTGCAGGAATTGGATATGTCTAATTTAATGAAAAGTGAGTGACATGATAGCAGTCACATCAAAAGGAGTTATATGATAGCAGCCTTCCAATATTTGAGGGGCTGTCACAAAGAAGATGAGGGCCAACCTATTATCCAAGGTATCTGAAGCATCTGTTCATGGTGGGTAAGCAACGATTGCATTCTTAGGATACAGCTGGAGATTTGGGGGGGGGTGGGGACTCATATAAGGAAAAATATCAGGTTATCCACTTTCTACTAATCGGAAAAATACTGTTCCAGCCAATGCAATAAAAGTAACATTTTTTTTTCATTCAACAGCAGTCCCAACAATCAGAAGTTTCCTAAAAACCATAATGTCCTCTAATATTTTATAAAATGTGTCGAGTATATTTTCCTTTGCGAAGGAAGGCTTGTCAAGCAAAAAACCCTCTGAATGATCTAATTTCTAATGAAAGTGGCATTGCCCGGGGTTTTAAAAGCCCCACGAATTCGAGAAAGCCAGAGAAATGCCTGCCTTGTGTTCTGGTTTTTCAGATTCCCCCAAAGGGATCGTGGCTGTTTTAGTTTGAAGCAATTTGTCAAATTAGCACATGACTGACACAGTATGAAACCTTCCTTGACACCCGGCAACGTAATGTATAAGCAAGGGGTTGAACTGAATGGCTATAATCAGGTGAAGCGTGACAAGGTTTTTTGCTCGCATGTGAACACCCCATGCCTCCCTCTCATTCAACTGAAAATGGGAGAAAATAAGAACCCTAAAGGCAATAATATTCCATGGGTTACCGAAATGCTGCTTTTCCTACAATCTTTCCAAAGCAAATACTTGAACATTGAATGAGATGCTTAACTGGCAAGGTGCTTAGCTTCTTTTTCTAAACCGGTTGGCATCGTTTCCCCTTTTTTCCTTGGCTGAACAGCTTGGCATTGGAGCATAGCCTGTAAAAATGATCTGTGGCCAGTAGAAGTTTCCTAGCTTATACTGCTGCAAGGACCATTTCTCTGGGTTTTTTTTTTTTCTTTTATGACTTTCATGCATAGAATATGCAGAATCATTGAAAGGTTTGCATCTGGAACGTCCCTATTTCTTAGGAAAAGACATAGGCATTGCTATTTTATTTTAAGATGTGTATAGCCCAGGCTCTAGCTTCCACGCTGAACATTATTTTTATTGCTCAAATAAACCTGCACTATCAACAATTTTAAATATGAACCCGAGTTCTTAAAAAATGCATGAAGCTGGTAACAAACAGATTGCAAACACATATCAGTAAAATGTATTCTCCCAACAGTAATTTGAGAAATCTGTTTTTCTACTTTTACTCTTTTAGAAAATGAATTTATGTTTGTTTGGTGGGGATAGAGTGCATCATTACAATTTTTATGTCTAAAAATGTTTCTGGTTTAAGTTTCTTTCCTTATTTGGCATCACTTTGAATTATTACCACAATCACTGGCCAATCATTTTGTCATTATGCTTATATGTTTCCTAGTATGATTCATGTTGATTGATTATTTAGTATCCTATGACTATCACTAAGTATTGTATCTTATGATTTATGATGAATGTATTTTGATGATGACTATGATCATGATTTATCACTTATAGCTTTTATGTGCAATGAGAGTTTATGCACCGAAGACAAATTCCCTGTGTATCCAATCAAACTTGGACAATAAAGAAGTCTATTCTATTCTATTCTATTCTATTCTATTCTATTCTATTCTATCCTATCCTATCCTATCCTATCCTATCCTATCCTATTCAAATGTCATGTCAAAGATTCAGTCAAATAATGACGTGAAGGAACTGGAGTCTAATGCTGAAATCTCACAAAGTTTGATGTGTGAGTATAGGTGTTGGTATTTTAGAGAGTGGTAATCTCTAAACCGGTTACCTCTTTATTTTTAACCTAATTCAAATAAAAAGAAAAAAGGTTTGTGTGAAAATCCACCAGTCATTACAGGATGATTGAAGTTAGTAATCTTGTAATGTGTGGTTGGGTGAGTCATCTAAGATATTTTGGATGGAAATTCTAGTGGAGATGCAAACAAAGCAAATCTATTTGCAATAAAAAAAAAAAAAACAAGAACCTAGTGGTTAGCCAGCTACCAGATTAACTAGTTTGGTCTGCCACAATTTAACTCTTAATATTTACCTAATACTTACAGGAACATGATTCTATAATTAATCATAATTGTGGCCACTTTATCTATCCCTAAATAGCAACCTGTTGATCCAAGGGCTTATCTGACAATGCCACAGAGAAGAGGGTGTGTTTTTTTGGTATAATTCCAAATAAAATATTGGAGGGTAAAATTTAAGAAATGATCAATTTAGGGACTGAGGCTACAAATATCGTCATTTA
Organism: Masticophis lateralis; assembly: GCA_030761175.1. NCBI lineage: Eukaryota > Metazoa > Chordata > Lepidosauria > Squamata > Colubridae > Masticophis > Masticophis lateralis. The sequence continues at coordinate 508,994 of JAUDYJ010000007.1, read as the reverse complement.
TGGTGGGTTGTTTGATTTTCTCCTTTTGAAATGATTTTTGTTCAATGTTGCTGAATAATTTGGAGTAGCTGGCATAGGGGGAGAACCTTGGACATGATAAAATTATCCTCTGCCCTATATATGGAATTGCATCTATCTGAAGTATAATTTATTCTTGTAGGTATTCAGACTGCCCAGTACATATTACTGATTTGTTTTGTTATTTATAGGGTGGCATGGTGGCTCTGTGGTTAAAATGTTTGAGACCTGAGCACCACATGACAGGATGAGTTCCCGTCCTCACCCCAGCTCTTGCCAACCTAGCAGTTCAAAAGCAGGCAAATGTGAGTAGATAAATAGGTACCAATTCAGTGGGAAGGTAACAACACACTGTGATGTCTTGCTGGTCACATGACCACAGAAACATCTTCCGACAGTGCTAGTTCAATGGCCTTGAAATGGAGATGAGAACCACACCTGGTAGCAGTTGGTAGCAACTAGGGGAATAAAATCCGCAGGGACTCCTTTTGTTACTTATATGACTGTCGGTAGGAGAAGTGTTCAGGTGAGCATTGTGTCCTATTATTGATTAAGATCAGAGGATTTAAAAATATTGTAATTAGTCTGTCTAAATTAAAAGCTTCAGGAAGTAAGGAGTGCCCTATCTAATAAAATGCAATTTAATGGTGAGAAAAGTAAGGTTCTACATTTAGGGAAGAAAAACCAAAATTCACAGGTGCAGAATAGGTGGCACCTCTCTGAATAGTAGTAATTCTGAGAAGGATCTTGGAGTCCTAGTGGAAAATCCCTTAAATATGAGCCAGCAGCATGTTGCAGCTGCCAAAAAAAGCCAACAACAACACAGTCCTAGTCCTGCTTCAACAGAAAGAAAGAATCAAGATCACGTAAAGTATAAAGCCTTTAGGGGTGATATGAGAATAGTCTTCCAATATCTGACAGGCTGCTACAAAGAAGGAGGGGTGAACCTATTCTCCAAAGCACCTCCCAAAGGCAGGACAAGACCCAATGGGTGGAAACTCATCAAGGAGCAAAGCAACCTAGAACTAAGGAGAACTTTTCTGACAGTGATAACCATTAATCAATGCAGTGACTTGCCTCCAGAAGTTGTGGGTGCTCCAACTTTGGAGGTTTTCAAGAAGAGTTTGGATAGCCATTTGTCTGAAATGTTATAGGATCTCCAGCTTGAGCAGAGAGTTGAACTAGCTCTTCGAGTCCCTTCTAACTTTATTATGCTGTTATTCTATTCTGTTAGTAACCTAATGTAGCATCCTTCTGAGACAGGCCAGCCAAATTCCAAAAGGACTGATTCTGGGAAGAAAGTATATGATAGCAGAGATGATCTACAAATCACAAAAACCACATGAATCCCCTCCTAATTCAGCACCCAACTCAACTTCCCTGACCTTCTCAGCTGCATATTAAATCCAGGGCAGGAGACACATTTTCAAAAACTACTAAGGAAATAGGTCAATTGCAGATCAAACCATTCTCATACATTAAGTGGTCCAGAACTCTAGGTGGCAGCTAGTAGGAGTTGCAGTCATGATATTCTTTTGTGCCCAAAGAAATAGAAATTACGGGCCAAGTCAATTTAGATGGACTAAATTTTAAAAAGTCTCCCCTTCCCCTCCTCACATACACGGGAGAATTTGTGACAAAGGCACTTTGGCAAAAGAAAGCAGAGAAATTGAAATTTACTTCCTTTTAAGCTTTAGCTGATATAATTTGTAGAAGCATGATTGCATTTTCTTATAAAGCAATCAACGGAAACAAATAAACCACAAAGGGAGAAGGTTGAACTAAGATTGCAGGTTTGGGCATGAAATAAAATTAACCAAGGAAGTAAGGAACACATGTAGTTTTTTAAGGAATATATTCCTAGCCACTCTTATCAGAGAGAAAAGGATAGCAGGCCAAAAAGAGAAAAATCTGTATGGCTAGATTATTCAAAATTTACACATAGTAAAGGTTTAGATGAGGGATGAGCAATTATGGCCCCTTTATGAACTGTGGAGTTCAATTCCCAGAATTCTACAGCCAACATGGCTGGTTCAAAAATTCTGGGAGTTGAAGTCCACAGGTCATCAAAGATCCATAGTTGCCCACCCTGCGTTATTTATTTATTTATTTATTTATTGGTTCGATTTATATGCCGCTCTTCTCCAGAGACTCAGGGCGGCTTACAATGCATAAGTTAGTTAGATTCCCCCTCTCTCCCTCCCTCCCTCCCTCCCTCCCTCTCAACAAATATGACCACAAATATGCAATCAAAGCTTTGATTGTGTAGCTATGGGCTTCATCTTGACTTTTTTTGACCTCTCCCCCAATGCCAGATGCACTTTCAGCTTTGCAAGTGAAGCGCTTCTGGTGAATGATGAAGACAATGAAAATCACCAGATGTTCTATTTCCCCTTCATTTTTCTTTAGGTCTCTAAGTCAAAAAGTAAAATCTGTATTTATAGTTGGCATTAGGAAATTTAAGGTTTGAGATTGGATTATCATGATCTATGTGCTTGAGATCCCCTGAGGGGCTGATTATCTCCAGATAACTTTACTCCTTCAAGTTCTCCACAATGTTAATATTAAAAACATATATTTTCAGGTGGGATGGCATTAAGTTGTCAGACCAAAAATGTTGTATAGTGGTTGAAATGAATGGGGGTGGGGGGGACATGCAGATTAGTTTAACTCATAGGAGAGGCTCACCTGATAAACCTTAAGCCCAACTGCAATACTGAATAACATATTCCATCGCAAGGAAATAAAATTAATTTATTTTTGCCTAAAAAAACAATGTTATGTCACCACACTGTACTGATAAAGTTTCTGTTCTTGCTTTGAAGTTTACATTCTTGTTTTTTCTGAGTTTTTGTTTGTGTACACATTTTTGACCTTCTTAAGCAAACATGTAAATGGTCTTATAGGAAGATCTGAAATTAAATTGCTCCCCTAATATTTTTTCTCCAATTTCAGGGTTAATTTTCTTCAGATGTTATCTGCATGGCTGGACAAATACTAAACATTTTCTAATGCATCTGATATAATCTTCCCATACTACCACCTCTTACAATACTAGACAACACAATATCAACAGTAGAGACCTTCAAATTTCTAGGTTCTACCATATCTCAAGACCTAAAATGGACACCTCACATCAAAAACGTCATCAAAAAAGCACAACACAGAATGTTCTTTCTGCGCCAACTCAGAAAGCTCAAACTGCCCAAGGAACTGCTAATCCAGTTCTACAGAGGAATTATTGAGTCTGTCATCTGCACCTCTATAACTGTCTGGTTTGGCTCCGCAACCCAACAAGACAGACACAGACTTCAGAGGATAATTAGAATGGCAGAAAAAACTATGGCTACCAACCTGCCTCCCATGGAGGACCTGTCTACTGCACGAGTCAAAAGAGGGCTGGGAAAATATCTACAGACCCCTCACATCCTGGACATAAACTGTTTCAACTCCTATCCTCAAAATGATGCTGTAGAGCACTGCATACCAGAACAACTAGACACAAGAACAGTTTTTTTCCCAAATGCCATCACTCTGCTAAACAAATAATTCCCTCAACACTGCATATGCATATGCACCAAGAACAATTCCTTGTGTGTCCAATCACACTTGGCCAATAAAGTATTCTATTCTATTCTATTCATATGACACTTATGGCACAAACAAGGCCAGAGGTAACCATGGATAAACATAACGGGTGGGCTTAAACATGACCACTTGTGTTGGATTTTTACCCCCTGAGTTTAAACTACACAGTCCATGTATTTTGCAATCAAGAAACTTACATTTAAAATCAGAACAATAGCTTGATACAACAAATCTTTGCAAAGATTTAGAGGTTCTGAACTTTAATATCTTGTAAATAAAAACCTAGGATGCTATAATTAAGGAAAAATAATTAGAGATGAAGGAGAGGTGTTAAGAATCAGTTGCATTTATTTGTCATTTTAAATTGGTTGAAACAATTATAAACATTTGTAGTTTAACATGATAAAATAATTAAATGTGTACTACTTTATATTTTACAACAAATAATTTTGCTGGAATGGATTTCTTTACATTCTTATTCTTGTCACTTTCTTTTTCTTATATAATCCTGTCTAAAGTTGGCATGGAAAAATAGCACAGCAAAGTAGGCAAGTGGTAAACAATGCAGTTGCATTAACCTGTGTTTAAGCTTATAAGCAGAAATACATCAAGTAATGGAGGTGGGGGGAATCTCCTTCAAATTCAGCTTGACTCCTGGGGGCTTCAGGGCCCCGGAACTTTCTTGGCAGTAGTCTAGATGTAGCATGTTGTTGCCTTCTGCTGAGATGTATTTATTTGGTTTTTGTTTGCTTCTCAATCTAGCCTTTGGCCATGGAGCTTTGAAGCCCATCCGTGATCAGCCAGACGTTGCTACCCGCTTATAAGAAAAGGTATTGGATTAGGCACAGCAAAGCGGTCACAGTTTTAAGAAAAAGATGAGTTAGCTGCCGTCAAGTCAGAAGAGTGAATGAACATCTACTTGTCATCCTGACCTATCTTTGGTTATAATTCATAGCCCTACCAAAGACTTTCTGGTTAATTATCCTGGGGCTGCTGACACAGCAGAAGGCAAGGAAAATTCCCTGAAAATAGTTGAGTTGGGTGTCATAAGGCTGTTTTTTCAAAAGGCCACTGAAAGAAGCTTCTTGGATGAGAAGCAAAACATCTTCAAGGAAAAATAATGGCAGTCCAGTTGCCTCTTGAAAAAGCACCTTTGGAACAACCGTAACCTGGGTGGCAGAGAAACTCCATAGACAGTTGGGTTGTATCGCAACAGTATTGAGTCCTCCTAAGCCCCAGTGATTTTCTTCAACTAAATCCAAGCCCAGAATGGGACAATTTGCCGCAACCAACTCGCCACAGCTATCTTGCCATGGTCAATTCACCACAGCCAACTCGCCGTGGGACAACTCAACCATGGCCAACCCGCCACAGGACAATTCAACAATTTGATTTAATTATTTCAAATAATTACGACATTGTTTTAATTTTTGTCATTCACATTTCATTTTGTCCCTCTTTTGGCATCCTTCCTTTAATGATTCTATTCCACCATTTCTTCAAGATTAGTGTAACCTCTTATCCTGTGATGAATTGCCCTAGACCAGGGGTCTGCAATCTTCAACACTCAAAGAGCCATTTGGACCCATTTCCCACAGAAAAGAAAACACCAGGAGCCACAAAACCTCTCCCATGCCTGACTAATTCTTGAGCAGCCACAAAATTACCATATGTAGTTGAATTAAACCTTCTGTTTCCTTCTGAAACTTTTCTTTTCTTGGATTTATCCATAAATTGCATGCTGGCGGGTGTTGCACATTGGTGGTTATGATGCATATTTTGAGTGACAGGGAGCCACAGCAGAGGGGTGAAAGAGCCACATGAGGCTCCAGAGCTGCAGGTTGCTGACCCCTGTCCTAGACCCTAAAAGCATTGGTTCATGAATCCCACTTCCCAATCACAGTTGTATTCCTGTACCATATTCCTACTCATCCCCATTCGCTCTCCATGTTTTATCATTGTTTTTTCTAGTTCTAAAATAGCCATTGCTCTCCACACCACCCTGACTGCATTTTCAATCCTATAGTATCTCTCCATTTAAAATGACTTCAGTTTAGCCATGACCAATATATTCATGATGTCCTTTCAATGGAATGTGAAAAAGCAGTTACATGCAGACTCTGAATATTTTGCAAGTGAATTAATAATCCTTGAAGCTCACAGGATTAGAGGAATCACTGAACAGAAACTATGATTAATCCCGTTTCTGGGTAGCGTGACCTTGCCACATTCGATTTATTTATTTTTATTTGGGCAGTTTCTGCTGCTCTTTCACCTTTCAGTTTTTGCCCAAAGAAACTACAGTTTTGAAAAAGCCATAATGATGAATTTAAGTTTAATCAAGGTTAATGCAGCAGATTCATTGAAATCAGTAGGTCTCAAATTAGTCATTACCTCGGTAGTCATTTACCTGTTTTGAAAAGAAAATATTTGGGTGTTATCATGCTTGTGTTATTAAATTTTACCACGGACAAATTGTACCAAATATTAGTCCATTAGATGCTACATTGCACAGAAAAAAAACCACACAAGTCTGTGGAATAATAAGATAGTATTTTAACATTCCATTAGTTTACTAGCCCTATGGACCAATATTTAAATACTTTCGATTCTTAGCATTTTAGATCATAAGCATTCTAGGTTTTTCTGGTATATGCACTCATATTTTTGCTTACTTTTTTCTGTTTTTTTTTTTTTTATTTAGCCTATCTTTCTTTCATCATGGAAATTTGCTAATGAAACTAAAAAAATTCTGGTCAACAACTGTACTAAAGGGCGTTGATGGATTGACAGATCATCACATGCACACATACATGTGTCAGAATTAAAATCTTTGTGGGAGCGACAGTAAGTAAGAGATCTGTTAGTCTCAAGCACAAACAATAGAAAGAAAACATGTAAGGTTCATCATTAAATGAGTATAGTGAAATTGCACCCAGTAAAAGAATAAGTAAGCAAAAGGATGGACATGAATGGGCTGGTGTTTAAAAAAATATGTCAGCTATAGTTAAGAGTCCTGGTAGAATCAGCCATAACTACAGACTCATTTGGTTCAATGAGTCTGTAGTTATGGCCCATCAGTCATGGGGGTTACTGGATGGTTTTGAGCCACCATGCCCAATCTTCTGATAAGATGGCTATTTGGAGATAAATTGATACTATATAACCCTCCTTGCACCTAATGAGAAGAAAGGACTCCTTGGAAAAGACCCAGATGTTGGGAAAGATGGAAGGCAAAAGGAGAAGGGGAGGGCAGAGGAGGAGATGGTTGGATGGAGTCATCAACGCAACGGAACATGAGTTTGAGCAGACTCTGGGAGACGGTGGAGGAGACAAGTGCCTGGCATGCTATGGTCCATGGGGTCACGAAGAGTCAGACATGACTTAAGTTAGGATTGGCACTTCCAGCTGCCCTTAAAGTACGAAGACATTTCCATGAGACGAAATGTCTCCTCGAAGGTTCTGGACAGTAACCTTTTGGAGTGAAGTCCTCTGCTTCACAGTTGGTTCGTGGGGAATAGGTTAGGGTTAGACAAATAACTCACCACTTGGATTTAGTAGTAAGTGGATAACTGTAACGCACTCTATCAATAAATTGATTTTTATGCAGAAAAGGATGAGAATGACTTGTATTCACATATAATATTGAGTCATTTGGTGGTTTATTACTCTGATGGTTGGATTACTGTTCACGTAGCCTGTTGTGTGAGCTCAGCCACTGTGGTTTGTCAAAAGGCAACATGAAAACACGGTGGTCACCGTCACAAGACAGCCTGCAGACCAGATTCACATTTTAACTATTTCCTCACTCAAATTTAAGTCAAGGATCTTATTTGGCAGAAGCTTTAAGTTGAATCTGCTGGAATCATTTATACAGAAGACATTTGTTATTCTTTAAATATGTTAAATCTTACTAAACTGTTTTATTTAGATCTGGGTGTTTGGGGTTGTGCATGGAAAGTGCACATTGGATAGCAGGTGGATGGGTGGGTGGGGAGACCCAAAAGCCAAACATAGTCACATAACTGCCAAATAAATGCCTGTGCTCAGGATGGAACTGGGGGATTTCACCAACCTGTTCCCAGGACAGCTCAGAAAGGATTCCTGGCTGAACCAGAATAGCCAGGATGAAGGAAGTATGATTTCCAGTTCAGCTCCTTCTTAATATGTACCGGAATGATCTTAGGTGGCTGAGCAGAATTACCAAAAAAAAAAAAAAAGCCTTTCCTCCCTTTCTAATGAATTTACACAAACCCTGTATCCCTGGAAACCATTGAGAGCACGTACATTGGAAGATTGCAAACCATTGTAAAGAAAGAAATAGCCCACAACTTTTACGCACCTTGTTTTGAACTGTGTGGGAATAGAGACATGGGAATGGACTTCAGCTGCTTTGGTTTCAAGTAGGAGAAGGACACCCAGATTCCTCTCTTCCATCTTGGCTTCCAAAGCACCAAGGGCCAAGCCACAAAGCTCAGGTTTTGAAGTGTGGTTTCTTGTCACTTTACCTATTAATAGGTAAAGACTCCCTTGAGCTGAGCTTCAGTCTGTAACTGCCAGGATGTTTCTGCTTTCTTTCTTGGCAGTAATGAAGAGTGGCTTGCCTCCACCTTCTTCGGGGATGTTTATTCAACTTCCCAGTCTAGACTCCACTTCTGGGATTTCTGAGAGCCACATGGGCCCGATCCTGTTGAGCTAGTTTCAAGGTCAGCCAAAATCCACGAGGTGCTGCTATCGGCTGCGATTGCTTGAACTATTACTTTGACTTATACAACATTGACCAAGTGACCCCCTATTTCTGGTCAGGGGAATAGGCGAGAGGTGTCACAATAAGATTCTCCCATACTCTCTTCCTACACCAACCACTTTGAGGGACCCCTGTAGTAAGATTATTACTTTGGTTGCTATTTCCCAATTGCTTTGACCTGTTCTTCTCCTCCGCCTGTTTAGGAAGCTTGCTTTCACTTTTAGGGGCTTCGGTATTTTAAGGGTACGTCTTTTCCCTTAAATAGCCTCACTTCTTTTTTTTTTAATTTTTATTTATTTCTTTGCAAACAAAATCTATAACAACATATAGATCGCGGTGAGAACCTTACACAATACATTATCTTCAGTCCAAATATACAAATAAGAAATAAAAGCTACGCTAACCTTATCCTATTTTCATTCTATTATTTAGCCAAGTATACCATTGGTCCCAACATTGAAAATATGTGGATTCTTTTTGAACTCTCAAAGTTCTTGTTAGCCTATCGGCTTCTGCATATTCAATAATTTTCCCTAAGATCAAGTCTTCTGACGGTAGATCTTTCCCCTTCCAATTCTTTATTTGCTTCTACCTAAGGGACAGAATCTTGCCAAAGTAAAACCCTCTGACCTACTAGATGTATCTTGAGAGATTCTAGGGTGTTGCTACTCTTAACCTCTTCCCAACTTTCTCATCAAGACAGTGCAGTCTCTTAATCCAAGCTTCTCTCTGGAATGAACAGCTTCATCCCTGGGAAACTGTGGTGTGGCTGAGATAGCCCCACTGCTTCTCCAAGGGCACATTCCCTCACAGTTTAGGTGATATCTTTCCCCACCCAGAGCAAACCTACTGTAGTTCCATTAAATAATTGTATAGAGCATCCTACTTTGGTTTTATTTTAAAATCTGTCCTGCTTTGTTTTTTCCAGTGTTTCCCACAGAGAAGCCAATTCAGAACTGTAATTGGAGGTCTGGATGGGAGATCCAAACACAACATCACATCTGAACAGAGTTTGCATCCAGTGATACTCAAATTCTGTTTGGCTTTCCCATAGTCACCCTGGAGAACTGGAAAGCAAATTAAAATAGAAATTGGATCTGATCAAGTTTTTGACCACAAACCTTTTTCAGTTACGCATTTGCAAAACCTCAGCTCCACAAGGTTGGCCAAGTTCACTTAAATTACAGCCTCAGTTTTTAGTGAACAGGTCAGGATTTTCAAACATGTCATTATATACATTGTCAAGCTTTTTTGAAAAAGGAAAAAAAAAAACCTTTGATTTTGCTTCTGTTATGATTTGAACCCTGGCCATGGAAACAGAAGAAATAAGCCTGGTTTTAAAAACAATGCATTACATCACTAATTCACTTTAAAATCATTATGGGTACCTTTGATACTTTCCACAATAATAGGAAGTATTTCAAATGAACGTTCTATGGTTTAAACATGAGAAGAAAAATATTCAATGCCTAACAGCGCTGTGGTCCTAATCATATGCTATATTTTTTTTCTGCACCTCAAATAAAACAGTGAAGGAGGTACGTGGAATCTTTCTTCTTCCTTCTTCTTCCTTCTTCTTCCTTCTTCTTTTTCCTCCAGAATACACACTGTGGACTTCTTCTGTAACTTGCAAGCACTTATTTGTAAGGATGTCTGGTGTTAGGCCCATCACCAAACTTACAAAATGCATGCAGACGTCTTCCATGTGGGATAATTTGAGGCAGAATGGAGTGCAGCATGTGGTAACATCTAAGGGAGAAAGAAGGGAAAGGGAAATGCTGGAAAAATGGGGCAGGAAAAAGCAAGATGTTCTCCAGTTTGGATCTTTTCTGTTCGCTGATGCAAAATTGGTTTAATGTAATACATAAAATAGAGAGGATTCTAACTTTTCTGAAGAACTCATAAGGCCTTGGCGTTGTCCAACAGCCTTAAGCAAATGGGTTTTGTGTTTGTTGGCCTATTAAAGGACGCTGCTGATGGAAGCCAGACCAATTCTTCCTTGATATGGAGGCTGACATGTTCACGAGATAAGGACCTATTAGAGATGAAGTCATCCAGTGAAGCCTATTTTCTTGCTTCAAGCACAATGTTAGTTTGTAAAAGTGTTGATCGGTGTTGGGGGAAGCTTCGTTTCCCCTTTTAGCAAAGACCCAGAAGTGTCTGCTCCTCCCATTAGCCATTTGTAATGAGCAGTCTAAGATCCCCTGGAAAGCAGGAAAACCTTCATCTGTTTCCAGCCTGCAGCTCAGGACCGAAGCTCTTCCCGGCCCTGAAGAATGGGAAAAGAGCTAAATGAAGCTGGGTTCATATTAATCTCCACAGTGACAATATGTGACTCTTTCAAGAACAATTAGAGCAAGGATCCATCTGCCGATTACATTTTCGCTGCCTTCCCTTCCCTCTGCCAAAAGAGTAGAAGATCTCTCTGGTTAAGACCGTGATGAGCTCAAGAAAATAGAGCCACTAAAGTAAGGATGGCACATTATTCTTGCAAATCAAGTCTGAACTCGTAAGATCTAATTTTAGATCAGCTATTGTCTTTTCATTATTTATAAAGCCAGGGTGGTGTGGAGCAAGCTAAGAAAAAGATCTGAAGGGGTTGGGGGGTTTTTTTCCCCTGAAATGGTTTTTCACAATCAGCCCCTTCAAGGAAACAGAATACTTAAGAAAAGAAGATGCTGGTTGCATTACAAAGCAGCAATCGAGATGTGATTATTAACCAAGAAGCTTCCAAGGTTCGCTTGGTTTTATTGGTATATTAAATATCAAGGGCTTTAGCTGGTAGAATAATGAACAGGGCCAAGATTTAACCTTATTTAACCTTCTGAGTGCTGGGCTAAAACTCATTAGTTCTGCTGTGCCCTTTTTAGAGGGAAATGTGGATGAATGTGAGTTTTTGTTTACTGAATGGCAATTTAATCAGCCTTCATTCAATACACTGAAAAGGAACCCATATTGAAGCTCTTGACAAGACGCACGTGAAAATCATTTAACGAAAATGGTACGTAAATCAATTTAATATCTTTGGTGGGGGTGTGCATGGGAGGAGTCACATTAGATGAGATTTGATTAATTTTGGTCTGTGACCAACTTAAGGGGTGGGCGATCAGAAGAGTCAAGTTGCCATGGCTGCAGGATCAAAGCAATAAACAGGAATGGACCCTTCATGGTACATCCATTTCCCCCATCTTGACTTTTTTGGCTTCCCTAATTTTTAATCAATAGCATTATTATTATTGCAACCTAGAAAAAAAAAACCAGAAGCCCTTCTTATGTTCTTTCCATGAACTTCATGTTATCCGTTCCTATGGGATTTTTCTGAACTTTCTAATTGTTCTTTAAGTTCTTCGTTGTTATGCATCCTTCTGTTTGCTCCTTCAAAGTTTTCCACGTTGTTGTTCCTGCTATCCTTCTTGGTTAAAAGTCCTGCTGCTCATTTGCTTACTGCACAGGGCAAAGCTGTTGTAGAGAGTAAGGAACATGACCTTGATGGAAATAGGCAAAAATGTTCTCCTAGGTAAAAGGGGTTGAAACATTTTTTTAAGTTCTAGAAATGAGACATTTGGAAGTGCCTCAGGCAGAGGCTGACCTGATTCAGTGGAGTATAAGAAGATACAGAACCATCAGACTTGGAGAATTCTGTTAATAGAGGATCTCAATAAAAATATTTTCTGATGAGAGTTGATTTCCTAGACTCGTCTATCAATTTTTTTTTCACTAATTGCAGACACAACGATCATCCCAGAGGGCCTTCAACATTTCTCTGGAACTGCTGATACCTTTTCTTACTCATGAGCCAAAGAGCCAATCAATATCCATAATTCGTGACTTAGAGAAGTGGTGAAGCAACAAGTATTGGAAGCTGGGATGACTCCTCCAGATGCTTCCACAGATGCCTCTCCAGACATCAGCTCAGAGAAGGACGAACCAGTCCCAGGCACGTCTGGAGGAGACTTGGTCAATGGCTCTGAGTAGCTGTCTGAGAGGGATTTGGCTGAAGCACAGCTGCAGCAGGGCAGCCCTGAGGCTCCAGATGGGGAAAGCATGTAACTGCAGTCAGTCAGTGAGGAGGAAGAGGAACTGCCTTCTGCCCCTGATCCAAGAACACGAAGGGCAGAGAAAAGGCAGGAGCGGAGAAGGTCAGCCAAACTACCGTGTTTCTCTGAAAATAAGACCCTGTCTTATATTTTTCTGAACCCTGAAGTAAGCGCTTGGCCTTATTGCCACACGCTCAAAAAGCCCAATTAGGCTTATTATCAGGGGATGCCTTATTTTGGGGGAACAGGGTACTCGTGAGGAGGCAGTTTCGGCCCTCCTGATGGGCTGCACCGGAAGCTGGCTATTTAGCACAGCAGACAGTGTGCATTTCCTGTCTGTGATCTCTGCCTTGCTTTGGATTGACACCATGCCTTGACTTTGGATCGTGCCCTGTGGATCTTGTACTGGGATTTAATTTTACCTTATGGACTCATGGGCCATTGCTTTGTGGACCAGCACTGATCTGCTTTGGGGCTGGACTTAACTGGGACAGTTCTGGGGATTTGGTGGAGGGAACTGCTGGGGAATATCAATAAACCCACTAAACCACTGTCACGTGTGAGTGAGTGGGATAGCACAGGAGCTGACGTTATAACTCTCAAGAAATGTGCAAGATCAGATTGGATGAAAATAAAACAAGCTATCAGAACTGCCATCATAGATTTGAGCTTCACATTTACTAGCAGCCATTCAGCCATGAACTATGGGGGGGATGGGGCTTGTTGGGGGGTGGGGAACTAATGGCTTATCGTACCTTCCAAGGTCAAAGTGCTGGGAATGGAATGCAACAGCTCACCCACCAACCCACCATTGAAGAGACAGTGCCTGATTTGGGTTTAAAAATAGCCAGGGTGTGGTGGCGTGTGATAGAGGTTGTCCATAGCACAAGTGCTATCTCAGTTTTTCCATCTTTCTATACCATCTCCTGATACCTTTAATTGTTTTTAATGTTTTTGTTTAATTTTGAAGGGGACCACAGGACACCAGGAAAACCATGTGTATGCCACTCCTTATGTGCCCGTGTAATTGTGGTAAAAAACATTTTAATGGCAATGTGGAGACCACCGGTAACATCTGTCCCATCAAAATTAAAAATAAATAAAATAAAAACACCCTCAAATTAACACTTACTCACACGTCAAAGGGTGCCACAACACTTCTCAAATTAGCTACTGAAATGTAGCTGATCCTGAAAACTCAATGCATTTCTAGATAGGGTGGCTGGCACCATTGTTACATTTGAAAACTAAGCTTTGTAGCATAATCCACTGATTTTGCACAGGAATCCTAGCTTTTCTTCTCAGCTAGAGATGGTGACACCGTTTTTAGATAAATGGAGTCTCTCTCAATAGAAAGAGTTAATTTTTATTGTGTATGCTGGCGCAACTCATGGCTATTGAATTGCAATATTAACATGTAATCATTCAGCGTTCCATAAAACTGTATAGTACTTGTGAGGAAGGCAATTGGATATTTTTGCTGATCTTTTTAGTTAAAGAAGAAAAAATGGGTTGCCTTCCTCTGTCAATGTTGCTCTTCAGGGATCTTAGATGTGTTAAGTGGTCAAAAAACAAGACACGATCCAAAGGTTTTTAAATAGCTTATAAGCTATAGATTCATTTCTACTATATCAAGCTCAATGCATGCACAGTTAGAACAAGGTCTGTTACAATCAGGCAGGGAAATATTCAGTGCAGGGATAGCATTTAGTTTTGGAGTCCATACTTAGAACTGGAACCAGATTTCAATCTCCTGATCCTGTGATTTTAATTAAATAAAACATTTTTTTTTAAATGACACATCTTACATATGAGTTTGATTACCCATTTCCTGCATTTACTTCTTCAGCGCAGTCTACGTGTCTATGTTATCACAGCATTAAGAGGCTCTAAAATCTTCTCAATGAGAGACAGATGGATTTCATGAACTGTAAGCCTCACTAGAAGTCTGCTGCAGGATATGGATTTTTTTCCTGGTGGCTGAAAAGATTAGGAAAAAGAAAGAGAAAAGAAACAACCAAGCAAAGGTCAGTTCTCTGAAATGAAGCTGTGTGAGGACATCACTAAAGTTGTTTGAGGTCACCACTAAAGTTCAGAACGAGGACGCTGGTTGTCTTAAAAAAATCTACGGGAAAAGAAAGACCAGCCACAGGGTGGGCTGGGTGATATTTCTTCTGATAAACTGAATGGAAGGCAACAATGATTCATGACTTCTGGGAGGACTCTCAATTTTCCATCCTGTTTCCTGGTGATCTTCCATCCTTCCATCCTAATCAGAGCAAACCCTACATAGATTCCAAGAAATGAATGGGGGAGTTTGTCATTGTTTTTAACTCTTGTAATGGATAAATTATACTGATTGTTTAGTTACAGGCAAGTGAGATAGGCAGCTACAGAAATTCAGTCATCAATTCTTGGAATGCCGGATCCTTCCAGAGAACATGTTAGAGGCAGATGAGTAAAGGAATGGTGCACCATTGTAAGGAAGGGATTGAACTTGAGAGGCTCAGATATCTCAGTCATGGCCCCCTGCCCCACCCCACCCTGGACAGATTTTCTTTATATTCCTTGATTAGGTCCTTCTGAGATGGGAAAGTCCAATCCCAGATCTTTCCATCTCCTACAGTTTTTTGAAGGCAAGGTCACCCTAGGGTTTGGCTCTTGATGCCTGCTTCCATCTGTGATGGGGTGGTGTTATCTCTGTATCATATTGCTTCAAGGACAAGGCATGTCTCGTTCCTTATTTTTAAAATATGCTCTTTGTGAAGAAAGACTACAAGATGACCCAACTCCACTTGCAAATATTGCAAGGTAAGTGAATGTCAAGGTTTACTTCAGGGGGAATTGTCTGAGGTATGCGTGTATAATTTTATGAAGACAATAATCCAGGGTGTACAGTGCATTCCAAAGGACAATCAGAATTTGTCAGATGCAAATGGGGGGACCTACAGAGGAGGGATCAAAAAAGTCAAGATGTTGACTCTGACTGTCCAATCAAAGTCCTGCCCCTTTTTCCGTGTGCCCCATGTGCAGTGTATATAAAGAGAGGGGAGGCTTTGATTATGCGGTTGCAGAACCAAATCTGTATTAGCTTCACTTGGCTGCAAAGATGGGAATTCGTCAGGCATGAAAAACTAAGACCACAGGTGATTGGTTGATTGGTTGATTGGTTGATTGGTTGATTGGTTGATTGGTTGATTGGTTGATTGGTTGATTGGTTGATTATTACTCATACCTGTGTACAGGCATCTACTCAACTAATGCTCAGCACTATTTTGGTGCTAGGTAAGGTTCAATGGAATTCAAGAGGGATTGAACGTACTCCATTTGTGGCTATGTAATGATTCTAAAATGTTTTCTCTTTTGATTCCGCCCCTAGATTCTGCCACTCCTTCTCCTACAAAAAGATTGAATTTCTGCCTGAATTTAGACAGTATGGGAGAATGAAGCAGATAAGATCCAGTTAGTCTTGCCAAAATGTGAAGGAAGTGATCCAGAACTTAAATCTAGGCTAGGAAGCAAGACAAAATTTCTCTCAGCTGGTAGATGGAAGAAGGATGTTCTTATTTACTAATAATTATTCCAGGTTGATGGACTGTATGGGAGGGAGGGAGCTCCGAGGCTCACAAAAAGAGGGAGAAAGGCCATTCTGGATCAGTCACTATCTTGTTAAAATCTGTTTTCTTTTAGGATGTTTTCTCTCGGCCTTTTGATGGATATAAGTGATCTTATGCATAGTTAGCATACTTACATTTCTGAAAGTGTATTGTTTTAATGGATTATTTTACCCTGAATAGTCAGATGTCTGCTTTGCCTTTAACACTTTTTTTATTAAAATGCTTTTAAGGAAAGAGTTAGCTTCACAATCTTGGTCGTGGGGGAGGGATTCCAACTCCGACTGTTTAAAATGTATTTTATAGTCTTTCCTTCCAAATGTACAACTTCGTCTTGCCTTCAAATAGAGTTTAACGTCAGACAGGGCTCTTTGCTGTGAAAACAGTGTGTGACAAAATATGTTCCTGTTAGTATGTGTGAAAGACTGAAAAATATGGGTTGCAAAGTTTTCCTAGCAGTTCCCCAGAGTGATCCAAGATTTCTCTTGATGGGACCTATGAACAAAATTCCAGAGTGTTTCATAAATATATATATAGGACATTGAGATTATGATTTGCCTTAAACATTAGCCAATTTCAGAGTTTTTCTAAAATTCCAGACTGCTTTTGTGACATTTAAATGCATAACACTCCACTCCACGTGCTACAACTGTACTAAAGAAATACTACAACACAGGAAACTTGAACAGAAACAGAATGGAAAGTGAACAATGCCTGCATTAATACAGGCATTTATGGAGTTTGTGTGAGCCATTATTTTGCTCTATGGCACTTAAAAGAGATGGAATGCATTTTGAACACCAGCCTTTTGGATTCCTTAATTTATTTTGGAAGAAGGTTTCGTGGGTTATAGACTGTTTTATCAAATAGTTAGAGTGTTGTTGAATATGAATCAAGGAGAAGTAAAAGCAACAAGGTGCAAGAGGAAACTAGGCAGAAAATATGATAATTGCATGGCATAACACATACAACATATGTGTGTCTGATATTAGATATTCTTGCATTGGTGAGCTGGGACAGACAACATTTTTGGGAAAAATAAATACTTAGATTTTAAGCTTCAAATGTCTTTTTCTTCTCCATTTAAAATATGTATGCTGATCATGGAAAAATAAACTAGATAATTCCACTCTTTTTATTTTTGCTATTAGGTATGAATGTCCAATTTGCCTGATTTCCAACCAAATGAAGGAAGGTTAACTCTGATGAAGCAAGTCAACATGACAAGGATCTTTATGGCCTTAGCAAAATTGGAGAAATCCATCAACTGGTGGTTTGCCTTTTAACCTATTCCCTTTCGGTCTCTCTTATTTGCTGCATGTATTTGCATAAAGTTTTTGCAATGGATTCAAGAGCTAATTCTGTAAAGCAGGGAGTGTGGTATATCTTACAAATGTAGTGTGAAAATTAAACCCAGATTCCCTTTTTTTAAAAAAACATTTTTGTATAAATGATAGGAACACCTAAAATGTCTAACACTGACAATTATTCTTTTTTAAAAATCTGGAATTCCACCCAACCAGAAAAATAAATATAACCATTCTCAAAAGGCACAGTGGTGTCCTTACGTAAGCTAAACACTTAGAATAAAGAGATAACTATTTAAACATTTTTAATATTGAACATTTGTGTCATAAATTTATGGATGGTTATTTTTATTCCTTGATGTTTATCTTGTCATCAAAAGATGTTTTATACACATTGCACTTTTTTTCCCCTAGAGATGGCCTTGGATAATTCGATAAACGTTTCTCCTCTGTTTCACCTGCCCTCTTTCCTTTTGCCTTAGACAAGGTCATTTTTCAAAAAGGAAAGTAAAGAAAAGAAAATGACATTTTCCCATCTCCCATTAGGCAATTAATTTTGTGTTTCACATCCTCAGCATAGATACTTTTCAACCTTGCTAAATAAAACTTCTCATTTGTGTGTGGGGACAAATTTAAAATACATACACACAAAGTTAAAATAGGGAAATGAAAATAAATGCCTTCCATCATTAGATACCAAAAACGAGCACAGGGAAAAGGAAGTAAAACAAATCCTGATTTATTTTGTTTCCACATTGGTACTTGTTGCTATCATAGCATACTGAATATGAAAGGTAGAACAATAGGGTGGGAAAGGACCTTGGAGATCTTCTTGTCCAACTCTGGACAAATGTGTTGTGACCCCAATTCCTGAGCCTGTCCTAACAGAGTAAGAGGACTCAGAAGGTGATGGGGAGGAACTGACAAGGCTTCCCTCTCCAGGCCCTCCTCTCCAGCAATGCCTCAGGTTCCATCCGAAGGCCAGGAGGAGCAGCCTGGGATATGCCAGGAGGAAGGCATATCGGAGCACCAATTGATAGGGAGCGAGGAGGAGGAATCCTGGCTTGATCCTAGGCAGCGTCAGAGGGAGAAGTGTGCGCAGCAACGGAAGAGGCGTGGGAGGGCCAGAGATTGAGCTGAGTCACAGAGCCACGCCCCACCAGGAATAAAAGTGGGTGGGATTGCTCTTCAGACGTTGTGATGGACAAAGTTAAACCCTGAAAGTCACATCGTGATTTCTGAAATTCGGCTTGGATATATTTTGGACTGAACATTGACTAAACTCTTGTCTCGTGGATAATTTGTTGCTCCTGGACTGAAGATAAGTTCTCTTCTGCTTTATGGGAGTGAAAACGGTCTTGGCAGGCATTCGGCAGTTTACTGCCAAAACCTTGGTCTGCCAAGAATTCTAAACTGTTTACCTAATAAAATATTGGCAGGTGTGCTTGGTATTATGTTTGCCTGTGTGAGGAAGGGGGACAGAAAATGGCTGTCGAATCTCTTCTTAAAAACATCCAGTGTTGGAGCACCCACAACTTCTGAAGGCAACTTCTGTTCCACTGATGAATTGTTCTCACTGCCAGGAAATTCCTCCTTAGTTGCAGGTTGGGTGTCTGTCAAATGATCTTCCACACTTTGCTTCTTGTCCTGCCTTCAGGTGCTTTAGAGGGTAGGTATGGTTTTTATACAGAAACAGATAAAATTCGTGTCCCTGAGGTCCACATTGAAAAATTAAATGCTTGACTTACACTGCACCTAAAAACAAAATAATTAACATATTTGAATTTTTCTGTGAACTAGAAATCTTGTACATTAACAAGATCTTAGAATTTAGCTAATCATTTCACATTCTGCATTCTATCCTACTGAGACTTGGTGAAAGAATTAAAGTTGGCTCCCATCTATAGTGGTTATTTAGAAATAATCCATAGTGTGGAAATGCTCTTTTTACAGAGATTCGGGACTTATAGATCATTCTTCAGATTTAGCAAGAAGTTATTGTGGCTTCCTGTTTAGCAATCAAGAAATATAGGATAACATTTGCTATTTTTGAGTCCAAGCTGGGTCAACTTCCAAATATGAATTGTAAAGGTTCTAGTGCTAAAGATTTAACATTTTGATAACTGCATCCAAGCACAAATGCTTGTTTTTATAATGCAATGTAAAAAGAAAGGCATCTACCTATCTATCTATCTATCTATCTATCTATCTATCTATCTATCTATCTATCTA
This sequence comes from Masticophis lateralis, assembly GCA_030761175.1. NCBI lineage: Eukaryota > Metazoa > Chordata > Lepidosauria > Squamata > Colubridae > Masticophis > Masticophis lateralis. The sequence continues at coordinate 489,451 of JAUDYJ010000007.1, read as the reverse complement.
TCTATCTATCTATCTACCTATCTATCTTCTATTATTTACTTTGGCCTCCCAACATTTTAGTGTTCATTTTTCTCAGATTACCTTGCCTAGAGCAGTTTATAAAGAGTAAACAGAACAGCCTTTTCCAAACTTCACTAAAACAAAAAATACTCTGGTTTACTTCCAAGAATGGCACATCTTTCTAGAACAATTAATGTTTTGTAAATTGATGTGGCACTCAGTGGATCAACAAAGGACCTACCTAAGAGCAATATTTTTCATAATAGATAATAATATGCATATGTATATGAATAATGCATAGTTGGCTGAAAAATATGCAAATTGCATTAAGCAAATTATCTATAAAGTGTGCTGTTTTGGCCGGAGGTAAAGAGTCTGTCCAGACACAACACATAAGCAAAATTATAGAGATAATCATAAGCAAATCAAGCTGGTTTTTTTATGTAATTAAAATATAAATTTCATAGCAATTTGTAGACGAAAGACTATTAGGTGTTTGATAGGAAAGGAAACAGATCCCAACAATCAGGACTTCTGTTATCGCACCCCATTAGGGTAATGCATAATTATTTTTTTATACTGTCTATATAAATTACCCATGCCATTTCCATTTTTCCTTCTAAAAAAGAGACCTGTGAAAGATGGCTCTACTGTTGGACAGGTAGTGGCATCTGTGATGTGTCAGTGAAGAGGCCATGGAATGATTCTATGAGGGCCTCCCTTGGGTTCGTAAGAGAAGCTGCTGTATTGAACATTTGACCTGGTGGCCTAACTCAAGAGAGTCAGATTTATCTCTAAGCAGGCCCAATCTTGCATGGGGCTGAACTATTCTCTCAAGTCATTTGAATCATGAAAGTTTCTGCTCATGGGTTTGTTTATTTATTACATTTTTATGCCACCCATCTTCCTATAATGTGACTCTGGGAGGCTTAGAAGTTATAAAACAGGTAGAAAAATAAATAAAAAGTTAAAACCACACAGATTAAGATTTTGAAAACTAAGAAACTGACAGGACAGGGACCAGTTTACCCCACCAGCCACCTCCAGGGTGAACTTCCCTCATTATCCCTTATCTGTCTCAAGAGTTCAAACTCCTAGAGAGGTCTGCCAAAAACGGACTACTCTAGGCATTCAATCACCATGTTTCAGTTTCTATTATATAATGAAATGGCAGATGGATGAAAAGCCATCAGAAACACTGGAAGACAGATGCTACCAATTTTATCCGTCACAACTGCATCATTTTGATTTTTTTTAAAAAAAAAACTTTTGTCCCTTCTCCCCCCAGTTGGAAAAAGAAAAGGGTTTCTCAAGGTTCTTCTGAACCTTGTGTTTGTGGGATCCCTGATCTTGGTTTGTTATTGTCTCATACTTCCTAACTGCTCATTTCCCTCAGAGAGAGAGAGACTCCGGGCAGTGTTATGATTGCTTTTTACACCATTACCTGTGGTGTTTTATGTTTTTAACATTATTGTTTTCATGTGCCACCCAGAATCTATGGGAATGGGAAGTTATAGTACATTTAAATCAATAATAAGCATATACCCCTTACTCTACTTCTGAATTTGAGCTATAGGTTCTCCTGCTTGAGTAGGAGTTTGGACTGGAAGATCTCCAAGATCCCTTCCAGCTCTGTTATTCTGTTACTCCCCAATTAACAGATGGCCCTCTCCTCTGCCAACCTCTCCCCTTCCCATTTTGAAAGGTAAAAGAGAAGGCCAAGTTACCTACAATGACTCTTTTCACTTACTGTACTGTACCACCACTGCTCTCATTTATGATTTTATCCCTTCTGGTCACTCTGGCAGCTTTCCTCAAACATCTCATTTCTGTGGTGACTAACTTTAGCTTATGCTTTACTGCATGTGTCCATGTTTGGCACTTGTAACGTAGGGTGGGGATAAATAGGCTTTGTACAAGATGTTTCTTTGTGCTAATTGTGTTGTGAGAGTGGAACTAGCACCTAGTTATCCTTATTGCCCTTGATCACTTTTATTGACTATGCTTTTCCTTTGTATGGAGTTTTGCATAAAGCAAAGGGATTTCTATTACTTGAGGACTTGTGGAAGCTTGGGCAGCACAGTGATTAAATAAGAATTTTTGCCTCTTGTTTATAATCACTGAGCAGGATGTGCCTTTGAAGTAAAAAATAAAGGATGGGCTTTGAAAGTATTTGTGCTGATTGTAAAGATATAATGTCACCTCAGAACTGAACTCTTCCATCTCAATTCTTCCATACTTATTTCTCAATCAATCAGTTCTCAATCAGAATAGAGCTGGAAGGAACCTTGGAGGTCTTCTAGTCCAGCCCCTTCTCGAGCAGAAGACTGTAGACCATTTCAGACAAGTGGCCGTCCAGTCTCTTCTTGAAAGCCTCCAGTGATGGAGCTCCCACAACTTCTGGAGGCAACTTCTGTTCCACCGGTTAATTGTCCTCACTGTTAGGAAGTTTCTCCTTAGTTCCAGGTTCTTCTCTCCTTGGTTAGTTTCCATTCATTATTTCCTGCCATGTCCTCTTTTTTTTTTTTTTTTTTTGCCATGTCCTCTGATGCTTTGGAAAATACTATGGAAAAGTAGCCACCATGAGTTGACTACAAGTAATACACAATTACAAGGGGTAGGCAACAGATTATTATCCACTATAAACAGCTGTGTTGTGGCTTGTCTAAATAAATGATTGGGTCTAAACTAACAAATGAAATTAAACCAAATGAAATTCCTGCTACATTGGACATACACAAGAAAACCAGCTTAAACTAAACTAAAGTAAAGTAAACTAAGCTAAGCTAAATTAAGCTAAACTAAGCTAAAGACAATTGAATTCAATATTAAACTTTACGGAAGCCTCCTGAAAAGATCACAGTTTGTGTGTGAGACATGCCAGCTAACCAATTCCAAATTAATATTTTCTGTCCAAAAATCTGTTAATTTTTGTTTTTACTTGCATTGAAATAAGAATGTTTTGCATTGCGGCTTCAGTCTCAAACTCTCTCCTCCTGTTACCTCTCTCTCTTTTTCAAATTTGTGTGTGTGTGTATGCATGCATGCATTTATTATTTTGTCCAAAAGAGAAGATTTTTTTCACTCTGCCATAAAAAAGCTTAAAGTTTTGAGACGTTAGGAAGCATTCCTGTTTGCATTCTATTAACTTGGGGCTGCATGTTCAGGCAAACGTTAGTTGTGGCATGTCAGAAAAACATCAAGTGCCGTATAAATACAGTTTTGTTGATGTGGCTGTGACAGAAGCATATGCCATTCTATTAATTCCCAAACAAATTTAGGAAAGTGTTGCCAATTTGAAGTGGGGGGGGGGAACAAATACCATCAGATTTGCAAAAACAGAATTTGGATTAATTTCAAAGCAAACTTCACAAATAAATACATATGGTTTCCTTTTGTTTCCAACTCTGCAGTGTTATGGTTTCCAACAAAAGTGATAATTGGGTTGGGCTGTGAAGGAGTAACCAAGCAGGAATATTTATCCATTAAACTAATTCTAGCTGATTGAAAAGTGTGAGAATGAAGGATGAAGGAATTCGAAACAGGAGAAGTCATTAAAGCAAATAAACGACATCCTGTCATTTACAGGCATAACGATTTGGCTCATAACGTTTCGGTTGTACTGCAGTGCTACATTATCGGTGAATGTAACTGCCTTTCATAGCCTGCTTGAATATCAAGCAAAAAGGCTGGTAACCAGGGGAGACAAAACAAACCACAATGTACCAGTTTATAATCTTCACAAGCGCACACTTAGGATCTTGGAACGGTCCAAGGCAGGTGGAAACTTTTGATGGGAATCTCGTCTCTCTAGGCAGGACAAGGAAGATGGAAATACATCTGAGAAGAAGGCAAGAGCAAATCACCTCTGTGCTCCTGCCAAGACAGGTGCAGGGACATGTTCATGAAATAGCTGGAGCCAATTCAACTTGAACATGGGTACGTGTTTACCTGCAAAACCCACTGCTTCACATGGAGCAGGTTTCTAAAAGTTAAAAAGGGGATGTAATTGGATAGTAATTCCTTCACTTGTGTTCTCTCCTTTTTTTCCCCTTCCTAGCTTTCTTTTACTTCCACACTGTACATCCTGGAGCTGGTTTGCTCAGAATAACAGAGAAATTCCATGTTTCTCCTTCCTTTCTTCCTTCGAACAGGATTACCTGACTGTGTACCTGGACACTTGATCATTTTAGCAAAATAATAGGAAGCTAGAGCCTGCTGTGAAGGTCCTTTCACCGTAATGAGGGAGGAAAGGAGTTCAAAAGAAATTCATAGGACCTTATTTCCATCCTTTCTCTGGATTCCTTCATGGATCCTCCTGACTCTTCAGAAATGAAGCAAATGGCAAGGCGATGGGTAGACAACAAACCAATAATCATTGGCAGTGTTGCCTGCCTAAATAAAACATCAGAACTAAACTAAACTAAACTCCATTGTCCACTACACTAAACTTTATGGCAGCCCGCTGAACGGTCAGAGTTATATAGTTGAGACATCAGCTAATGAATTTCCAAATGAATATTTTGGAAAGAAACAGATTTTTATTGTTACAAGTAAATATCAAGGATGGTTTGAGCTGCAGATTGATTATTCATTCTCTCCCTCTCTCTCTCTCTCTCTCTCTCTCTCTCTCTCTCTCTCTCTCTCTCTCTCTCTCTCTCTCTCTCTGTGTCTTCCTCCCCCTCCTCCCCCTCCTCTCTCCCTCAGCCTAACCCTCCTTGCAGGGTTATTGTTATGGGGAAAATAAGGGGAGGAAGAGGCTGTAGCTCTGTCGCTGCTTCAAGTTATTTATCAAGATAATATATGAGGATATATTTTTTAAAAAAATATTACAAACAATGTGATCCCTGCTGCATAGCATTAGCATTGCCTGCGTATGTATGATCCATGCTTTTCTTTTTTAACAAATTGCACATTTTAATTTAATTTATCGCATTTCTATGCCGCCCAACTCCCAAGGGACTCTGGGCGGCTTACAACAAAAATAATGTGAACATATAAATCTGATAATAAATAAATAAATAAATAAATTATTTTAAAAATTGCAAAAATTATTTAAAAACATTTATAAAACATTTAAAAACATTAAAAGCCCATGCACACCATTCATGGCCAGATCTCGCAAGATTGCAACAGCAAGATCAACGGCCGCAGGCCTGCCAGAAAAGCCAGGTCTTTACCACTTTCCAGAAGGTCAATAGGGTGGGGGTAATCCAGATCTCAGGAGGTAACTGGTTCCAGAGAGCTGGGGCAGCCACAGAGAAGGCCCTCCCCTGCGGGCCCACCAGCCGGCATTGTTTAGCTGACGGGACCCAGAGGAGACCAACTCTGTGGGATCTTATCGGTCGCTGGGAGCTATGAGGCAGAAGGTGGTCTCGAAGATAACCTGGCCCTGAGCCATGTAGGGCTTTAAAGATAATAACCAACACCTTGAATTGTGCCTGGAGACCAATAGGGAGCCAGTGCAGCTCACGGAGAATTGGTGTAATGTGGGTGTACCTAGGTGCACCCACGACAGCTCTCACGGCTGAATTCTGGACCAACTATAATCTCCGAACACTCTTCAAGGGTAGCCCCATGTAGAGCGTGTTGAAATAATCTAACCGTGAGGTGACAAGGGCATGAGTGACCGTGAGGAGAGCCTCCTGATCCAAGTAGGGTCACAATTGGTGCACCAGGCGAACCTGTGCAAAGGTCCCTCTAGCTACAGCTACCAAATGTTGCTTTAATCTTAGCTGTGAGTCTAGGAGGACACCCTAGACTAGCCATTGTTCCATAGCAATGCTGTCCTTCCATGTGCTGAACATCTCAAGCACAATAGCCCTGCCTTCTCTCAAGGACTGGGGGGCAAACAAGCAAGATTGTCCTGCCCTACTATCCTTTTCTCATCCTTCATGCATTGAGGACAAACTGTGCAACTAGAAATCTTTTGTAAGCATCCAACCCATGAGAAGGTCCAGCAAGAGCCATAGATGCCTAAGTTAAGGCCAAAGGAATAACGAGGAGGACTTTTTTTTTCATTTGTTGCTATATTTAGATTATAATCAATGCATGCCAATTGCATACATTCTTCATACTTTGAAAAATAAAGTAATATTCTAATGTAATCCCTCTGTTTTTTTTCAACATTATAAATCAGCATTGAACACAGAAATGTTAGGAAGATGTTATGCCTGGCACTGCAGCAGAAGAATCCCATTGAGAATGACTCATAAACAAGGGATTTGTTCCAAAAAGACATTTGTGTTCTAAGAGAAAAACAAAATGTTATTTATTCTATTATATGATCGCAGAATTCTTATATGTTATTTCTCCTATAATCACAGAATTATTGTAATAATTCAAATTTTGTTTTATTCATTTGTTGGGGAATTTATTTTCTTTGACCCAAGTCAGCTACGTAGATATATGGAGCAGCACTGTGATGACAAAAGGTTGGGAAAAATTGAGGAATGTATTTCTAGCAAACAGGAGAAATGTAATATGTTAAGGTTAATGGGCATGAATGAGAATATTGAATTATTTTGGTAATGAATCATCTAATGAATAATGAGCCAAAAGCTACAATAAGAACTGATTTTGAAGAAACGGATGGGAAAGAAAGTGAAATAAGAATGCATATTGTCCATGAGCCCTTTAACATATAAATTATAAATATGACAATTTTGGAAGAATAGCAGTTTGGATCAAACTTAGAAAATGAAAGTGGGATATGGAGGTGAAGACACTTGTAGCTTAAAGAAAAGTGAGAAGAAGCCATGGTGAAAGTGAAAACAGAAAGTGCAAAAAAGGTGGTGCACAGTTTAAGAATCAGAGTGGAGATAAAGAAGAGATTAAGCAGAGATTAATCATGCAGACAAAGGGGATGGCAAAGGAAGCTGCGATTGTGAAGGAAAGGACATTTTGGTGACAACAAAGTCTGCAATAATTAGAGCAGAGGTCTTTTTTCCCCCTAGAGGCAAAGTAGAGCTGAAGACTGAGAAAGGGGGAAAGAAACAAGAGAGACGCTTTCAAAAGATGGATTTGTAGACGTTTTCCAACAGCACCCCTCAAAAGAGCACATCAGTCAGTCAGGGACCAGATAAAAATGATTGCTTCCTTGAGACAAAGATCAGCAAGCAAAACCTCAGGTCAATGATGCATTAGGAAAACCGATGAAGCTTGACAAGATTGACAGACGTAGAAGAAGGGGAAGGCAATAACGGAGGCTGATGAAGGGGGATCAGAGAGATTACGGGGGTCTCCCTTGAAGAGCTACAAGTTACTGCTGGGTGTAGGTTGAAAGGGTGAAATGATGCCTTTGTGGTCAGCTGGAGTTCAGCCCAACTCAGCCATATTTCAGTTACATGTCTATGGAGATTCTCAGTCAGGGTTGTCCCAAAGGTCCTTTTTCAAGAGGCAACTGGACTTTCTTTGTTTTTCCTTGAAGATGTTTTGCTTCTCATCCAAGAAGCTTCTTCATATCTGACTAATGGTGGAGAAAATCATAAATCCTTCCATTCTCCAGGCAAACTTTTTTCCCCCTGAGCTAGTAGGCTTGTTGGCATGACTCATTGGCCAACTCCTCATGTCAGCCTTAAAGAACTCAGCCCACCAAAAACCTTATCTCCAATCTTCCTCTGAAAGAAAAGGACTTTGGTCTCTGCAAAGCCAGGAGTCCCAAACCTTACTTGAGGTAAAGATGAGCAATTACTCAGTGCCTTTGAAACCCGCCAAAGCATCCATCCTGAAGTGATTGATGGGTTGATTGGGGGAATGGCTTGATCGACTCTCCTTTGAATCAAATCCCTCACTTAGCCTTTCACGGAGCCCTCAGTTCTTCAGCAGTCTCTGAGTTTTTGGAATGGGTTTCCATAGGGATCTATCCATTCTAAGTGGTCAGGCTACAGTGGACCTGATCTGTTTCCTGGCTTTTCCTGGAGTGGACTTTTTTGAAGTGCTCCAGTGAGTTGTTTCTCTGTTTTGATTTTTAATATTGATTCATCAGGATGTTTTCCTTGCTGGGATTTGTGGACTGTATCAAACTAGCCTCTTTTATCTCTGCCTATATTTGATAGCACTATTGTTTTACTATTCTAACTTGCTGTTGGAACAATTGTTCCCCTCAAGCAATCTGGAAATCTTTCAAATAAATAGAGCCAATAAACAAAACCCAATAAATGGGGGGGTGGGGGGAGAGAGAGAGAGAGAGAGAGAGGCTGAATACAGCATGGTGGCCCTAAATTCTTGCTCTGCCTGTTGCCATTCTAGGTTTGTTCTCGTTTGTTTTCTTCCCGGTCTTCTTGGGAGGCCTGGAGGAGCATCATCAAAGCAAATTGAAGCACCTCCTGGCGATCTTTTCCTACTCAAAAACCATGGGGTTTTGGTTGCTAAAGGCTGGTGTGTGTGTATATTATGTGTGTTATGGCACACACAAAATACACACGTCCACATGTTTATGGATAGGCATCTGTGTATGCCTATTTGTAGACATTTTTCTTGGTGGTCATCCTGTTAGTATCTCTTACACACACGGCCAAGTTCAGTAACCTCTGGTCCTTGCCTACAGCTTTTCTCAAGCAGCAGACGGAGGGAGGCAGATGGATAAACAAACATTTCTGTTTTTCTTGTATACAGAGAGAAGGCTCTGTTTGAAAGGGGAAAAAAGAGGAGCATTTCATTTCTTAGTATAGAGGGCACATATATTTTAGATCCATTGGCAATAACACAAGAAAAAAGTGTCTTGTTTTTGCGTGTATTACAGGTTTGACTGAGCAGAGCCGGCATCACACAGCTGTGATTAGACATCTTAGATAAAGACTTTATTGCCTCCAGGAGAAAAGGCTGTCCAATCTTTTCTTGAAGATCCATGCCTTCAAGAATGCCTCTTTCATTTTGGAGCTCAGAAAATAACACTCCATCTTATGAGATCTGATGAGACCCTCCCTGTCCTATTGTCCCTTTTTATTCGTATGCATTTCATGTATTCATAATCATGTTTTATATTTTTATCTGTTATTTTATATATGCTTGACAAAAAATAAAAATAAAAAGGGAGAAGGTAGTTCTCTCTTTTCCTGGCCCTCCTATACCCCAGTTACTTCCAACTCTGTTATTCTGCTTCGATTATAGCTTAAACATAGGTCCATTTAACAGTCTATCAACACAACAATCTACTCAAGTTCAATAGGAGTTGCCTTGAGCAAACTATACACAATTGCATGTTCCAGCAGGTTGAGAACCTCTGTTCCCAGCCTGCTGGAACATGCCAATATTTATTTTTATTTGTTAGATTTGCTAAGGTTGCCAACCTCAAGAACACCGTGGGTGGCATAAAATAGGTCCATCACATATATTAAAAGCATTTTAAAAACCAGATAATTGCCTAGACCATAGCAACAGTGCTCAACAGGCAAAACTCAGCCAGTGGTCGCTCAATTTTGTCTTCTGTTGTTGGATGGGACTGAATATTCCTCCCTTTGCTTTTAGAAGTCCCCGTCACATCACTTGCATCATGAACATCTTCATGTAAATGACATGCATTGCATAGTTTACATTATGATGGCGATAGCATCACTTCTTCCACCCTTGGTCTCTCCTACAGATGATCACGCTCAGTAAAATCAGCCTTGTGGTCATTATGTTTTTATTTTGTTTTGTTTTGTTTTGTTTTCAGGGAAGAGGCTCCACTGACAAGGAACAGAGGCAAAGGAAGGGATGGAGAAATGCTATGTCTGTATCCAAGGCATTGAGAAGACGGTTCATGTCTGCCTGTATGTGGGGAGGATCTCTGGAATCACCCTACAGTCTTTGGAAGTGTGTGTTACGATTAGAAAGCTAAGGGGAGGGGGTATTTAATAAGCAGAAGGGTAAAAGGGAATCATTTAATGTTTAATCACACTAAAACACACACACACCCCATTTATGTAGAGTAACCTTCTTCCATGCTGATCTCATAAATAGAGCATTATTTTCTTCTACCAAAGATGGACCATAAATACAGACATCCTTCAAGAAATGGGTGTTGAGGAACAAATTGTCCAGGATACAATAATCCCTTCCAGCCCCAGGATTCTATGATTCAAATATTCTTCCCCTTTCTGCAGAAATTAGAGAATCCTGAGGATGACCTAACACAGAGTATAAAGCAAGGACTATACTTTGGATTTTAATAAAATGCCCAGCCCAGGACTATTTAACACATTTATTTATTTATTTATTCAATTTCTATACATTGAATAAATTTCTATACATTGCCATCTAGTTGCGTTCTTATTTTGTTCCATTAAGCTAGAATCAAAACAAGGATTTGAAATGTGTGTCAACCCAACAAAGAAGGCTTATTTATGTCCTCATTAGTTCTTTATTTAAAAGGAAAACCCAAAGGTGCACCCTTTCATCTTTCAATCAAGGTAGAAGTTCTAGATAGTTGAAAAAACCTGTAGGAGTTGAGGAAGTTTTCATTGAGAAATGAAACTTTCTATTCTGGCTTCTGGGATTTTTGAATGATGGATATGACTTTTTAAAAAACAGTTACTTGGGTAAAAAAAGATATAACTGGGATATAAAGGACTTTGCAATCTTTTTTTAAAAAAGTTGGTTGTCTTCTTTTTTATGTGGGAAGTGAATTACACCGCCAGTAATTCATTTGAAAGTATGTAAGAATTATATACTTTAGACATGGCCACTGATTGTTCCTTATCGATTAGGTATTATCGCTGAGGTTACAGTTGCAAAAACAAAGATGATTATGTATTCCTTGAAGGATATTTGTTGGTCAGCAAAATTCGAATTATCTTTGGATCAATGGAAAGGCAAGATTGGATCTTGTGGTCTAAGATTAATGCTTTAAATTGAATCCTAAAGATTTGTGTAATTACCATTTTGATATAGGTTCTTTTCCTTAATCGCTTAAAATGAAGTCTTGTTCTTGTTATTTATATGGATTCAAAGATTCAATACTTTTGAAGAAAAAGAACTTGGAATGAGGCAAAGGCAATAAAATGGCTCCTTTGGTCTCTTTTAAAAGTGTGGGTGGGCTTTTCGTTTTGAGAAGCGGTTTCAAAGTGATGTTGGCTTGAAGCACTGTTGAAGTCCTGCACCCTAAGGTGCAACCAAATTCACTCTTTATTTACCAGGCAATAGCTAAACCAGGTTGAGTCTAGTTGACTCGGATGGAAGACTGGCAGATAATGTCAGGCCTATGGTGAAATTCAGAAATGGAAACAAATCTCCCAGGAAAAAATTAAAATCATGTGTGTTGTTTCCCTGCCTTGTTACCATGAGGGAGTTTTTAGAAACCAAGTGGGAGTCAAAGAGGTCCTCTATCAGATTCAGCATGGTCGAAGTTAGCAAGGTGGCTATGAACTGTATCTAAAATGTATATTTTGGGCCCAATTAAGTGGTTCCAGTTTGCAAGTAGACCTCAGAATGGTGTTAGGTGGAGCTGTATGGTTTTTGTCATAGGACAGCTGCAAAGCTAGTAGCCGCTTCTTGAGGTCTTCCCAAGCGAGCGCCTTTTGGCCAGCTGTCGTGATAATCTGCTGGGTAAGAAGAATGGCTGCTTCAGAGCCTCCCAATGTCTTTTGCAGAAGGTCACAATCTGGCTTTGAAGGAAGAATGAATATGAAGGAGCTCGAATTTGGGGTTGTTTATTTTGCAGATTCCTGAAACAGTTTTTTCCTAAGATAAAAGCAATCATGGAAAGGAAGGAGTACATTTCCATGGTACAATTGCTCTGACATGGTCCAGTTCCTGAGTTATGACTTTGTGTTTCTTAATCTTGGCTCCGGAATAAAGTCCTCAGGAGACGAACTTCCCTGCATTCAAAGCCATGAGTCTCCAGAGCTCTTACTGGAGCTTCTCTTTTCATGTCCACACGATTTACAGGGCTTGCAGATGGAAATAATTTACTACCATGGTGATTTTTCATAGCCTGTTTCCTTTCGGTTACTCTGTGCTTACTATAAGGAAAATACCAACAAGGTGCCTGATTTCTTCATGGGAGGAAAAAAAATCACATTTGTTTAAAACAAAAGGAGTTTGTCTTACAGAATCATCCTCCTTTCAATCTTCCTGCTGCTTCACCATCTCAGTCCGGATCCTGAAAAAGCATCTCCTGAAAAAGCAAATCGCTTCCAAGTTCACAAGAAAGAGGCATGCAATTTAGGATGAAAAATGGAGGCCCTTCTAAAACCAACCTGGATTTTTGTCCTCTCAGTGGGAAAAATAAGAGGCATCCGATTCAGTTTTTTCAGTGCCATATCCGGGAAGATAGCGAGATCAGTTCCTTTACATGTTTTCCTGTCTACAGAACTCCAGGAGTTTTCAAAATTCATAATAATGGAAAACATATCCAGGTAGAATTTGTCTGCAGATGATGCAGGAACGTTTTTCATTTGCAGACTCAGCAAAACAAACCACCCCAGATTTTCTCCACAATGGAGAAGACACCACGGAAACATGTCTGGAATAGCAAATAATTTAAGAGTTAGATTGTACCATAATGCTGGACTTCAGCATACGTTGAGTTTCGAAAGATTAATTCTTATGAAAGTTGAAGTTCCATGGAGAAAATTAAAGAAAATTTATTTTTTGTGCCAGGGTACTTAACTTAACTGACATGCTGATGAAGTTTAGCCCTATATTTTTCATACAGGCTTATATCATATGATATGCAGTGCTTCAAACCACAATGCTCTTCATGCCAGACAAACTTTCTATCACCGAGATAGGGATAGTCTTGTTGCTAAGATGTATTGCTTTTCTACCCTCAGCTGAAAGTCCCTCTCCCTCAAGTCAAACATAAAAATAAACTCCACATTCTTGTCTTCTTTCTTCCTTTCTCTTTCCTGCCTCTTCTTCCAGATGCACACTTTAAATCAACCATAATCCTTCTTACAAAAGGGGGGGGGGGAAATACACGGTATAAATAAAAGGGGTTGCCCTTCATAAATCATCCTCAGCTTTTGTGGGGGAAATTTATTGGTTTTTCTCTCACCAATTGAGATAAGGACTGCATTCTTCTCCTCCTCCCTGATCCTCCTGCTCATATTGGAAGATCCATACAAGATCCATGCTGATAAGAAAAAAGATTCTGTATTTCACAGAGACCTTAAAACAAGAATCCATCATGGGGTAGAATTAGCTCTAAGGGTATTTGTAGGTCTTCCCCGTTAATATTTGGGTAGGGGTGGGTCACCAAAGAGGAGTCACCAAATCCTGTGGAATCTGTGATTTTTAAAGACCATAGACTCCCTTATTCCTCCTTTTGACAGGCATTCTTCACACTTGGCACACCCAAGATTTTGTGTGTGGGAACCAGAGAGGCTATTCCGTTTTGACATATCTGGTTTCGGGTCCGTTTGTTTATCGCTGTTTTAAAGCCATGGACTTTGGCAGACTTTAAAAGCAGGGGGCAAAAAGGAGGAAAATCCCAAACACTCTGGGCAGAAATGGACTTGACTCAAACCTCCGGAGGAATTCTGAACTCTGGAAAAGGCTAAACCAAACACCACATCCAAACGGAATGCACTGACCAGAAAATTACAACGAAATCGGATAAATACTTTGGTTTCCCTTTGTTTATATTTTAATATAAGGACACAAAATGTTCCTACAATTATGTGTGAGGTTATATGCCTGGGAGGTGTCCATGCCTCCAACTGAAGCCGGGTCTATAAAATGCAACCAATTGGTTTCCATATCCCTTCCTTGCCATAAGCTTAGAATTGCTTTTATTTACACTATGGGAGGGAATCTATGGGGGCGGGGGCAGGGGTTGTCTACATATTTATTTACTTGGGCCCAATACAGGCATGGTCAGGAAACAGTATGTCAAAAGGTATTATGCATTAGATGTCATATTTCATTGAATAAAATTCAATACAGCATTACAAAGTCTGCATTAACTACTGAGAATATCACTTCAGATCTATAATACTTAATATAGACTATATCAGAGCTGGAAGGGACCTTGGAGGTCTTCTAGTCCAACCCTCCTTCTCAGGTAGGAAACCTTATACCATTTCAGTCAAATGTGACCAAAGGTAGTTAATGAAGAGATTCTTTCTCTTTTCTCTAAGATTCTCTCTGGATTTCTAAGATCCAGGGCATAAGACAATCCTCTATTTCTACATAAATGTAAGCAATGGTGAGATTCAGTCAGTTCGCACCACTTCGGGAGAACCAGTTGTTAACTTTCTGAACAGTTTGGCAAACTGATTGTTGGAAGAACTAATTAGGGCAGAGAACCGGTTGTTAAATTACTTGAATCCCACCACTGAATGTAAGATAATCAAGTTGCTTATTTAGCTGACATCAGGACACAGTTCTGTTGAGGCTGTCAGACTGATTCAGACATTTGCATGATACAGGATGTAGACATTCTTGCTCTCTTTCTTTGAATTTGGGCCATCCTTGAAGGCCATACAGAACTTCAGGAGCAGGAATGGGCCTGCCTCAGTATCTCTGTTAGCTGCACTGGTTGCCAGTTTGTTTCCAGGTATAATTCAAGGTGCTGGTTGTTGTTTGCATGCCATGGTTCCTTGGAAAATCACCTGTCTTCCATCCCATCTACCTGGCTCCTTCAATCCTGCAGAGTTGCCAGGATTCTTCAGTTAAACTAGGTTACCTGGTGCTTTGGGGAACAGGTTGACCCCCTTTTCTTTGTGGTGGCCCTTCAAATACTGGAAGACTGCTATCTTTTTTTTCTCTAGACTGGCCAAACCCAAATCCTGCAACCATTCTACATATGTTTTTGTTAGACTTTTATATTTATATACTTAAAATGATATGATATATGAGAAGATGATATATATGAGATGATGATATGATATGATATGATATAATGTAATAATCTATACTAAAATATAATATAATGAAATATATAATAATATACTTAGACTTCTCTACCACTCTATATTGCTTTTACGGCCCTCTCTAAACCATTTACAGAGTCAGCCTCTGCCCCCCCCCAACAAGCCCTTCTATTGGCCTATCTGGAGGTGGGCAGTCATGCCCATTGCTGCCTGCGGAAAACAAGCAATTTGCTGGCAAAAGATGAACCTGGCCGACAACTATGGGGATATTTTAAATTGCACAAGGTTTTGTTTTATACGCCTTTAAAAACTTCGAGTTTTTCACGTTTTTAAAGGCATATAAAACAAAACATGAGCATGAGAAAAGCGTAGTCTATCCTAAATAAACAATCTAGACAAATAAAGGTTGATAGAGACTGACTAAACTTTTCTGTTAGAAGGGAGGATTGACTGACAGAGAGGGGAAATTCTGCCCAATTCCCAGAGGTAAATTCCCAGAGGCCAGTGGCTGTAGGGCTCCAGCCCTGCCAGAGTTTCTCAGTGAACTTTCAGTTTTGTGGTGAGCCCCATGTCAGAACTTGGCTGGTGAAACCTGCCATTATTCCCAGGGAAATGTGGTGAGGTCAAAAGGAGAAAGGCCCCTTGCGAATCCTCGGCTTATGGAGTAAAGTGAACAAGCAGATAAATGCTCCTGGTTGAACTTTTTGCTCTGTTTGGAGATTGAACGAAAGGAAGGAAAAGGTGCTTTGTCAATCTCTCTTCCGCACTAGCATTTCCACAAACAACAGACATATTGTTTTCCCTTTGCTGCCACCCCGGGCTTCTTCTCACATGACACGCGTGTCAGATTCCAGGCGTGTCGTTGGGGTTTATGGCTGATGAATGACGTGCTGTTTCTGGGAGTTGATCTTCGTGCCAAATGAAAAATATATTCCTGCTTGAAGGAAACAGAAGGAGAGGAGTCTTAATTCAGGAAATAATATCCTCTTGTTACATTTACATCTCAGGTGACATCTAATCTTTCAGGAGGAGGAATCTCGTTCATTGGCTTTTTCCTAATGTCATGCCTTTAAATTGTGACAATGACATGGCAGTCAAGAAGTCTAGGGTGATAGGAGGAAGAATTATCCAAGGGGATCGAGGCCAGAATGAACTCTCTGTGTTCACAGTTGTTCAGACTTTTCCCTCCTTGAGTTTGCTCATCGGAAGGTCAAAGAGGGGATCACATGACCCTGAGACACTGCAACCATCACAAATGTGAGTCATAAGTGGGCGGCTGAAGGTAACTCTAAAATTCTAAAGTAATTTAGTGTGAAGATAATCAAATTATTATGGCCTGCCTGGGTGACATTTTCAGGTCATTTGGCATAAGAGAAAAAGATTTCTCCTCCATGGTTCCAAAGCATAGAGCTGCCCCATCGTTCTCTGCTTTCAGAAAGCAAAGCTAGCCTAACAAAAGGTTTGGAAACTTTTGGTGCCTCTTAATGCTGAAGTTCGAAATCCCAAGATTCCGTAATTCTTGAAAAATTCTGGTGCATCACCTTTGCAAACACTCAAGGCAACCAAGTGAGAAATCCAATAATGTTGCTTTTGAATATTCCATTCTTTATTGAATACCTGGCCTCAGAACGACGTTTAATAAAGATGCCTATGAAATTCAATCCTGACTGCCTCCTTTATTACCATCACAATCCACTGCACCATTGCAAATCAAGAATTACCTTTTCGGGTCCTACATCTGAGCTTCTCTACATTCTATAGCACTAAGTCTAATCCCAGCTCTGCTCCCCCCCCCCCCCCGACTTTTCTTTTCTTACCAGAGTAATCCTCGAGATTTATACAAGTTATTTCCGGTTGCACTATGAAATCTGGCTGAAATTTTGCAATTGCAACCCACATTTCTTTTTTTCCTGTAATATAGAATAGAATAAAATAGAATTTTTATTGGCCAAGTGTGCTTGGACACCCAAGGAATTTGTCTTGGTGCATACACTCTCAGTGTACATAAAAGAAAAGATACGTTCGTCAAGAATCATAAGGTACAACGCTTAATGATAGTCATAGGGAACAAATAAGCAATCAAATCCTATTAGGAAACAGTCAATGTAAATCCTAAGGATCCAAGCAACAAGGTTACAGTCATGCAGTCATAAGTGGGAGTAGATGGGTGATAGGAACGATGAGAAGATTAATAGTAGTGCAAACTTAGTAATTTAAGACAATGTGCAGTTGGTATGCTTGCTTTTTTTTCTTAACCCTTTGTAGATGCAGGAGCATATCAGTAAAACCCCAAATTGCAGAATTACTTTCTTCCTACAGTCACACAACGGTCACTTTTTTAGGCTGTCAATGCACCCTTATATTTGTGTTCTGCACTTGTGCAAAGAATGACCCTCATCGGAGTTAGGATTGCATTGCTGGACTCCACAGGAAAGTATGGAAGATCCCTCCAGGTGACATATGATGAGAAGTTCATCTGGCGACTTCAAGTGCAGAAGACATCTCTCAGGTCTTGCTGACTGTCAGATATATACCCCAGCCTAAGGGGAGTATTTTGAATCTTTGTCGACAAAACAACACAATTGAGCTCTCAAGAATAGACTGATTTACCTCTTTCAGAGTACAAAAAAAAAAAATCTATCCAGCAGAACTCTAGTTGGAGCTGTTCAGCTGAGAGCTCATTACATGGAAGTGATCCTATGATGACAAGGATGTGTCAAGATGACACATTCGTTTGAATAGACTTTGTTCTGCAGTTTGGTAGATTTATACTTATCCTTTTGTTCCTAAAGGAAATCAACCCTCCTTTGGAAAGAAAGATCCTGAAGCTGAAGTTCAAATACTTTGGCTTCACTGTACCCAATGAGAAGAGAGGGCTCCTTGGAGAAGACCCTGATGTTGGGAAAGATGGAAGTCGAAAGGAGAAGGGGACAGCAGAGGAGGAGATGGTTAGATGGCATCATCGATACAACGAACATGAGTTTGGGCAAACTGTAGAAGACAGTGGAGGACAGGAGGGCCTATCATGCTATGGTCCATGGGGTCACGAAGAGACAGACACGACTTAGCAACTGAACAACAATCCTTTTGTTAGTTGATGCTGTGTTGTGTCTTGAGATGGCCAATTGGCTAACCAATAAACTATTGTTGTACTGTATTCCTGTTCTACCTGATTGCCTTTTTCTTATACTTGCTCCCCATTCTGAATTCTGCCCTGCCCTGCCTCTGTTTCTCCTGCCTTCATGTCCTTGACTTTTCTAATGGTATCAATTCACATCAGGACCATCAGGGTGGGGAAGTGGGAATCAAAAAAGGGGGTCTAGCGGCCATGACAGTGATGGAAGTCTAAGCCCTTTTTTAGGTAGGACTTCAACTGCGTAGCACCTTTTCAACCTTCCTCTGGTTCAAGACACAATAGCAATAGCACTTAGACTTATACACTGCTTCACAATGATTTACAGCCCTCTCTAAGCAGTTTACAGAGTCAGCCTCTTGCCCCCAACAATCTGGGTCCTCATTTTACCCACCTCGGAAAGATGGAGGGCTGAGTCCACCTTGAGATGGTCAGGATTGAACTCCTGGCAGTCGACAGAATTAGCCTGCAATACTGCTCTTTAACCACTGCACCACCAGGGCTCTGAATGATCCTCAGAGAATTTGAACCCATAGGCTTCTCCCTATCTAAGTAAGATAGCTTAGAATGGAATTTTATTCAGTGCAGAGACAAATTCTGTCCACCTTTCTTCTTTTTCCCTAGGGTATTTTCTTTTTTCCCCAGACTTCTTTTCTGCGTGTGCTTTCATTTTGCCTGGAGGAAATCCAACTGAAAAAAAAATTCACACAGGAGGTCAAAAGAACAGAAATATTCCTTCCGATGCTGAACAGTTAACGTTCCAAGTGGAATGGCAATGTGTGGAATTAAATGCCTGTGTAACCATCACTATACTTCTTTCAGGAACAATATAAGGCATATTTGACTATATTGGCAAAATAAAAAAAAAGGAGCTTGTTCATTCGTTAATGAGTACAGATGCTCTTTCACTCTTCCTCCACAAATCTCTTCCATTAAATAAGAAGACTCAGCAGTACAAGTTTTTATTTATTTTATTTATTATTAAATGTTTTTGCTGCCCATCTCATTTTGAAATGACTCTGGGTGGCTTTGGAGCTGCAAACTTTGAGTTAAAAAAAAATACTACCTTTGGGGTACATTTGCTTCTTCAGTGCAATTGTTTCATTTAATACAGGTTTCTATTAACCATATGGATCCAATCTGATCTCATCTTTAGGAAGTCATACAAACTACGACTGTCAGACAGACTTGGGTGTGATTTAGTGATGATGATCCTTGCAAAGAGTCAAACAAACTGATTGTGTCTCTGCAAGCTTAATTTATACATTATTGCATTTAGAATTGGCTCCATTTCTTTCCTCTAAACATCTTATTAATGTCAGGAAAAGCTGTAGTTTTTAAGCGATAGGAGGTCTTAATCGCAATTTTCTTGTTATTTTACGGAGAATTAATGCATTTACTGCCAGTTGGCTCAGCCAACTTAACTTGCTTGTAAATATATAGATGGCCTACAAATTAGCGTCTGTATAAATTAATTAAATCTCCTCCTCCTCCAGTTTACTCTCTCCATTTTCACACTTGTAATAGCCTTTCTTTTTCACTCTTCCTCCATAAATCCCTTACCTTCTGTTCATTATCACATATTCCATACTCTTTCTCCCTCCCCTAATAGCTGTGTATTTTTAACCATTCCAAAGTATTTAAAAAGAAAACATGGAAACAGCTCAAGAGAACCCCGAATGAAAGCACTTTCATGTGGCTTTGAGACACACCAATCTTTTTTTATTTCAGCTGTGGTTGAAATTTATTGTGCTCTCCCTATATGGAATGAATATTTTAGGACAGGAGGATCAGAACAATATTTCAGCTGCAGTTTTCCAAACCTGATCACTTGTGTAGTAGAAATATTAATTTTTCATTCTAATTATTAACAACCTTTTAATTGACCTTGTGAATAAGATTTTAGACCTTCATTGTTTCAAATCAATTTCAACATATGAGGACCATTTCAGATCTTCACGGTCATATGGCATATAAGATTGACAGACAGAGGCTGCATGTTGAATGAAACTGGAGTGAGTATAAACCAGTGGTGAAATGTAAAATTTGTTACTACCAGTTCTGTGGGCGTAGCTTGGTGATGAAGAGGTTGTAAAAAAATGCTTTTAAAAGCCTCTGATGATCCCAGCTGAGTTGCCTGATCGGCAGAGGCTTTTTTTCCTTTTAAAAACATTTTTTCTACAGCCTCTTTGGCAGAAGAGGTTGTAGAAAAAATGCTTTTAAAAGCCTCTGATGATCCCCGCTGAGCCGCGTGATCATCAGAGGCTTTTTTTTTTTTACTTTTAAAAGCATTTTTTCAGCCAAAGAGGTTGTAGAAAAAATGCTTTTAAAAATTAAAAAAAAGCCTCTGACCATTGCGCTGCTCAGCTGGGCAGTGGGAGAGGGCAAGGATTTTTGCTACTGGTTCTCCGAACCACCCGCCTCCATCACTACCGAATCGGGCGATCCGGTCCAAACCGGGAGCATTTCACCCCTGGTATAAACCAGTTGCAGATCAGTTCAGATCAATGGGTTGTCTGCATGGTACAAATGGTATCATTAAACCAAACCAACCCAGATGAATCTAAACATTTCAGTCTTAAATCAACTGAAATTGGAGGGATTTTTACCCATCCCAATCTAGTTGGGATTGGTAGACAGAATGGTCTTGAACAAAAACAGGCTCAGAGATTACCATGCATTCAGAAACACAGTTAATATATCCTATCTTTTTTTTAAAAAAATCCCATGCAGATAGGCAAACCAAATTAAAACTCTCCAGCCAATTCTAGAGTCCAGTCATTTCCCCCTTGCCTTATCTGTACGGGCCATTAGCAAATTCCAATAACTGTGATTGTCCATATTTTTCACATTTTATCCTTTCCCTTTCTTCTTTTTGCTTTTGGCACACCAAACACTTCCACTGTGCATAATTATAAGAACATCTGAAGTTGAGAAAGACTCAAAAGGATTTCAAAATGAATGGGCTCAGTGGGATAAGCTGCAAAAATCTAACCCCAGTGTGTCTCTGATGGAGTTGACTAACATTGCCAAGTGTTCACATTTTCTAACATTCCTTCAAACACACGGATGGAACCACGGAGAAGGTCTACCATGCACTGCAAAGGACGCCATTCTCCAAAGTTTCAGGGAAGGAATTCTTCTCAATCTAATACTGACTTCTGCTCCAAGTGTTGCCTGTCCAGGGAATTTGTTTACCTTACTCCATAAAGTTTCCGATGAGAAATAAGTGCATAGGATGAAATTGTTTCCATTGTAATTCCTACACAGCTAAAACCTGTTCTCCTCACTGACCTTTTCAGCCATCACTAATTACAGCCTCAGATGAAAGTGACAGATCTGTGAGATACTCCTGGCAGGAGGAGGAGGAGGAGCAAGGACTGTTGGTGGAGGTGACGTTACTTAGAAACAGAATTCATTGTGGCCTTCACAGGTAGTCAGTCATAGAATCAATTCTAACGGTTTTGAAATGTCAAACGGAACTGCAAGAGAAAACAAAAACAACCAAGTAGATTAGTCATCAGTCTTGAAAAATCCCTGGCGTTTTTTAAAAGAAGGCTGTCTCTCTCACTCACTCACACACACACATACACACACACACACAAATATGTATATACATACAAATACATATCCATATCCATATCCATATGTGTGCATGTATATATATTTGTATGTATATAGCAATAGCAACAGCATATAGACTTATACACTGCTTCCCAGTGCTTTAAAGCCCTCTCTAAGCAGTTTACAGAGTCAGCCTCTTTCCCCCAACAATCTGGGTCCTCATTTTACCAACCTCAGAAGGACGGGAGGCTGAGTCAACCTGGAGCCTGGTGAGATTTGAACTGCCAAATTGCAGGCAGCCGGCAGTCAGAAAGAAGTAGCCTGCAGTACTGCATTCTAAGCACTGCGCCACCGTGGCTCTCGGTCTACATATCCATAAACCATATCCATAACTACATATCCATAACTAAGAGATTAGTCAAAATACTTTTCTTCGAAACTTCAGTTCCCATATAATAGCATTTTTAAAAAACGTATCAAAATCACAGGCCCAATAAGAGGAGCAGCTCTTTAAAGCCGCTCACTAAAGGGAGAGTGCTTTTTCCTTTTAATAAGGAAGAGTTTCCTTACGGAGTTAAGAGGGATGTCTTTCTTTCGCCTAATCTCAGAATTTTATTTAAGCAACCCCGAACAATTGTTTGCAAAGTATATCTCTGTCCAATGCTCCCAGTTACCCCTAAAAACAACCATTACCAAATACTAACTGGCTGAGGCAATACTTTGGGCAGATGCAATACTTAATTCTGACTGAAAAAAAAATCCCCTGATTGCAGCAATGGATGCCGAGAGCTGGAATTCTAAGAATGACACTTGATTCTTTCAACAATTGCCATGTGCCTGTTGGGAAAGTTGCTTTTATTTCCAGTTGTAATTGATTTGCATGGCAGTCTCCGAAGAGCATGTAAAATCCTGACAGCAGGAAAACGGGGGTGTCATTCCTGGCTTAGTCTGGATGATTCATTCATCATATTTTAAATATGAAGTTGCACTTGTGGATGGAGCTGGTGGGAAATGAGCAGTCCCTTCAATTATGTTCCGGCCTGACTCACTGACACAATTCTTGAAATTATGTGAGGTTTAATTATTTGACCCTGTAATGTACGATCTAATGATGTATGATGTAACATTCAGCCGTTTCTCACTGATGATCCGCTCTATTCCCTTAGCTTTGCTTGAGCTTCAATGATAGACACAGATTGGGGTGAGAAGACAACAGCCGTCGGTTGAGTAAACCATTACAGTCAATAGCTGAGGGGCTGCCCCAAAGAAAAGGGGGTCATCCTATTCTCCAAGGCACCTGAAGGCAAACAAGAAGAGTAACGGATGGAAACTTATGAAGGAGAGAAGCAACCTAGAACTAAGAAGAAACTTTCCATCAGTGAGAACAATTCATCAGTGGAACAGAAGTTGCCTCCAGAGGATGTGGGAGCTCCAACACTGGAGGTTTTTAAGAAGAGATTTGTCTGGGATGGTATAGGGTCTCCTGCTTGTGCAAGGGGCTGGACTAGAAGACCTCAAAGGTCCCTTCCAACTCTGTTATTCTGTTTGTTCATTTGTTTCTTCATTCTGATAATGAAGAGTGCAAGAGTCTTGATTTGCTTGAGAGAAAAATTGTAAATTTGAGAAAATTCTTAACTCAGTTTCCATTTTAAGTAAAAAATTGCAGCTTGCTATTTAAAAAAAAAGAACAAATAAACCTTCAGCACTCACGCATCCTGATCAAGATAGCAGTTTGCCTTTTTTATTCTTAATTTTATTCATCGCTCGTTCTGTGGGTTTTAAGAATGGTTCACTGCTCTGTTGTTTTATATTTTGATACACATTTTATGTCCTGTTTTTGTGAGTTTTTATGCAATAATGCTGAATTCTCTTACACCATACGAAATAAATAAGAAAGAAATAAAAAAGAAAGAAAGAAAGAAAGAAAGAAAGAAAGAAAGAAAGAAAGAAGTTGCCTTTATGACTTATTTATTCTTGAAAGTTTCTTGTTCTCCCCAGCTTGAACCCTTCTTTCCTTCCTTCCCTTTTGTTTTCTTCCTCAGTTTCAGCCAGAATGTTTAAATCATCTGAGTCCTTATTAAGGCAATAATAATATTCTGTTTTTGCAGATACCTTCAGTGAATACTTTTAAAAACTGAATGCTTTATTAGGCTCCTGTTGTTTCTTATGTCAGGAAGACAATTTCAGGAAAGGACACTGTGAAAGCGCCTGAAGTAAATAAACTTCTAACATTTCCCAATGTACTTCTACTATTTGGATTCTATCTGTAGGAAACAGGAATTTGAAAGCAGATTGTCAAGGGTTAAAATTCTAAACCATGATTAATTTGACTTCTGCCTAATAATTATCCTTCAAATTCACTGGGGCGAATTTTGCTGTTGGCCACCCTGCATATGTTCACTGAATTCTTCATTTCCGCAAATTATCTCTGGGTTTTGAATATCTGCATTTGATGCTCTGCGGTAAATGGTCACTAGAACATTTATTGTTTCATAGTTAATATTTGACAGTGTTCCACTAAGAGAACGATTGAGTTTGGGAAGTCTTAAAAAATGTATTTGATTATGTATCAATTTTACTGCTACCTGTTATCTGTATTTAGAGAGAGAGAGAGAGAGGGAGGGAGGGAGGGAGGGAGGGAGGGAGGGAGGGAGGGAGGGAGAGATAGAGATAGAGATAGAGATAGAGATAGAGAGAGAGAGAGAGAGAGAGAGATAGAGATAGAGATACACACATACACATTTTGTTATTTTTACTAGGGGTGAAAGATACTTACAATCAAATCAAACCCATCAATAAAAATATTCCATATGTAATACAGTCTTCCAAAATGGTAGGGTTGGGTTAGCATATTTGTCATAGAGCATGACCACCAAAATTTAAGGAGGGCATGCTCATACTCTTAAGGAGGGCACACATACTCTTCGTGTTTGTGTTTGTGTGTGTGTGAGAGAGGGGGGGGACCTCTGTACTCCAAAAAGTCCTAGAAAGATATTGAGTTGATGAAGGAGTTGTCTTGGACTGGGGAGTTTCAAGTTCACTCTTAGCAATGAAGGCTTGTTTGATGAATTTGGGCTGATATCTTTCAGCTGAAACCATTATACCAGGTTGTTAGTGCAGGAAATCTGACTTGAGAAATCTGAGAAATAATTCAATGTCGAATGTTCCCAAACGCTGCTAGAATTGTAGATAAACTCTTCGTTATTGCAAAAGAACCTCAACCATGGTTGAACTATCACTTGGATAGATTTTCCTGTCCTTAACTATGGTCTGATTGAGCACCTTTTCAATAACTTCTCAAAGTTTTCTGAGAAGGAATTTGAAAAAAAAATCAAACTGTACATAAGCATCAAAGTAGTTTACAATTGACCTGCAGTGGCATTTATCATTCCACAATAGTTGATTATTTATAAGTAAAATATATTTTGCTTTATAGTCTGAAACCCCGTACACAATGTATTTCATGTCTGATGAGAAATTGAGAGGTGAGACATGATTAAGTAATTAGTCTAATGGATTCTTTGTGTATTTATTGTTGCCCATCAAAGCTCTCAAAAACTCCCAATAAACATAAATGATTTATAATATAGTTACAAGTTTAACATTCAAGAGAAGAAATCAGATTTGGCATTTGAAAACATGTTTCTCAGTGAAGCAATTCCATGTGTTGGTGAGTAAAGCTATTGACTGTATAATTTGGGATATGAATTCTTTATTATTTGTTATATTCTCCACTGCTCAAATTTAATTGGTAAGCTAATAATTTTTAAATTGCAATTCATCGCTAAAAATTAACCTTGGGAGCAACAATATATTTCATTATACTTTATAAAAACCAGGCATATTATCATTGTAATATTGTGTGCAGATTCTGATAATATGTCTCCTTCACCAGTTGGGAAGCAAATATAGTTTCTATCAGTTCTAGAACAGCCCCAAATTTAAGAATAAGGAAGTTTCAACCTATAAATCTAGTAACCCTTTAGAATATTATCAGGAATGAAAAGGAATGACAACTTTCATGGAAATATCTCTTAGAAATTGAATATTATAATTGATAGATTGCTTTTTAATTTTATTCTCAATTCTATAGTGCATTTAATAGCAATAGCACTTAGACTTATATCCCTCTAAGCAGTTTATAAAGTTAGCCTATTGTCCCCAACAATCTGGGTCCTCATTTTACCAGAAAGATGGAAGGCTAAGTCAACCTTGAGCCAGTCAGGATCAAACTGTTGGCAGTGGGCAGAGTTAGCCTGTAGTGCTGCATTGTAACCACTGTACCACCACAGAGACACAAATATGAAGAGAGATTTGCACGAATATTTTACTGCCAGAACAAATATTATATATTATTAGCCTGGTTTTGAACTTGTATGTATGTATGTATGTATGTATGTATGTATGTATGTATGCTAAATATATCCATTCTGTGAATCCAGACCTGGAGGGTAAATTGCTTCAATTGTACATATGTGATAGACAACCAGGCACCATTTAGAATATATGGACATAGACTGTTTCCTGGGGAAAGTATTAATATAGATTTTGATTCCAAGTCCAGAGATAAGACATTGCGACTTCTGGGAATAATGTATATAAATAAATGAGACTATCCTATATTAAAATACAGAATAGTCCATTGAGAACAGGAATATTCAATCCAGTATTTATTAACCATAGAAATCTCTTGATTTGTGGAATTCTCCGCACTAGGCATGCTGCCTGGGGAATTCTGGGAGCAGAGGTCCCACATATCTGAAAATTTCTCATAATGTGCTGAGAAACACTCCTTAACGAAAATAACAGTTGCTGATTTAAAAACATTGCTACTTCTTGGGGTTATTCCTGCAGGCAAAACTCAGAATACAATAGGCTTCATATGGGTTTTTTGTACTACACATCTACACAAGTGGTTCCAGTTGTTTGGAATTATTAGAATATGGGATACAGAATAATTGAGTTGGAGGGCTTCTAATCCAACCTTCAGCTCAATCAGGAAACCTCCAAAATCCCTTCCAATTCTGGGACAGCCCAACGAATACTGGAAGACTGTTATCATGTCTCCCCTAGTCCTTCTTTTCACTAGATGAGACATATCCAATTTTTGCAACCGTTCTTCGTATGTTTTAGCCTCCAGTCCCCTGGTGATCTTTGTTGCTCTTCTCTGCACTCTTTCCAGAGTCTCAACATCTCTTTTATAATATGGGGACCAAAACTGGATGCAGTATTCCAAATACGTCTTACTGAAGCAGTATAAAACAGTAGTAACCCTTCACGTAACCTTGACACCTTCCCTCTATTGTTGCAGCCAACAACTACACTGGCTTTTTTGGTGGCTGCAGCCCACTGCTAGCTCATATTCTACTTGTCCACTAGGACGCTTAGATCCTTCTCACAGCCAGGTACCACCTATTCTATACTGTGCATTTGATTTTTCTTGCCTAAGTGTAAAATCCTATTTTTCTTACCACTGAACTGTGTTTTGTTAGATCAGGCCCAGGGTTGAAGTCTTTCAAATTCCTTCCACATTCTTGAGCCTATCTTCTAAATTGTATTCCCCCCACAGTACAAAAATGCAAGTGACTTCAATGTCTGTATCATAATTTCCATTTGATGGCTTCCTTTTTTTGCTTTAGTATTTGAGAATTAACCACATCACCCTTATTCAGAATCTCTAGATCTGAATAAGGGTGATTTATAAGAGCTTAAAATTAAGCTGATTGCAGAGAAAATGATCTGACAACATCAGCTCCAATCCCTTGCCAAATTGCGGATTCAAATGGGATTTCATAACAGTCACATAAACCAATTACTCTCACTTTATAACTGCATTAGGAGCCTCAGTTCATCATCCAATTGCTTTATAGAGTCACACTTCCTTCCAGTTTTAGACAGATTAAATATCCAACATAAGCTGGGGCAAGAATCATGAAATGCTAATGTCAACCTCTTGGTTTGTGAATACAGGATCCTTTAGAGAGCACGTTTATAAACAAATAATAGCTTTACTATATGCACATATAAAGTAGCTCCAATCTGCAAAGACATCCTTGAGAAGGCCACTTTCTTAGCTATAGGTAACTTCACTGAGGACAGCTTTCAATTCTCCCAGGTCTACTTACTGGATAAACACTCTCAAGTTTAGAAAACAGAAGAACCTGCATGTTAAAAGAGATAGAGAACATCCTTGGATGGTGGACAAGGGTTGGACAGGGGAAAAGAATATAAACAGCAACTGCTAAGGAATAGGAGTCGTTAAATGTACATGCTCTTTGAGAAATGATGAATGTCTCAAGCAATTCACTGATGAATTATCCTCTACAGTTAGGAAAGCCTCCTTAGTTCTAGAAATTTCACAGTTCTAGACACTGAAGTTCTAGACATGTGTACACACTGCAGTTGTTGCACTGATGGCTTCACACTTGCACAGTTCATACTTGTGTTGTGCCTTATTCTGTACGTTCAGCAAGTCTTTACGGGTGAGGCCTTTACAGGGAGAGCCATTGTGTTTGCTGGTGGTTGTGTCTATGACACTGAAAACAAACAAGAACAATTAACAAACATTATAAAATAAACAATAACCAACTAATAAGCTACCAGTTAGATGCTGCAAGGAGATTACTTAAATTAACTACAAACAATGGCACCACAAAGTAGCAACGATGCGTTGAAGTATCTGTAATAAATGCCATTTGCCTGCAAGCAAGAATTTATGGCGACTTTTTATTTTGTAATCGCCCATTCTCACCATGGCAAGCCCTTAGTTAGTAAGGAGAGAGTTGGTGGCATCTGTGGCACTTACTAGACTCTCTTAAGATACAAATGTCTCAAAGGTGCTTTTTCAGGAGGCAACTGGACTTCCTTGTTTTTTCTTTTGAAGATGTTTCACTTCTCATCCCAGAAGCTTCTTCAACTCTGACTGGATGGTGGTGAATGGAAGGATTTATACTCCTTGCAGACAGCTGATCATTTGCATCCTTTGAGAGGGTCCTTGAGGCCACTTGGAGATTTATCTGTGTCCTCAGAGTCACCTGAGTGTTGCTCCTGGTTCCTCTGGCTACAATTTTTTTTCCCCTGGAAATCCATCCCTATTCCTCCCACACCACTCAAAAGGTGTAGCTAAAAGTCTGTAGAGATTCTCAGTCATTCAGGACATCCATGATACACGTTCCCCGTAACATGTGTTAAAATGTGCCTCCTTCTTGCCTCATGTAATGGGGATTGGCTTTCCTCCACGGGCCAGAGTTTTTAGGTGACTGCGTTACACTCAATGCCTCATGCATCATCTCTGACATTAGTTTAGCTAGTTGGCAACAAAGGTCTTGTTCTTGCAATCTGTGTTGTGTAATTATCTGGGAGCCCACAGCAATCTTTTCCTTCACTTTTCTGAAGAGAGAACAGAAAACGGCTATTCCTCCGGCTTTCTCCTTCAGTGGAATATTGATCCGAATCCTGATCAATGCGATGTACACACTGAATTTTCAGACGCATTTTATAAGCCAGTCCAGCCAGCCCTGAAGTATAATTCATAGTGACTTGTACCACAAACCCTGGGTATGAAAGGATGGTGCATTTGCGAAAGGTTTATGGCATAACTCTCTCTTCCCAATCAATAATGCAGGCAAACCCAATTTTTATGCACACGGCAAACACAAGTACACAATGTGACTTTATAATTTTAAATTCTGCCTGAAACCGCCAAAGTGACTTTGTATTTGGTACAAATGATTCCTTAGCTAAGTTTTTTTTTACAACGAATGAGTGCAAAGTCTCTTTTTCTCCTTCTCTTTATCTCTCTTCTTCCCTCTGTGTGTATCTCACCTGTGATTTCACCTGGTGGATGAAGGATTCAGAGACTGATGCCGATGCAGTATGAGTACAATGATAACGGGGGCCCTCCTGTCTATATTTTGTAATGAAGCTAAGTATTTGTGGCACATTGAAGGGGTTAAATAAATATTTTCCCCCAGTTTCTCAGAATCTAGCCTAACAATGCCAAGAATATCCTTTAATACCACTTCATGACACATAATGATATTTTGATTTGTTTCCTTTCTATGCCCTTCACTTCGCTCTCTTGTTAATAATTAAAGTGATACATTGTTTGACTATAAATTCATTTTGTCATGTCACATTTGTAAACCAATGGAAAAACATTAATATGTATCACTAAATGCAGAGATAGAGTTATATTTGGTTTTTAAAAGAGAGAGAGAAATCATGAGCTCCAATGAAATTAGGAGGAAGCCAGCAAGGTGTGTCCATGATAAAGCTTGAAATGAAAACATGAGAAAGTTAAAAGAGTATATGAAGTGTTATTTACCCCAACCCCACCTGAACTATTTCAGGTCAACAAATATGATAGATAGTTCCTATTCAGTTTGAGGATCTAAGCACCTTATTATAGGACATGTGAATTCATTACCCAGATAATAACATTCTTGTACAATTTGACCAAAGAAGTCCATGGAGGGGATCATGTTGCATTTGGCAAATGTGGTTAGATTTTCTAAGCATTTTGGTCAAAAGAATTCTTGTTTGGATGACATAATGGGAAGTTTTAAAACTTCTATTTTGTTGCTATGAAATATTTGAAGACATTTTACAACACTTTTCAAGACAAAATATCTCCTTAAGATTGTTTTATGCTTCTGTTCTAAGTTAGAACGGAAGCATTACATAGCTATCCCAAAGGAGCTTTTCTCAAGAGGCAACTGGACTTTCTTGTTTTTCTTTGAAGACATTTGAAGCTCTGAAGAATCCTCTTGGATGAGAAGCAAAACGTCTTCAAAGAAGAGCAAGAAAGTCCAGTTGCCTCTTGAAAAAAGCACCTTTGGGACAACCACGACCTGGATGACTGAGAAGCTCCTGGGGTGCTTAGTGCTTTCCAGCCTTTAAGCTCTGCTTAAGCTAGAGAGCGAGAGATCTTTGTCTCTATTCTTTGATTCAATGCCAGAGCTCGCAAGCTTGTGAGCATCTGCTCTCGAATATCTAAAGAGCTTTTCTATCACCTTTCACTAAATTCCTGTTTCCAGTTCCTTCGACAAATCCTACCAAGTTGCTGCGCTTTGTATTACATTGACTTCCTTATTTTTATATCATTATATAGGCAACAGTGTGAAATCACAGTTGCCACTCAACGTCCATCACCCTTGATTTGCTCTCTACTTCTAGCCTTCCATAGGAAGATTGCCTTCCATGTGAAGTGCCCTGCTGTCATATCCGGAATACATTTAGGAAACCTTTTTAAATGCTGAGGTCTGCTATGTTAGTTCTTCTTTGCTTCCCATTACAGGAAGCAGGACATTACATGGAAGGTGGATAACAGGATCTCTTATATTATGACCAAGCTGAGCCCGAGGGAGGGAGGAGTCAAACACATCATCAGTCATGAGTGCCTTTGCTCCCCCATGAGATCTAAGTCCAGCCCACCTTGAATTCCATTGACTCTTATCTGCCACCAATTTGCTTGGGCCGCTAGTAGGTCAGATTCTAGTAGAGAGCTTTAACATGCAAAAAATCTTTATACCCATTTGAACCTCCTCAGTCTTCTGATTTCTCTGGCACTTGACAGCTCCAGAACCATAGAATGCCCTCCAACTGGAAACCAATCATTTCAGCATCATGTGAAGACTTCATCCAAACTTTTGGTTTCAGTAACCAAAACCCTGCATTACTTTGTAATTGTGTGTGTTCTGACCTAAGCTTCCTGAGTCAGTAAAACATACGAGTAATCCCAAAAACCTCTTTTATTGCAACAGCTGTGAATTCTGTTCATTCACTGATGAGTCCCAAATAGTAGTAAAGAGTCCTTCGGGATAAGGCTGATAATCACCCACCTTCATCCCCCTTGACACGCTGCCAAAGACCTAATTGGCAAAGTCACACGGAGTCTAGAATCAAACAGAGCTTCAGGCTTTAAACTGCACAGAATTAACAATGTTGCTTCCTGCAAAGGCCCACGTGCCTTTGCTGCTCTTTTAAGTCTTATGGGAGGGGCCAATCATCTCCAAGCCCTACTCCCATGTCGTCCCTTTTGTTTTAACTGTTTTGGCACCTCTGCGCATGCTGGCCACATGACCATGGAAGCATCTTTGGACACTGCTGGCTCCCTTGGCTAAGAGGAACACTGGGCTTGAACTTGTCGCTTTGATTTCAAGACATAAGCACTTGTTTTCCTAGATGGACCATCCACCCCAAATCGCTTTGCATCTAGCAAACTTAGAAGGAAGGGAAAAGTCATTTCAAGTCCCCTCTGATGTCTGAGTGTGGAGGCAGGAAGAAAAAGAGAGCTGTGAGTTATGCATTTGCTCCCTTTGGGGAGGAGGATCTGTGTTATTTTACCTGCTATAGGCCTCTGTTTCCAGTATGGTTTGTTTGTATATTTGTAACTAAAACAAATATTAAAGAGACAGAAGGCTTTTGTCTCTGCCTTTCAGTGTCTCTCCGACTTTCTCTCTCTGAAATAAAATAATCTGCTGCCTCTGGAGATTCTCCCCACTTGAAAATACAGAGCGTGTAACAATAAAAGCCAACTTCCTCCTGTGTTCGGGCTTATTTATATGTTCTACCTTTTTAATGGAATCCAAAATCCCAGCATGCCTAATGAAGACAACTTTTGCTTAAACATGAACAGAAATGAAAATACAGTGAGGTTACATCAACACACACATACACGGATGCACAGCAGGATAAAAATAAACAGGATATAGAAAATAATAACATAATCAATAGTAAGGACTAATGTATCTGGACCTCCACTAGAGGGCAGCCAAGAGATATTGGGGACCAACTTTTTGCAGCCATCTAGTGGTTATCTGGAATTTTCTAGCCCTTTGAATTCTAAAGGAGCAGAAAACTGAAAAACTTCCCTTCTTGGCTGGCTAGAAGTTAGACAGTGCTGCTCAGTGGAACTGCAAAAAAGGCCCGCCCCCTTGGGAATCCCATCAGAGAAAGTGGAGCCAATTAACATCAAACATTAAGTTCCGTGTGAAGTTCCTGACAGATATAATTTCAGCAGAATAAAAGATTGACCCTTTAGCTCGGTTGGAGGAAAACTTCGCAGAGCTGCTAGAATCTGCATCTTCTGGAGAAACGGACTAACGTTGAAGAGGAAGCTCCATTTTCTTGCATTCAGTGGAGGAAAGTGTCAGGTCTTTGAAGCTGCTCTGAGTTTGAGAAACTCAGAGAAACAGATGACTGAACAAAGTGCAGGTGACATCCCCAAAATTGCATGATTAATGAGATCCCTTTGCCCAGGTCTGGTCTTGCTCAACTACATATCACTGCCATATGTGTGAAAACTGTCCAGATTAAACAATCTGGGATAGCTAAGTCATAGCATGTGAAGTTCCGATAATGCAGTGACTCTTTAGGAAGCAAATTGCCCTTGAAAGAATCTGTAATGGAGAACACTTTACAAGGTCGTCTGTGTTTGATTTACTAGCTTTATTCCCTAGTGCAGCTTTTCTGAGCCAGGGATCCATTTCCTACTAAATACTTTTTTAAAATGTGGATTGCATCAATGAAAATTATTCTCCCTGTTGCACCTCACTGTGTAGCATTTACACAGGGAATAGTAATCCCATGGTTGCTGCAAAGCTGATTCTACAACAGACCACTCTGTTTTTATCTGGGCTATGTATTTTGGACCAGGATGATCAGTACAAGGAGTTCTCAACATACAACAAATTATTTAAGGACAGGTTGAAATCACAACGGTACTAAAAGTGATTTATCACCGTTTTAATCCCAACTTAATCCCAACTCATCTCATTATCGTTGTTACAATTACCAATAAGATGTATTTCTTTCAAAATGCTGAAATTTTCATCTAATATTTCTGCCCTTTTTGTGAACATATATTGTTCATCACAAGCATTTCATTTGCTGCTGATAGCTGATATTTGAGATTGCTTTCAATATATATTTTTGATCATGCAATGTATTTACACATGTAGCAAGCCAGGAACTGGAACCGGACTTCAGTATTAATTTATGAGTGAACCTTAATATTTATTACTTCAGTTTCCTCCTAAGACTTATCCTGAGGCAGTTAGACGTTCTCGGGAGGCTACTCCCCCCACCAAAACCTAGTTCTGCTGTAGGGTCTTCTCCTGCCCCCACATTGCCCAAAACTCACCATGGAAACCCTATAAAAACTGTACTTGTGATTTAAAATAGGTTCCAGGCTTTCAGAGACTGCTGTCATGTTCTAGATAGCCTTTAATTCTGCATTTGAGGTGCAATCCAGAGACTTCCTCCTAGGGGGTTTAAAAAGTCTGCATGTATCCAGGACGACACAATCAATGCACATTTGCCAAACAAAAAAATATATATAATTGCAGGCATCGTCTTGATTTTTTTTTAATCCTCTCAACCCCTGCTGGTTGAGGCCCTAGCTGGGACTGGGGTTATGACTGAACATCCATCCCTCCAAATGACAGTCAGATTGTATAGAATATTCTGATTAGGTCCAGTTTACAGGCTCCCGACTATGTCAATGAGCAATTAGGTCACCCTGGTTAAGACAAACAAATTGGCCTCTTTCTTCTGGCACGGAAAGCCCCAGCAACCTCTCATGGGGGGGTGAGGGGAAGAGAGGGCAAAATACAGGAAGGACAGAAATCCAGAATTATAACAAACGGTTCCTTTGAAGTCCTAAAAAGTTATACAAAAATTCCTGGGAAATGGAGAAACTATTTAGTGCAGGGCATTCCTTAAGCCTCCAATATTTTTATAAGCCAGAAGGTAACCATAATATTTCTTTATAAAGATCTTGTTGGGAAAGCTGGACATATTTCTCTCTGCTGGGATCCTGCCTCTGCAGGTGGATGCCAGATGTTTGGCATTTTCCTAAAGAGGGTCTAATTTCACAACTTACCTCTCTAGCAGATTGTCTAGGCTACAGTGGGTGGGTAGGTTGTGTTGTCAGTAGACCTAATGGCCACATGGATTAAATATAAAAAGGGCATGTGATTAACTGATAACTACTGAAAACAGAGTATGGGGAGAAGTTCATCGCAGAGGGTTGATCAGCCTTAGATTTTCCCCACCTCCTTCCTTCTCCTCCTCTTTTCTCTAAGGCAGCTGCTAGGCATTATTCTTAATAGTAACATATAAGCAGTGGCTCCCCAACTTACTCTACCTTTTCATATGGGGACATTCTGGTTCCAAGTACCAAAATTACATACTTACGTGCTGAGAGTAATGGAACCCATCAAATCTCTTGTGACTCAATTCTTATCTTCTACAGAGTTTTACAAGCCAGCCCTATGAGACCCACCTTGGGCCAGGAACAAGGGAATGCTTTTGGGGGGGAAGGGAATGCCTCTTCCCCTCCCCGCTTGGTTCAATTTGTCCCATGACCGTGATTCCCCGCACTGCCAGTGGTCCTCGTTCCCGTGTCCCATCAGCTGGCACATTTCTGGCTGATGTATCTTCTGGTGGGACACCAAATTGTCCCTACATCCAGTTGGCCAGGGTGATCTTTTCCATGCTGACCCAGCAGCAACTACCCTCCTGTCCATGCCTACCTGTTCGTGCCAAGCTGGCTGCACCGAGTCATCCATGCTGAGTCACCTGCATTGAGCCGGCTTCACCCACTCCTCCATGCCAAACTGGCTGTATCCACCCACTCACACCCACACACCCCAATCACCCTCCATGCCAAGCTGGCTGCTGTGAATCATCCCATTCTGCTGAAAAGAACATGTCCAAAGTGGTTAGTGAGAAATTACTGTTCGTCTGAAATGATAGAGGGTCTCCAGCCTAAGCAAGTGGTTGGACTAAAAGACCTCCAAGGTCTTCTTGAAGTGAAGTTGTGTGAAGTTTGCTGCCTACAAACCTCTAATAAAAGCCTCCATTAATACTCCATTAATTAACTGCTGTCTGGAAGTCTAACTTCTAAGTTCATATATATGCCTTAGTGGAGTATTTGTGTGAATGAATTCAGTGTGTCAATGAATGAAGAAACACAAAAGGGCCTTCATCTACCCTGGAGTGTTAATCTACTGTTCTTAAACAAAGATAATCTCGGGGCATCTAAGAAAATGGGAATAACTTTAAGTAATTTCTGTCTTGCTTCCCAAAAATCTTTCATCAGCAGTGAAAGTTTATATTTTGTAATGCAAATTGAGATCTGGGCTGCACATTAGGGAATGAAATACGGGCATGTTAAATTAGAATATTAACACAACGACAATCATGCAGCTAGAAAATGTTAAAAATTACAATAGGCAGGGGGAAAGCAACCAGTGGTAACTTCTGTTATAACTTCATGAAATGGATCTCCTCTCCTCTAAACTCATTAATCTAAAGTTCATGAAATATGTAACACATGAAAAATATTGTAATCCTGAAGTACTGAAGTACATCGATGATATTTTAAAAAGAGGGAAAGAGCATTGGCTGAAAAATTGGCACGTTAGCAGAGTCTGGAAGGATTCTTTACGTAAGGAAGGTCTTAGTGAATTCTGATAGTGTTTGTTTTACTTAACAAGGTAGTATTATCATTGTTTATACCAATGTCTTTCTGAGCAGAAAAACGGACGTCTAAAAGACGACATTTCTTCTGAAGAATTACAATGCATTTAGAGATGCTATGAAACCTCCTCCCTCCATCCTGTTCCTCTGCCTCCGTTCTCCAATGGGCTAGTTTCCTTTGCTTTATCTCTAGTTGATGTAATACAGACAATCCTTGACTTACAACCGTTCATTTAGTGACCGTTCGAAGTCACAATAGCTATGAAAAAAGTGACTTATGACCGTTTTTCACACTTACAACCATTGGAGACTCCCCATGGCCATGGGAGCAAAATTCCGGCACTTGGCAACTGTCTCATATTTATGATGGTTGCAGCCTCCCCGGGTCATGTGGTGTGAAAAAAAATCATAAATCCCCTTTTTTCAGTGCCGTCGTAACTTCACATGGTCACTAAATAAATGGTCCTAAATCAAGGACTACCTGTATACCTCCTAAAAAGTAATTCCACTGATTTCATTTGGGTTTATTTTTGTTTTAGCAGATCTAGAATCTAAGCCTAATTGGTTTGGGTCTGATTCTGATTTTTTTATATCCATCATTGGTCATGCTAGGAATATTTCTCCCACCGGTGTTTCCAAAAGCAACCAATGTCAATTTGCCCATTTTTTTCCCATAAAGCTTTATGTCTTTACAAACATTCATCTGTGAATAATCCACAGATTGGAGGAATTTTAAAGTCTGCAGTGGCCTGTTTTATAGACGAAAGTTCAAACTGAAAGAAATAAACTGCCATTTCTACATCAGTCTGTTAAATATTCAGAGAATTATCTTCATGTGGTTGATCATGAATTCTCCTCTGTTCTGGTCACTTGAGATTTACACCATTCCCACAAACTTTGTTGTACAGTTTTTTCCTCTGATTTCCAATGCTTTGATAAATTTGCGATAATAAATGGCACCCCAGTGAGACTGAAAATGTTAGATTGTATACATTCACTTCTTCAGGAATGTCCATAATAATAAAATAGAGAGCTCTCGCTTTAATAGGGAGAGAAAATACATGTTTTTCTTGAAATATTCATGACTGCTGTTTTAATTAAACACCATATATACAAATATTTTATCAAAATATCCTTAGTCTACAGTACTTTCCTCCTCTTTTCCTGGCTCATTTTGTCTCTCTGTCTCTGTGTATTAATTCTGATTTGATCCCACATTCATTGCATTACTATATGCAAATCACACTAGAATTAAACAAAAGTACTTCTGATAAAAAGAAAATGCACACAGCATTTATGATTTACATAAATCATAAATGGTTTAATGGGGGTACATCATTTTTATTTTACCCCTATTCGTGTTTTAGTTTTTTATCACGTGGGTAAGAAAGACAGTGATAAGACAGTGATTCATTTTGCTAGTTGTTACTGTATTATTGCATCAATTTGTTTCACTCTGTTTCTGTTTTTTGTTTTAATTTTCCTGGTCATTGACTGAATAAATACTATTACTCTTATTGATTTATATAGCATTTCTTTATTATTGCGATCTGAAGATTAAGCCTTGGAATCAATCTTGTGTGTGGCTCCATTTGTTATTTTATAGACAAAACTGACCAACAGGTTTCGACAAAGACAAGCTATGCCATTCTCTGAATTTTTTCTGTCAGAAGTCTTTGAAGGCACACAACAAGTATTCCACTTACAATGGAAAATAAATTGAGGTATTAAACATGATTAAAAATTGAAAATAGTGAATTCTATTTAGGGCTGCCTAGGTGTAACCACAGTTGAGTGTAATTGCATTGACATCCAAATAAACATATTGAATATCACTGTAGTTCTTTTATCTGTTTCAGTTTCATTCTCTTTGTAATGATTCCTTTTTGTAATCTGTAGAGATTCGTTTTCCTGTCCCCAACCTCTGAATTCTGCTGTTGTAACTCATCTGTGATTATAAAGTTGGTCATATAAGACAGCTATGCTTGTTGGGAATCAGCAGCAAATATACATTTGGTGAAGAAGTTATTTGGTTCTTAGATGCACACCTCAACTTGATACTTCGGCATAGGTAATAATTCAGTCTGAAAAAAATCAGAATGTCTACTTTGATTTAGGTCTCATTCAGAATTAAAATTTATGCCTTCCATTACTTAAAATGGGAAAAACAAAACTGACTGTATTTGCTTTTTTAAGAATAGGATGAAAATTGCAGAGACTGGAATGGAATAATAAAGATTGTCCAGTTTTGAAGAATTGGGAAAGAGAACCTAAGAGAAAGCGTCCATACGATGAAGACGTTTTGACATAGGATACCATTTTAAGACAAACTAGTTGGAATCTTTGTGCAAAGGGAGTCTGAGAGACTCATAATAAAGATTTATTAGCCCTGCTATTAGCCCACAACATTGATAAGAATTGCAAATATGGTCGAGGCAATCTTTAGTAAGGACTGTACCAGGGGTCGGTTCTACTTATCTTTACTACCGGTTCGCAATGGGAGCCTGTGTGCACAGAAGCTTCTGCACATGCGCAGATAATCCATTATGACATCTGGGCGGCTGGGGGGAGCCTCCCCACCACTTTTACTACCGGTTCGCAAGAGCCAGACAGAACCGGGAACAACCCACCACTGGATTGTACCCAGTTTCAGAGATATACATTATGTGGGATTTGAGATTAAACTGTCTTAAAATTCTGTTTATTTTTTCATGTTCCTTTTGAGAAAGGTATATAAAGTTATATATAAATTTAATAAATAATAATAATAATAATAAAAAGGTGCCTGCAAAAATTGATTTGGAATAGAATTAGAACGTGTTGTAGGCATTGTTAGTGACAGTTGGGATAAAACCTACCAATTTTAGATTGCTCCGCAGGGAGGAAAATCAGTGGTACAAAGGAGCAAGATTTGACTATCCTTTCTGATATGAAACAAAAAAATCTCAAAAGTATCTTCTCCCAAGAGTTAGCTGAAAAATTACTTCTGAGATCTCGAAAAGTTGAGATTTTTTTCAAAAAGGAGGAGGACGGGGAAGAGAAGAGGACAGGGGAGGAAGTGGAGGAAGAGAATAGAGAGTTGGAGGAAGAGAAGAGGGAGGAGAAGGCTAGAGAGGACAAGGAAGAAGAGAGGAAGAGGGACGAACAGAGAGGAGCAGGAGGAGGGGGCAGGGGAAGAAGAAGAGGAGAAGGAGGAATGGGAGAAGGAGGGGTGGAAGAGGAGAGGGAGGGTGAGGAAGAGGATGGAAAGGGGGAAGAAGAAGGAAAGGAGGAGAAAGAGAAGTGAAGTTGAAAATTAGTTTTGTAGCTCATATTGTTACAGGACTCAGCATGTTTCCAAGTTGAATTTAAAGTCCAATTTACCTGAAGGATTGTTTCCTTTTATTGTGGTTGCCCATCCAGGGATTTGTCCATCTGTGAAAGGAACATCACATGCTTACAACAGATTTAAGTAGAGCCTTCTGCCCAAATCTGAACATTTTTCTATAGGGAAGTCTTGAAGTGGGAGAGGAATAATTTTTTTTCTCTTTCCTTCTTCTGTCACTATCCTTACCAAAAATCCCAGCTGGTCTTGAAAATTTGGATGCTTCTCAGCCCAAGGAGAATTTGCCAAATTTTCCTTGAAAATCAACAGAGTTTGTGGTCTTAAGTAGATCTCTGTTGAAGTGAATTCCAGAAATAAAATGAGTGTTATGGAGAAACGGTGTCCTTTCTTTTTCTTAAATTTGATAACCCTCTTCATTCAAGTTCTAGTATCAAAAGGGGTAAAAAAAAATATTTCCCTAGTTTGGCTCTGATATTTGCCATCTCTGTATAAAATCCTGATGGCCAAAAAGATCTCATTTCAATTTTCAAGCCAATTCTTTTTCAGGCCAATATAGCTCATCCTCTAATTCAATCTTTTCCATTCCTCATTGACAGTGACCCTAATTCCATATTTTAACCTTCATGACCAGTGTTCATTAGCATTGTTGGTTTTGCTGCTGCTGCCATTGTTGTTATTAAGAATTCTCTGGGACAGGTTACGTAGCCTGTCATGTTGGGTTCTGTGAGGACTGAACTGAAGCCGTAGGACTTTCTGCGGGAACATGGACGGTGCCCCAAATACCAAACTCACCAATGCTTGAGACACGACGGGCTGATTCTCCACTGGCAGCCCGTATTGCTTTCCTAGCCTTGCAGCCTTCAGAAGGAGGGGAGTGTTTTCCTGGGACACTCATTAAAAATGCTTGTCATTTTGGCTCAGCTCTGAGATAATTTTATGAAGCGCTCATTGTATTCTGAAACACCAAGCAACTTTTCTTTAATGAAATGAATGAGCCTGGCTTGGTATAGTGAATGGGACTTCAGTGGGTAGCATTTTGTGGTGGGTATTAACCCTCCACAGAAAGAAACAGTTTGTATTCCCCCACCCCCACCCCAAAAATATTGTTCCCTTTAAGTAGAACAAAACCCTTGGTAATTAAATGAACTAAATGGATCCACTGTGTAATTTATTTGGCACTCCCTGTTGCCCTCCCACTCAATTCTGCCAACTCCCTTCCATTTTATCATATAAGTTAGTGCAGGTTAATTGTGGGTGATGCAATGGCTCAGCAGTTAAAGACCCTGAGCTTGTCAGCTGGAAAGATTCTAGCTTTTGAGACCTGAGATTTGAGATCCGAGGTTCAAGCGTTGTGCAACTGGGTGTGTTCCCATCACTTGCTTCAGCTCCTGCCCGCCTAGCAAATCAAGTAGATAAATAGGTACCACTTCAGTAGGAAGGAAAGAGCATATAATCAGGCCAGACACATGATCACAGAAGCGTCTACAGTCAATGTTGATTCCCTCGGCTAAGAAACGGAGGCCAGTGCCATCTCCAAGAGTCGGACAAGACTGGACAGGGGCTTAACCTTGCAGGTTAATCAGTCATTTGTTGATGGGGAGAGTTAAGGCCTTTATGTATTTGGTGATCATACTCAAGAGGAAAGCTGCCATATAAGACATGCATTCCTAAAATAAGCAGGGTATCCAGGTACATTTGCTTGTGCTTATAATATCTTGAGTAGGGTTAATCTTTTCTTCCCCAAAAACTTTTCCCATTGAGTATTATTTGCCAGTTTGTCCCATGGCAACTCCTTGGAGTTCTCTGAGCTTGGTTGTTTTCTTACAGATGTTTCATTACCCAAATTAGGAAGCAGGGAGGATGTTCCCTATTTTGGGTCGTGAAACATTTCCAAGAAGACTACAATGCTCAGAGAGCACCAAGGGCCCCTATGTCAACCCTGAGCTACAAACAGTCTCCTCTCTTGATAATTGCAAACAGGAAGTCATTTCCCCCTTCCTTTCTTCAAAATCTTCTTTTAACAGTACCCAAGTTTTGAGGTTGCTAATGAAGTTGAAAAAAATGGCTCATTTCATATGTAAAATATAATAAACAGCTGGGTTTACACAACACATTAAAACATGATCCATGGCTAACAAAATACAGTGGTTGGGTAATTCAACTACTTAACTACAATGTGTGAATTCGGCCCCTATGTTTATATTTAAAAGTACCTTAAATCTTGATATTTTGGGGTGAAAAAGAAATATCTGTCTTGCTTCTTTGTGAATATTTATCCAAACCTATCTACAGAATTGCCCCTGTGATGAAAATAGGCTAATAAATGTGCAGGATTGTCTTCAACCTAATAATAATATTTCAGATTTCACAAAGTATTTCCTAGTGATTGTAAAGCATGCAATGTGTTCTAATTTATAGGAAGGGATAGGAACACTTAAAAATGAAAGTTAAAAGATAAGATGAATGAAAAACGGTGGATAAATGACTGTACATGTAAATATGTTTATGAGAAACAAAAATAAAAACTTTTTGGAAAAAAAAAAGGTTGAGCTCAGTTTGAGAACCTGCGTTGTCAGCCACACTCAGGTGGCCAGACCAAAAGAAAGCAACTCCAGGAAGGAGAAATTACTTTTATTGAGAATGTCTTTAATAACAGAATCCTGCAAGTCTTCTAGGGCTTTACTCCTTCTCCTTCTTACAGTTCAGAGAATTAGATAAGTCTCCATCTGAACTACATCCACATACTATCTGCTATTATGGACTTAAATGTTTCACACACAGAGGGACAGACTTCCCTCATCCTGATCTTGCTTATCTTCATCACAGTCCTCTTCCTTACTCTCTACACGCATCTTGCCTTTAATACTTCATCCCTCTTTCAGAACTACCTTTGTAATTATTTTTTTGATCCCAGACATCCATAGCTTTTCCAAATCCATCATTCTAAACGCCCCAAATTTAGAAATTTTTACTTGTTGATCAATGCCATGCCAGAACTGCCGATCCTTCTCTGAGTTCCTGATTGATTAGCTCTTGAAGGCATGGTCTTTAAAACAGCTTTCTCCAAATCCATAACTCAAAGGCATCTCTCCTCTTTCTCATTCTTATACACATGTTAAGCTTTCACTGGTTTGCTATTTGCTTTAGGCCCGGAAAAAGCCATTGCCCTTCTTCCTTCAATATTTGCTATCATAAAAACATCCTTATCTTTTACAAGGTTATCCAAGCGTGCCTCTGCCTTTCTCCCTAGGATTAGTGTCGCCTTTGCTTCTTCAGCATCTTGCCTTCTCAATCTATATTTGAGCCCCAGATACCATCCTCATTCTGAGTTGCCTAAGAAATTTCCGTCTTCTTAATATTTAATAGTAACCTAGATTTTTCACTTTTCATTTTTACTTACATGAATTCTGTCTCTTTTTTTTTCAGCTAACCAGGTTGTGTCATTTGCAGTTCTTATATTGTTAGTGTTTCAGTTTGCAGTTTTTAATTCATGTTACCGTCTCTTCCTGTTCTCTTTCTGCTAGTCCTATAATTGGTGTACAAATTGTACAGATACAAGGATAATTTTCTTCTTCTTTTGCTCTCTCTCCTTTCTGTACTACTGTGGTATATTATTCTTGCAGTATCTTTTTTCATTGCAATGATTTCTGCAAAGCAGGGGAAAATTTCAGACAGGGTTCAAACTAGTGGTGAAATTTAAAAAATTCCCTTACCGGTTCTGTGGGCATGGCTTGTTGGGGGGAGGTCATGTGACTGTGTATGCATGGCCAATTCAACATCACTCATATTGAGGGGCTCCTCACTGGCCCCTCCTCTCCCAGCCACTCCTTGTCACAAATGGCAGGAAAATGGGGAGGGGAATATTCCTGCCTACCATCCTTCCCTCAGTCTGTGCTGAGATTGATGAATGGATAACAGGCAGGAAAAATTCACAAAAACGGCTCCATTCCAGCTGCTCCCCCGTCCCCCTCCCTCCTGGGGACTACCTTAAAAGGGACAATCTCAGCAGCTCTGTTGTGAATGGAGGGAGAAAAGTTAGCATTCTCTCTGCTGCATTTAACATTGAATTCTGGCCAGAAGAGGTGACTGGCAACCGGCCGGGCATGGGTGGGGCCAACAAGGGATGATTACTA
Source organism: Masticophis lateralis (assembly GCA_030761175.1). NCBI lineage: Eukaryota > Metazoa > Chordata > Lepidosauria > Squamata > Colubridae > Masticophis > Masticophis lateralis. Next base: position 446,011 of record JAUDYJ010000007.1, on the reverse strand, counting down.
CCGGTTCGGCGAACTGATGCCAATTATCTCTAGTGGTTTGCCCAAACCAGTCCGAACCGGTAGGATTTCACCCCTGCTTCAAACTCTTTAACTTAAGAATTTAAACTAAATAAAGCAATGAGCTAATTAATACTTCAAGTTTATATGTTCATTAATTGCTGAGCAAAAGGAAGAGAACACTTCCAAGAATGGAGATGAGCCATTCCTTGGGACTTTGTGAACCAAAGCAAGAAAGTAGAATTCATCAATATCTGGAGACTTGGTGGGAGGGGAGTCCAGGTCTAATCAGCAACATTGCATTCCTGAGCACGTCTTTTCACATCCTGACAGCCGCTAAAGGGTTAATGCAACCTGAAATAAAAAGGCTGTAGATAGACCCATTTTTAGTCATCAATCATGAATGCTTCGCCTTGGATTCTGTCCCAGCTCCAGCTGTTTCTAACTTCAGCCCCCATTCCGGGCATACTTTCAGCCAACTTTAATTCAGCTCTTGAAATCTGCTTCTCAGGATATTTCATGAGGCAAAGTGCATGGCTGAGCTTCACTCTATCCATATATCACCCAGTTTCTGTCAGAAACATGCTAATCTCCAACGCTGCAAAAGAGCATCAACTTTCCTTCTATTCTCACGCATATTCCTTAGGGGCTGAAATACCTTCTTTATCCTACTTCTTCCTTGCTTCTCCTTCTTTCTGATCCTTTCTTTAATAATTAAAGACCTGTGGATTTTTTGGGAGGGAGGGAGGGAGGCAGAACATGAGAGAAGAACAGGACATTGGAGAGAAAGTAGCAGCCCCTCATGTGCCTTGAACCAGAGTTTTCTCTGAAGTGGTTCATTGAACTTCTAGGACAATTCTAGGGCAGGACAGAAAACGGCTGACATGTCTCTGCCTTCCCCATGGAGCTGGCTAGAAAACAAGGCTACTTTAGTCGTTGTCAGGTGACACAAAGAACCAATCAGAGTCCAGCTAACACTATAAACCTTGGTTCTCAGCTTGTGTTAGTCATTATTTGGAAGAGGAAAAAAAATAACCCGAACTACTATGCATCCTTGTTTATTAGTACCCGAGTTAAGGCTAAGGAAGACATATTTAGGGGAATCTGTGAGCCCTGCCCCTCTATTATTGTGGTTTATTGCAGTATCAGGCAGATGTTTATACTGGAATTGACCGATGCAGATTTTGTCTCTCAGGATATTTCACCTTTGCTTTCTATTACCACAATCGTTCTATTTCTATTTGCAGGTCTCTATATTTTGTTATCTTCTCCAGTTCTTTCTCTTCCATTCTGCTGTCTCCAGATATTGCTACGTCCGCTATCCAGACTTTTATTATTTATTAACTTTGCTGCCCATCTCACCACAAAGTGACTCTTATACCATCAAAATCTCTTCCACAATTGTAGATCAGATGTGTAAAAGCAGAGCTAAGTAGGCTTTTAGATAGTTTTGACTTCTTGATTATTCAAATATCTCTCATGGTTTTCCTTCCTTCCCCTTTTTCCCTTCCTGGAGATATCGTTCTCACCCTGACTGGCTGCCTGTTTTTTTTCTCTTTTCAAGCTTTGTCTTCTTGTTGCTTGGTGGAGGTTTTGTTTCTTAGGAGAATGGCAAATTATGGCTTTTTCCTGTGTGAATTGGGGTCATTCCCTCTCACAATGAACTGAGGGGAGTCAAAAACATTAAAACATCTCTCTACCCCAGGGGTGGGCAACTAAGGGCCCCTTTATGACCTGTGGACTTCAACTCCCAGAATTCCTGAGCCAGCCAAACTAGCTCAAGAAATTCTTTGAGTTGAAATCCACAGGTCGTAAAGGGACCATAGTTATCTATCCATGCTTTTCATCCTTGCTACTGTTCCAGTCCGAATGGAAAAATGATACAGTCAGACATTTACTTAGCTTTTTAAAAGTCCTTCATAACTCCAAACAGCTGTTAAACAAACGGCCGATATTTGAGGATAACTATATGCTACCTATTAAAGATAAGAGGGGTTGTAAGATGTCTACAGTTTGGCTTAACTAAGGGCAAATGGGATCCAATTTGTCCTGTCAGGTGTGCTTTGCAGTGCCTTGGAGATTCAGCCAGTTGCCAAAAGAGTTTTGAGTCTATTTGCTGTGCAGAAAGAGATCATTTTTCTGGGGTGCTTCCAGTAACCTCATTACAGATATGTGCTCACATCCAGCCCTTGTATGGAGCCGGCTTTCAACTGCCAAAGCTTTGCACAAGCTGAAAAAATAAGGGGTGGGATGGCTGCATCTTGGCTCTGACATTTTCCTCCCTCCTTCCTCGGTTTGACTTCCTAAGGGATCTTGGAATAGTTGCACTACATACACAAAGCTGGATCTTATATACTGCACTTATCTTGTTGGCCATCTCAGGGGCTACATTCTTCATCGCCCACACAAAACCGTCCCATTTATTTATTTATTATCAGACACAAGCTGACTCAGCAACTGCTGGGCAAACATCTTGCATCCATGAATAATGTGCACAGTGGCTTTCTTGACAGAAAAAGCAGTAAAAGCAGCATCTCTTGGAGAGTCTGAGGCACATGTGAATAGCACAAGCAGTAGCACTTAGACTTGTATACCGCTTCACCCACCACACTTTGGGTGGTTTACAATGTCAGCCTCTTGCCCCCAACAATCTGGGTCTTCATTTTATTGACCCCGGAAGGATGGAAGATGGAGTCAACCTTGAGCTGGTCAGGGTCGAATTCCTGGCAGCGGGCAGAGTCAGCCTGCAATAGCTGCATTCAAACCATCGCACCATCACCATACACACAAAATCGAATAAGAGCAGTTTGTAGGAATCCCACGCCTGTTTGATGGACAAACTAAAGGGAACTTATCTAAATAAAATGGACTAACAGACCTCCAGCATTAAATAGTAGTTAAGCCTGAAGATGTTACAAGCCCATTAATTGTGTGTCTGTAAAGAGAGTTTGAGAAGCAAACGAGGCATGTTGAAATATTTCTGTCAATGGGATAGGAACCAGACTCCAAAGTCAGAAAGAGACAGAATGGGGCCCTCCAGTCAAACTTATTTCTCTTTGTGAGTATGAAGACATTGGTGTTCTGTTTATAATTTCTTCTGAAGACAGGGATACCGTGAAAAGCGAGGTTTAATCCTTGATCCAGATGTTCTACTGTTTAGGATGAGAAACAACTCTACTTGTTTTCACATTATGTTTTGTTTGTATTAAATAATTGGACTACAAGGGCTGTTTAAAAGAATTTAAATGCTAAAGTAGAAAAAAATCACATGAACAGTAATATAAAGGTGTTAATACATAGCCCCAGATGAAAATAATCAAATATTAAATTAGATAAAAGCTGTACACTGCTACAAATGACATGGATTTCCTATATCTGCATTTTGTTTACTTTGTCCTCGGAAGTTAGCAAGAGACAGAGAAAAAGTCTCACACTCCTAGCTTCACTTCGAACCCGTGCTTCTCCCTCATGCTCCGGTGACTGAGAGGGAGCAGATTGTTTGGTGTGTTCGTTGGGTTGATGTGTAGGGAATCATAATGGAAGAAACTTTGTTGTGTCCGTAGAAACTTACAGGATCATCATTTGGTTAAAAAAAGAAAGACACTACTTATGGAAATGATGGTTTTTAGAGAAGACCCTGATAAACGATGCTATAGAGCACTATACACCAGAACATATATATATATATAAAACACAGCAGAACAACTAGACACAAGAACAGTTTTTTCCCGAACGCCATCACTCTGCTAAACAAATAACTCCCTCAACACTGTCAAACTATTTACTAAGTCTGCACTACTATTGATCTTCTCATCGTTCCCATCACCCATCTCCTTCCACTTATGACTGTAACCTTGTTGCTGGTATCCTTATGATTGATATTGATATTGTTTCCTAATTGCTTATTTGTTCCCTATGACTATCATTAAGTGTTGTGCCTTATGATTCTTGATGAATGTATCTTTTCTTTTATGTACACTGAGAGCGTAGGCACCAAGACAAATTCCTTGTGTGTTGAATCACACTTGGCCAATAAAAAATTCTATTCTATAAACTGGTAAAATCAGATCTTATCCATGAAGTGTGGTGAGATGGCCGTCTTCTCACTTGTCCTTGTTCAGTGATGTCAGATAGATAGCCCAGAGTGATGCAATGAGCTTCTCCATCAAGTTCCTTGTGCTTCTCATTAAATTCCAGATGGGGTTCAGTGCTCCTATGAGTGAGTAAGCCAGGCAGGCATTTTAAAAGGACTTAACTCTGCAACTTGCCACATAATCCTGTTTGAACCAACACTTTGAAGAATAATCAAGATTCCACTTCAAAAATCACTCTGTTGACTTATCCCTCTACCTCCAAACATCAGTTTTGTCACAATTGCTCCAAAGAGTAAAATATAGAAACCTTTCCCATCTAAATCACTGAGAATGGCTTTTAGACTGCAAGAGTCTTTACTGCAAAAACAAATCTTTTGTTTGTCATCAGAGTAGAACTAATACAAATTGTTTGATTTATTTATGGATATATTTTTAACAGGGTTTTAGTTTTGTTTTTTTGTTCTTTGTTTTTTTTTTTTTTGCCCTGCCTAAGATTGTTGGCAATGGTTAAAAACAAACTAATTCCATAAAATATAAAATATTCAGCAACTGAAAAGGTAAAAATGTGAAGGAAAATATAGAAATAACAAACTGTTTTACACTTTCATTCACACTGGTTCAAAGACTCAAAGATATGGCTCAAATGTTTTTTTTAAAAAAAAATATAGGGGGTACTTAGGTGTAAATGAATAATTCTTCTCCATGTTTCAGCTAATAATAAAGGAGCTATTCTAACCATGGAGAATAAAACTACATATATATATTTTAAAATGTCTTTATTAAATTATATTACATAATTAATAAGAAATCCATGCAAAAGCTATGCAGTAAATGTAAAAAAAGACAAGACAAAGCAAAAACGGATTAGAAAATGGAAGAGAGAAAGTATGAAAGGATATATATAAAGAAGATCGTCCTCTCAGCACTGTAATAAAATCTCTGTCTTGAAGATAATATCATAAGTCCCTTCTACCTATAATGTATTCTTTCTAATCATCAAAACTCATAAAATCACAGTCTTTTTTTACAGAAAAAGTCCATAAGGAGTTTCCAGTTATTGATGAATGTCAACAATGACCTTTTTTTAATGAAAGAAGTCAATTTGGGCATCTCGGTGAATCCCACCAGTTTCCCCAACCATTCCTCCATGGTGGGTGATGCCAAATTCTTCCAGAGTATAAAAGCATATAAATTTTTCTGGAAAAAAATATCTGGGACGTGCAAGCTGGATAAGGAGCAAAAGACCCCATTAGAAAGATGTATGAAGAAAGCTGGGAGAATTAGCTCCATATAAGACTAGCACACAGGGCAATTTGAGAATTCATAGGAAAATGCCATTTATAATCTAATATACAACCGTAATAAAAGGATAATGAGCAGAAGTGAAGAGACAGTCATTGATGGCTTCCTATTGGAAAAATCTTAATGGGAAATTCAGCTGCTTCTGCGCTAACTTATAACAACAGGCCTCTCTTTGGTAATTATTTGACAGAACGATCAAACAATAATTCTCTTGTTTCCACCAGCTAATTCCCCAGGAGTGATGATTTGCACCATCCAGAAGCATATTGTTTTTTGTTTACTGTTGACTGACTGTTTTTTAGGGGCCTTGAGGAGGGGCAGATTTTTGCAGGAACCGAATGAAGTGATTGGGAAGGAGTCAACCTTTCAAGGGACTCTTGGGTCTCCTTCGTTCTTTTCACCAAGACTGTTTGTGTTCCTCAAAGCTTTCTGTGCTCTAGCACAATCAGCATGTCTATGATTTTGAGCCAGATCTCACAGACGGCCACTACCATGGAGCTAACAAAAGGCCAAAAGGTAATCTGGATCTTATTCAAGGATCTCCTTTCCAATAGATCTCCAAAACAGACCTCAAAGGAAACATCCTTCTGGCCTCATTTATTGTTCTGAGCCTTTCATCAGAAGGTTTCTTAGGAGATAAAGCACCTCCATTTTCAACCTCTGTTGCTGCTATAGGACTCAAGCATTCAGGGCTCCCTGGTTAATTTTGCCCTTATGTTACCCTGGCTGGCTGAGGAATTCTGGGAATTGAAGTCCACAAGTCTTAAAGTTGCCAAGTTGGGAGACCCCTGGTCTAGAACTATGAAAGGCTTGAAAGTTAATGGCTCCCTCTATACCCCGTTCTACACATACTGGTGCAACTTCATTCCCAAATCCTTTATAAATTGATGGAGAAATTAAATATAATGTGTGCATAGTCACTGTGATGTATTTGTACTTGGGTAGACTTTTCCGAAAAGCCCCATGACGCTTGCTCCTATGTGGTTAGGCTATGATGGATAGACAATTGTAATTGGGCATTTTTTAATTGTGTTACTTTTTACTGTTTTTAGGGACTTTTTCCTTAGAGGTTTTTATGAGCTCTTTTTCTGTAATAGCTTCAGAGAAATAAACAAGTTGCTCTGTCATGATTTACAGGGTTCCTGGTTTTGTGTTCTGTGTCTGTTGTTTTACATCTGTGATATGTTTGTGTACACACAGAGATACATACACAGATACTGCCATTACCACACACACAGACAGACAGCTGGTTGCACAGAAAGTCTGGAAAAAATATGATAAGGTTGGATCTGCTCCATAACAGAGTTTTCTGATCCATTGTTTGAACCTTCATTTCTATCAGTCATTTTCTATTTAGTAAATCAGTCATCAGGCAGCTCTGGTTTTCTCAGATACTGTACGTGATCCATTCCTCAAACATTTCACTGCAAAGAAAATACCAAACAGAATTTCTCATCAGAAGGAAGCCTGCTTTCCTAAGCTGTCTTTCACTTGTGATGTGTGTGTGTGTGTGGAGGGAAGTCTTATGCAGCTTGTGGGTATCTACCTGATTCTGCTTGAAAACCTTTGATAGCATCATCAGTCCTAATATTCTTCTGGATTACTTTCACAGTTGGGGATTTTGGTTCTCCATGGTTTCAGCTGAGGGGGACAGGGGTTTAGATCCTGGAAGTTGTTAGTCCAGGGGTGAAATGCTTAGTCCAGTTCGGACCGGATCGCCCTATCTAGTAGTGATGGTGGCGGGTGGTTCAGAGAACCAGTAGCAGAAATCTCTGCCCCCATCCCCCAGGTCCAGCTGAGCCACGCGATCATCAGAGACTGTTTGTTTGTTTGTTTTTACTTTTAAAAGCATTTTTTCCTGCAACCTCTTATGGTTGTAGAAAAAATACTTTTAAAAGTTAAAAAAAAGTTGGCCACGCCCACCCAGTCACATTAACCACCCACCCAACCCCACCAAGCCACGCCTAAGAACTAGTAGAAACAAATTTTACATTTCACCACTGTGTTAGTCACTAGCCCCTTTTCACTACTGAGCAAACCAGGAGATGTGGTCAAAGTGCTATTTAGTGGGTCTAGAGTCTGAATGGGAAAGAACAGAGTTTAGTCTTAATAAGAAGATATGGGCAAGTCCCAGAGAGCCCTGTGTCAGGGAGGCCCACACTGAACAAGAGGAAGGGGTCAAGCTGTTTTCCAAGGCACCTGAAGGCCAGACAAGGAATAATGGATGGAAACTGACCAAGGAGAGTTTCAACCTGGAAATAAGGAGGAATTTTCTGACAGTGAGAGCAATCAAGCCATGGAACTGAAGCTGCCTCCAGATGTTGTGGGAGCTTCATCACTGGAGGCTTTCAAGAAGAGACTGGATTGCCATCTGTCAGAAATGGTTTAGAGTCTCCTGCTTGGGTGGAGGGGTTGGACTAGATGACCTACAACTCTGTTATTCTGTTATCTTTGGTTCTGAATGGGCTCGTGCTCCCATGGACAGAACTTATTTGTCACTTGAGCAGGTGTCAGCTGTAGCTGTAGGGACCTTTGAACAACTCTGACCTCTGTGCCAGTTATACCTATTCCTGGATCAGAAGGCCCTCTTCATAATACCTTGGTCATCTTTCAATTGGACAGTTACAACCTTCTCTATGTGAGTCTCTAAATGGGGAAGTTACATGGTAACAGTTCAAGTAGCTAAGGGGGGGCCCTTGCATTTGCTTGAGTCACCATCACTGCTGCAAACATTGCACTGATGGCCAATTTACTTTGAGGTGTAACTCAGAGGTCCCTATGGTCATCTTTACATCTCTACATGATTCTGGACCTACATATATGGAGAACCCACCTTCTCACAGCAGTTTATACATCCATCTAACTAGATCTAGTAGGGAGGATCCTTTAAGTTCCACATCTGAAAGAGTTACCATTAGAGATCATAGGATCTGCCTTGGCCACTGGCCCTCTGCTTTGGAGCAGGGATCCACCTTAAGACAGGTCATCAACAGATCTGCGAGCATTTAAGAAAGCCACTCAGACCTGACAGTGTCAGAATGCCCCTGGAGATGGTGGGTTCCTACCCTGCAATTGTTCTGAAAAGATCATTGCTCAGCATGATAAGGACCATGAAAGGGATGATGATGATGATGATGATGATGGTAGCGGTAGTGGTCTTTTTAGTTGTTTTAATCTTTCATTGGGGTATTGGAGTCTATAGTAGCCAGAGAGCCATCTTTGGCTGAAAAAGCTGAAGGGGACGATAAGCCTAAATAGATAAATGAGTAAGCAAGAAAGGTTCACACAAATGGTAACTTCCCATCCTCCCAAAAATGAACCAAGAGGTGAGTGGACAAACCTTAATCTATCCTTTTGAAATGCAGCCCTTCTATCTTTAACTGAGCTGACATACAGCCATCTTGTGAGAATCCAGCCACAGAAAGATTACCTCCAGTCTAGTCAGGTATTAGGATTACCTGACGAACAGGTAATTTTGTTTGAAAAGGTATATTTTGTTTAGAAAACATTTTCTACTTGGGCTCAAAAAAGTTGTATCCCACAAAACGTTGCATCCCTTTTTCCCAAGTGGTGCCAACAGAAAACCTCCCCCATGTGAAAGAATGTGCTAAGGTCTAATAGAGACCAAATTCTGATTCCTTTTTTTCCCCTTTTTCATCTCTTTCTCCTTTTTCTTTTTTATTCCTGCCCTTCAGTCGAGTGAGCCTGTTTTCAAACCAGATAGGAACAGATCAGGCAACACAAAGAAAAGTGCTAATACGGCAATACGGAGTGCAGCGCTATTGATCAGGGGGGAAATAAAAGGAAGACCTTTCCTGAGCTTTTCTAAACAAGGTCACAAACACAGAGATAGTTTCTGCAAACCATCGGAGGTATTTACTGCATTATAATGAACATAAGTGCATCCTGGAAAACTAGAATTCCACACTTATTCATTTCATGCTTGTGTCTAAATTTGAGGGGACAATAGCTTCCCTGTCCACTTATGTAAGATAATGATTTATTACACACACACGCACACACACACGCACATATATATATATATATATATATATATATATATATATATATATATATATATATATATATATGTAGGTCTTTGGTTATTCGGGTCTTCTCCCGCGTAAAATTGGAAATGTCTTGGTGATGTTTCGATGAAGTCTCATTCGTCATCTTCAGGCTGGTGTTCTCGAGCACAAAGCCGAGAACACCAGCCTGAAGATGACGAATGGGACTTCATCGAAACGTCGCCAAGACACTTCCAATTTTACGCAATTTTACGCAATTTTACATATACATATACATATACATATACATATACATATATATATATATATATATGTATATGTATATGTATATGTATATGTATATGTATATGTATATGTATATGTATATGTATATGTATATATGTATATATGTATATATGTATATATGTATATATATAAACTCCCAATAAAACTCTGGGCCATTTACAGATTATTAGGAGCAATTTAAGCATGTTATATAAGCAATTACATTCTCCACCTCTGTGTAAGAGTTACTATGCTTAATTATAATAAACACAACATTGTCCTTCATTCTATTTATTCCAGAGACCATTACAAACCCAGCCAACTGAGAGATTGCCTTTTCCAATTGCGCTCTTTGCAATTTTTGCAAACCCTCATTCAAATGAATAAGCACTTCCCCCTGTCTTCTGACCATCTCTCTGAACGCAGGCTCTCTGTCCTATGAGTGGATCCTTTGCCATTATTCCCCAAGCGTTACCTAGGAAGTCTTGCACTATTTTTTAAAGGTCATCTCAGTGGAGCTTATCATGAATGCTGATTGATCCTTCTATTCTTCAGTCCTATCTGACAGGAATCCCATTCATCTGGAGTCGTTTGACAAGCAGTGTGATATGCTGTGAAGCTCATGATGTTGCAAAAGGTGCCCTCAAATCCTTAAGAAGCAATGTGGAAAACCCTTTTTATCAGAACTTATCGTGCAATTAAATACACTGTGAACTTAGAGGCAGACTCTCGTGATTTCCAGCCAGATTTGAGGAGGGCCCTTTAAAAAACAGACTGTGAGAGAAGCAGAAAGCAAGCCAGGCTGGACTTGAGTTGTGAGGAACATCAAAGAGCCAGGGAAAGGCCTTCACACAAGGGCTGCTGGTTCACTAGAGCTAGGAAAGAGATTCCTCTGGCATCGGTGTCAGCCTTCAAATTCAGAAACCAAACAGTCTGACCAGGCAGAATCTCAGCCTGCACCACAGCAAGTAGCTGAAAGGAGGCAGCTCTGATGCAGAGCTGGAGCCAGCAGAGGTCCTGAACCCATTAACATACCAGTAATTAAGGAGAGAAGAGCCAAGGAAGTCAAGCTGCCTGTTTGTAAGAAAGAAGCTTGACTTAGCCAATTAGCCAAGCACATAGTCAGGGCCGATATAAAAGAAACTGCAGGTTGAATGACGTCTCGGAGCCTTCAAAGTTCTATGCATTATTGATATTATAATGAAATCTGTATGCTGCCTGACTTGTAGAGGTGTTGGGCAGTTTACAAATAAAATAAAATATGAAAAAAACCAAAAATGGCAGAATTATGAAACCAAAGAAACCAATTGGTTAAAGGGGGGCTATATTGATTCTCACTCAAAAGCTGGCTGAAAAACTAGATCTCCAGGATCCTTTGAGCCACCAGTGGTGTGTGTGCATATACAAACATCTTGCCTGCAACTCTGTGTGCTGTTTTGGGTTCCTTGGATTACCTGGCTGAGTCTTAGATTGGAATTTGACTGTACTTGGATACTTTCTAAAATGGTGTTTTGTCTCTCTGGATTCCCTGAAAAGTAAGGGTTTTTTTTTTATTATTTTCACTTTCTAGACAGAAAGTTTGTAGTTCCCATGTATTTATGCTGCTACCATCAATGATTTATATCTGCACTAACTTTTATTAGAAGCTGTGGATTTGCAATTGTCCATCCAGAACATTTGCAAAATTTCACAGAAGTAGAATTCTTTATTGGCCAAGTGTGATCGGACACACAAGGAATTTGTCTTCAGTGCATAAGCTCTCAGTGTACATAAAAGATATAAGGGATAAATCATGATCATAGTCATTATAAAAATACATTCATCGTGAATCATAAGATACAACACTTTGTGATAGTCATAGGATACTAAATAAGCAATCAAAATCATAATAGGAAACTAAAAACAATGTAACTCGTAAAGATACAAGCAACAAGGTTATAATCATAAGTAGAAGAAGAGATAGGTAATAGGAAAGATGAGAAGAGTAATAGCAATACAGTCTTAGTAAATAGTTTGACAGTGTTGTGGGAATTAGTGGTTTAGCAGAGTGATGGCATTCGGCAAAAAACTGTCCTTGTGTCTGGTTGTTCTGGTGTGCAATAGTAAATAATTAAATAATAAATAGTTAAATAATAAGACTAAATAATTAAAATTAATTTCATTTTTTTCTCAATAAGCACTGGGTGTTGAATGAAAAATGTCTTCTGGATGTAGAGGGTAAGCTTTGGATAAGATATTATATGAGCCATTTCAAATGCAACTTTGGCCACAGCTAAAACAATCAGGAAAAATTGGCCGATATGTTGCTACACTCTATGCTTACAATTTATTCAAATATAACCTATAGTTGCAACACTCAACTGTCTTACACAGATAAATGTGAAATGCTTAAATTTTAAAAATCTAAAATAACTTAACTTATAACCGTTTTAGGGAAGAGAGGCATAGTAATAATGGGAGATTTAAGCTAGATATCTGTTGGAAAACTAGCTGAGCCGTGATTACAAGGCACTCGCTATTCCTCAAAAATCTTGATTCTTAGAACTGGCCCTGCTACGGGTGCTTTCCACTTAAGGATCCTGCTTTAGCACACATCCAGGTGTAAGTGACGTTGATCTTTTGAGCAACCAATTTCTCAATGAGCCTCATCCCCACCTACCTCCAGAAAAGCCCTGCGGGTGGGCCTATCCTCTAAGTAAAAATGACATGGAGAAAGCACTTGAGAAGCTTGGATCATTTCGTTCAGTGAAAGGTGGTTGTGAGATAATAAGGGAAATCTCCGGAATCAAAGCATAATCTGCTGACAAAAAGCAGAAACTCTGTGTAAGCGTTCACATGAACAGAGTAATTATGGTCTTTAGGAGAACATTTGATAGTTCTGTGTTCTTTGTTAACCGTGAAGCGGTAAAGGGTCAACCATGGAGGTGTTGACATCCATTGGAGGAAAAGCTGTAAGGAAGAACCCAGCAACTTTGCTCGAAAATTTCAGTTTCTTTGCATTAAAGTCTTCTGCATTTTGCCTGAGTCTATGATGAGCCAGGAACGCATGGAACTTTATCAAGGCTTTGTCTGCCTGACAAATTAGCACAGCCTACATGCAAAGCCTAAACCATAGCCATCTGTATTGTTTCTCTGCCATTTCTCCTGTGAATTTGGGAGAAGTTACTCTCCGTTCACAAAGGACTTCCACTCTGTTGGATGGGATGGTCAAAGGGACCATTTTGTCCTCATTTACACTTCCCAGATCAATACACAAACTGGTATGTTTTATCTTCTATTTTGTGTACTTCCCTAAATGGTAAGATTCCACTCTCAGCTCAAAGCCCCACAGAACATAGGAACGTGTACTTTGTACTTTGCACAAAAGCCCATTTTGTAGGATGAAATGCCTACAAAATGAAGAATATGTGTCAGAGAGAGCTCCATTCAATTACAGAAAGTAAAACAGCCCTAAAAAGCAGAGGTCAGGCCACTACAACAACGGCACTCATCTGAACATTCTTTGAATCGGCTCCAAAATGCATCACCATATTTATTCTCAGCCTTTGGCCTTGACTTATACTGTGGCCAATTTAGTTAGGGCTGGAGTGCCAGTAAAATTATTAATGATTGTAAAACATAAAATTCAGGACTAGGCAAGGAATGGCTATCACCTCACCAAGAAAGTCATACAAAGTTACTTATTCAAAGTAATCCTATTTTATCTCAAAATGCTCCCATTGGTGTCTAAGACAAAATTCAAAACACATTTCAAGTTTCTTAAGTAAAACATTTCAAGTATTTTAAGAAAAATGAAAAATTGTTTTGCCAATACTAGTAAGATCTCACCAAGTGAGTCTGCAGAGTTCCAGCTGTTACTGGTAATGTAAATTTGTCTTACAGGTGATTTTTTGGAAAAGGAATAAAAGGGAAACATGGGTTGTTTTAATATACACAGGTATATAACTTTGGCACAACCACTATGAAGAAATTCAACTTGTAGTCCATTCCCTTAGCAATCAATACTTCCTCCTCCTTCCTCTTCCTCCTCCTTATTGTAATTACAAATACTCACAGTTCTCTATTTGGTCTAGTATAGGAGGTGGGAGTTGATTTGTCTTGTCTTGCAATCCAGTTTTTCTGAGCCGTTCTTTTCCAAGAAAAATTCATTTATCATTTCCTGAGCAGCATCTATTATCCTGGCCAACTACCAGATTTCTCTCTCTCTCTCCCTCTCTCTCTCTCTCTCTCTCTCTCTCTCTCTCTCTCTCTCTCTCTCTCTCCCTCCCTCCCTCCCTCCCTCCCTCCCTCTCTCTTTTTCAGCAGAACCTCAGAAAGCATCAAGGACCCCTCATGTCAACCCTAAGCTACAAATATTCTCCTTAATTAGAACCTAATTATTATTTGTGAGAGAGAAAGAGGGGAGGGGGGGTGAGAAACAGAGCCATGTCAGAGAAAACATAATGATAGTATGCCCTCAAGTGGCAAAATACAAACTCCACCCAGAGAGTTACAGACAATTAATCACACAAGCAAGTTCTCATGAAAGTGACATCTGGTTCCATTGCCAATTTCCTGGGGACACACTGGCCTTTGTCTTCCTTCAGACAGGAATGTAGAAATACGTACAACATGGTGGGCTGAAAACACCAGAGGTACTTTATCCAGCCTTGACATGTTGTCCCGAGTTCTTCTTCAGTCAAGAAGCTGAACCGAGGTAAATACATTTTGCCTGTTACGTTGTGATTGCTTCATTCCTTCTGGGACTCCACATTCTTTGCTTTTTCAGATAAACTTGTTCTTGTCAAAAGAGAATAGTCAAAGGAGACTCCGTGCAGGTTAATCATATGTTTAACATGTCACCCCAGAATGCAACCCCCAAATCAAACTGTCATGGCCTGTCAGTCAAGAAACTGGCACAATCAAAGATGAGAATGAGCAATTGGTAAGAGTGGCAAGTGGCTATGGCTGGCATCAATCTAAAAATGTCTATGTAGTATGTAAACCATTTCTTCTTTAAAAAATAGCTTTTGAATTTTGGTGTTGTGGGAGACACCTAAGAATATCATGGACGGTCATGAAAACAAACAAATGGATCATTGAATAAATCAACCCAGAACTCTCAGTTGAGTCACAAATGACCAGGCTCAAGTGATCCTACTTCAGACACATTAAGGAAAGAGTCAGCTCTCTGGAGAAGAAGGTGCTAGTGCTGGGACTGGTGGAATAAAAGAGAAGAAAAGGACAACCAGGAGCAAGATGGATGGGCTCCAATACAGTGATGATGAGTGTATTGGAAGAGTTGAAGGACCTAGTTAGAGAAAGATCATCAAGCAGAAAATCTATCTATGTGGTCATCATGGATCAACAACTCATCAAAAACAGGTTGTTGACAACAAGAATCAACAACTGACGAATACGTTTTTTTTAAAAAAAGCCAGAAAATTCTAGATTCAAATATATATATATATATATATATATATACATACATACTGAGATTTTGCAGTCTATACACACTCAGAGCTTGGATTTTAAAGATTAATATGCAATTGAAACCAGAAGCTTTTCTTGTTGGTTTCAAAATGCAACAGGAAGAGTTAGAAAAAACACATGGAATTTTATTTTTATATATGATAGCAGTAGTGAGATTATTATAAGCACAAAGGCGGAAAGTTTCGATGCACAGTGGAGGGATGGTGGGTGAAGAGGATGGAATTTGCTGAAACAGTCAGACTGGCTTCTTTGGTCGGAGAAAGGAGAATATCTCCATTTATTGCTGACTGGAATTCCCTTATGGACGTTTTGCAAGAAACAGACTTTATGATTTAAGGTTTCGATGATTAAAAAAAATAAATTATAGAAAAGATTGGAGTTATGTTGTAAGCATAGAGGAAGGGGTAAATTTATAGTGCTGTAAAGAAACTGGGAAGCTGCTTTCTTTCTTTCTTTCCTTACTTTCTGCACCTTTGCCTTGGTTTGCCTTCCTTTTTCTTTAGTGTATCTTAGTTTCTATCTTTCTTCTTTAAATATTTTAATTAAAATTATATGTAAAAAGAGTCAACAGCAGCTTGATGGCACATCATGGTAATCATCAGGCCAAATGGACTCGTTCTGTTTTGTTTTGTGTTTAGTTTTGTTTTTGTCCCCTCTTGCTAAAACTTTCAGAACAATCACTTTCTTATTATGACCTTCATGTCATCATCTCTCGAAAAATCTGCCATTAAGTATGACTCGAGCTCACATAAATATGCATCAGGTCTTTTCCTTCAAACATTCGCCCTGGGGCAGCCGCAATGTCTAAGCTAGAGAGACGCAGAGATGGACTTCCTCGTATTTTTTATTTCCCTGCCGAAGGAGAGCTCAGAAAACACGAGACTCGGAGCACTCAACAATTCTGATCAGCGACTGTGTTCCTTTCGATGCATCTGCTGTCAGACAGATAAACTTGTGAACTGTGGCAGCTTTAAACCCCCTTCTTCAAAGCGGCTCTCCTTAAAGAAAACATTGATTTCCTTCTGATCAGACCACACAGTGAATGCCTCCCCAACATACAAATTATAAGACAGCCACTTTTCCCCTCCCCCGGCCAGGTTTCTTCTTTTCTTTGTACAGTAGGAAGCTTAGAGTGAGATTGCATTGGTAGAAGAGAGTCCAGAAATCCCAATATTCCCATTGCTACTGAAACACAAATGCTCTCATTGAGAAGAAAAGCCAGCCACTGATGTTCTGACCTTATCTTTTTATTCTTTTTATTTTTAATTAAAAGGACTTGTGGTTGAAGCTTGGAGTACAACAGTGAACATGGGAGGAAGGTACATGATAATTATGGTCGAGCAAACATGGAACATACCCATGTTGGAAGAGGGTTGCTCTTTTACAGGAAGCTCACAGTTCTCCATTGACTGAACCAGAAATGGGCAATCTGGTGACCTCTAGCTGTGTAGAACTACAACTCTTCACAATGGCCAACCACTCAAAGTGTCGGGCACAATGGAACTACATGTGCATGGAGGGAAGAAGGCAGTGGAATACCTCAAGGTTCTGCCTTGGGCCCAGGACTCTTTAACATCTTCATAACTGATTTAGACACTAAGATGGGGAGAATAGCTAGCACTTTAGATGATAGACTCAAGATTCAAAAGGACCTTGACTAGGCCCTACCTAACAACATTTAATTCACTAGTAAGAAAAGTAAGGTCTTACATATAGGCAAAAAAAACCCAAACGCACAGGTAAAGAGAAGATGGTACCTAAACAGAGTCACATTGTAAGGGGGATGGGCAGCATAAAAATGTAATAAATAAATAAGTAAAAATTAAACTGTGTTTTAAAATGAAATCCATGAATTATTTTTGCATTCTTATCAAGAGCAGATTTCAAATCCTGGTAACTTTTGCACCAAAGCAAAGGTGTCCTTCCAGCAATTGAAGCTTTGTAAGTAACGTGCATCTGTTAGAAACCTACATGGGTATCTGAAGTGGAAAGACCCATTCTTAGCATAGCTGGTATACAATCAGTAGTTAAATTTTCTGTGTGTGAAAGCATAAAAGTTTTAATGAAGTCCACAAGGTTCCCCTCCCCGTTTTTTTCCTTTTGTGTCATTTCTGATCTTTATCTGCTGCTCTGGAAGTCATCGTTATTTTTTTTAAAGCTGACAAGCAAGATAAAAATGATTTAACTATATAATAATAAATAAAATACAGATGATCATTGAGAGCCCAGACTATGTTTTATTTAAAAGGCCCAGAGGACCAAACAGATCTTCTGGTCCTGAGAATAAAAGATTGTTCTCCCTGGGGAGAAAGTTTCACATCTGGATTTCACCTTCAAAAAAGCCTTTATCCTAATAGCTACCACCTTGCTTCACTTATAGCGAGGTCTCTATGGAGGAGAGGTTCTCAACCTCGGCACTTTTAAGATGTGTGGACTTCAACTCCCAGAGTGCCCCAGGCAGCGTTTCTCAATCTTGAGAATTTTAAGATGTGAAGACTTTGTCTCCCATGGCTGGCCCAGGAATTCTGGGAGTTGAAGTCCACACATTTTCAAGTTCTCAAGCTTGATGCTCTTTAGAGGATCTTGAGCAGTGGCGAAATCCATTTTTTTTACTACTAGTTCTGTCGGCGTGGCTTGGTGGGTGTGGAAGGGGAAGGATACTGCAAAATCTCCATTCCCACCCCACTCTGGGGCCAGCCAGAGGTGGCATTTGCCGGTTCTCCGAACTACTCAAAATTTCCACTACCGGTTCTCCAGAACCTGTCAGAACCTGCTGGATTTCACCCCTGATTTTGAGGCTTAAGGAAGAGAAATTGGTCCTACACACCAAATGAAAAACTGATTTACACTGAAATCAAGAAATCATCCACCTTCTGGGTCTTAAACCGTAGCAGCAATTTGTCATTTTCTCCCGGTCATTCCACAAGGAAGGTAGACCCTTTGGCTTTAATTAGTAAACTTTATATTTCAGGTTTATCTTTTAGAAACCATCCAGGTAATCTGTAGGGCTGCCCCTGACATTTGCAAGGGGGCTTCCCAATGCAAACAAAAGCCCCTCCCCCACCCATCTTTGATGAATTCTGCGGCAGCTTGTCGACTACCTCTGAATACTTTGGCATGGCCACTTGGAAACCTTTCTGTCTGGACTGCTGCTGAGGAAATCTGCCCTCTTGGTTGCTTGAACAAGCAGTCGGAAGGGAGCAGAAGACGCAGAGATTAGCATGTTTTTTATCATATCGCTAATGAGGATGTTTTTTCATGATGACCCTGCCTGGGGTCACTACAAGTTTCCTTGATCATCTGCCTCTCTGACTGCATAAAGTTTTGGGTATGATATTCCCAGACACAGAAAATCATTTCTCTCTGTCAACTGATGATTTTTTGTTTATGCCGTTGCTGCATGAGTATTAAAATTATGCAAGTAATAATTATTTCTGAATAAGTCCGGTTTAAATAATGTTGGGCTGCCACAAAGAAGAGAGGGCCAACTTATTTCCAAAGCACCAGAAGGCAGGAGAAGAAACAATGGATGGAAACTCCGCATCTCTACATGGGGCTCCCCTTGAAAAGCACCCGGAGGTTCCAGCTGGTCCAGAATGCAGCCGTGCGGGTGGTTATGGGTGCAACCCGTTGTGCCCATGTGACCCCCCTTCTGCGTGAGCTGCACTGGCTCCCAGTGGTCTTCCAGGTGCGATTCAAGGTGTTGGTTACCTTTAAAGCGCTCCATGGCATCAGACCAGGTTACCTTCGAGACCGTCTCCTGCCACCAGTAGCCTCCCACCGGCCAGTCCGCTCCCACAGAGAGGGTCTCCTCAGGGTGCCATTGGCCAAATTATGTCGGCTGGCGACACCCAGAGGGAGGGCCTTCTCTGTGGGAGCTCCTCCTCTCTGGAATGAACTGCCCCCAGAATGACGTAAGATCACTGACCTCCGTGTATTCCGCTGTGCCCTCAAAACCTTTTTGTTCCGCCAGGCCGGGCTATCGATGTGAAGATTTTTAAATTGGTTTTAATCTGGGATTTTTAAATTTGGGGTTTTATATTGAGCCAAATTATTTAATATTTTTAATTTTTAAATTGTTGTTTGTCTTGTGCTTTTAATTAGGCTGTGCACCGCCCCGAGTCCTTCGGGAGAGGGGCGGTATAGAGTTGTTATTATTATTATTATTATTATTATTATTATTATTATTATTATTATTATTATGGAGAGAAGCAACATGAAACTAAGGAGAAACTTCCTGATGGTGGGGACAATTAATCAGTGGAACAGAAGATGCCTTCAAGAAGTTGTGGACGCTTCATCACTGGAGGCTTTTAAGAAGATACTGGACAGCCAGCATCTTGTCTGAAATGGTATAGGACAGGGATGGCTAATCTTTTTGCCGTCATGTGGCAAAAGCGGAGGGACCATGGGGGGGTCACGGGTGCCACCAATATATCTCCGCATGCCACCTGTGGCACCTGTCACGGGTATAGGATCTCCTGCGTGGACTAGAAGACCTCAAAGGCCCTTTACAGATCTATTCTGAATTTAAATTTGAAAATTATGCCAGGCCTTCATGGCCTTCAATGTACTTTCTTAATGAGTACAAATGATATACTCAAGAGAGAAATATTGTGGGGGGGAAATCCAGTGTTTTTTTTTAACGTGTTAACCAAGATGGCTTAGTTCGCACACAGTATCTCTCATTTAAAAAAAATACTGGCAAATGCTGTGGGTGCTCCACAGTGGTGGGTTCCAACCAGTGTTACCACCGGTTCTCTTCACGCATGCGCTTTGCGCGCAATCGTCGTGTGCATGCTCGTTTCTCTCGCGTGCATGCCAAACGTGCGCTCCATGCAAGCATGTTAGATTTCTGCCCAGCTGAGGCGCAGCAATCCACTCTGCTGCGCCTATCAGCTGGGCTAAAAATGACAAATAAAGGTAGGTATAACACGGGGGCGGACAGGAGGGCCCAGCTCACAGTCATAGAGAACCATTTCGATGACGTCACATCAACACCACTACCGGCTCGCCGAAACCGGGCTGAACCGGGAGCACCACTGATGCTCCATCCCTGGAGGCTTTCAAAAAGAGACTGGCAACCATTTGCCTGGAATAGAATAGGGGGTTGGATTAGAAGACCTCCAAGGTCCCTTCTATGTTCTTTTTTCTGTCTGTCTGTCTAAATTTTGGAGAAATCAGGACAGATAAAATAATTTTTTATACACAATTGGGGAGTGTTCCAATTCATGGAGATTGTTAACAGTGGAACCCCCTCTGAAGGCCAGCTGCTGGGCACGGTGTGTCTCCTTCTGCAGTTGGTCAGCTATTGTGAGGAGGATGGGCTAGGCCAGATGGGCCAGTGGTCCAATTCAACAGGGCAACATTTATCTTCTTATGAATATAATTATGCATAAGACATCATAGTCTATTGGTTAAAAATGAGAAATCAGAGGTTGCTCCAATACTATCGGATACCTGGTTTGTACCTGCTGAATTGCTCATTACTGTTTTGAATTGTGTGACTCATGCATGAATATTTTAAGTGGAGGGATGATTGTGTGCTTATGGCATCCAGATCTTCCCCTTACAAGTCCAGAAGCTACAAAGCGAAAGGTCATAAACACTCTGTCAGAGGCGACATTTTGTCTTATGCAGGCCCCTGTTTTATTCGCCACCTCCATCACTGAAGGCTTCTATATTCTTGAGTCAGTTGTGTTCACTTCTGTAATAATTAGCTTGGAAAGAAAAAGTCTTGTTACTGAAAAGGCTCCTATCGTCATTATAACTACAACATTCTGTAGAATTACCTAGCTACAAACTGAGAAACATCCTCAGGGTATATGAACAATGTAATCAAATGACCTGCCAAAGCTGGTATATGAATCTTAACATTTCCTGTTTGATTCCTTAGGAACCAATTTCTTCTAATTGAAAATGTACGACAAACCTGGTTTGAATTTAAACATGTATAAAGAATAAGACAAGCAACAATTTGTTTTGGGGGGGTTTTTTTGTATTTTATTTTTTAATTTGTTGAAAAAGTAGTTTTGGTATGAAGCCTTAGTTCCCAGTATTTGCTTGACAAAAGATTAAATGTCTATTAAAATACTTATATCTCTATCTGCCGAGGGAGCACTTATGGAACAACAGGCAATTATTGGTGATTTGGTGGAGCTGAAACTGCTCGTATATATACCAATTATTCTAGTTGTAATGTTCAGCTGGACTATGGTTTTCCTCCAAATTTCTCTAGATTGTTAAAATGATAAATAAAATAAAATAAAGAGAACAAATAAAAGAATAAAGAGAGATGCAAACACTCAGAATACCCTGCTTTGAGTTTTATAGTCTGTCTTGAATTTTATGACTTTTCTTGCCCCAGTTGTTAAGTGAATGACTATAGTTGTTAACTTAGCCAGACGGTTGTTAAGCGAACATTGACTTTGCTCCTCAGAAGGTCACAAAAGGGCATCCTGTGACCCCAGGACACTGTGTCCATCATAAACAGGATTCATTTGCCAAGAATCTGAAATTTGATCACATGGCCACTGGGATGATGCAACGGTCATAAGTGTGGAAAAACGGTCATAAGTTCCAGTGCCTTGTAACTTCAAACAGTCACTAAATGGACTGCTGTAAGACCAAGGCAATCAGGTTCAATATCAATTATTCTAAAATTATCCCAGTTGTAGCATCCACTGGATTTCCACATCAGATTTTCTGGTTTTAGTCTTATAAATATGTTAGAGTCGAGGAGGTAGCAGGAAGCCTGGTGCTTTGCCAAGCTGGGCAAGTGAAAGGCTCCAGTTCAAGATTCTTTGTTCTTCCCTCCCAGTCCCACTCTGCGTGGATTCACAGGCTCCCCAAAGCAGACACTCCCAACTTACTTTAATCCGCAAATTTTCCTCCCCAAAGCAGGCTCCCCTCCCACGTATCCGTGATGTTCAGTGCCTTGTACATTGGCCCCAACAGCTCCCTCCGAAGGAACCAGAGTGTCTGTCGCCTTTGATAACAGAGGAGAAAAGGGGCCTTAGCAGCAGGGATGACAGCTGATGTGTGAAGAAGGGAGCGAGGACAATGAAAAAGGAAGGCAGGATTTCAGCCTGAAAGAAAAGTCGATGTAGAATGAGAGCTTGAGAGGGCAAGCTGGGAGTTAAAGAGATTAGTGGCTTAAAGATACAAGGGGGAAAATACACAGCCAGGAACAGAAAGGAGCAATCTCAAGAGATGAAGGAAAGAAGAGAAGAGAAAGGAAAAGGGAGCAAGGGTAACAGGTCCTAAGGAAGGAAAAAAGGAGGGCATAAGATGAGACTTAAGAGGTCTGTAAGGGGCGTGCATAAGAGCACCAGCCTGCCTACCGTCCCTGTCCTAAGGTTTCCTCTATTTGTACCTATTTTATGTATTCAATTCATACTTATATATATTACCTAATACGTTCTTGACAAATAAAATAAATAAATAAGATAAAATAAAATTGTGCTTGAATTAGTAGAAGTGAAGAGTTTGCAAAGGAAGCATAGATGTCTCTATGTGCCTGTGGATCTCTGTGCATCTAAATGCTGTACTTGTCACGCATGGAATCCCAGAGCCAGAAGGCCATGGAGTTCAGTTCATGGGTCCAGATTAAAACATCCGAGACAGAGGATTGTCCAGCCTCCGCTTGAATGCATCCAATAAAGGACAGTCCATCACTCCTTTGGATAATTGTTTCCACTGACAAATTGCTTTTACTGTTTTACAATTTGGTCAGAATTCCCTGGACATTACTTCCCTGTCCATCTTGTAATGAAGGAGACCAAGACTTGAACTTCTCCTGGGTGACTTTACTGAAGTGCTTGTACAACAGTCTCATAACTTCTCCTCGCCCATCCGCCAAACCTTCTCAAGGCTCAGTCCCAAGCCCCAAAATGATGACATTGTGTTATTTTGCTCATACTTTGAATCAATTAAAATAAAACCTTAGCGAAACTAAACAGAGCTTGAGTGATTAACAACAATTACTATTCTTAGGGAAAACAGAACACAGAACATAGTATAATTGGGTTGGACCTTGACGGTTTTCTGATCCAATGTCCTGCTCAAGCAGGAGAATTTTCATTCACCAGGAAAGCATAAACCAGAGCTTTGCAATTAATGCTAATCCATGCTGTCTACTTTTTATTTTCAAGTGAAAATCTCTGAACAGACTAAAATTTTATCTGTTTTGGAATAAGAAAAATATGGGATGGGGGGAAATCACTTTTGCATAAACTTCCTTCCTTAAAAAAAAAAGTCCACAAATCTTCTAAAATTATTTACACTATCTGCTGCTGTTCATCACACCCTCAAAATATTATTATTATTATTATTTATTAGATTTATAAACCGCCCTACTCCTGGGGGACTCAGGGCGGTGTACAGCCATAAATAAAACATTTCAATACAAAAGTTTAAAATAGAATAAAACGAATTAAATAATTTGGCTGATAATTAAAACCCCAATAATTTAAAACAAATTAAAATTCATAATTAAAAGGAGAAAATAACTTAGGTCAGGCCGGCTTGTTGGAATAAATAGGTCTTGAGCGCACGACGGAAGGTGCGCAGGTCCGGGATCCTCCGTATATCCTGGGGGAGCTCGTTCCAGATGGTAGGTGCTCCCACAGAGAAGGCTCTCCCCCTGGGGGCCGCCAGCCAGCATTGTTTGGCCGACGGCACCCGGAGGAGCCCCTCTCTATGGGAGCGTACAGGCCGGTGGGAGGCTATTGGTGGTAGCAGGCGGTCCCGTAAATAACCAGGTCCTAAGCCATGGAGCGCTTTAAAGGTGATAACCAAAACCTTGAAGCGCACTCAGAAAACCACCGGGAGCCAGTGAAGCTCGCGCAGGAGGGGTGTTACATGGGAGCGCCACGTCGCTCCCATAACCACCCGCGCGGCCGCACTCTGCGCCAGTTGGAGCCTCCGAGTGCTCCTCAAGGGGAGCCCCATGTAGAGAGCGTTACAATAGTCCAGACGGGAGGTGACGAGGGCGTGAGTGACTGTGTGTAAAGAGTCCCAATCTAAAAAGGGACGCAACTGGCGAATCAGGCGAACCTGATGAAAAATCCTCCCAGTCATTTTATTGAAGTCCAGTGTTTATAACAATCTAAGATTGTTGCTTGGCTTGTGTTTAAAAATCAGTCTTGCTCTTTCATGAATGGAAAAAAGTATTCAGAAATGAACCTCTACACAAAACACGTTTCCTGGCCACAACAGACTTAGCATAAAAATGGAATTGATGCCGGTTGCACAAAACAGAGACATTCCTAGAAGAGATCAATCAACCTGAGAAAAATGAAACATCTACAAAGAGAAAAAGAAGCAGAAGAAAGCATAAAGAATATAAATAGAAAAAAAGTGAATACTGTTAAATCAATGTTATAAACACAGCCAGGGGGATACTAAGGAAGTTCCTTAAATATGTCAAGAAGGCAGTATTTTCACACACATAAATGGTACGATTAGTAAGTTTTCTGGTGCTAAGATATTTTTTCTTAAACAAAACACACATACCAATTTTCATAGTCTGCATCATTGTGGTTGGTGGAGCAAGGAAAATAAAGTGTTTGGTTTTCTATTTCACATTTTACAAAATAATAGTACAACTTAGTATTCTTTCCATCTTCCTTTGCAGGGTGCCACACAGTGCGG
The DNA here is from genome assembly GCA_030761175.1 of Masticophis lateralis. Taxonomy (NCBI): domain Eukaryota; kingdom Metazoa; phylum Chordata; class Lepidosauria; order Squamata; family Colubridae; genus Masticophis; species Masticophis lateralis. The sequence continues at coordinate 421,200 of JAUDYJ010000007.1, read as the reverse complement.
TCAAAAATGTCAGGATAACAGCCTCAACGTTACAATCAAATTGTACATCAGTGGATGAGTATCTGCAGATAAGAGTTTGGAGAAGTAAAATGGCTTGGCCACTCTGACCAATACTATGGTAGGCCTGAATGTGGAGACATATCCATGTTTCATCCTATCAGCTCTCTTTTGCCACCCTCACTTTCGATGTGACACCATCTTGATAAACTAGAAAGTTTCTTAGGTGAGAAGCACAGAAAAGAGAACCCGGAAGCAATTTTGGCCCGCTCATTTCTGGGTCCTCCATGCTCCAACCTTGAAGAGGTTCTTGTTTCAGCCTCACTGAAACCCTCTTCAAGGTTGGAACATGGTGGACCTATGATTGCTACTTATAAAGTGTTCAGATGCATCCCTGGGCTGACTGACTTAAACATGGCTTGGGTACAATAGCAGTTACTAGTCTGTAGGTAGACTGACATACTTATCACCCTATTTCATTTGGGAATAAGCAAACGAAAGAACTGAAGAGATTAAAGGCATGTTAGAGAAAGAAAAGGAAACTTAACTAAAACTATTATCTGCCAAGACCATTCATTGTACCTCTCCAGACCTATTTGTGCGTGTAAAATGCCCTTGGTTGTTTTACTAATTTAGTTAGTTTCAGAATCAAGACCCAAAACTGGGAGGGGGAGGGAGGAGGGGGGGAGCAATAGTAAATAAATATCTTCACTGTAAATAACCAGGAAGGATAGACAAAAACATACACACAAAGTATCAAAGTTGTCAAATTTGGTCCACACTTAATTGCAACAAATTTAGGCACTTTTCTAAAGATATGTGGTGGCCTGTCAGATAAGAGAAAAATGTTGTCCTCAAGGGACCCCCCAGAGAGTGGGATAAGATTCGGGTTAGATCAACTCACCAGGCTATGTGGAAGAGAGAAGGAAGAAGGACACGGAAGACTGCTTCTATTTCTACCAGTGGATGAGGACAAAGTCTGTTTAGCAAGCAATGTCACTGACTCTTCTAACAACCAAGATGGAGACACATTTAGTGCAGGGGTGAGTTCTACTTACCTTTACTACCGGTTTGCAATGGGATCGCTCGCATGCACGCGCTCACTTCACAGATGACGAATGCGCAGATCACCGATGACGACATCTGGGAGGGTGGACAGGGCCTCCCACCGGTTTTACTATGGTTCTTGTGAACCGATCTGAACCGGGGGCAACCCACCACTGATTTAGTGGACAAAGTGGACACAGATAACTCTGTGTGTGTGAGACAGATAAATGTGACAGATTGCTGAAGGCTTGGGAGAAGGTCTTCCAAATGGAGAGAAATTTCATACACATCAAGGGCAGATACTGAATTTTAGGTCATGAAAAATGCACATGGGCTAAGCATTGCCATCCCTTCCTGGAACCAGCTTATTCTTCTGACAAAATGCCATCTTGTGCCATCCAACCTTACCAGAAGGTCCTTGGCTTCTGATGCTCCACAGACTGAGGTTGAGTTTTGAGCTGTTGATCTCTTTCGTCTCTGGAGAGTCTGTCATCCAAGTCATGGTTGTCCCAAGGGTGCTTTTTTCAAGAGGCAACTGGACTTCCTTGTTTTTTCTTTGACTTCTCATCCAAGAAGCTTCTTCGGCTCTGACTGGATGGTGGGGAGTGAGCTCTTTCCTACTCCTTTATAGATGCTGTTGTTGTTGCTCCTTCTCTTGTATATATTGGGATTGTGATGAATCTTCTCCAACCCTTGTTTTGGATGTTGTTTGCAGCAGCCATTTAGCTATATATATTTTTGAGTACAGGAGGTTACAACAGTTTGTTTAGTGACCAAAGTTGCAATGGCATTGAAAACAGTGAATTAAGTTTTTCACACTTATGACTATTGCAGCATCCCCGTGGTCACAAGATCAAAATTCGGATGCTTGATGACTGGTTCATATTCATGATGGTTGCAGTGTTATGACCAAGTAGTGAGATTCATCTCAGTACTGCTTCATCTCTCACCTGGCTTCCATCGCCCCAAAAGTCTTGTTTTGAAAGCTCCCTTGAACTTGGAAGGAAGTTGTGTTTATAGGTCTTCTGGGGAGAATCCCCCCCCCCATCACACCTCACCTAAGCCAGGGATGTCCCTGGGGGAAGGTAGGTTTTGCAGGTAGATTTTATTTGGAGCAGAAGTCTTGAAAAGTCTACCAAACCCAAACTTCATGGAAATCAAAGGTGATCTGCAACATCTTGACTTATCCTTCTCATTGGAAGGATTTGCAAAATCAATGCTAATGGCATGATTTTATTTTTAATCTTCTATTTGGGCAAGCATGAAGTGTACCAAAAAAGTAAAGAATGTTTGCATTATACTTTAAACATTAAACATTGGAAAATTTTGCTTGTATCTGTTTAAAACATTTCACGCATTGTTTGATTGGTCTCTTATTTATTTTTTCCTAGAAATCGTATTTCAAAGGTCTGAATCTGCCTTGCTATGTGATGTGTAGTATATCAAGGAGCCGTTCCTGCTTAAATTCTGTTGCGTTTCTGTTATGAATGTATAATGTCAGTTTTGCCATTGCTGCTTTTTCTCCAGTTTTGGTTTCCAAGCCTTGTATCATTGGCAAAGTTTCATTTTTCCCAGTGTTGTGCAAGTCTTGCTGTCAGCAAATATCTTGATGGGTTGTGACACTTTCCATGTATGCTTTCTGGAATTATTCCCAATAAAAATATGTGTGGTTTCAGTTCAAACTTTATTTTTAAACTGTGCTGATGTATTGATGTATTCACTTCCAATACTCGTGAGGGGATTTTTTTGGGATGACCACCACACGTGATAAAATGGCTGTTTTTATTGAGTCATTTCCAACATTTATTATTATGTGATTTGTCCATTTTGGTGACCATCGACAGACCTACATTCTATCTATTAAACATTTTATACCTGTTTTCTCTCAAATTACAGCTTGGAATGATTTTTATTTATTCTTCATTATGCTTCCCAGTATTCTGGTGTTTTACTGCTTTAAATTGTGCATCTGCTTTATTGTGTGACTTTTCATTTGTTCTTCCTCCATATTATATTTCAGTAATAATTTATAAAAGTGGCCCAATAAATAATCTTGATTCTGTATTTCAAATTCTGTTGTTTTTCTCAAGATCCTTCATTCTTATTTAAAGTCACTTTTTATTTTTCTAACAAATATCTACCTTTATTGCGTAATTATTGTTGTTGTTGTTTTTTAGTCTGTTTTCTCAGTCTGGATGTAGCATATCAGCAAATCTTAATATAATTTTCCTTAAAACAGAATAAAAAGAAACATTTGGCAGTGAAGTTGATGGAGAAATTGCCAGTCACATCCTTGTTCTCAAAAGATTTTAATTTTTAAATAAACTTTGCCTTACAATGTGTTCTTTCAAATTCTTTTCTTCTTTTGTTTATATCTGCCATTTGGAATAAGAAGCTCATCTTGAGCAGTGCATTTATTTTTATTGTCACGATAAGTCCTAGCCAAGAAAGTTTTAGATTTTTTCACCTTTCAAAATCTGGTTTTATTTCTTTCCATCAATCAGCCACTGGCCTTTTAGAAAAGATGTTTATTGTAGTTGATAACTAGCTTCTCCTCAGTGTAATTATGGCAATAGCACAAAAATCTACCTCAGGCCTGCTTGCATTAAAGAGAATATTGGTGCGTTGTCAGCATCCAAGAGCAGGGAAATTGGTCTATTGCTCAGCACGGGGTGGATATAAATTCAAGCTGTCTCAAAATCTGACCCAATGAGTTAGCATATGAATTCAAAACTGAAGCTGCCAAAATACAGTTTATATATCCCTCTATCTGTCAATGTTCTTGGATGTTCACTATGCCAACAAAGAGTTTTAAAGCCTATTTGAAATTTGTTTGAGTCAGAGCAAAAATTCAAGATTGATTACTTTGAGATATTGTATATCCTTGAACTAAACAAAAAGTTTGAAAATCTAGATCTCTTAAAACAGTTTAGTACTCGTTATGTGTAAGAATGAACAGATAAGGCAATGCCAGAATTTGTTACGAAGAAAGCCTTTATTGTTCTTGGATGTTGTTCAGCTTTTAAAAAGTTGTTTTGACAGTTCAGATTTGTCAATTGGTAAATAGCTGGAGAGCTGTAAAATTGGAACAAATCCACTTTAAAGCCATCCAAGGAGATGGTAAGATATGTTTCTAACAACCTTTAACTCATAGGAAGTAAATTAATAACTCAGATATTCAGGTTTTTTTCTTTGAAATTCACTCAGATTTAAATAAGTTAAAAGGGGAGTTAAAATATTGGAATTCCTTATGCCATATTTAGTTTTTGTTCCTATGCAAATCATCTTCTCAATATATATTGCATGTTCCACAACATGCCTACCAAAGCCCCATTGAAGGCATCTGTTTGCAAAGTTCAATTTAGTTAGAAAATGCATGAACCAAGGTTATTCTGTTTTGCAAAAACAACGGATGCATAACTCTGCAAATATGAGTAGCAGCCTAAAGAAATGACCATCACAGCTGTGGAAGGTCTGATGGATACAAAAAATTGGGCCAAACGTGAAGCACCAGGAGGAAACGAGCAAAAACACTGGCCAGGAAACTCTTGTGCAACAATTCATTTTGCAGCATAACAGATACAATTTTGTGTTAATGAACTTTTTAAATTCAAGCCAAAATATTTTTCATTTCAACTCATGAATTTATTTGGCACATTTTTTCTCTTAGTTTCATATGCAATGAAACAGCAATCACTGTCCTGCTTTGGGATGGATTTTAGACTCTCCACTTTCTACACAGGCCTTCTGCTCAATTCGCCATCTCCTACGATGGGAAGGAAGGAATAGACAGCGCTTCAAGCAAAACCAGGGAGAACTGTATCTGACAGAGGAAAAAAAGAGTCCTTCTTGTGACCTTCATCTACTAATAGATCACAATTGGATTTCTCTGTGTCCTTTCCTACTTCAGCAACCTTGAAACTCAGGATTATACCGGCTGTTGCTCACACAGTCCTTGTTTCCAAAATGGGCAAGAGGTAAAATGTAAAAATTAAAACCTTTATGGACTTGTGTGTGATGACATGACATTAGTACAAAAGGTGGGGGAGGGAGATTTGCATCTCAGCACCGAGACATTCCTTCAGGCAGGCCAGGACAGAAGCAAAGTCTGTAGACTGGGAGTTGATTTGAGGGTGGGCCTTTCAGTCTGGATCCAGGAAAAGGTATTAATCCATCTGCATTATAGACAAGCGGGAAGGGAAGGGCCCCATGCAGTAGACAAAAAAGGGCCCATTTCTGTCTTAGAGCCTTAATGACAAATATGCCTAAAACAGAAATCCCAGATCATCCATCCATTGACAGGAATCCAAATATCAGAAAGACTCTGGAATTCTAACAAGCCACAGTTCCCAGCTTTTTCTTTTCTTTTCTTTTCTTTTCTTTTCTTTTATCATGGGGGTTTCCTGTTCCTAGACTTCAAGGCTTGCAAGGGAAGCCCATGTCTTCCCTACCTGTCAGCATGCTTTCTGGAAAGAAAAGGAAAGAGGAATAAACATGCTTGCTGCAAAATGAATTGTCCTAAATTGAGAAGCTGATCAATAGAATTGGTCAGAAATTTCATCCGTAATATCTCCACAACCTGATTGCTCCCAGAGATCTGGAAAAAATGGGTAAGTGGTTATAGTGTAATGAAAGTGCAGAATGGTATAGGATCCCCTGCCACTAGAAGATCTCCAAGGCCCCTTCCAACCTATTATTCTATGTTCTACTTACAAATACTCCAGATTTAGGAATTTGGCAACATCCAGAATGCATGATCTTGGTAAGTGGGGCTCTAAACCATTTTCAGTCTGCTCTACAAAGTACATCCATAACTTCTGCTTCTTTGGGGGATCTTCTAGATGGTGGTGGAACTCTTGTTTTTGGAATGACAAGACCCTCCTAAAAATCCAGTGGCATCACAGCCAGAAGTGTGCAGTGGTGAAGTATACAAATAAATGCAATAGACAGTATTTGTCTAAACCAGACCATTAGCCTAGCAAGGATATATGACCATATAACAGTACAATAGAAATCCATATTCTGGGTCAGAGAGCTTCTGGTTGTTGTTTTTTAATTGCAATTATGTGTTGTGAGTATTGATCTATTTTCTAAGGTTACCAAAGCCTCCTGCATATGAAATTTCAAGGAAGTCTGCTAATACAGAGGATAGATGAAGCTGATATTATACGGTGTGAAATAATCCCTTTCATTTTTTTAATGTACCAAAAGAAATACACCTGTAGGGCATCCAGAAATTTAGTTCTTCCCCTCTGAATTAGTGTTTTACCTTAATTGATAAACTCCCTCAAAAGGTTTAAAATATGGAGATCTAAGATTTTTTTAGGAAGCGATCACTGAAAAGGATTCAAATGAGTTGTACTTGTAACCAGTCCTGTCTCAAAAAATAACCAGATTTCCACTGAAAATTAAATATATGACAAACTGGGAGGAAAACTGCATTCATCTCTTCTCCTTCTCCTTCTCCTTCTCCTTCTCCTTTTCCTTCTCCTTCTCCTTCTCTTTCTCCTTCTCCTCCTCCCCCTCCTCCTCCTCCTCCTCCTCCTCCTCCTCCTCCTCCTTCTCCTTCTCCTCTTACTCTTCCCCTTTCCTTTCCCCTTCCCCTCCTCCTCCTCCTCCTCCTCCTCCTCCTTCTTCCATGTCTAGATCAAACTTCAAATTGCCAGAATGAAACCACCTTCTTGACTTTGTCATTGGCCAACAAGTCATTATCAGTAGATGTTTCTAATAGCAACCAACATACCAGCAGATGGCTCTGCATCTCTCCACATTTACACAGTGTGTTGTTATCTGCTAAGAGCCTCCACTTGAGCATATTGGCTTTACACTTAGCCATTCCAACTCTCAGTCTATGCAGGGTCCTCCAAGTAGTATAAGGGAGGTCAGATCCTTCAGCCATATCTTCCTTTAATGTTATTCCTTGCTTGATGGTCTCCTTCATCTATCTTTCGATTCGATTTTGTTCTTGTGTACCCTAGATCTGAGTCGGGTGGCTTGGGGCCCCTGTCCATTCAGGGGATGCCGAGGGTCATTCTCTCTCTGCTTCTGCTGCTACTCATCTCCTGATCTTAGGTGGGGCAACGCCAGCCAGGGGATTTGTTTTCTCAATCGATGTAGGTTTGACACAACATGTCACTAAGCGTTCTGCTTCATTCATTCACGTGTGCAGGTGTGCCAGATGTGCACAGATGTGAACACTGGAGCAGCATCTTCTGCAGAGACGGTCAAGGTCTTGAGCATCTTCTGCTCAAGGTCAAAGCTGATGAGCACAACATAGATGGTTGATCTCCACATATGCAGTTTATCAGATTCCCGATGATATTGTTCTTTGAACTGACTTATCATTAGTCTATGATAGCAAAAAAAATGTGAAGTCTGAGAGCACCTTTTCCAACTACACATTTAATTAACCTTTCATGAGCTGCCTCTCACTTCATCAGCTGCATGGACCGGCTGGACTGCCATAGGTTTTCATTTGGCATGCAATACAGGGAAATGGAGGGGAAGACAGTTTGGCTATACACATACAGGTTACACGTGAGAAAGATGACCACTAAGATACCAATTAACAATTATAACATGCTATAAATGCATTGTGTTTGTTCAGAGCTTTTGTGATTGCTTGGAGCATTTTGGTGTGCATGAGCTCAGCCATCCCTGGTTCAGGGGCGCTATTAAAATCTCATTTTTCCAAGAGTGACTTTGAGACTGCAATAGAGTGTCTGATGCAGGTGGCAGAGGAGTTGATATTATTTTGCCCTTGCTTTGAGTCCTAATATGAAATTTGCGCCCATCTGACACAAATCGTTGATTTAACACTAGTAATGAATTATAGAAAGGTCTTCAACTGTCAACTACATCCAGTTTTAGAAAGTGCTTAGAAAATTAGGGGAATTCCAGAAGAACAGATTGTCCTTATGCAAAACTGACATGCAAGTTTCAGAAGGCCACAGTACAACAGAACAGGGGGAAGCAGACTAAGTCCAAGTTGCCAAAGAAGTATAACAGGGCCTTATAAAGGAAAAGGTAAAGGTTCCCCTCGCACATATGTGCTTGTTGTTCCTGACTCTAGGGGGCCATGCTCATCTCCGTTTCAAAGCCGAAGAGCCAGCACTGTCCGAAGACGTCTCCGTGGTCATGTGGCCGGCATGACTCAACACCAAAGACCCACGGAACACTGTTCCCTTCCCACCAAAGGTGGTCCCTATTTTTCTACTTGCATTTTTTACCTACTTTCGAACTGCTAGGTTGGCAGAAGCTGGGACAAGGAAGGTAAAGGAGTCTCTGCGGTTCTTACTCCACTAGCCATTGATGACTCTAGGGGGCAGCACTCATCTCCATTTCAAGGATATTGAGCCAATGCTGTGGCCTGCATGATGTCATGGAGCACCTATTTATCTACTTGCATTTGCTTGCTTTCAAACCGTTAGGTCAGCAGAGACAGGGGGAAGGATGGAAACTCACTCCATCATGTGGAGCTTGGGTCTCCAACCTGGGCTGCTGGCTTTCTACCAATTAGTCCAGTGTCTTAACCCCTGAGCCACCACACCACCCATTCAACCTGTAGGTTGGACGTATATTACTGAAAGCTGCGTTTGAAGAAAATAGGCATGACTTTAAAATTCCAGGAAGAAATATCAATAACCCATGACAAGATGATAAAAGTACCTTGGGAGCCAAAAATAAAAATAAAAATCTTCAAGCCCTAGTACTAAAAGTCAAAGAGAATGATGAAAAAAATGGGACTCTTAATATAATGACAACTCATGACAACAAGTAGAACCACCAGCCACAGAATCAGCAAGGAAAATATCAAAGATATCAACCACCAACAGTAAAGGAGTAAGTAGTCAAGAAAGAGAAATTTATTGGCAGAGCAGCCATGAAAGCTTTGGAGAAATTATTCAAATGCTATGATACATGAACCTGTGACACTCTCTGGAAGCATAAGATCAACTCTGAAGAAGCAATAGAGGAAGAATATTGAGGCTTTTGAACTTTCATGTTGAAAAACTCCAGAGAGTAACATGAATAGCCAGGAAAACAGCAAATGGTTCTTGAAGAAATCAACCCAGAGTTTTCATGCAAGGCATAAATGATTAAGCTGTAATTATAATTAATTAAATTAAAAATTAAGCAGTTAAAATAAATTAATGGGTAAACTAGGTCTTTTACTGCCATCAGCTTTCTATATTTCGATGATATTTTGCTAATTTTATTTTGGATCTAGCTCTCTTGAGAAGTCTATAATGCTCATGAAGATGAACAATAAGAAAAGAAGAAAACAACCAAAAGCAAAATGGATGGACTCAGCCACAGTGGAGACAAGAGGACCATTGGAAGACCTGAAAGACTAAGATCTTGTAGACAGAATTCCTTGGAGAAAATCTATGTCCTTAGTTGCTAAGAGTTGATACCAAATTGTTGGTGCGTAACCAATCAATCACAAATATGAATTGTTTTAATTTATTTTTTCAGGATCAAAAACGAAGAAGGTTTGGGCCGAGAACATTTTGAATAGGAATCCCACAAAAACATAGAATATTAACAAGCAACCTAGAAAAAGACAGTGGCAGACCACTCTTGTAGCGTTGCCAAAAAAAATTGTATGGACCTGCCAGAAGTCATGGAGAGTGGAGTTCAACTAAAGGGTGTATTTACCTTTAAATTATATGAACTGTCTCTGCTGAAAGGCATCCAAAGCATTTTTTAACATTGACATGTCTAAACTTCCATTTCACATCCAAAATCAAAGAGCAAATACTGAAACTGAGAGTGTTAGAAATGCATACCTTTCAGAGGAGACAGAGCGATGCAAAGGCCAAAAGGAAAAGGAAGGTGTGTTAAGCAAATTAAAGAGGAGAGAGTGAGAAAAATAAAAGGAAAAATAGTTGAATCTTAGCTATGCCGACACCATTTATTATATCTCTTCCTCTTGCAAACTACGGTATCTTTCCTTTCACGTCCTTGTGTTTTTAAACATCTCATTGTTCTCCTTCTTAGATTCTCATCAGCTCCATCCAAGCAGGAGTTTCTTGGCTTCTGGCTCTTCTCTCCCTGATGGCTGTTCTGTCACATGTTCGTTTTGCAATCAAATCTCTGCTGCATCCTTTGCTACAGTGGAGGGGAAGAAAAATACTCCCAGCTTTTCCATTTCAATCTCGTGGTTTACCAAAGCCATCTTTTCTTCTTTCCTGGCTATTTCTGTCAAGCTACTTTTCTTCAAAAAGTAGAAGAGCCCTGATGGCACAGTGGTTAAAATGCAGTAGTGCAGGCTGACTCTACCCAGTGCCAGCAGTTCGATCCTGACCGGCTCAAGGTTGACTCAGGCATTGGCATTATTAACTTTAAAAAGGATATCGGCTCCACCGCATAAAGTATAAAATAGCCAGCTCTTGTGTATCAATTCTGCATTTGTTTTTATTTCTTCTTTTCATTTGAACCATCATATAATCTGTTTCCTCCATCATGCCTTCCAGGCCTTCCAGTTTGATTCGATGAAACAACTTTCTTGGGTTAGTTTGCTTCTTGCCTATCGAGGTGTGAAAGTGGGGTCATTTTTGTCGAGAGGCTTGGTGTCCCTCCACTTCCTCCTTCCACTCCAGCCTACAGGTTTAGCAGAAGGCTTTGGGAGGGACACAAAGCACTTCAGAAGAAGGGAGATGCTTCCTTAGCAAAGAAGATTTGAAGATATGGGGAGGGGGGATCAAGATGACAGTGAGGTCGAAGCTCCACCCATTTTTAAGGGTGATGAATGGGTACACCTTGTATTGTTCCCCTGTGGTTGTCATATTGTCATTTTTGACCACCCCCTGCAGATACCCCTGCCTCATTTTCCTCAAAGCCAAGTTGAAATGAAGCACCACTTCAAAGCTTGGGCAGCCCTGTAATTTTCTAGCTGTGCCTCCTTTTCCATTCCTGGTGATCTTGAAGGAGCAGAAAACTGCCTCTACCTTTGTGGTGACTCCGTGTCCCATTAATATCCTATAACGATGACTGATGCAGATGTCTGAGCAAGATTTTCTCCCTCAACTCATGAGAAGGATATGACTGAAACACAATAGTCTGCTAAAATAATAACGCTCTCATAATCCTGGTCTCATTCACTTGTCAAGTCTAGTGACGGTCTTTAACAGCATTTTATAGGGTAGTAAGGGACTTTTCCAAGCTATTTGGAAAACCCACAGGAAGAAAATCCTGTAAGTGCAGTCAGAGGTGGGCAGGTACTGTTCTCCCCACATCTTAAATGAAAACAGTGGTGCATTTTACATTGTTTATTTTTTGGGCAATCTGCCACCAGTTTTTCAGATGGGGCAGCTAACATTTAATGTATTTCTCCTTTGCCGACCATATTGCTGGCAGTTTCCAATGCAGTGCTTGAAATTTATGATGGCTGGGCCAGAGGCTCTTGTTGAATGAGAAACAGGGATAAAGAAATGATTGATAGAAATTCCTCCGAGTAGTGGCAGTGTCACTACCCTTAAATACGAAGAGTAAATGCTGTACGTTGTGAAGTCATATCTTATTGGGGTGTCAAAAATCTTCATTCTCACATACTACTAACTGAGAAGGTATCTGTGTTTGATTTACCCTTGGGAGAAAACATTTAATTCCTGAGAATTATTGCTTCCTCCAATTGTCTTGCTGCCCAGCATTTGCTGAGTCATCTGGAAGTGAATTCATCCTCTGTTAGTATCTATCTCTGGGCAATAAATCTCAACAAACCAAGTAAGTCACAAAGTGCAAGATGTTCTCCTTGGTTTTGCCTTATCCCTGCTTCAGGTCAATAGAAGATTGACCAAATTTTGTATATTTGGAAATGGGAAGAGTTCCTCTCAGGCTAACAGCTGGAGAAACTCTGAAGGAAACAAAGAAGTTAAACATGTGTTCCCATCCTATTCAATAGGAATTAAGTAATTCTTAAAAACTCAGTTGAATTGTTTATAAAGAGAATGTTAAGTTAGATTCCACCATGGTTCTGGGCTGGTATATTGTAGAGCAGAGGTATCAAACACAATTTCATTGAGGGCCACATCAGGGTTGTGCTTGACCTTGGGGTCTGGGTGAGCGTGGCCAGAGTGGGCATGGCCAGCTCAACGTCACTCCTGTTGGGGGCACCTGTGGTGGCCCGAGTGCCCTGCCAGTGAAAATAGAGTTCAGGAGGGCTGCGTGCGGCCCTCCCAAACTCCGTTTTTGCTGGCAGACGGTTGCAGGAGAGCTTTGCAACTGAAAACGGAGCTCCATTTTCACTGGCAGAGGCACTGTGGGTCGGTTCTTCATTGTTTCCAAGGCAGCCCCATGGGCCAGATCTAAGTACCCCATGGGCTAGTGTGAGCTGCTGGCCTTGAGTTTGACACCCCAGGTGTAGAGCATTGAAATCCAATTGGGAAAGTTAAAGCAGGGATGGTTTTGATCCAGTTTCATGGATTAATTTGCTCCTCACCATCACAGGTAGTGGTGAGGAATACACGGTGACACAGGGAAGCCATGGCCCAGTCAAAAACGAGGAAATAGCTCCACCCTACTTACTGCATCCTTTATTAACGCCTCAGACGTTGACAGAGATAACACTGTAGAGTGGCTAAAAATGAAGGATTATAGAATTCATATACAGCCACCAAGTTGACCCCGTGCTTCTCTGGGAGGGAGAACACTTGACCACATACGTATACATAAATAGGCACCACAGGATTGCTAGCAAAGCTTCTTTCTTTTTTTTTTCTTTTTTTTTTTTCCAGACACCTATGATTTCTTATAAGGAACATTTTGGCTGCAAAAAAAAAGTAGATCCAAGTAAGGTGAGAAGGAAGAGTCCACAGCCATCCTGGCCATAATCCAGCAAGTTGTGAATCAGGTTGCTTTAGAGGAGCCCCCTTAGCAGGAGGTTACCCAGGAACTGGGAACGGGATTGGAAGAAGCCGCTCAGGAAACATTGTGGTTTCTTCGAAGAGCTGCATAAGTCGTCTGCTGGCCTGTCTCTGACCTAGAGTTGAAGAATATGGAGTTCCTCCAAGTCCATCAGAGTTTCATCATGTATTTGTCAAAGCTATAGAATGGCACTAAATCAAAATAAACCATACAGTAGTACTAATTCTCAATAAATTACCAAGTTTCAGTCAAATTGCGGGTATTCAGCAGTTATAAACCTTTGCTATTGATGATCTATTATCTCAAGATATCAGATTGCTGACATTTACTTCTCGTGTCTTGGCTCCCATTTTTCCCGTGTTCTTTTCATGTTACCCCTGGCTTTTTGATCTCAGAGAGTTTTCTGACTGTCCTGTGTCCTTCCTGCTACCTGACTGGAAGGCTGCAACAATGACTTTCAACCTTGGCTGGGCTCCATCTTCTTGTGTCTGGAAGACTCCATAGTTCTGTATGCTATATTGCTTTGTATGAATGTCGGTGAACTCCTAAAACTTAGTGTGAATTTAACTAGACCTTTATTTTTGCTCCCTCCTGAGTTCTGGTGCCTAGGTCTTCTCCTAGACTGGCGTTTACAGTTAACACCAGTTTATAGTTTACAGTTGGACAGTTAATTTAAGTATTAAAACAGAACCAATTTCCTCCTTGTTCAGGAGAAACAATCTTCATAGATGTGGTAGGTTTTTCTCATTCTTCCTTTCACCCAACTCATCCTTGTGGCTTAAAATCAAAAACATGCACAACTTTGGATTCAAACTCCTGTTCTCTGTAACCTTCGAGCATTTTCTTATCTTCTTCTAAGTGAAAGACATGTGTCTTTATTTCAAAAACCTTATTAAGTGGTCACACATTTGTATCCCAGTTATGTTTCTCTCATGGCTTCCATTTAAACTGTAAAACATGCACAGATTTTAAGCAGGAAGGTGGTTCTTTGTCCTCTTTGTATCAACAGCGAATCACTGGGGGAAGAAATGACTTGGGTTGGAAGACCACGGTGGACATTTACAGACCTGGTTGAGGAACTGAGGCCATCAGTGGCCATGTTTGAAGATGTCATTGTAGATTCAGAGAGCTCCCAGAATCAGAAATAATTCTCAAGCCTTATTTCACAAATACGTTGGTCCTGTATACATTCAAATGTTGAGTGAGAACAGTGCCATAGCCAGTAGCAGGTTGAGGGGGCCTCAGGCCAATTGAAGTCCCCATATTTCTTTCTCATCTTCTGTTCTGCTCATTTCTCTTTCGCACCTTCATTCCTCACCTATTCTCTTCTTTCTTTCTTTTATTTTTTTAGCTTCATTCTAACTTCCACCAGGCTAGATAGATACAAATGAATTTTCATCACAGCCCAAAACCTGATATCTATAGGAAATCTGATAGGACAGTAAAACTGGCATAAAATTATTCTATTGGAGAGAGAGAGAGAAAAGGGACAGAGCAACACTTCTGTTAATTAATGTTAATGTTGGGCATATCATTGGATTCAGGAACTCTCCAAGGCTGCAGGATTTGAGATGTGACACACACACACACACCAGCCCTTAATTTCTACCTTATTCCTGCCCCAAAAAATAAAAAGTGAAAAGAAGAACCTTGATAAAATCATTTCCTAACTGGAAATCGGAATACTGCCCCCTCTTTTCTCTTCTCCCCAGCTTGCCAAAAGAGACATACTAATTTTAATTGTGCACCTAACTGCTGTGTTTCTTTCAGAAATGGTCCTACAGCTTTGACACCCAATTTGTTTAAGACAGACTCAAACCTTTCTAAAGACGCCTGCTTCAGTCTGAGCCTAGTCTTTGGTAGATACCGTTCTTAATGTCTAGTTTAGTTACAGAAGACTGTACAAATCAGTACTTACTATCAGTGAGTAGAATTAGTGAGCATGTTTTGACTTTTTTCTTTCTTTTGTTAATCCGCAGTGGATGGGTGACATCATGATAATTAGCATAGCGAGACGGTGCATATGCTAACACTGCTGTCAATGAAAGCTTGTATGGTGTCTTTCAAATAGTAGGAGATCATAGCCTCAAGACAAGTTTCTTTCTGACAGCCTTGCTGGAATTGCCATCAGTTATGACTTTGATCACTCCGCTGTCATTTGTTATCAGATAGAGCAATTCATTCTTGTGCCTTTCATGTACCTAATGGTTAACCACTCTAAAACATAGTTCTGAGTACATCTGCTCTCCAGATACATTGAACGGCAATGCTGGTGCCACAATTTGGAGATTGCCTGGCTCAGATTGGCCATGTTTAATGTATTATTGTCTTTGATGTTTGGATAATGTAACCTTTTATTCAATAAATTCAACTTTAGTTCTGGGCTAAAATATTAGCTTGGCAATAGTTTATAGCAAAATGAAAGAAGATACAGAACATGGAAAACCAAACCACTCAATAAGTGTTTCTGTTTGCTACTATTAAGGAATTTTCCCTCGCAGCTTTGGAAATCTTGCCCTCTTTTATATTTTTTACTTTTTTTATGCTATTCTGGTAATATTCGGGATGTTGATAATGACAGTTGAAATCATATGTTGATTTTTTTAAAAAAAATAAGTCATTGTGGCAATATAAATATAGATTAACTAAAGGGAATGAGCCAAGCAATCAGGAAAAGTTTAGTAACTGCATATCAAATATGTTTTTTGAAAAAAGTCATCAAAAAGTGATACGGGAATTCATTCATGAAGATTTATGCATGGGACAATATGTGCAAGATAGCTAATTTCTGCTGCCTTTTAAAGACAGCTTGGGTTTTCAGATGCCATGTCCAGAAGCCTTTAAGATGTCAGCAAAATAGTGACAAATTAAAACCTAAATCTCACACTTTTGCATAGCAAGGACTAGCAAACACGAAGGCACTGTGCAAAATTCCATCTAATCACATTCCTGGACATTGGTTTGCCTCTTGAAAATATTTAAGAACTCCTGCAAATTTGATGTTGACTTTTGCTAGTCATTGAAAGACCTATCAACTTCTCCTGCAGTTTGTTTAATCAGCCCATGTTGACATTTGGTGAAAAGTCCATCATACCTTGGCGTTTTTCAGCCCCCTTCAAGTTTGCTTGCCTTTGATCTGATCCCTGCAGGTCTCCTTCCCCCACATTCTTCCTTAAGCTACGCTGCATTTCTTGAACAGGATAAAATGAAAACCTGATGGTATGAAGACTGACGTAGCAAGAGCTCAACTGACAAGAAAATAAAGCTTCATCACTCTTCTGCTCTCTCAGAGCTACCTCCTCTCTGACAGGCTGACCTTGTCCTGCTAATTGTAACTGGCGGGCCAGCTGAATTGGGGAGGGGGGAGACAAACCACTCAGAACTGAGGAAGGGAGGAAAGGAGAAGGAAAGAGTTCTTAGACTCAGCTGGTGTCGAAGGGAAGTGAGTAGTAGGGTACCACAAGATTCCGTCTTCGGCCCAGTACTCTTCATATCTTCATAAGTGACTTAGCTGAGGGGATAGAAGCGGGGCTTATCAAATTTGCAGATGACACTAAACTGGCAGGAATAGCCAACACCCCAGAAGACAAGTTAGGATCCAAATAAGAGCCTGGTGGCGCAGTGGACTAAGTGCTGTTAAAATAGCACTTAGTTGCCAGCTGCCTGCAATTACTGCAAGTTCAAATCTCACCAGGCTCAAGGTTGACTCAGCCTTCTATCCTTTCAAGGTAGGTAAAATGAGGACCCGGATTGTGGGGGCAATAAGCTGACTTTGTATAAAGAAGAACACCGCTTGTTGGGGCGGGGGGCGAAAGCCCTACTAAGCAGGTATATACAAAAGTATGAAGGCTATTGCTTAACGCATTGTAAGCCGCCCTGAGTCTCCAGAGAAGGGCTGCATATAAATCAAATAAGCGAATACAATCCTCGGCTGTATAAGCAGAAGCATAGAATCAGAATCACATGAAGCATGAGTACTGTTTTGTAAAGCCTCGGCAAGGCCACAAGTGAAATACTGGATTCAGTTTTGGTCACCACATCACAAAAAAGATGTTGAGACTTTGGAAAAAGTGCAGAGAAGAGCAACTAAGATGATTAAAGGCCTGGAGACAAAAACTTACGAAGAACAGTTGCAGGATTTGGGTTTGGCTAGTCTAGAGAAAAAAAGGATTGATTGATTGATTGATTGACACTGACATGAAAATGTAAAAAACAAAACAAAACGCTGGGCACCCAGCCTTGCCAATGGGCATTTCTCTGTGGGTCTCTTTGAGATGCTTTTGACTATTGGCCAAGGCTATGCAGTTTTCTTGTATTGTCGACATGGTTCAGAAGTGGTTTGTCAGCCAGCCGACTGGCCCAAGATCAACTGGCTTCATGCCAAAGGCAGGACTAGAACTCAAGGTCTCCTGCTTTCTGGGCTGGGGCCTTGAACCACTAAGTCAAACTGGCTTGCCAGGGAGTTTTTCTGCCATCTACCTTGTGGCTGGTTGCCATCCTATTCCCTGTTTTTAAGAGTTAATGGGAATCAGTACGTTTTTTTTTTAAATCTGGCCTATTAAAAATTAACCTTTTTGATCCTCCTCTTCCAACATACAGTATGAAACAGCAAGATTACCCATGAGCTGAGGTTCATAAATGTTTCTGGTATTTAGTAGGCTCCTAAAATTGGAGCTCCAGTAAAAAAATGATAATAATAACTATTCAGTTTCTCCTGGTAATCTTTTAATCTCTCATTGTTAAACATTACAATCATAATGATAATGTGTTCCATAAAGTGCCTATTCATAATGTTGCTACAAATTTTAATATTCTCATAAATCGCAACCGAGAATGACTTTGCTTCCGTCCTTGTCTGCTCTTGATCACAACCGTTGCATTTTGTGTTAGTTTATGAAAGCTGAGTCAAAAATATGTTCCTTGCAAGAAGGCGTCAGACCTAGGAGTTACCAAGTAGTAGCCTACTACATGGTTATATTGTGTGTAACCTTGGAATCCAGGCTCCCACTTTGAAGTTTGCTAATTTTTTTTAACTGATTTAATCGTATTGTTTATGCTTTTGTTTCTTGTTTCTGATAGTTTTGATTTGTTGTTACTTCACTTGTATGCACTGCCCAGAGTGACAATATCAGAATAGTGCAAGTCACAGTATTCCCTGTGACGCTCTAGGGAAGTGAAAGCTGAACTGTGAAGAAACTGGACAGGAGGAGAACTGACAATTATGGACTCCCTTCCAAGCACCTTTTTCACCCAGAACTCTGGAACAGGACAAAGTGACGTATTGGATTACAAGAATTTGTAAACAAAATGAAATTCAGTGGAGAGAAAAGTAAAGTTCTACACTTAGGCAAGAAAAACCAAAGGTAGAAGGACAAATTAGGTGAAATCTGTAGTGACTGTGAGGGAGACCTTGGAGTCCTTAAACGTGAGTCAGCTGTCTGTGGCAGCAGCCAAAAAAGCTAATACAATCCTGGGTTGTACAAACAGAGGCATAGAATCAAAGTCACGTGAAGAGTTACTATCACTTTACAGAGCCTTGGTAAGACTCTTGAACCTGGTCCACATCCATCACAAACCCCATTTCTATCTGCTCACAGCTAAGCCTCTCTAGATAGGCTTGGTTCCCATTCCCGGTGGTGAGACCAGAGTTTCTTTAATAGAATCCCAATATATACTTTTCAGCCACAGGTAGTTTTATTAAACACATTATGTTATGTTGTTTTTTCAATTTCTAGGCTACCCAAGTCCACAAGTCTCTTGGCAGATTACAAATAAAAAATAAAACAAAATATAGCAAAGAAAAATAAAGAGTGACGACTATTTAAGATAAGTATAATTTACTTGTAGGTTTTTTAAAAAGAGACCTCTGTATGAAAATACAGTACATTTGCTTTTTGCTCATTATTCATAATCTTGAAGCATTTAATGTCTCTGTTCCTCTTGCATTCCAGATTTCACTGATTAAAACTCTGACCTAACTTTTGTCCATTATTTTCCTTGCAGGGTAAGTCAAATTCTTTTAACATGAAGTTCTGCTCCATCAGCCTCCCTGAATCACCTTCTCTACCAACCCATAATTACTTCCAACTGATTCCCTCAACTTCCAGCTGCTTGTCAATCAAAAAGCACAACTCTTGCTTGTTTGCAGTGGTATAAAATCATTGAATGATGTGTATTCAAATTCTCCACACTGTCAATTATTGAAGGAAATGAAGGAGTAATTGAATAGAAGGAGATTTTTTTCCCCCTCTTCCTCTCCCAAAAGCAACTCTTGGCAAAAGCAATGCTTGAATCTTTTTCTATGAGGATTAACACTGAGACCCAAGTTCTCAACTAAGTTCGAAGTAAGAAGGCTTTAGTAAGAAGTGGCTAAGATGCTGAGCTTGTTGATCAAAAGGTTGGTAGTTCAGCAGTTCGAATCCCTAGTGCTGCGTAACGGGGTGAGCTCCCATTCCTTGTCCCAGCTTTTGCCAACCTAGCAGTTCAAAAGCACATAAAAAAATGCAAGTAGAAAAATAGGGACCACCTTTGGTGGGAAGGGAACAGCGGTCTGTGCGCCTTTGGTTTTGAGTCATGCCGGCCACAGGACCGGTAACATTTATTTCATTCTTCAAGGGGCTGTCCTGATACCATTTTAATACATGCATACATAATATCATTTTGCATTTGATTTGATTGCATAATTTTTTATTCAAATTGTAACATTCACGGTGTTTTATTGTAAGCCATCAGAGAGCTTCAGTTCGTGCGCAGTTTAAATATATTTTAATAGATAAATAAAAGACAAAACAGGAATCTTTCAGTCTCCACTTATCACCCTGTTGCAAATTGAAAGTTCTACTTTTAGCATCAATGGCACATTATTTTGTAACCGGCTCCTTGACGTCCAGAGACTGTTAAGAGTGGAGCTGATCTTTCCAGCACCCAGCAGTGAGTGAGAGGAAAGCAGGCCAGCCTGTCCTTCTAAGCTATTCTGCTCATGTAGGTAAACTGTCATTTCTTTTAACTGAATTTATTTCAATAAACGCAAAACACATTACAAAAACTCATTTGTATCTAATGTAATATGTGCATCGTGCTCACGGCATAAGCAGAAATCAGAGAGACTTTTGGGGAAGCTAATTATTGGGAATGCTTTTCTTCCTCTGAAACTAATTAATCAGAATGTAAAATTAGAAGCAGCTGTGCTTATAACATACGACTCTGTATAACCTAAGACTGTTTCTCGTCTCTATTGTTAATCAAGTCAAATCTGCTTTCTATTTTTGATGTAATTTGTCTGATGTAATTCCGATTGAAGGATTTTAGGAGGAAGGAAAATTAGGAAATCTCTAAGGATTTATTAAGTACTTGAGAGTATCAAGTTTTGCATCATATTGTGTCAATCTATCTAATAGAGCTATTAAATTCTTGAAACAGACAGAAAATTATCTAAATTCAGGTTTTAGCTTAATGTGCACCATTTGTATTTTAATACTAAAAAAATATATTTTTCTATGGAAAAGTTATCTACTAGTTGAAAGGCTACCCAATATGAAAAGAAGAAAATACATAATTAATAACCGGCTCTAGTCAAAAGCTCTGGTCCCTACAGCTTTTTAAAACATATATCTTTCAACCCAGGATATTTGGTGGTGGGAGGGATGGAAAAAAAATTAATCTAAAGTCATCAAACTTAAGGCATGGAACTCTTCCATAAATTACACCAAATTCTTAATCCTGCTCCTGAAACTACCCTTAAGTGATTTTTCTCAAGTGTGTTAATGAGCATAGAAATTAGGAATCTCTTTCACTACTTATTCCCTCCCCAAGAAAGATTAATCCCACTACTCTGAGTCCTGAATTATATCCTCCCACATCTCTTATTTTATTTAGGGCTAGTGACCATTGTCTTCCAGAGAGAAGAAGGGTTCTCTCTTCTCCTCCTCCTCCTCCTTCTCCTTCTTCTCCTCCTCCTTCTCCTTCTTCTCCTCCTCCTCCTCCTTCTCTTTGAGTAGTTTGGGTGTTGAGGGAGATACAAAATTGTGGCTCTTGCTCATCTGAGAGTCTCAACCATTGTTAACTGATGGGATAGTCTTAAGGACTGCTATGATTGCAGATACCACTGAAATTGCTTCAGAGAAGGGACACAATGAAGAGAAATAGAGGAGGTGGGAGGAGAAATCACCTTTTTTGAGTTGAAAACCAGACCTTGATATAATTTAATGCAACCCTAGAAGCTATTTAGCTTCTATTTCTGAATTAAATCTTATTCAGAATATTCCATATTGGAATAGTGTCTAGAGTTAGGTGGATTTTAATGAAAAGGGTCTATGAAGCATAAAATGCTTAATAAAATGGTATGATAGACTGAGGCCATGTCTTTATTCAACTTTACACATTTCCCAGAATCAGCCAATATAACTGAATTTGCTAAATTTGGGATGGAAACACTTCAGCCTTCTGGTACTAAGGGGTAGCATTATGCATAAATACTGCAGATCCCTGCAGAGTACAAGCCAGAACAATGCAGAGGGGAAACACTGGAGCATTCTCTGTGAACGTACTAAACAGTTCTCCCGTGCTTCAAACGTACAGAAGTGAGATAGAGAATTCTACATTCATTTACTAAAACTTGGCAGACTCGGCTCTTGGAAACATAGTTGTTCCATTTCTCACAACTTTTTAAAATCTGCAAGTAGTCTCTTTTATGGAGTCAAGAGAAATTCCAAAATGGTAAACAATCCTTGAGAGACAACTGGTTATAAAAAAAATTCAGAGGAGGAAGAGGAGGAAAAGGGAGAAGTGCAGTTTTATAAAGAATGGGAACATACAGCATGAACTCCTTTTACAGTTGCCAAGCAAAATACAAGAAATGTCCAGTGATTTCTAACAATTGTTCTTCCCATCTTTTTTTCATTATCATGCCTGATAGATTTCAACCCTTTTTCTTGTGAAAATGGAATGGTTGTCTCAGATTAATGACTCTAGTTGCCCCTTAATTGTACCTAAATTGTGAAGAAAACTGAAAGAATCCTAGATACATTTTTTAGATAAGTGGTTAATGTCATTATAAAGACATTATCGAGATAAATTATCAAGATTTCTATTGATTGGCATTTCAAAAACTTTCATAGGGTCAATAAAGCAGTTAATAAAGTACATACCAAGAAAAAAACAAATTTTGCCCTAAAACATAACTTGTACATCTCTAAACCCTGGGAAAGATTTAACACTACTTACTGTTGGCTTCTGCAAGTAGAGTTTGAAGGTGATTGTAAATATTTTAAGCAAAGATGAATTGGTCAGTAGTATACTATAAGGGATGAATGTGCCCACAAGTAAAGTGGATTATGGCTTTTATAGAACTGTGGTGGAAAAGAAATAAATACTTCCACTTGCCTGATACAGAATATTACAGTGACAGTTGTAGAATTTACGGTCAAACACCCAAATAAAATCTCTGAAAACAACCCTGGATGAGATTTCTCGGCAACATCTAACAGCAAGAAGAGCCCAAATAATATTGCAGAGGTTTTGGATCTTCCTCATTTACAAAGTTATAAAACTACAATTTACCCATAAATCTGAGTAGCTGCAAATAAGTGTAGCCCTCAAGTTTAACCTGAGAATATTTACTAATTTCAAGGAGGTTTCGGATAAGAAGCCTCCTTGTTTCATTATTTCAGATGAGAAGCAATGGTTGGAAACTAATCAAAGAGAGAACTAACCAAGAACTAGGGAGGAATTTCCTAACAGTGTGAACAATTGGCCACTGAAATGGCTTGCCTCCAAAAGTTGTGAATGCTCCATCACTTGGAGTTTTCAAGAGGAGAACAGACAAACATTTGTCTGAAATGGTGTAAGGTCTCCTGCTCAAGCGGGGGTTGGACCAGAAGACCTCCAAGGTCCCTTCCAGATCAGTTATTCTATGTTCTATGTAGGTCATAATTCTCAGTAGAGTAATTAAAGTAAAAACCTGTCCAGTTGCTATTTATATTTTGCATGTTAACTAAATTTCTACATTTGTAATGTAGCTTGCAATTTACAAAATGCAGGTATGGCCATACAAATGCAAAAATGCCATTATCCTAGTAAAAGTCATTGCAAAAAAAAAAGTTGTTCACACAAATACACTAGAGAACTGCTGTAAAATTCTGGATGAATAAAAATGCAAAATCGCTAGAGGGCTGCTCTTAATATGGTAGTCCATGGATGAAATTACATTTACTTCAGAGTTTAGAAACTAGCTGGATGCTGTCTGAGCACATTACTAAGACAATGGTTTATGATGCTGGTTGAAAAATATTTGAGTTTGTTACTCTTGAAGAGGTGGAAAAAAATGATCTCACTACTGAACTTGTAGGAATTCCATGGGGGGATCCAAGAACCACGTCTGGCTGTGGTGAACATCTCATTGCAGGAGGAATAGAGACTGAAAACGTTGAAGAGATCTTTTGTGTGCAACACACATAACAATCGCTAGAGCTTTGGCTGGAACACTGGGGCCTCCACCTGCCCTATGGAGATCCCTAAGAAGCGTAGGACCTGCCCTATGGAGATCCCTAAGAAGCTCCACCTGCCCTATGGAGATCCCTAAGAAGCGTAGGACCATTTTCTCTGGTCCTACGAAGGCCAGCGATGCTCTGATCTGCCTAAGTAGGCTTGGAAAACATTTTGAATTGGTCTGAAGAGCCAAAAGGGCATCATCTGTGATTGTGGCCTGGCCACATATTCCAAGCTTGGTTAAAAAATAGCATGATTTACAGTCTCTGGAGGTACTTCCTTACATTCCATAAGATCCTGCATCGAGACCTCCCTTCTGCAGATCTGTGCCGAGGTTGGATGCAAGTCAGAGGAAGTCCCAGTAAGTTACAAATGCCAATTTGAAGGCAAAAGAGATGATCGGCAGAGGAGGTTCCACCTCCTGATAACAAAAACCTCAGGAGGATCTCCTGTGGTTGGCACTGCAATTCCCAGTGCCTCTGAGTTGATAGAGTGCCAGTATCTTTACCCACCAGGTCTCTCCTTTGAAACTTCCTTTTCTTTGTAAACTATTTGGGAAAGTTGTTCACCAGAGCCAAACAAAGTTCACTTTAACAATATTGGAGACACAGAAGATTCTGTTCCCAGAAGGGAAGAAGAAATTCACAAGATTTGCTGTCTTTGTTCTCTACGCTCCACACTTTACAAAGCAACCTGTCATTCTCTTGGTGGTTTCTATTATATTTCAGAGCCGGTGAGATAAGCCCACAATACTCAGAATTCAAGCTACAAAAGGAAATCAGATTATAATTTCTGTTCAGGCAAGTGGCATTTACAATCAAGTTCCCAGGTATTAAGTTTCACAACTCAATTGCATTTGTTTATACAATCTCTCAGGTATGTGTTGCTGTATATTCTCTTTCTTTTCTGGGCAAAAGGTTTGGAAATCTCCAAGAAAAGTGTAGTTACATAACGAAACTATATAATTATAGCCCAAGTAAATCAAGAAAACTTCAGGGAAATTATATCTTAATGAGACCTTTCTTACTGCTAAACCATACTGTTTTGTGGCACCTGAAAGACTGACTGCTTCACTCAGGGATAAGCTAATGAACTCTTAATGCCTGCTTTAAATTGGTTTTTATCATTATATACCACCTAGGATTGTTTCAATGGTTGAGGCGGCTAATAAACTGACTAAATAAATATGCTTCCCCCTTGCAAACCAGGATGTGCTTCTATAAGTGCCAGAAGGAGATAATTGAGATAATACCATTAGGACAAACAACGCTGCTTACTTATCATCTCCTGTGTGAAGTGCCTGTGGGCAAATCTATATAGATCGTCTTCTGTTTACAAGAGGCTGTTTAGCCACCGTTTCCCATCCAAAAAAGTGGACTTGCAACCCAGATTTGAACTTCCCAGGTCAGCCCCCCTCCTCCTTGTCATGTGCCAAACTTTAGGCACTCAGCCACGTGATCGCATGGCTACATTTTACAATGTTTTTGCCGAAAACCAGCACTTTTTGGCAAATCATTGGCTTGCTTAACAAGAGTGGCATTCAATTAATGACCACAGCATTCATTTTACAACTGCGGATTTCTTAATATTTCAGCCTTTGCTTCAATAACATCAGTCTGTAAGTTTGGAGAATGACAGATGCACATCATTTGCAGGAGTGTATAAAAAGGGTATTTATGTATAAAACTAAATCAAAGACATTTAGAAACTGAGTATATTAATGTTTTATTAGCTGGGGATCTAAAACATTTTTTGCTGGGAAAGTTTGCATCAGATTTCACTTAAAAATATATTCTGCATTTTCTTTTGTGCTGCTGAAATTGAACACGGAAACTGACTAGGTGTTCCAGGTTCAGGTGGCAAATTCTGTTGTAAAACAATTCAGTCTTTGTTGTGCTGACTCAGACTTCAAGGCAGATATCCTATTACAAATGTATTTTTCATTTTCCCCCTCTTATAAAAACAGGTGTAGCCTATTCCAAATCACAAAGAAGATTATATCTCTATTCGCTTTATGCAATTACATGGTGTGCCTGAGAGGGATTTTCACAGGGTACTTCTCCACTTGAACTTTTGCTCCTTGGCTGTGATTTCTACCTGTTTTATCAGAGGAGGAGGAGGAGGAGGAGGAGAAGAAGAAGAAGAAGAGGAGGAGGAGGAGGAGGCTAGATATTCATTGTATCAGCACCAGTGAGGAAGCAGACGACTTGTCTTACTCCAGAAAAGATGAAGGCCCCCTTTTCGATTTTCCATCAGACTTTACTTGGGGTGAAGTTCTGCTTTGGCCTGGGCTGAGCTCTTGATGATATCAGATGGTGATATGATCATCAGCTTACCAAACTGTGATATTTTTTCTCCTGCTGTTGTTTCTTTGGCTGAATTACTTTTGTTCTCTCTGAGGAGGACAAAAACAAGAAAAAGGGGTGGTTTTCATGCCATCATCACCTACCAAGGAACAAGGGACTTTTCCTACCTCACCTAAGAAAGAGTAGAAACCGTTTCCATTGGTCGGTTTCCCCCTCTGTTCACACCACCCAGTAGAGAACATAGAGAACACAGACTAGGGTCAGAAGGCACCTTGGAGGCCTTCTAGTCCAAACCCCTACTCGTGCAGGAGACTCTATACCGTTTCAGACAAGTGGTGGACCAGTCCCTTCTTAAAAACCTCCAGTGGTTCTTAACCCCCAGCGGAAGGGAAGGGAGAAGATTGATCTGCACATACAGTAGTGTTGCTTCTGGGCTCTCAGCATTAGGTGTTATTTCATATCCAAGTTATGTTAGAAAACTGTATCCCCCAAGGGCTCAGCCTTTAACTCAATTTCAATAGCTGCTCACCCATAACAACTCTTGATTTAACAGCAGTCTGAATAGAGTCAAAGCACGCCTGGGGGGTTCTACAATCACTAATTTACTGTTAATGAAGAGCCTGGCAATTACCTTCCTCCTTCCCCCTTTGGACTTCTCAGTCCGTAACTGCTGGTTAAATATTCATTTAAGTTTAGCTTGACAGATTGTGTTCTATTGTGGAATACAGTCTCGTTATTAAATACTAACCCAACGGCCATAAATTCCAGCACTGCCCTGAAGAGTGTATAGAGCAGCAGATAATAAATTGTTAATAAACTGTGGCCCAATGTAGAGGGTTATGATGCTGTCAAGCTGAGTTTGGGATGTCTGAAAGAAAATCGGTTTTCAGTAAAGTCTTCCAAGTGTAGAGAAAAACGTGAAACGACCAACGACCACATCCCTCTGCAATAGATCACCATATAGACACTGCTGAGAAATATAATATCTTTTGCTAAAATGTGACAGCTCCTTTGTAAAATAAGAACAGATTGCTATTTAATAATACACCTTTTAGGATTCCTGAAAGAATGCTATGAGCCTCTTTTTCTCCAATGTATCCCTGCTGAGACTTATGCTAACAACACCCTTGTTTCCACTCTGGGGATAAGTATGTGGGACCGATCCCAAGATTCAGACGTTTCTCCTTTGCCTCTTGTTTTGGAAAGAAGGTGTACCCCAGCACTGGGATGGGGCTTGGATGCCCCCCTCCACGAAAATACTAGAACCATCAGGAAGACTTGGCAGACTCCTCAGATGGGGAAGACCAGGAAGGTGAAGCAACATCCTAAGACACAGCCGTGGAAAACCACTTCCATGCTATTGTCAAGAAAATGAACTGGAAGGGATCAGGGAGTCAAGGTTGCCAGGATCTCAGCTTAAGAGACTTCAGTTTTGCTGCTAAATACATTTCTTGGTGTTATTGGTTAAACTGCCTAACTGAAGAGAAGCTCTGATCTTTACAACGATGCTTTGATTAGATCCGTGATGGCGAACCTGTGGCACGCGTGACAGAGGTGGCACGCAGAGTCCTCTGTGGGCATGCGTGCCATCTGCCCAGCTCAGCCAGCTGGTCATTGTGTTTCTGAGGTGCGCATGTGCACCAGCCAGCTGGTTGCTGGGTTTCCGGTGCTCTGGCGCTCACATGCGTGTGAACCAGCATGCGTGTGCCTTCCGGTTTGGCACTCTGTGCCTAAAAAGTTTGCCATCACTGGATTAGATGATGATTAGATAGATGATAGATGGGAGAGAGAGAGAGAAATAGAGATAGAGATTGACAGAGGGAGAGGGAAAGAGATGATATAGATAGAGACAGTGGGGGGGAATATATTGGTAGGGGATGAGGCAAGAACAGGAGCTTACCCTGTCATGCAGTGCTTGGGTCTCAAACCTTCAGTCGACAAGGCCAGTGTCTTAACTGCTAGGCTACCATGCTCATATCTTATTTCTAAATATAGGGGCATTGATGAAAGTTGTGTAATTTTGGAAAGATGCAGTCAATACTCTTTGAAGCTCTCATAATGGTAAACACAGCCCAGCTTCCCTTAAATTTTCACAGAGGAGAGATACAGATGTTACATTCTGTCCTGCCCTGTGTACAGAGACTTCAATGACTTCCTCTTCCCACTTGGGATGGAGTGAAATTTCTCTTTTTACGCAGCGTATATCCTTGTGGTGTTTTCAGTTATTCTGTCTGACGGAAAACAGGAATTCACCCACCCTAAGGCAATCGACAATAAGTCTCAATCTTTCGAAGGGATCCCTTGATAAAAAGAAAAGAAATGAAATGTTGATGTGAACTAATTATCTTTGAATTTCAGACAGTTTGCTCGGGTTCCTAAGTTTTCTCCACAGGCTTGATCACAGCGTCCCTACCAAGTTAGGATACTTGTGTGTATCCTACAAGGCTGAAAGTGTTTTGATTTTGAGACCTTCCCAACCAAATTTCTTGCCCAATGAGGTCTGTGCAAGATCCCTCTTGATGGCTTACTTGACAGGATTCCTTTTGTTCCTTAAAATGCAGCATATTGTATGTATGTATATACAGGTGTGTTCATATTTAGAAAAGATGTTGAGGGGAAAATTTCCCCCAAACATTCTTTTAATTCACTGAAGCAACTTGGAGGACTCCTACTTCTTAGCACAGGGTTGGCAACAGTGGCCCCTTTGGGACCCGTGGACTTCAACTCCCAGAATTCCTGAGCCCGCACGGTTGGCTGCCCAGCCCTGGCTCGGCCTGATTGATCGTGTTCCTCGAAGTCTCAGCCAACCTCAACCAAAACGTACACATTATCCTGCAGGCCTTGGCCATACCTGGTCACCAGGCAAGCCAAGACCTTAGTTCAACGCAAGGATTTTCCCAGCAAGCTCTAGACTTGAATTTCAAAGCTTGGAATTTAAAGCTTGTAATCTTTATTTATTGGCAGCTTCTCTGCTCCCTGTGCTTTCCAAGAAAGGCAAGGAGTAGTGCCAGGATTTTTTTCTCCTGCTCTTCTATCTTCTGCCAATGGGTAGCAGGTTGCTTATTTAAGGGTCAGATGAAAAGTCTCTCTCGCTCAGGGTTCTGTTGCCAACCACGGCCAGCAGGATATCTGTGGAATTCCCACCATGTTACATTACATTAGCTTGCCATCATCTATGACCAACCAAAGGCTCCTGAAGTAGTAAAAAATACCTCAAAGAGGCAATCTCAAATGAAGGACCTGGAGATGTTGCAGTGCATGACTTCTGTGAGGAGTAGAGTACAAGAGAATAACAGAGTTGGAAGGGATCTCAGAGGTTTCTACTCCAGCCCCCTGCCCAAGAAGCACACCGTGTCAGGTGGTATTTCGGTCACATTCCTAAACTCTATTTCAGCTTGCTTTTCCCTTAGCCAGTGTGGGCAATGTTCATTCTTTGGATTCTAAAATCCTGCCCAGGCAAAGAGCGGCTGCAAAACAGAAGGGAGGAAGGAAACCTTTGCTGGGAGATGGAAAAGGTCTCGATGCCTAAGTGCAAGCAAAGCTCCACCTCTTTCTGTAAGTGTCACAGGTGTGATGTTCCTAAATAGGGACCAGGCTTTGATTGTGTGGTCCCCCTTAGCTCAACTGGACCCCATCGCATCTTCCAGCGCAAGTGGGGGTTGCATGACAAGCTGATCCATCCTTTAAACATTTTAGCACCAAAGTCAATGCAGAAGCTTTTTACTAAGGTAGGAAGGAGGGAACTAATTTTAGCAAGTAGGTTTATTTCAGGTCTTCACAGATAGTTATTGCATTAACTATTTTAACATATCTTGGTGGGAGAGAGAAAGGAGTGGGTTGTTTTTCAAGGAAACGTAAAATCTCCAAGTCTAATTCTCTGCCTCCATTAGAGCTCCATTAGCAACTGACAGAATCTAAAGCCTCTTTCTGTTCAGACCAAGAACAACAAAAAGAGCCATCCTTTGCTCCGGTTCAAAGTGATCTCCTTTGATTCTGGCTTGATTTCTAATGTCTCCATTTTAGAGTAGACTTCCCTTGACAACAGTGGATTTCATTAATGCTTCATCACTTAGAAATGAGACCTGTGGATATCAACCATCTATCAGAGCACAAATCATTCCTCTCTTTCCTTAGAAATATTGTTCAAGTGATAATTTGACTCTTCTTCAGGAGTCTCCTTCATAGAGATGCCCGACTTACGTTCTGAACAATATTGTGGAAGTAGTTTGCCATAACTTTCTTTTAGGGCGTTGTGCTTGTGGTTGTCAATTTCCCAGTAGACCCTGTGACCTCCAAATACTCTGGTTGTTCCACCTGTGAATATTAACTATTCCTGGCCCCATTCAGCCTCGGTGCTCAGACACAGTTGGTCAAGCAGTGTCCTTGCTGTCACTAATGTGTGCCAGATATTATGCTAATTGTGCTAATTTCTTCCAGAAAATCCTTTGCTGTCCTTGTTTCTAACCGAGTGGTCAGAACCACAGAACCAGCCACCTCATGCCTGTCTATTTCTTAAGTACTTTGTTATTAAATGAGAAACCCAAATTCTCCAGCCATGTGATCAAAATCCAGCCAATTGGCAACTGGCATGTATTTATGAAGGTTGTGGTGTCCCCGGGTCATATGATCCTTCCCAGCTGATGAGCAGTATCAGTTGGGGAAGCCAGATTCATTTAATGATCTTGTAAATCAGTGTTTCTCAACCTTGGTAGCTTGAAGATGGGTGGACTTCAACTCCCAGAATCCCCGGATTCTGGGAGTTGAAGTCCACCCATCTTCAAGCTTCCAAGTTTGAGAAACACTGTTATAAATGCACTTAACCATTCAATTCACTTAGCAATTGTGGCAAGAAAGGTTTTAAAATGGGGCGAAAATCCTTTAACCACTGTCTCGCTTAGCCATGGAAATTTGGGGCTCATTTGTGCTCATACATTGAGGATTGTCTGCGCTAGAAAAAAATGAGGCACACATTTTTTATGTACAATCAAATTCCTTGCACCTAATTCCTTAAAGGCTTCCTCGTGTTAGCTTTTTCCTTTATTTTTCTCTTTTTTTAAGAAGTCAGAACTTGCTAACTGCAGAAATCACCCCCTCCTTTTAACCGCGGTTCATTTTCATGACATCGTGGCCTCCATTTCTGATGCTTCTGTTGTCCCATTTCTACCTCAAAGGGAGGGGAGGTTATTACAAGAGCTATGATTGCCTAAATTACAATTTAATTAATGTTGAATTGAGAAACGGCATTAATGAACAAAGCTTTGTGGCACGTCCTTGTGAAAAATCCCTTCCAAGTCATTAAGGGATGTTGTTGCTAAGGATTAAGCCGTGATTTCCTGGCAGCAAGAATGTCACCTTCATCTGGCAGTATTTGAAGAAATGTGTGGCTCGGTTGGGGAGCTTCTGGCACCGAGAAGTCTTCTAGGCCTCGTCCCTCCCATCCCCATTCAACGCCTGGTACATAATAGGCACCCCGTGTGGGAGTCATGTCGAGAAAGCCAGTGGCCGTTTGCCTAAAACAAACAAAATGAGGCTCAAGAAAAGCTCAAAATATTAAGAGGAAATTTTCCTTCTTCTCTTTCTTTCTTTTTTCCCTTCCTTCCTTCCTTCTTTCCTTCCTTTCTTTTCTTCCTTCCTCTCTCTTTTTCTTTCCTTTTCCTTTCCTGTCTCTCTTTTCCTTCCTTCCTTCCTTCCTTCCTTCCTTCCTTCCTTCCTCCTTCCTTCCTTCTTTCTTTTTTTATTTCTTTCTTCCCTTCCTTCCTTTTCTCCCTCCCTCCCTCCCTCCCTCCAGCAGAACATGTACCCTAACAAGCTGCTCATCTGGACACTAGAACATGGAAGACCAAAGTTTTATTCTGCTGATTTCAATCGGCCTGCTCTGCCAGTAGCTCCCTCATTTCTCAGGCAAGGAATTTCACTTCTCTGGCAAGCTGATTCTCCCTTACAAAATGGTTGGCACCAGGGGGAGGACCAGGTGCAAAGATTATGCCCTACGTCTT
This sequence comes from Masticophis lateralis, assembly GCA_030761175.1. Taxonomy (NCBI): domain Eukaryota; kingdom Metazoa; phylum Chordata; class Lepidosauria; order Squamata; family Colubridae; genus Masticophis; species Masticophis lateralis. Next base: position 389,501 of record JAUDYJ010000007.1, on the reverse strand, counting down.
TCAAAAAATATGGCAGCAAGTACCAGGGTGCCAGAGGTGTCACGAAGAAGGCATGAAAAGATTCCCCACCCCTTGGAATGAAAACCTTGCCAGTTTTCATTTATCGTCTCCCTTAAATAATCTGGCATTATAAAACTGCAGGCTTCGGAAGAGTCCCAACTATCGACTCAATGGTGTGTGACTGTCCCATCACAACTGACACTGAACTCAGTGCTTAACGTCACCGCAACAAGATGGCAACCAATGTTGTGAGTCAGCCCCACAGCAAGCAATAACACTTGTCCATGAATTCAGTGATAATAGATGTAGAAGAACCCCAATTGACTTCACACTCCTTTGCTTCACCACTGTGTGACATAACTGATTTTTCCACCTTGCGGAAAGTATCTCAAACTCCTACTCGAAAACTCGGATGGACAGGCACAGACACTCACTCCAGGGAGTTGTAACACTGAGTTAACTCTGGAAGCTCCTGGGAGATAAATCACTGTTGACTTGTGTTCAAATGTTACACCACTGAGCTTTTGTGTGAGGGATGAAAGGAGCGTGAAGCATTTGTGCCTGGTGGCTTGTAAATCTGACCCATGAAAAAATGGTGCAGCCAACTTAGTGAATCATTCCTCTCTGACGCTGGTTCTCCTTGTGTTGGCTTGGCTGTTCAAAGGCAGCCGGTGGAATCTTAACTAGGTCCAGAAAGGACCCAGGGCTGTCAGGCAGAAGATCTAGTGAGGCTGCTTAATGAACCATTCAGACTTCCTTACAAGACCCTTTCACCGAGTGTACCTCTTGGAAGGTGAGACAGATCAAAGGGAAACACTCGGTGTCATACTTGGCAAAACAGAGAACTTGCTCTGATCTAGGGTGAGCCAGAAGGAGCAGAGATTCCAAGCATCCCCAAACAGCCTCTTTGGAGCAACCAGGATGTGTCATTTTTTTCTAACCAAAACATAAATTCAGATTAATTTCATGAACTTGCTCCTTGGAAGCAATTCCTGAAGAATTTCTAAGAAATTCTAAGAATTCCAGAAAGATTTTGTAAGATGAAGTAGAGGGCAGGGAGGGAAAATAATGTGGGAGAAAAAATTCTGAAGAAGATGACTTGGGTCTAAGATGAAGCTCCCAAAATATAGAGGACAACCACTAAAGCTTCCCCCACCCCACCCCAGGATTGTTGAATTGTAATTATTAATAAAAATGGAATGAGAAGATGAATTAATATATGAGAATAATCACAGTACACCTTAGTTGTATATTTATGTGTATATGAAGGTGGAAGATCTCCCAGGCCCTTTCCAATCCTATTATTCTATGGTATTTAACCTCTGAAGAAAACACATATGGAAAAGAAAAGTCTTGTGAAAAAAATATGGTTTGACTTTATGAGGAAAACATAATGTGTAGCTCCTGTTTTGAGGTAATATCTGGTCCTGAATTCACAAAATTGACGGCCAGCGTAATCTCCCAGCGTAATCTCTCCATCTTTGATTCAATTCACTGTAAACAAAGCTGCCAATTCTCCAGTCAGCAAGGGGGGTGGAGGGGGGCTCTAAGAGTGATTGCCCCACTCCGGCCTTCCATGAATCCAATAGAAAAATATAAACCTCTAGTTACAAAGAGTTCAAAACATCTTTCCTTTACAGAATCTAGCAACCACACAGATATATGGACAGGTACACGAATTTCTGTAAAGAACATAGCTTTAAACACAACAGGAATGAACCTGCTGAGTGTCTTGAGAGGTTTATGCACAGATAGAAAAGGTTCCTTCAAAGGATGGTATATTTCAAAATATATAGCCGATGTGCATTCAAAAATCCTGTTTTGGTGAAGATGGCCACAGCGGAGCTGCCTTTGCAAAAAAATTATGCAGTTATTTGTCTCCTTCTTCTCCTGCTTGTTACTCCTACACATCCTCCATCCTACCCACCTGAATCCAGTTTGCTCCTCCTCTTAACTGGTCTGCCTGAGTGAGTCAGAGTCTACCTCCAGCCAAATCCTCCAGGCAATTTCCCCAAGGAGGAAACTTCTCGTATCCTTACCCACGATGACCAAGAGTGCCAATTGAGCCAAGTGCCTTGTACCCCTCCAAGCTGTTTTTGTAGGAGCCGGGAGGAACACCAGCAGAAGACACCACTGCCAGAACAAGCTCCCCTTTCCTCCCATTGACTTCTTACTCATGAGTCAACTTACTGTCTCCTGCGACCTGCTGGATCGACCACTGGCCCATCTCATCCAGCAGCCTGTTGTCAGAGTGGCTAATCAACTATCCAAGGAAACCCAAGAGTCTCCCAGCCGATGACCATCAGAGGTTGTCCCACTGCCATCAAGATTCATGGCCATTGATCCTCCATCAATCTGTCCAATCCTTTGTTGAAGTCATCTATGTTGATAGCCAGGGCCACCTCTTCCTTCAAAGTGTTGGTTCATTTTCCCCTTCTCTCCATAGGATTCCTCTTATTCCTTCCCATCGTTCTATCCCTGTTGACTTCTTTCTCTCCCTATTCATGGGGTGCTCCAGATCAAGCCCATCTGTGCCAAGTCTCTTTTTCTTTCTTTCCGTCTCATATTTCCAATGATAGATTATTTTCATTCAGTTTCCTTCCAGGCACAGATCTGGGCAAACACTTCCTTAGAACCTGTTCTGACCCAGCTTTAGCAAAGCACAAAAAAAACCCCTCTTTATTTGCCTCTTGTGAATTAATGGCATTTACCCACCAAGCAAAAGTCCTGCAAGGAGTTAAATGCAGTAACAGACCTTATCAGTTCCTTGGATTAATTGCAAAGCTGTGAGCTTCCAGCTGAAAAGCTGCAAATTAAGTTCTGGCAAGCAGTCTTTGATTCACATAACACCAGGAGCAAAATCTTCAGAAATACGAACTGTTGTCTCCTACAACCACCACTCCCCTTTCCTTCTATTTATTCCCCAGCCAGGGAGGGGCCATTCAGCGTCCATGTGTGCTTTGCTTCCCGAGTCGACTCCTTGTCCTCCGTTGTTCATCTCTCCTAACAGCTCTGCGCATACGCACATCTGGAACAGGCCCCAGCTGTTCGTCCTCCCCACTTATCTCAGCCTCCAAAGGCAGCTGCCTCTCCGGTGGCTGGGAAATGTCGGATGGCCCCGGCTCTATCTCTGCTTCTGACACAGAGCCTCCATCAGAGCCTTCCTCAGACCCCAGAATAATCCAGAAGAGAGCAGGTTGCCTAGACGTTTTGTGGGGGAAACTTGGCAGACCCAATTCAAACTCACTTTAAAGAAGATGTCCCTTCTGAGACACCATCCCTAACATGGAATTAAAGATGATCTCCCCTAAGCCCTTTGGTAAATTCCAACTCACAAAAGCCCATCTAAAGGACACAACACTTAACCTCACAATTTTACACGATTTTTTATCTTTGACGGTACAAAGATGTTTCAAGTGCAACGGTGAAGCTTCCTATATTGAAGGCAAAGAGCTGGAAAGCTGTCAGAAGACACGAGGGAAGTTGTCAAAAACGGCAGGGAAGGGGGAGCTGGTGTGAAGAAGTAAACCAAGATCCTCCACCGTCACAAAACAGATCCTTTAATCCCAAAACACAGCAGTTCCTTGGGATTTTTTTTTTCTATAATGACATTTTCTGATCTGCCAGTTATAATACAATTCCCAAAAGACCTCAGCTTCCGCTCTGCTCTTATAGGAGAAAGGATAGGAAGCAGGGGTGAAATCCAGCCTATTCTGACAGGTTCTGGAAAACCGGTAGTGGAAATTTTTTAGCAGTTCAGAGAATCGGCAAATACCACCTCTGGCTGGCCCAGAGTGGGGAGGGAATGGAGATTTTTTTTTTTAATTTGATTTATATGCCGCCCTTCTCCGGAGACTCAGGGCGGCTTACAATGCGTTAAGCAATAGCCTTCATACTTTTGTATATTTATATTTATACAAAGTCAGCTTATTGCCCCCACAAACTGGGTCCTCAATTTACCCACCTTAGAAAGGATGGAAGGCTGAGTCGACCTTGAGCCTGGCTAGGATTGAACTCAGAGAAATTACAGGCAGCTGGTGTTAATTGCTGCCTTTAGTAGGAGGCATTAGCCCTCTACGCTACACAGGCTCCTTTTGCAGTATTCTTCCCCTGTCATGCCCACCAAGCCACACCACACCCACCAAACCACGCCCACAGAACCTGTAGTAAAAAATTTGGATTTCACCACTGGTATGAAGGCAATCCTTCCTCTTCCCCCACCCCAGGTACTTGCATTAACATTAACATTTAGACATAAAAAAGCTGGAGAAGAATAATATATGAAAGGGAATCTCGTGGTCATTTCTGTAACAGAGGTGACCAACAAATCCAGTTTAAGTTCCATCTTCCAGTCTTAACTTCTCCTCCTTCTTAACTCCAACTGAGAGTTAAGATTGCAGAAAGAACCATTGCAACTGACTTCCTTCCACAGAAGACCCGTACATGGTGTGGGTCAGAAGGAGGGCTGAGAAGGTGTCTCACATCCTGGACATAAACTATTTCAATGCCTCCCCTCAGGACAGCACCGTAGGGCATTGCATGCCAAAACAACTGGCAAAGAAAAGAGAAAAGCTCTCGCAGAAATAAACTCAGCGTTCCCCACCCGCCAGTAGCCTACTCTTGTGCCATTTTGGTTTGAGAACGTGGGGTTGTCTCTCCACACTTCCCTGTCAAAGAGCTATTTTCCCACAGTTCAATCAAGAGCTGGCGATCCCTGGGGCTTTGCTTTCCTTTGGAGGTCAAAAGGCCACCTTGGAGCAGGCGGAGGGGGAGGATTTCCCATTGGGGGAAGAGCTGAGCTTTACCTGGGTGATGGCAAGTATGCAAGCTGACAGAAGGAAGGGAGAAGTCACAAGCTGGGGACTAGGATGCATTCTTCCCCCGTAGAGTCATTCTTTTAGACCCGAGGGAAGACAACAACAGCCCATCATCCAGTTATGGCTTTGATGAGACTGTAGTCTGCTGGACATTTGGTTGTATATTTCACTTGAATCTTTTGAAAACAGCAGGGATGAATGAGGAATGCCATAAATGTTCTTAGTATTTCCCAGTAAAGGGAGGGAAATGCACACACACACACATTTTGCAGTTGTGCTGAAAAATTGTGAATACACAGCTAGGATAGAACATTAGTTTTGTAATGGAAAATGCTGTGATTGTTGGTTATCTCTCCTTCCTTCCTTCTTTTCCTTCCTTCCTTCCTTCCTTCTTTCTTTTCCTTCCTTCCTTCCTTCCTTCCCTTCTTCCTTCTTGACAAGGAAATAATCTCTGTTTATGAGCATGGAAAAATACCCTGAGGAATCAACCATATTTGCTACACCTTCCAGAAAATTGTGTTTTGGGGGCACAGGGGGGGATCGCAATTCTCATAGACTTTCCTACCACACCCAGGTTACAAAAATCCAGATAATCACCAAAAAAAAATATTAAAGACTTGTCTTAATTTCTTTCAGGATTTTTGCAACGCAGAGATTGGATAAACAAAATATAGTTTGTAATATTCTGTTGATGCTTTCTTCTTTCATTAAGCTCCTGTTGACCAGTCATTTTAAGTAAATATAACCACCATCTTCTTTTTTTTCCCAGATCATTTTTTATTTTAAAACAAAAAAAATAAAAAATAAAAAAAATAAGACATCATTCATTCAATCTTCTGAAGTCGTATCATTGACCTATCATTGAACCTTCCAATTTTCCCAATTATAAGAAATGAAAAATGGAGCCTGATAATTCCTTGAATTCTCCTGCTGAAAATGTAAAATTTCTTCCAGGTACTGCCTTCACCTGTTGCCACCAACCATTAATAATCAGAAAGGTTTAAGTGGGAGGAGAGAGAAAAGAAATGCTGAGCTGTATTTGGACATTTATCATCTTCCAATTCCATAATAATTAACTCTGGTCCATTAGATAGTTACATATGTTATTGTTGACAGTGCTGTACTTTTAAAGAAGAGCTCTCTATTTAATGTGAGATCTATCTGAAATGGAAGAAAGGATCCTCATAGCAGTAACTTGGATTAATTCTTGGATTAATCCAAGTTGGATTAATTCTTTGGCCAAGAGGCATCCAGCCTATCATTTTCCTGAGCTTGGCATTCAACCTTCTGATGCACTCACAGCTCATAATACAGTCCCAGGTAGCTAATCCTCCTGGCTGGTTCTTCTGTTCCAAAAAAACATATTTTATAACATTTAAGCATGATAAAAATACTTATTTTTGGATTAGTCCTCTTAGCAATGACTAGTAATGTCTAGGATTACTTTAATATACTCATGGCTCTCCAGAGGTCCAAGATGAAAGCTTTGGTTGTTACTGCTCAGATGTCTGGTACTCTTCTAAGTAGCATATCACGTTCCTGACTCTAAGGCTCCTTTGGCTTCAGAAAGCATTGGAAGAAATGGTTTGGACCTCACGTTAACTCAGCGCTTGTCTGAATCCCTGCAGTAGCTCAACTGCTCCAGGTGGCCTGCATTGTGAGGTCCGAGCCATTTCATCCAAATTATTTCCTAAGCACGCACAACATATTTTTTTCCTTCTCTGTCAATAGTGCCTAGCTGTTGAGTATATTTTAGTGTGTTTGATTGTGGCTGTTCTGCTTCTCTCGCTAAGCATAACCGATTTTTAACCTTTCATCCTCTTTCAAAAATGTTTTGGGCTACAGCTATGTGCACACATGCAGGAGAACAATTTGGCTTAATTATATTAACTGCCAATAAAACATTATTTGACACCATATTTATCTCTCAATATATTGTGATACCTTTCACCATCTTAAATTGATGTTATTGATGGAAATATTATAGGATCATTGAATTGGAAGGACCCATTTAAGTATTAGTCCACATCCTATTTGAGGTAGTAACCCAGATTAAGGTATCCTAGACAGATTAGCATTTCTTGAACTTGAGGAATCACGCCTCTGGATCATGGGTTCCACTGTCAACTCTCTCTTGTTAGAAAATACTTTTTAAAATGTTGATACCTACCTTCCTGTAACTTCTTTCTTTCTTCCATGACCTTCCCCCTGGAACAAGATAGAACAGATCCCAATCTTTTTCTATCTGACATATTTTCAAGTCTTTGAAGAGTGCTGTAAGATATCCATTGAAACATCCCTGCTTAATGCCAAGATCTTTTGATCTCTTTTCATAAAACTTGTTGTTATTCTCCAGTCTTCTATATTGCACTTCTCTGAACGTGTTCCAATTTCTCTGAATCCTTCCTGAAAGAGGGTAGGCCAAAGTGGTCAGATTATTACTTTAGGAGTCTGATTAATGCAGAACACGGTGGAATAGGTTCTTCCCGTGATACGGAAATTATAGTTCCATTGTCACAATCTAAAATTGCATCTTCCTTCTTTGCAGCTAAATCATATATTCATACTGCTTTTTCACAGAGAAGAGAAGACTATATTCTTCCACAGAGCATTTAATGAAGTGATTTATTATTGTGGTTTGAACAATAATATGGCCATGTTTTTCATGGGCAGCCATGTTCTTCTTTTTTGGTTTAAGATGATTGAGTCCTGTGTTTTTAACCTTATTGTTGTACATCCACCTATAGGAGATGACAGGCTGAGCCCAAGGGAGGAGTCAAATGCATCATCCGCCTCGAGTCCGTGTGCCCACGAGAGATTTAAGTCCAGCCCATCTTGAATTCTGTTGACTCTTATCCTACCATTAGTAGTTCAGATTCTTGTAGAGAGTTTTAGCATACAATAAATCTATGTATTCCTTTGAACTGCCCGAACTCCTGATTACCTGCAGTTGACACTATCAGAATTATATGAGGTGGGAAATATATCAACATGATCTAATAAATAAATAAATCAGACTCATACTCAAATCATACTCAACTACTCTCCCAAAAACCTTTTTACAGGTTTAATCTCCATTCTATATCTGAAGAGTCACAATTTTTTAAAAATGCAAAGTTAAGTGTACTTCTGATCAGTTTTAAGTGTCCTTCTGATCCAAGCCATCTGCAGAACCTCTGGGACAAGTGACACTAATTAGCTGGACAACAGCCAAGGGGCTAGAGTTAAATGCAGATGCCTTTTCTATCTGGTTGAGTACAAAAGGTTGCCTTGTCCTTGAAGGAAGAAAGTCTCGGCCTGGCAGAGTCCTCTGGCCAGCCTTCTCCTGGAGAAGAGCCAGACGCGTAATGAGATGGAGGGATGAGGAAGGCTGCATATCCTGAGAGGGAAAAGCAGCAACAAGATGTCAGAGGACAAGATTTCCTATGTCACAACATCGCCTAAGCAGATCTATTCCTCTAAGTGGTGTAATCCAGTGGCCAGTGATAAAATAAAGGTGAACGGCTAATCCAGCAGCTTCTTATATCTGTAGTGGCAGGAAGAAAGGAATGCCACCAATTATCTCACAATACTCAAGTTAGCCATGGGATCATAGCCACCCATCTCCCAACTACATTGGAAACTGGTTCCACATTCCAGCTAATCTTCAAAGAACATGATGCACCAGAACAAGGCAATTTGCATAACTATCTCAGCCCAGAAAGCCAAGCAATCTCTCTCCAGGTTCAGCTAGTGCTCCAATTTTGATTTTTTTTAATAAAAAAAAAAGTATAGGCTTCCGTAGAAACAAACTGGTTCCTTCATTGCTTCCATTATTTCAAGTTGTCTTTTAACATTGAAAGTTCTTCATGACTTGAGACCAACATGTATACTTTCCTACACATCCATATATTCAAATCTTTATTGGGGCAAGGTGTCAAATTCTCTCCATGTTGCACAACACCTACATGGATTTTGGAGACAATCAAGCTAGTTGTTTTTTGCCTTTTAATCAATATATTGCATAGACAAATGAAATATTTATGCTGGTTTTAGATCCTGCTCTCTTAAGCCACTATGATCAATATTATGTTTACTATAAAATAAATAAATCAAAATTTAAGACTTTTGATTTCAGCATTATATCCTTAAACTATTGAACTTTATTGCAAAAAGTTTTAGAAATTTCTAAAACATTCCTATAAAGGCAACAACAATAAAAATGTGTGGACTTCAATTCTCAGAATTCAGAATTCCCCAGCCAGCATGTTTTTGGGTTTTAAGAAAGCAATTAAAACTTGATTGTTTCTTGAGAAATGATTTGATTTCTCTTATCAAATCATTATGAAGGCTGCAGAACTTCCTCCTGGTCCCATGGTTCTTCTCACATCTCCACTTTGATCTGGTAGGCCATATAAATAAAAGCACAAGCAAGAAAAGTTGCACGGAGTGTCTGAACATGTGTGATACCTCTTATTCCTTAATACTAAGTACTCAGTTCTAAGGAGGAGGAGGAGGAGGAGGAGGAGGAGGAGGAGGAAAAGGGGAAAGGGAAAGGAGAAAGGAGAAAGAGAAAGGAGAAGAATGGTTGTGTTAAGTTAGAAGGAAACATGACAAGCCTTTTGAAGGAGGAAATTAGAGCTAGATCATAGAGACAAGGAAATTTTCCCTTTGCTTTTGACTCCATCCAAAGCTAGGCATATAGCAAAATAAGCGCTGCTTATATTTCAGCAAAACAGGAACATTATTGGACTCACTAGGAATAGGAGAATAAGCCCTAACAATCCCACTTCCTCCTCTGAATGATCAAAGAAAGCAGTTTAAAGTCCAGGAATGATGAAGTGAAAAGACAATAATTTCGGAAGACAATTGAGAAATGAATCAACCAACCCAGCAAATGAAAGTCTATTCCAGAGCTAATGGAATGAATGGGAGTTTCCAGAGAAGAAATTAGATGGAGGAAGAGCTTTAGGCTTTTGAACGTCATCCTGGATCCAATATCGACTCCTTACTTAGCTACCTAATGGACTCAAATGTTAAAGAGAGAAGGAAATAAACATTTGTCTCTTTGGGTAGCTAACTGGGAGGTTTAATGTCTTTCTCCCTAGAGAACCAATAAGTGGATGCAATTACTTGTTAACAGTGAAAGATTGGGAATGGAAAGACTTTATTCTTGATCTAACCCTTGCTGAATGCTCTGAAACTATCTTCTCAGCACAAGACCAAGCAGCGTTTTGAGGAACGTTATTTACATAAAAACAAATCTTGTGGCTTTTCTGTTGCTATCCATTCAGATCTCTGCTTCTCAAATGGGTTGGGTTGGGGGGGGTTGGGAAAAATTTTGAACTGCCAGCTGGCTGTCAACCACAGCTGGCACAGTGACGTGGCTCTCCCCAGTTCCCAGGGTGACAATATTATAATATGCAAACATTACAAGGTGGGACATAGCAGCTCCCTGAATGAGATTTTTGCAAGAACAGACTGAAAACATTTGTAAAACAATGAGTCCATTCCCAGACCAGATGTCACCTGAGCAAGCAACCTTAGACTACCTCTTGTAGCAAGTGCAGATGCAAATAATACACTTAAAAAGACGGCCGGAGGGTTGTTTGAGTGGCAGACTGGACTGGCAGGGAGGCAGGATTCGGTTATATTCATTGTGACGCATTCACGCAGGATGGAACAGGATGGGGATTATCTGAACCGCTTTTGTTATCTCTCCTTCAGGAGGCAGAAGAGGAGGAAAAATACAGTTCTGGATAACAGACACGGAGGTTCCTGGGGACAGCAGAGCAGAAGAGAAAGAAGCAAGAAAATCACAAAATGCAAAGGCCTGGCAACTGTGGCAAAAGAAAGCAATGGTAGTAGCCTTGATGAAATCTCAAAACATCTGAACGCCATGGGCATTGACAACATCACTATAAGTCATTTACAAAAGGCAGCTCTGCTCGGAACAGCTCGCAACCTTTAATTTTATTAAACAACACCCGCCCATCACAGGTTCTTGGAAAGATGGGCAAAAATACCACTTTGAGTCTAAACATCTGCCTGACTCTGTAATCAACCATAAGAATAGAATAGAATAGAATAGAATAGAATAGAATAGAATAGAATAGAATAGAATAGAATAGAATAGAATAGAATAGAATAGAACAGAACAGAACAGAACAGAACAGAACAGAATAGAATAGAATAGAATAGAATAGAATAGAATTCTTTATTGGCCAATAAATAAATGAAGAAATAAAGAAATAAAGAATAGCATAGGATTAAATTTTGTATACCTTACATTCCCGAACTTGCAGGAAGTCACCAAAATTTAAATAAGATTGTTTATAGTCAACTGTTGTGTCAGGTACAAAAACAGAGACGAAAACAAGAAGTTTCTCCACCTGGCTCTTTTCAATGCATTACCTAAAAGACTGGAGAGGAGGCAATTGTTTGTCTTGTCTCTAAAATGCCGGGCAACTTAAAACCAATTTTTCTCATCCACTTAGAGAAATAGAAAGGAACGTTAAGAGTCCCAGAACACAAATTCAGTGTTTTGCTTCTCTCTTGAAACGCCAGGCCCTCATTTCTTCCCTGCGGCCTGTTTCCCAGCCCCCTTGATTGATAGCAACGGTAAGTCCGGCCAAGCGTCAGGACTCCAGTGAAATGCAGCTTTTAAATTAAGGGCTGAAAAGCACTTTTCTTCTGCTCTGGAAACATTTCCAAGCTGTAAAAAAGATGTGCGTGAGCTGGGGAGGTGCTGCCATCTGGGCCTGGGCCTGCACTAGAATTCCCAGAGCTTCCCCTGCCCCTGAGGCACCCTGTGCTCTGCTTAATGACCTGTGGGGTCCATTTAATGACTGCAATGGGAGGAAGGATTGGAGTCATTAAGCGAGGTAATCACCTTGCTTAAGGACCACTATGACTTGCAGCCGTAATGGGCAGGGTCCATTACGGTTATAAACTGAAAACTACCCGTAATGTGAATGAATGAACCTGGGATTTTATGGAGATTACAGCTTTCTAACATATCATGCATTAGATGCAAGTAGTTAAATACATCATATGCGTTATATCACACTAAAAAACTGAGAATCACCGTAAGGCCAGAAGTGAGCATTAAGAACTGCGGTCAACACAACATAAACCGCAGAGAACGGCTTGGCTTGAAATCCCACAGGGTGGCTGTTTTTACAGAGGTGCCCTTAGCCGCATTGGCTCCACAATGAACCAGACTCTCTAGAAGAAAAGTAAGTGAAACCATCAGCAAAGCAAGTTTATGCACCCATCCCCACCATTTCTCCAGACTTATTTCATCCAAGTGGCTGAAATCTATGCCTGTGTTAATGGGGTGTCCTAGTTGGGTTGTTATATCTGGGCCAGACAGGAGCTGGGAGACCATGTACTAGTATCACCTCAGCCAGTGGGTGCCCTTGGACAAGAGCCAGCATAGGGTAGTGGAGCCCAGGGGTTAATCTGCAAAACTAGGAATCGGGAGACCCAAGTCTGGTTCCTGGGGCCAGTCTCTCTTCCTGTTGGAGAACATCTGCCTGCCAACAGATGATGACCTGCAATCTTCAATGAAGAGTCCTTCGTCCTGCAGCAAATGAAAGGATGTCTGTATATTCATTCTGACACCACACAAATTTAATATTGGCCAACACCGTTCGTGAAAGCTTCTCGTATGAAACCTTATTCACGGGACCATTTTAAATGTGACAATAACGCTGTTGGACACAAATTGTGTTGACAGGTTTCATACTCTCTAAAGCTGTGTTTGCGTTTAATATAATTACAGGTCCGTGTGGTCTCAATACAAAGGTGTTTCTATCCCAAATGTGTATTTGGAGATTATAGCATATCATGACTGAATATAAAATTGCAACCAAACAGGCAGGAGTGATACACATTTGATCAGCTTATATAGCCACTTTGGGCAGTAAACACAGGATTTAAACAATTAAAATAATAAATAATAGCAATAAAAACGATAACACAATAATAACACCCTGGCTCCTGAGGGCAATTAAATTCAAACCACATAATCACAGTCAGGTTAATGCTGGAAATGAGGGTGATCTATAAACCGTTGCATTTCCTGGCATCGGTAAGATCTTAGTGGCTTAATCTGATCTGTTAAGAAGCCTCAGAGGAAGTTTAGAAAGCCTTACTCCTTCTGGAAATCCAAACCGAAGTTGTAAAATTAAAGCAGAGCTGCTCCAGCTTTAATGATATCAAGATCACATTTCGCTGTATAATTCAGTCTAGGGCTGCTAGATTTCTGCTACAGAATTCAGCTGCCACTAGGGGGCAGCAGAGTTTATAGAAAAACTGTAGATTTTTTTTCTAGATTTCTGCCATCTAGTGGCTATGCGGATTTATGCTACCCACTTCTGATAGCCAGGAACAAAGACAAAAATGCACTGCAATCTGTCAGCAATCTGAGCATAATCCAGAAAGTAAGAATTAAAGAAAAGGCAACGATAGGCCGCTTTTACTACTGGTTCTCAAGAACCGGACAGAACCAGGAGCAACCCACCAAAATGCCCATTGCTAAGTGAGACATTCCTTGAGTTTTGCCCCATTTTGTGCCACCGTTATTAAATGAAGCACTGTAGCAGTTCAAATAGTAACCCAGCTGTTAAGTGAATCCAGTTTCCCTCACTGACTTCTCGGAAGGTGGCAGAAGGTGACCACGTGACCCCAGGACACTGCAACCATCATCAATACAGGCCAATGCATGTCGAGCATCTGAGTTCTGAGCAGGCTTTTTTCAGGGCCTTTAGTGCTTCAGGCAGTCACTAAACAAACGGTTGTACTACTTGCAATGCTTTTCCCTCATTCAGATTATGCTTTCTACTCCCCTACAATGGGTTTCCACAGACCTTTTCAGCTCTTTTGTCTCTTCTCCAATCCTTACTTACTATACAGCCAGCTAGATATACAGTACCCACCCAGGCTAAGCCCAACGGAGAAGGACTCCGTTCCACCTACGTGGCCACCGACCGACATGAACGAGGGTCTTATAATCAAAGAATTGAGTGCTGTATCTAAAATATCAATCTGTAATGTTTTAAAATAACTTTTAAAAATAGTTTTTTAAAATAATTTTTAGGCATGGGGTTAATTCCAATTGCCAACAATGGTCATTATGCCCTGTTCATTATTTGTTCCCCTCAATTTAAAATTCTCCCTTTAAAGATCTGACTTTCTTAATTCAGCATGCAAAAGCAAAGATGAGAATCTTAAAGAGTCTTTGGGGAACGACTAAGGTTCCCTTCTCTGGGCTGCATGAATCAATGTCTACTGTACCTATGGCAAAGGAAGGAATGTGGGTGTGCGTGTGTATCAGAAGTTCCAGCAGGTTCTGACCAGTTCTGGAGATCCGATAGCGGAAATTTTGAGTAGTTTGGAGAACCAGTAGTCAAAATTCTGACTGGCCCTGCCCCCATCTATTCTCTGCCTCCCGAGTCCCAGCTAATCAGGAGGAAATGGGGATTTTGCAGTCTCCTTCCCCTGCCATGCCCACCAAGCCATGCCATGCCCACCAAGTCACACCCACAGGACCGGTAGTAAAAAAATTTGATTATATCAAGATTTTTAAGATGATATATTGAGAGAATTAGCAAAGATACCTGAAGATAAGGTTTTCTGGAAAAAGAATACTTTGGGAATTTTTGTAATATTGAGAGTGGATCTGAGGAAAAAAGAGGGGATGACAAGTGGGGATGAAATAAACCAAAGAAGAAAGCCTAGAAAAAGTCTGGTATTAGAAGACAAATTACTGTAATATGGCAATAGATGGCAGTAAGGAGTGGGGTTGTGTGCAGCTTGGTTGCCATCTAGTGGCCACTCAAATTTTGGCAGCCCAAATATGGAAGCCCAAGTGCCATTGCTTTTCTCCAAGATCTCATGATAACCTTTATAGGGATGTCCCTTCCTTTTACTCCCAACTCTGCAAGGCAGAACAGAAGGAGAGGAAACGCTTGGGCCAAGGTCACAGAGTGAATTTCTAACGCCATTGTCTTATACCAACAGAACCCCTCTACTTGTTTCTCAACCTTTCCCATCTAATGACATGAAACCAGAATAGAAAATGACAAAATGGGTGTCTGTGCAAAATAGGATACTGCTATTTTCAGCAAGGTGCCCTTGCACAGTGTATCTTGCATTCTAAAGAAAATCTTGCAGTTTTTCTCTCTGAAAAATAAATAAAATAGCTCACACTTAATAACCTGGATCCGCAGCAATCCCTGGTGCCCACCCTAAGTTTTCGATTTTGCTTGTGAGATGAGCAAGGAGCACGCTAAAATTAGCAAATTCATTTTCTACTCTTCTTTCCGTCTTCCTTCTGTATTATTATGTTATCATATTTCATATATATTAGAAATTATTCAGTTCCCTAGTATTTTATTTGTAGGAATACAGCATAGTCCAATCATGTTTTCTATTAAGTTAGAACAAAATGTAGAAAGAGGGACTTAATACAATATAAAGTTATATCACATCATACACACACACTGCAGCTGCTCACAGATTTTATTATTGTATTTTTCCAATTCTGAGCCTTCTTGCCTCTAAAGGAAACCTCTACAGTTTTTACTCTAAGCAATTCTGCATGAGAGTCATTGCAGTACAGATTGTGAAATTAAAGAAGCTACCGTAGTTTAAGGGGGATTTCTTGGGGTCCCCTTCATTTAGGCTCAGCTTTCCCACTCCTCAATTATCAGAGTATCTCCGAAATCAGACCCCACAACACCCCATTTAAGTAGGGAGTCTCTCAGCTTTGCCCACCTGTAGAATTGCATGCAATTTCAAGGAGAGATTCGAAGGAAGCAAGGTCTGAATTGCTCTGGAAACTTGAAAATGTCTATTAGGTTTTAGCCTGCATAAGAGTTTGAAGGTTTGCACTCTTTACAAAAGAACAAATGAGGCTTAGATGGTCCATGAATTAAAATCCAAGTAAGGGAAACATTCAAGGAATTTGCATTTTCCCTTCGAAGGATGAACGCTCCTGTGTCTTTGCCTCACTGTACAACTTAGGCTTCTAGCAAAAGCCATTAATTGGGGCTAAGGGTCAAAAAAACCCCAAGATGGCAGCTGAAGCTGAAGCCCCTCCCCTTTTGCATGCCCAATGCTTGCACAAATAGGGGAGGGTCTAGTCACATGCTTGTGACTGCCACCCTGTTTTCTTCTATTCCCCCAGTGGACCTCTTCATATGCTCTCTTATTCATGAATGATGAGAAGAGAACTGAGATGCCTCCCTAAAAGTTACTCCTGAAGTTACTCAGAGAGACGGATTCCAAAGCCAACGTTTTTTGTTACGATCGCTCAGAGAATTAAATACTATTTTTCCACTGCGCTTCCTCCCTCAATTGCTTTTCCTGGCATGAGTTCCTGTATTTTCCAGTTACAAGTTCTTCAGTAAAGCATAACACAATTTCTATCTGAAAAGGTTCAAAACTTCTGTGTCGTAAACTAATCAACAGCTGTTGGCTGCCAGAGCTCAGTACCGGATCCTGATACGGCTGATAGAGGACTATTCTGAAGGGGATTAGAAAGGGGGATGAATCCGAAAGGGTTAAAAGTCTGACTTTTCCAGCAAATTGTTCCAAGATTTCTCAGCTGAATTTTGGTCATCGTTCATTGGATGAAGCATCTCTGATGATCCCCATGCATGGCCACTCTTGTCATCCTGATTCCAGCCAGAAGAAAGCTTAGGTTGAATAGGTTAGTTTCACAGATGTTACAGTTGCAAAGTTTCTGTTGAGGATGTTCAGGCATTAATGTTTATCTATTTAGAAAAGGGGGGATTTTCTTAATTGTTAAGCCGTATAATTGGCTTGCAATGCCATTCGATGGATATTTGTTTAGAAGTAAACCCTACTATGCATAGGAAATATGCCTGGCTTTGAAATTTATTTTGGTGAGTTTTGATGGCCAAAATAAGAATACGGTAGCAAAAAAGCCAGAGATTACTCCTGCCTCATTATTGAACAAGACAATGGTGACCATGGGAAGAGATGGAGGTGAATGGATTAAATAAAAAATATATCAGAAGGAACACCATTCTAAAAACCCACCTCCTCTGGAAGAGTGTCCATGTTGCACACTTATTAAAAAGGAGTGAACCTTTGCATTTCTGCCATTTTGCCATGTTTGACACCATGGATGCTGCTGATAAAAGACCCACCTAAATTTAGATTCTGTGCTGATGGCTACTGAACTTACATCTTCTAATTTTACACCAGTGATGGGGACCGTCTCAGGAACCCACCAAAAATACAGCAACAGAAAGTTACCTCTTTGATTTCCAGAAGCTGACCAAGCTCTGTGGTCTGGAGCAGATTGCTTTCCTCTCTGTCTGCTTTAGCTCATTTCTAAAAGGTTCCCTGGAATCAAAAACATCTGGCTAATTCATTCGTCCAGTTCTTAGACAAAGCGAAAATTAGTCTTCAAAAGTAAATCTCAGATAGGATAATAGGGAGCCACCTGACACCTAACGTTCTGAAGCCTGGTAGCTGATGGTTCTGAAGCCAGAGTCGGTGCCCACATTCACATACTGTGACAAACCATGATTGCTGTTATTGTTGTTTGAACCAGGATTCCACCTCAATACTTCCACAGAATTCTAAGCCATAGTCCAACTAACCACATCTTGGCTAAAAGAATCGGTCATTACCTCATGCTGAGATCTGGAGCCTATCAGAAGGCAATGAAAAAAAGAGGGAGGGAGGGGAGAATTCCTATTTCAACCTCTCTTGCCAATCTCAAAAATAAGTCTAGCTACTTGTCAGCATCCAGCTTGCAAACTTAACACTGGAGAGGTCTTCTCAAAGAAAAAGAAAGAAAAAAACCAAGCTCTGAAACTCCTCAGCCTCACCACTGAGCCTAAAGGATTTGTCATTCTGTTTCCAGGACCAGATGTTTCCACATCAGCCCACATCCCAGCCAATTCTCAAACCTCTAAAAGAGCAGAGGACATGTCAAAGTCACCAATGAAAAGAAAGGCTACCAGATCTGGACTAAAAAGAGGACAGCCAAGAGGTATGTTCTGCATCTCCCTGGTGTCACCTACTGGTTGTCTGAAGTCTTACAACTCAGTTCCAGTAGCTCGATACTTTATAATGTCCAATTCTCTAACAAAATTATTGTTCATGGAAGCTAAAGTCTTGTAAAGGTATCACTTTGGTCAATGGACTGCTTCACAGCTAAGAAGAGGTAGACCTCCAAATCCTATCCAGGCGTTCACTTTAATGCTTCTTTTGAATTTCCCTTCCAAATACAGTTGCCTGTTCAAACGGTTAAGAACTGTCAGGTGCACATTTTAGTTCCTCAAAAATATTAAGATATATTGCCCATAATGTGCATTTTGCTCATAAAGACTAAGCTGTCAGACCTGAACGGTCCAAGGAAGTATAGGTGCATATCATAAATGAGTATAATTTGACAAAAGAAGAAAATTAACTACACACACAAATTCTTTCAGATGTCCCAGCGAAGATGTCCATTTCTACTTGAAAGTGAGGATTTTATAGATGTTGTTAAACAGAACAATACAAAACAGAGTTGGAAGAGACTTTGGAGGCCTTCTAGTCCAACCCCTGCTCCAGCAGGAGACCCTAAACCATTCCGGATAAATGTTTGCCCAATCTCTTCTTAAGAACCTCCAGTATTGATTGGAGCATCTACAATTCAAGAAGGCAACTTCTGTTCCACTGGTTGATTGTTCTCACTGTCAGGAAAATTCTCCTTCATTCTAGGTTGCTTCTCTCTTTAATTTTTAAGCTACTGGACAGTTCAAAACTGACATGGCATCCTTTCAGCTCTTTGGTCCCAGCAATATTAAAAAAAACATATATTCTCCCATTGGTGATTCTCACTGTATATTTTTTTGTCCCAACTTAATACCCAACTTCCTGGTGTTTTAATAAATAAATCTGGACATTCATTTTGCCTTCAAAAAGTCCAACAACTTCATTTCTTTCCTGATCTGAATTAAAAGGTTTGTTTCTGTTTTGTCTGCAGGGCACACCTGTCCAGGGAAAGTATTTTTCAGTTTGAAGCCTAATCATGCTATGCATCTTTATATCTCAACTCACAGAACATTAGAGATGGAGAAAGAATAAATTAGCTAATCATTCAAAGCTTGGTTCAGTTTTAGTGACCCATGGAAAAATTTCCTCTATCTTAGAACAACTTCTTTGGTAGAAAGGTCAGCCATACAGAAAAGACACATTTATTAACTATATTGTGCTCCGAGAGTTCCCCAAAGAGAGAAGATCTTTACATAACCCCTTTTTTTGCAATCAGCTGTCAACAAGGAGACTCAACTCATACATTTTCTGGGTTTGCAGACAACATTCGATCATAAGACAAATGGATAGGAAGGATTCATACAATATGCTAACAGAGAGAGGGGGGAGGGAGGGAGGGAGAGAGAGGGAGAGACTATCCTGATTAAGTTTAACATTAATCACATTTTGTAAAGGAAAACTTTCACTGAGTTGGTCAAGAATGTTGGGTGAACACAGATGCTGCTTAAATCTGAAGGCTACTTCTTACTTCTCAAGAAATTGATTTCTCTTGTGCTTCTTCTGTGGTCCAGGAAGCTCAGCCATGAGCTGAGCATCAAGAAAGCTTCCGACTATGTTCTATATGATGTAAGAAGAAAGGTAGCCAGTTCCTCCCAGTTGACAGAAATATCAGTTATCACCACAGCCTGATTCATTATCCATTAGCAGAATTTATTAGATTAACATGGGATTGGGTGGTCCATTAATCAAACTACTACCATTTTGTTTGTATTTATGAAATATGGGGGGAGGGCAGTTTTAAGACGCTGAGCTTGTCAGCTGAAAAGCTGGCAGCCTGGGTTCAAGACCCAAGGACCACGCAATGGGGTGAGCTCCCCTTCCTTGCTCTGGCTCCTGTCCATCTAGCAGTCTGAAAGCATGCAAATGTGAGTAGATAAAAAGATACCATTTCGGTGGGATGGTAACAGTGATCCATGAACCTTGGTGTATAATCATGCTGGCTACATGACCACAGAAATGTCTTTGGACAATGGTAGTACCCTCAGCTAGGAAACAGAGGCGGGCACCATCCCCAAGAGTCGGACAGGACTTGACAGGTGAAATCCTTACCTTTACTTTATGAAATGTGTACACTGCTTTAGTCTTGGTGGACTCTAATCAGAGTACTCAGTTATACAGCCCATCCCTCCTTTGAGTTCGTTGGCTATCATGTTAAGACAGAACACAAACATCTGTTTGTTACATTCTGTAATTGAGTTTAGGACATTTTGTGTGCCCAACCCTTCTCTTAATTCCCATTAAGAGTCATCCATCTCTTACAGCCACACATCTTCCATGTATGGAGGTACCATGTCCTCTCCTTTGAACGTCTGAAGGATGAAGCTCAACTTAACTTTGCGTTTCTATGCATAAGATACTTAATTTCAGAATAAATAAGGCAATCAAAATGATAAACAGTTCAGGGACACGTATACTACTAATGCCTGCAACATTTGTAGTACAGTGTTGATTAGCAACTTGAAATGTCAAATAATTTTGCCTCGGAGGACTTTTATTTGTTTAGCTTTTACAGTTATAATCAAAGAGAAGTCAGCTGTTTAGAACATATGGCATGCTTCTCTGATTTTTATCTAAGCATAATTTAATTCGGGCTTAAATTCAATAAACACTCTATATGTTTTTCAAGGTTTTTTTTTCTAGATCCAGAAAATGTAAACAATTAAATTACAGATTTTTATCTCACAATGTTCAGGCTATTAGTCATTCAAGCAACGACTGCAGGATTTATGTAGGATTAAGAAAAGTGGAATTCTTTGTATGTTTTAGCCTCCAGGCCCCTAATCATCTTTGTCGCTCTTCTGTGCACTCTTTCTTATACCATGGTGAAGCAAAACCGGACGCTGTATTCCAAATGTGGCCTCACCAAGACATTGTAAAGTGGTAATTAACATGTATTTACTCTCACTCAGAACTCTGCTAACCATCTTCCCAGAGACACCAAACAAAATAGTCTTCCAATAGGGGTGTTCTTTTTGTTGTTTTTCACTTGTTATTCTTTCCTTTCTACAAGGGGAAAACAATGGCGTTCTACCAATTGTCAGGAACTAATGAAAACTTTACACACATCTTTAAAAAATTACACAGCCTCCAATAAGTACATCAGATCCATATTTTAATATTGATCCAATTATATACCTCTCCAAAATGTCCCATGTTCAGCATTTCCTCAAAATACTTAGTATTTTCAACATTCTTTTCCTTGGACATTAACATCTCTTGCATGTCTTTTGATTTCACTCCCACACAGACTGAGTTATGCATAAAAAGGGAGGACAGGAAGCTAATAATTTTTTTTTAATGGCTCATTGAATAAGTCAGGCCCAAGTTCTCATTCGAGGCACAAATGACCAGACTCAAATCATCCAATTTTGGACATTTTATGTGAAGACCCAGCAACCTGCAGAAAGGGCTCCTGCCGGCAAAGACTGAAGGAAAGAGGAGGAGGAGGAGGAGGTGTGGGGGGGCCTGGATGGAGGTAGTTCCAGAGGCTTGGATGGACACGTGCTTGGAAAACCTGAAAAGCTTTCAGGTTACAGGCAGAACGCCATGAAGAAAATCTATCTCTGTGTCGAGAAAAGAGCCTGATGGCACATAATCAATCAATTAATCAAAATACTCCTTCCAGAGTTCTCTCCCTTCAGCTTCACCTCAGGTCAGTTTTATTTTTAACTCCATTAAATGTGCCAGAAGCTCCTTGTTGAGTCCTTGTCACTTTCTTCCAAAATAACTTTGCCTTTCTTAACTGTGTCTCTCGCTCTTTCAATTTCTTTCTCTTTTTTTGGCAGCTGTACACAGCAGTGGTGGGTGGCCCCCGGTTCACACCGGTTCTATGGAACCGGTAGTAAAACCGGCAGGAGGCTCCGCCCACCGACCCCGACGTCACCAAAACGCTTCTGCGTATGCACAGAAGAGCGTGCGCGAGCGAGCGGAGCAAGAGTGCACGTGTGACCCTGCTGCAAACCGGTAGTAAAGGTAAGTAGAACCCACCCCTGGTACACAGCATGTGGAGGCTTTTAAAAAGAGACTGGACAACGATTTGTTTGAAATGATGTAGGGTTTCTCTGCCTGAGCAGGGGGTTGGACCAGAAGACCTTTAAGATCCCTTCCAACTCTGTTATTCTGTTATTAAAGTTTTTTTGCAGTAGAGAAAGGACCCACAAATACCTTGTTGTTCCCTTCAAATGGCATGCCACCAAATACTGAAATTGCTTTTTCTTTTTTCCTCCTATAAAAGAGCTATCAGAGCTATTTAATTAGCCTGTGTTGGGCTGAGTCAACAGGGCTTAATCCTACCCTACCAAAGCATGTACAGTTTCTCTCCTGATGCCCTTGTTCTACTTCTTTGTTGCCAAAAAGCCACCACTCCATTGGCCCAGCATATTCCTTTTCCTAGAAGCCCTTCATTGAAACAGCCCCTTCCTCTAAAACATCTTTTGTCTTCGGAAATCTTGAGCCAGAACCCAGAGTTGATAAGATCTCTTCAAAGCTTACCATCAATATCCATTTCTGAATTGCTACAAACCAGGCCAGTGAGAAAAATAATATGTTAGCAGCTGGAAACACTGAACGGTAGAAGAGCGTTTAAGGTAACTTGAGCACTTACGTTGGACCCAAATATCCAGATACTGAAACTGAACTACAGTAAATACAGTTCCAATAAGTTACATAATTATTTCAATAATAGTAACAACAACAACAACATTTTTACTCTTATGGGATGCTTTTCCACCCTTTCTCTGTTTCAATGAGCACAGATACAAGGCAGTAAAGAAAGTTCTGTTTGACTCTCAAAGCCAATCTCTCAGAAGGAATCCTTGTTTCAAAGATTATTCACACTACAAAACAATAAAAATACACACCTGCAAAAAAAAAAAATCAGTATGCTGGGAAATAAGTGATTCTCCTATGACTGTGGGAAAGCAGAAGAGCCTTTGGTCGTCAATCGCTGGTCCAGGGATTCTCAATTTTGAGAACTTTAAGATGTATGGACTTCAATTCCCAGAATTCTCCAGCCAGCAATGAGGCTTCTCTGGCCAATGAAGGATCGACGTGGGTCAGGAATGGACCAAAGGGAAGGACTGGATATTGCTGCAGGACATGGCTGAGTTGGCGGCTATGGTAATTGCCCACCCCATTGCTATTAGATTTTGCAAAATTGGGATTTTCCCCAGGGGTGGGTTCTAAAATTTTTGACTACCGGTTCTATGGGCGTGGCTTATTTTGTGGGCATGGCTTGATGGTCATGTGACAATTCTTTAGGATTTAGCAGAGGCACTGGTCTACCAGGCTTTTAACTGCTTGCAGAGCTGTACCAGTCTACTCATTTATTTTTGCAGACACTGGTCTACTCATGTACTTTTGCAAGCACTGGTCTACTCATTTGTTTTTGGAGGCAATGGTCTACCCATTTGTTTTTGCAAGCAGTGGTCTACTCATTTATTTTTGCAAGCAGTGGTCTACCCATTTATTTTTGCAAGCACTAGTCTACTCATGTATTTTTGCAGGCACCAGTCTACCACCAAACTGCCTTTTACCACTGATCAGCTGTAGGGCGGCTCTTTGAAGCCCCGTGGCAAGAGTTTAAACAGTTTTTTTCCTTATAGCCCATCAGCTGGGACTCAGGAGGCAGCAATAGATTGGGGGTGGGGCCAAATAAAAGGTAAGAATAACGTGGGGGAGGGTGGAAGGACAGGGGGACAGAACCAGTTTGGTGACAGCATATTGTCACCGCTACCAGCTCGGCAGAACCAGGCAGAACCGGGAGGAACCCACCACTGATTTCCCCCCTGAAGTCACATAATCGAAAAATACTTGCTTGTTCATGTTCTTTGGGAGTTTAGAGTCAAACCTGCCATTGATCCAGGCAATTCAGAGAAATTTAAAAAAAAAGTAGCAATAAAATTTTCTTGCCAGGTTTCAAACCAGCCACATACTATTTACCAGGCAAGAATTATAGTCATTGTGGTATTATAGCATTCGTGATAAAGGAGAGATTTAAGACATTAGAAAGGAACAGGAAGTTATTTGTACCGGTTGCAGATGCACTTTGATGCATATACATTCAAACAGACATAGCAATCTATGTGCATAGATTAAGACATATATACAAACACCTATAGGTGTGTAAATGGCCAAGGAAAATCCTCCAGCGAAATGGAAGCAATCGTCAACAACGTTTGCAGACCGACAAGGCAAGGAGGGCACAGTAGCAAGGGAAGGATCTGGTGAAGAGTGCCTGGCAGTCTGCTTCCGAGAGTGCACATCTCCAAACAACTGCTAAAAGTTGTGACCAGATTATCATGCGCCAATTGAGGAGACAATACAGGACAGAAACAGCCTAAAGGGTTGGTGCAGCCCAAGAACACTTTTTGTATTTCTTTGCTGCCCTCTGGTGGCCATCTATAATTTTACAGTACAAATATTTGGGGCTGCAAAAATCCAAACGACCACATACAGGTACTCTTCCACCTACAACAGTTTGTTCAGCGACCATTCAGTTACAGCAAACCTGAAAAATAGTGACTTGCAACCGTTTTTCACACTTATGACAGTTGCAGCATCCCCATGGCCACGTAATCAAAATTCAGACACTTGGCAACTGATTCATATTTATGACAAGTGCAATGTCATTTTTTTTCACCCATTTCCTTAGACTTTCATGTTGTGCATTTTGTAAATGTTGCTGCCCGTTGACTGAATAACGAGCAACGTCCTTTCTATAGTGTGACTAATGTCCTTCTAAAATCAAGAAAGATGGCTGCTTGATGGACACTCATTCTGTCACCTCACAGGGAAATTTTCTGAAGACCAGAGTGTCCCACAGCTCCTTGCTGGCTGCCCTAACCCTGCGCTCGTCCCTTCCTCCATCTTTCCATTCTCAGGCGGGTGACAAGAGGCCACAGTTGCTGATACATGGCCAGAGCTACAAAGTCATCGTCTCCAGCCACTGCTGGTGGGTCAAAGCTCATTTCAGAGCACTGCTGGGCTCCCCCCTCCCCTCCCTTTCTGTAAGGATAAGTGATCTCACCTAGGAGGTCAAGAAGCCAGGGGTAAATCTGTACTGGCTGAAGAACAGAGCCCACGGTCTGGCTTCGGCCCCTTGCAGGGAATCAGCTGTTCTTCGGTTGGCGTTTATACGAAGACGACATTAATGCTCTCTCAAACATGGCTGTAAACCAATTCCCATGTTGGAAGAAGAATGGGTGTTGGCTTGGGGACAAGAGGGACATAGTTCCTGTCTGGTGTTTGCATGGTGCAGCCATCCAAAAGCCAGCGCCCCCGCCTTCCCTGGAAGAAGCAAGGAGTGGTCACTTGAGAAACAAGCTTGCTGAGAGGCCCGGCTTCAGCGCTAAGTAGATTAATGCTTCCTGTTCCAAAAAATTAGGAAAAGGGAGGAGGGAGAGCCCTCTTTAAATAATCCTCTTTAGATTTCAAAGCAGCTGATCTTCAAATATCCCAGTGAAAGGGTGAAGGGGGAGTTCTTAAATCTTTGAAGCCTGCATGGAAAAAGGCAGCTGTTAAGCATCCATGTGGGTTCCAAATCAGCTTCTTTCTCCTTAAGTCTCTTTGCGGTTGGGGGGGGGGGGGAAGCAACCCATGGATTGGAGAAACAAAGCTGCTGAGATCCAGCCAAGGTTGGTGCTCAGGGACTCAGCCCAGTCCCAGAGCCAATTTCATGACCTCCCTGGGCCTTCCATAATTCCACATAAAGAGGGGTGGAGCAGCTGGGCTGAATGGTAGCACCCGCCTTGGGTTCTCGTGTGGAAGCTGGCAAGAAAATGTTAAATCAATATTTTATCTCTTGTGGAATTTTATCAGTAGCTACTTTCCAACCATGTCACCCTATCAAATCCATTTTGTCACCCTATCAAATCCATGTCTTAGTCATAACATCAAAGGAGAAGCATAATCCAGAACTTGAGGCCCTCCTCCTCCTCCTTCATTACTGCTACTCCTCCTCTTTGACTGCCCTGAGTGTTGAGGGAGATACAAAGTTCTTTCTCTTCCTCTTCTGGTGGCTTCAACCATTGTTAATTGATGTTGTTGCAGTGTGTCTTTGATGAGGGAACTCTATGGGGTCAAAAACTTCAAGATGGTACCCCAACCATGGGGGATTGCATAGTGATTTTGAGACTTCCTGATCCAAGCAGAGTCAACATTGCAACTGCTTATGCATGTGAACGGGAGAGATACAATTACAGGCACTAAATTATGTAAATGTTGATAGAATTTCTCCTTAGTTCTAGGATGGTCCTCTCCTTGTTTACTTTCCGTCCATTGCTTCTTGTCCTGCCCTCAGGTGCTTTGGAGAATAGCTTGACTCCCTCTTCTTTTGGGCCAGCCCCTCAACTATTGGACAACTGCTATCATTCACCCCTAGTCCTTCTCTTCATTAGACTAGACATGCCCTGTTTTAGCCTCCAGTCCCCTAATCATCTTTGTTGCTCTTCTCTGCACTCTTTATGGAGCCTCAACATTTATAACGTAGCAGTAAAAACTGGATGCAATAACATTTTAGGTACAGATCAAAGAAGCAGGATTTGATTGTTGAGCAGTATTATGGACACCAATGCAAACATTGAACCCAGCACTGCATGTTACGTCTGAGTTGTGATGAATATCCAGAACAAAGCATAAAATGGATATGGATATTAGGGGGTAAATTGAAAATTCAGCCAGACCTAAAATGGTTCTTAGAAAATACTCATCATGGATGGAAAAGGCGTGATGGGCCAGTTGGGTTATCAAATGGGCAAGTGTGAGCTCTTTTAGTCTCAGCACAAGAGGGATGCCTCCTGGGGGAGCAGATCCAGGAGTTAGAAAGAAGAAATTGAAATGCTTAAGAGCAGAAGATCTAAGAAAATGTGAAGGGGGAAAACATTGTACGTGTGACAGGAAAAAATGCATGCTGAAAGCTACAGCTGATTTTAAATAGAAATGTATAAAGCTGGAGGACAGCCTAATAAAGGGTATCCATAACAGCATTTCTAATGAGAAGATAATCTCAAGTAATCCAAAATGTTAATTGTACACTATTATTTCAAATTGTTCTTGTTCATTTCACTGCCTGGAAGCAACTATTTCAGCTAACTAAGGTAATGAGCATGACTGGCTCATAATTACTTTTTCACACTATTGTGATTAAAAAGATAATTTTGGTTGTCAATCAATCATTCATGCATGTCATATTTTTTCCCAGACATTTTGCGCGCATCTGAAATCTTTTGCTAAAAAAAAAAGAAATTAGTCACAGATTCTCTGGGTATTGCAACACCATTTTGGTACACGCATCACCTCTCTGGTCCTTAGAATTATGGAACCATAGGGTTGGGAGGGACCGTGGAGGTCTCCTAGTCCAGCCTCCTGCCCAAAGCAAGAATCCTCGTATCTTCGCAGGCAAATCTTCCTATCTTTTCTTGAAAGCCTCCAGCAACGGTTCCACTGCTTGTTTCTTACTGCCTGGGAATTTCTCATTTTGAGGCTGGGTCTCCCTCTGATGAGCTTTCACCCAATGTTTCTTATTCTGCTATTATCGCTTAATTTCCCACTCAAAGACTAAGCAGATCTGACTTTGGTTAGTTTCTCAAGGGAGACTTGAGGGCTGCCTTGCCACATGTACTGGGTTTGAGCATCAGGAGAGGTTATGCTTGCAGAGCCTGCCTCCGTGACACACGTAAAACAGAGGCTTGGTTCAATGACACGCTTGTGGCACCGTTTTGACTCTTTCAGCATCCCCGCCCCCCCCTCCCTCCCCCAGCTTGGCCCCGGCATCAAAGATAATTTCCTGGATCTGTGAAATGCTTTCACTGCCCTTCTATTCCATTCTGCTTGATGGCTCATTTTATTGACACCTACAATCAAGAGAAAACTCTTTTATCAGTCAAATATTCCAGAAAATCACACCTCTGTCTATTTGGTGCCGGGGCCAAAGGCAACGCACAAGCGAAAGTGAAGGAATGCGGCTTCCAGGCATTTTCAAATGTCACCAACACTGGAAGGCCCTGAAAGTTTTTGACTAACGTT
The DNA here is from genome assembly GCA_030761175.1 of Masticophis lateralis. NCBI lineage: Eukaryota > Metazoa > Chordata > Lepidosauria > Squamata > Colubridae > Masticophis > Masticophis lateralis. The sequence continues at coordinate 361,596 of JAUDYJ010000007.1, read as the reverse complement.
TTGACACACCGTGTCGGTTTCTATCATGTTACGACACGCCTGTAAGCGGCCCTGTCCATCAGACACCATGCGCTGTGGCTGCAGGAGAAGAGACGGGGCAGCTGTGGCTGGGACTCGCTCAGACCAGTGAAGGGCGAGCATTCAAGAGTTCAGCCCCGGGTGCAAATCCACTCAAGTGCAAGACGGATCCTGTAAAGGCTCTTTGCGACTTATTCATTTCTTCCTTTCCAAAGGCTGCTTTGTGCAGGATGCTGGATTCTCTGTTTAGCAACATCTACAGAACAGTAAAAAAAGAAGAATTTTGGGGAAACACCTTCCGTTCGTTTTCCACTGAGGGGCACCAGCAACATCTCATCCCACCTGTCCGCTTTCCTTAGGTCCAAATTCACACGGAAGCCTCGCTCTGTGTTTCCTAATGTAAGCTCTGAATGTGTGTGTGTTTCACATTAAAATCCAGATCCGATTGCAAAATTCTGTTTCGTTTCTGCTCCTGTTTTCTGTAGCTTCTCGCTCTCCTCCAAATGGCAGAAGGAATGGGGTCTGCAGAACCCCTGGGGAACGCAGGCGATACTACAATGCCCATGGGAAAGGGGCGGGGCTTGTGTCGTAGCAACGCCCCTCTGACGTCCTCTTGACAGACTCCGTTGGGACACACACAACCAATTCACAGAGCAGATCCCAGTGACAAACAGGAACTAGGTTATAGGGATGTTTCCCTTTCAAGGGAAATTAGAGGTCGCCCTCGACTTACGACCACAAGAGAGCCCAACATTTCTGTTGCTAAATGAAAAAATTGTTAAATGACCTTTGACCCATTTTACGAACTTTCCTGCCACAATTGTTAAGTGAATCCCTGTGGTTATTAGTCAACTGTTGTTAGGAGAATCTGGTTTCCCCCTTGACGTTGCTGGTCAGAAGGTTGTAACAGGGGACCACGTGGTAATCTTGTAAATAAATATCTTCAAGTGAGTGACTGAGGGAAATCTGAAAACTCTTTGACAATCAATCAATTTTTATTATGGTCTAACATTACAAATGAAAACATTGAAAAGCTTTTTTTTCATTTAACAATCCTGTAATTCCTTGCTTTGTGATAGGGTTGGGGTGAATGGAGCTGAGCATTTGCCAGCCAGATGCCCTTCCTGATGCCCATGTGAAACCCACAGCAAATATTTTCTCTTTGCGCCCAGACAGAGGAATATCTGCCACTACCTAGGATTGAATTCACAGTCTCCTAATTGTGAGAGCTCCACCTCTAGGTCACCTCACTGCTCTAAAAAAAAAAAAAACTGGAAAAAATAACAAAAAATAAAAAAAGACAAAGTATTATATTACGATTAGTGGTGGGTCATCAGTAGGCAGAGTCTGCCAAACTTTGCGTAGGGCATGCTCTGTGTACTCTGTTCATCCTGTCCATGCTGTTCATACAAATATCGTTATAACTACAGACTTCATCATCAGGATCACATCACCTGTAGGCCTTGGGCCAGCTGCGTCCTAACGTCAGTCACTTACGATGCGGGTGGATATAGACCCAATGAGCTAAAGGCTCCTGATGATGGGCCAAAATGCCCACTTTGGGCTCCTGCACCAGGTTTGCTTGGCGAGATTTCTCAACTAAACTGGAATTTGGAAGGAAGGACTGGCAAGCCAAGTGAAACTCTCAAAACAAGAAGGGAACGGAAGGGGGACAATAGCCTAAAGTCCCAACTACGCAGTTCTGAAAGGACGAAGCTGTGGTCCTCCTTTAGACAAAATGGAAAAGATTTCGGCCAAGTGGGAGGGCCAGAAGCAAAGGCGTTTTCTTCAGGGGGAACAATTGGGATTCAGTCCATGCCCCCCTGAGAGAGGGCCACCTAAGTCCCGTGCCCCCTTTCTGAAGAGGCTGGTTCTGAGTCAGGAGCCCTCCCCACGTCTCCTCCGCCTTTGCTTCCCAACAGAAGGCACAGAAAGCCCGGCTCAGCTCCCGGCAGGTTCAGAAGAGGCCCAGAGCAGGTGTGCTATTTGAATGGGGCTATTTTTCTTCTGGCTAGGCTCCCCCCCCCTTCACCCCTCCCCTTTTTTTCCATGCACAATAACACAATCCTGCTTCCTGCCGGCCCCCTCGAAGGCTTTAAATGCATGTCTGCATTGTGGGCAACATTCGGGAAGGCGCCAGGACTCGAGTGGACGGGGGGTGGGGGGCAAAGGCGGGAGAATTTGTGCCTAATGAACCACTTCAGACTCAGCTGCCTGAAGTAGTGGTGGAAAGGTTCCCAACTCTGCTGTCTGGACAAGCAAGGCGATAAAAGAAGACATCGGACTCCACCCGAGTGACCAAAATCCTCCATCCTTTTCATTCTGCAGAACTCCTCCTGACGCAACCTTTGCTGTGCTAGGAGCTTGATAGATAATGGCCTCCATGGAGTCTGGATTTCTTTCTAGGAGGCTTTGGTTAAGAGGGAGGTTTTCCGACAAGCCCTTCTTCCCACTTCCAGCACTTTCCCCACATTTGCAAGGTTTCCAAACCTCACAGCTGATGTGACCCAACCTTTGATCATATGATATTTGTCCACACTGCTGACAACATTACTATCTGAACATCACACAGTCCATTCCCAACAAAACTCCCTCTCCGAAATGCTTTTCTGTGAATGCAGAACGGGGCTTCTTAATTTATTTATTTTTTAATTTGATTCATATGCCGCCCTTTTCCGGAGACTCAGGGCGGCTTACAATGCGTTAAGCAATAACCTTCATACTTTTGTATATTTTATACAAAGTCAGCTTATTGCCCCACAAACTGGGTCCTCATTTTACCTACCTTAGAAAGGATGTAAGGCTGAGTCAACCTTGAGCCTGGTGAGATTCGAACTTACAGTAATTGCAGACAGCTGGAGTTAATCACAATGCTTTAGTCTGCTGAGCCACCAGGCTTGACGACAGTTTTTTAAAAAGGATCCGGGTGGGAGGAAGAAAATGGGCTCTAAAACGGCAGCATGAGCAAAGAGCCAATTAAATGCTGGATGCAGAGAGGCAGAGAGATGTCAGGGAAATCATGCAAGAGAAATTAAAGAGCCATTAAGGTATCCTGGAGGTTTTTCCCCATCCTCTGCTTTTTTTTTAATTCAATGGGTTTCATCAAATGCACCTTTTCTCCCTGCTAATCGCTTTTGTCCATAGATGACCACACACACACACACACACAGAGAGAGAGAGAGAGAGAAAGAGGTTGTGCACTGCCACCTATGGACGCACTCCAATGTCTTCGATCAGTCCTATTAAGAAAAACTGAAAAACTCTAAGTAATTGTGGATAAGTAGTTACCTTGGGAAACTACTTCTTTCCCAAGATAAATTTAATTCTTGAGGATTTTTGGGGAAAAAAATACTTCTGCATTAGCATTTACTAGCAAAGATCTCACAACCAGGTCCACACCGAATCGTTCCTCTCCTCTGTTAAAAGAGCTGAGATTCATCTGAAGGGGAAGTTCAGGAAAGTGAGGATAAAAGTCCATTCCCAGTCAGAGGCCATTCAAGGGAGAGAGCGGACTATTGTGGGTTTCGACTTTTCCCTGGGTTCCTGGAAACAGGTGAATGAACACCTGGGTGTCAAACTTGAAAGGCGGAATGGTGTCGCACCGTGAGTGTGCACAGCATTTTCAGTTTTCAAAACAGGTGTCGTGCTCTAAAGTAATGCTGCGTTTTACTTCCCTAAAAATGACCATTGCCTGTAAGGCCAGGAAAGAGTACAGAGAGGATGATGAAGGGATGGGAGGCTAAAACATGTCAAGAACGGTTGCAGGAATTGGGTAGGTCTAGTTTAATGAAGAGAAGGACTAGTCTCCATCCGTTGCTCCTTGACCTGCCTTCAGGAGCTTCAGAGAATAGGCCAACCCCTTCCGTTCTGTGACAGCCACTCCAATACAGGTCGCCGCCTGGTCCTCCTTTTCGTTAAACCAGACATTCCCAATCTCTGCAACCGTTCTTCGGTTGTTTTAGGCTCCAGCCCCCTATCTACGAAGGTAGCCCTGTCCTGGTGCTCTAGACGCCAAGCTCCCCTCCGGCTCTCTTATTCTGTTCTGAATGGGAGGGAGGGAGGGAGGGAGGGAGGGAGGGAGAGGGATGGGGGGGCAGAGAGAGAAAGAGAATATCTGCTAGAACTGGTTGAATTCCAGTTTTTGGACCACATTTAATCGCATTTTTAACTATAGTAGATTTCCAGGGCTAAAATAGGAGATGGCCGTAAAGCGAGGAGAAAACAGCTCGATGAATGAAAGGGATAAAAGCGGGGAAGGTTGTTCTTTGCGAACTTTGAAAGGTTCAATAGAGAACCTGCATCTCTTTCTCCTTCCTTGCTTACAATGCTGTGGGGATGCTGTGTTCCAGGAGGGCAAAGTCCCGCTGCCCTCTAGTGTCCGTCCAACCCTTCCCAGCAAGAGTGGCCTTGAGTGGGGAGCCAGCCAGGCTTAGTCTTAAGGAACATGGGCTGCCATATACAAGTCACAGGTCCCCGTCTGGCTTCGGTGAAGAGAAACCCATTTGCTGCAGACACAGACAGTGGTTGTCCCTTAGTGGTCCCAAATGTACCTACAGTAGAAGCCGTTCAATCCCTAGAGTATTTTTCAGCTTTATAGAAGATTATTAATAAGGCAACATACAATCAGATAAATGAATAAGCTTGTGTGTGACTCCTAACTAGTGGCCAAAAAAAATACGGCCACCGGATTTCCCAGAGTCCCATATAGGAAAACACAGCTCCGTTTCTTCTCTCCGGATCAGCCCCCCAGGTCTTCTGCCCCTCCGGCTGCCGTGAGCAGCAGGAGCCTCCAAGGGCCTCCGTAGAACAAGACTGGTTTGCAAACTAAAATGCACAAACTTCATTTATGGCTCAGGGCTGTTTGCAAAGTGAATTACGGGCAGTTCTCAGATTATGACCGCTTGTACAATGACTGTTCAAAGTTAGGGTGACCCTGAACAAGGGGGCTTCCGGCTGCTCTGTCCGTCTCCTGTCATTGGGATCCAGCCACTCAGCGCCCAGTTTGCAATGATGGCTTCGCAGGCAGGCGGCTGCGGTTCCTGGATTGCGATTTCCAAAGTTCCCAAGCAAAGACAATGATGAAACCAGCCGGAATACGAAAGCCTCAGTCATGTGAGGTCCTCATTTAATGACCCATGGATTCCTCATTTAATGATGGCAATGGGATTGCCATCACACTTTATGGCCGCATGGCTTAGCATTTTGAGTTCTGGTCCCAATTGCCATTGTAACCTAAGCAACAGCGATAGCACGTAGACTTATATGCCGCTTCATAATGCTTTGCAGCCCCCTCTGAGCAGTTTAGAGTCAGCCTCTTGCTCCCAACAATCTGGGCCCTCATTATACCGACCTCAGAAGGACGGAAGGCTGAGTCAACCTTGAGGAAGTCTGGATTGAACTGCTGGCAGTGGGCAGAGTCAGCCTGCAATGCTGCATTCTAACCACTGTGCCACCATGACAGTGGTAGAGTGGAGTGGAATGGAATGGAGTAGAATCTTGAAAATTACCTCTCCAACTCCTCAGAAGTGTCATCTAGAGTATTCTCCCCACAATTTTTCCTCTGTCAAGATGTAGGCTTTCTTTGGGATCCCCTATAATGTTCTGGAAATGCTGGCCCACATTTTAGCTGTCTGGCTCAGGAACTCCACTTAAGAGTTCTTAAGTTTCTTTCTATGAATTCTGTTGATATCATTTGGGCCTGCAAGGACTTACAGAAACACCATATCACGTCTAATTTCATACAGTAACAACTGGAATAATGCCAGGCCACAGTTTTGCAAGTTCTGTGGCTCTTGTTATTGACATCCCACTTCAAAATTAAGGAACCCCTGGAATTATAACATTTTGCATTCAATAGTGCAGGAGTTCGTTTGTGGTGGATAATAACAATTGTGAGGAACCTTTGAATACCTGAGTCTATGGCATGGCGGCAGAAAGAAAATTGCAATTGTTATTATCCATCACTCTTGCTAACAACATGATTTTGCTGGCGTGTCATTTCAGAATTCTGCATTAATAAGTGCAAAATGCTACAATCCCAGTGGTGTATTAATTTCGAAGTGGGATGTCAATAACAAGAATCGCAGAACTTGGGTGTCAAGCTTGTTAAGATCCAGTTAATCTGATTTATTGCTTATGCCCATCCACAAGAATCTAGTCAACTAATGGTTAGCAATAAACTGGCGCTAGATAAGAGTCAATGGAATTTGAGACAGGTTGGACTTTGAACGTTTGTGGGAAGACGCCGACTCTAGGCTGATTCCTTTCTTGGCTCCACCTTCAGGCTTGGCCTGTCCTTCTCCTACAGCCCGTTTCTTTTGTGCCTTGCATCGATGCACTGCAGAGCAACCTCTTAGCCACACACCGGAAGCCTTAAAGGGGATATATGTGGATATTTGTGGCTAGAGTCCCCAAATTCTCACTGCTTCAAAGTGCCTACATTTTTCTGGCTCATACTCAGGATTCCTCAGCTTCTCTAAAGGCTAAAGCTTTATTTAGTGGAGCTGGGGAAGGAATCTTAAATTTTGGAGTAGTGTGTTTTCCTACAGAAGGCCAGGAAAGATTGGAGCAGATTTTTTCATACCTTTGATGGGGAATCTACCAGCTTCAAAGATTTATACTTTCTTTGCAAACCAGAGCTTTGCTGCTAATAAAGCTAAATCCAAAAGTTTCACAAACACCCCTCCTTTTGTTTGTGCATGCGTGTGGGGGGGGGGGTGTCTTAACGAGGTAAAGGTACAAAATGTTACATCTTGGAGATTATTTGCTCTCCTTTCTTTAAACAGATACGGCACTTCCATTTATTTCATCTCTGACCAGAAATTACTAGTGGAAAATTGTGCTGCGAGAATTCCCTGGTGTCTGCACATTTTAGATTTGCCCTCTCAATGGATAGTTAGCTATGGCTGGACATTCTTTTGAAATATTTCCAAAATAAATTGTGGGGAAACAATTACTGGAATCAACAATTAAAATAAAATATCACGCAATACAGTATAACTTAAAAATACGTTTGGGAATAGAGTTCATTTTGGAAATTGAGCTTAGTAGACCCAAATCAGGAAATGCCTGAAAGAGAGCAGCTGGGATAATTCCCTTCTTCCTCCTGACGGAATGCAAGGCTGGGCCCAGGGTGGGAGCAACCACATACCAAGAATTTGGGATCCTTTATACATCCTTTATACACAAGGAGGGGGACGGTTCAAGTAGAAAGTTACACGTTAATAGAGCAACTCTACACCTACTTGCAGTGGTAAAATAGTGACAATCCCCTTTATGTTATGCTTTCAGCTGGTTCTCCTTCAACAGAGGGACAAAGAAGAGAATTTGCAAATAATTTGGTCATCTACGGAGATCCTCTGTCATCCAGGTCAGGGTTGTCCCAAAAGTGCTTTTTCAAAAGGCAACTGGACTTTCTTTATTTTTCCTTGAAGGTATTTCTCTTCTCTTCCAAGAAGCTTCCTCAGTTCCCCACCTAAGAAGAAGCTTCTTGGATGACAAATGAAACATCTTCAAGCAAAAACAAAAACAAAACCAAGTTCAGTTGCCTTTTGAAAAAGCACCTTTGGGAAAATAATTTGATCAAACTTCATTGAGCTGTTTTGCCCAGCATTATGTACGCACATTTGCTGTGTTTGCATTTACTTTTTCAATTTTGATTACTGTACACCGTTGGATGGAATCTCAGATTCACTGAACTCGATATGAGTGTTAGATCGGCGCAGGAAAAGAAGAAGTGACCAGCAGGGTTCAATTAACAGGTTTAATAACAAGAACTGAACCACTTGTGCGCTGCCGGAGCTCTCCTTATATACACTCCGGCAGACGCACCGCCCACTGACAGGGATTCAAAACTCCCGCCGAAGGATCCTCAGCCAATCCCAGGCGGATGTCCTTATAAGGACATAACACTCCTCCCCCCTAGTTCTTAGTCAGTCGATCAGGGAAATAGTCACTAAGATAAACAGGACGTCTACGTGCCCGCGTAGACCTGCGCAGTTCACAGTCAAGATGGACACTCTCCCGGACGGAGGGTGTCTGCTCTGCTCGGGGCTTCTTCCCCGGTGCCGGGCTGGATCTGGCCGTCGAGGACGCGGGCACTGTGTCCGAACCTCCGGCCGGGTTACGGACCTCCGCCTGCGGGCGATGCTGGTCTGCCTCGTTCCTGCACGGATCGTGGAGCCGCCGGTGTGGATCCCTGCTCTTGACCGGTCCGGAACTCCTGAGCCACGGTAGGTCCCTGGGTCTCCCTCGGGTCCCCTCTGGGCTGGGGTCGCGCCGGTCTGGGTCAGGGTGCGGGTCCGGCGGTGGTGGTTGGGTTGAGCCCCCGGGTTCTCCGGTCGAGTCCGGTTTACTCCCGGGGCGGCAGGCGGACGGAAAAGGTGACTGGTCGGCTCGGTCGGGGTGGCGTAGGCCTACCTTGCAGGGGTGGTGTAGGCCCTCTCTGCGCGGTTGGTCTGGTGGTGGTGCCGAATGTTCCCTCTGGCCGCTGGGCTGCTCGACCTGGTCGGGTTGGCGTTGGCCTACCCTGCCGGGGTGTTGGAGGCCTTCCTTGCAGGGTTGGTTTTCTGCGCGGTTGGCGGGTTGTTGTAGGGCCTCCTGGAATGTTGGCTGGAGGTCCCCATTTCTGGGCTGCCGGTTGCCCACTTCGCAGGGTTGACGTTGGCTTCCCCTGCTGGGTTGTCCCCGGTCTACTTGCCTTGCCGGATCTGGTATTAGGCTAGGTGCCGGGGTGTTTGTTCTTCCCTTGGGTCGCCGGTCTCCCTCGTCTGGGAGGTTTAGGCCTACTTCGCCAGGGTGGTTTTGGCCTGCCTCGTCGGGGTGGTTTAGGCCTACTGCGGCGGGGTGGTTTAGGCCTACCTCGTCGGGGTGGTTTAGGCCTACTGCACCGGGATGGTTTAGGCCTACCTCGTCGGGGTGGTTTAGGCCTACTGTGCCGGGGTGGTTTAGGCCTACTGCGCCGGGGTGGTTTAGGCCTACCTCGTCGGGGTGGTTTAGGCCTCCTGCACCGGGGTGGTTTTCGCTCACTTCCCTCCACCTTTTGCGGAGCTGGTCGAGATGACGTCTCACGATCTGTCCATCGTCCAGCTCAACGCGGTAGGATTTGGGACCGGTTGTGCTGTGTACTGTAGCTTTAAGCCATTTAGGCGAGCCGTGGAAATTAAGAGCGAAGACGGCATCACCGACGGAAAACTGGCGAAGTTGGCGACTGGCGGATGCGGGCACCTCAGAGGAGTATTGTGGGTGCAGTCTGTCCAGGGGTGAGCGGAGTCTCCTGCCCATTAAAAGTTCGGCGGGGCATTTTCGGGTGGCAGAGTGAGGCGTGATATGCTGGGTAAGCAAAAAAGTGTCAATGCGCTCCTGCCAGTCACCCGGGCCCATCTTGGCGAGTGACTCCTTCGTGAGCCGCACCATCCGTTCAGCCTGCCCATTTCCGGCCGGTCTGTAAGGGGCAGAGAGGGCATGGCGGATGCCCAAGCCAGCCAGGAAAGCTTCCATGGGCACGGACGTAAGTTGGGGCCCGTTGTCTGAGACCAACACGTCTGGGAGTCCATGGGTCGCGAAGAGGCGCCGGAGGGCACGGATGGTAGCTTCTGTTGTGGTGGATGCCATGGGGACGACTTCCAACCACTTGGAGTAGGCATCAACCACGATGAGGAGGTGGTGCCCATGAATGGGGCCAGCAAAGTCTATGTGAATGCGCGACCAGGGGGAGCTCGGAGTCTCCCAGGGCATCGGGTCAGATTGAGGCGGGGCGGCTCTGACTTCTTGGCACGGGCTACACCTGGCGACCCAATGTTCAATGTCTTTGTCCAGTGACGGCCACCAGACGTAGCTCCGTGCCAGGGCTTTCATCCGGACTATGCCCGGGTGTCCTTTGTGCAGCGCAGCAAGAGTCCTTCGTTGCAGAGTGCTGGGAATCAGCACCCTATCTCCCCATAGTAAACAGCCGCGCATGGTGGACAGCTCCCCTTGCTTGCGGCTGAACGGGCTGAAGTCGTCGCTGTCAATTCGAGTCGGCCAGCCTCTCAGGACCCAGGAGTAGACTTGCCGGAGGATGGGGTCAGCTCGCGTGTGCGTCGCGACGTCGGCAGATGTCACGGGACAGTTGCTGTCGTTGTCAATATGCAGCAGCTCGAGCGTGGGGGCCGGGTCTTCCACGGATTCGGCGGATGGGCACCTGCTCAACGCGTCGGCGTTTGCGATGGCTTTACCAGGCTGGTGGACGAGGCTGTAGGAGTAGCCGGCGAGGAATATGGACCAGCGCGTCATCCGGGGGGACATGAATGCTGGGGTCTGCTTGTCCCCTGCTAGTAGGCCGAGGAGAGGCTTGTGATCGGTGACAATGGTGAATTGCCGTCCATACAGGTATTCGTGGAAGCGCTTCACCCCTGCAACAATAGCCAACGCCTCTTTGTCCAGTTGGCTGTAGTTGCGCTCAGCACTAGACATAGTCTTTGAGAAAAATGCGATGGGGGCTTCACGACCGGTAGGCAGTTCGTGGCTGAGCACAGCGCCAACTCCGTACGGGGAAGCGTCACAGGTCAGTCTGAGGGGCAGTGTCTCATTGTATTGAATGAGCACACTGTCAGAGGTCAGAAGTTGCTTAACGGCTCTGAATGCAGACTCTTCCTCACGTCCCCACCTCCAGGAAACCGCCTTCGCCAGCAAGCGATGGAGCGGCTCAGCAACAGTGGCTTTTTGCTGGAGGAAAATAGCGTAGAAGTTAAGCAATCCAAGGAAAGCCTGAAGCTCCGCTTTGTTTTTGGGGCTGGGAGCTTCATGGATAGCTTTAACTTTTGATTTGGTGGGGTGGATGCCAGAACTATCTATCAGATAGCCCAGGAACTCGACTTCCTGTACCCCAATGATGCACTTGTCCCTCCGGACTCTCAAGCCCTTCTCCCTGAAACGCTGGAGAACTAGCCTCAGCCGGTCCAGGAGTTGAGCCTTTGAGTCCCCAGAGATCAGTACATCATCGAAATAAGGCACCACCCCTGGAACGCCTTGGAGAAGGCGTTCCATCATGGATTGGAAAATGCCTGGGGCTGCACTGACTCCAAACTGGAGACGGTTGCACTTAAACGCGCCTCTATGGGTGACAATAGTCTGTGCCTCCACCGTTTCCTGATCTACTGGCAGTTGCTGGTAAGCCTGGGCCAGGTCCAGTTTTGCAAAAATTTTGCCCTTGCCGAGTGAGTGCAGCAAATGTTGCACTACTGGCACGGGGTATGCGCTCTGCGGCAACGCCTTATTGATGGTCACTTTGTAGTCGGCGCAGATGCGCACAGATCCATCCTGCTTCATGGGAGTCACAATGGGAGTTTCCCATGAAGCATGATCGATGGGTTCCAGGATACCTTGGGCAATCAGCTTATCTAGCTGAGCGTCTACTTTAGCCCGCAAGGCAAATGGAACCCGGCGGGGCTTGAGCCGAATTGGGGTTACCCCCTTGTCCAGATTAAAGGAGATGGGTTTCCCTGAAAAGGTCCCTAACTTACCATCGAAGACTTCTTGGAACTCTCCGATGAGTGAGTCGAGTTCTCCTGAGCTAATCTGGTGGATGCCTCCAATAGAAAGCCCCAGCGGCTGGAACCACTCCACGCCCAGCAGGGTCGGGCGGCTATGCTCCACGACGGTTATGGGAAGCTGGCCCTGGAACTGCTTGAAGGCGATCCGGAGGTTGGTTCTCCCGATGACGCCGATGGGGTTGCCGCCGAAGTCCACCAGCTTGGAGTGCAGAGGTTCAAGCTGGCGCTTGGAGAGATTCGGTTTCAGTCTCTTGACCTGGTGCCAGTCGATGATCGAATAGACGGAGCCTGAGTCGACTTCCATCGTGCACGGCAAGCCTTCTGCCAACAGTGTCACGTGGAATTTTGTGGCACTGTTGGTGCTGGTGAGGGCGATCGTTGTCTGGTTCACAGCGCCGCCATGATAACTGTTGCGGTCGTCGCGATTTTGCTGGATTGAGGACCGTTTGGATGACCTCTGGGAGTCGCGACGACTTTCCGGATTCTGGGGCTTGATCGATTCAGGAACCGGATCAGAGGCTCTGCATGCCTCCGCGATGTGCCCCCTCTTAAGACAGCGTCTGCAGGTGGCATCCCGCCAGCGACAGGATTGGCGGGGATGGTGTCCCTTGCAACTGCCGCACTGAGCGGCGCGGCGGCCATCTTTTTGAATTTCCCGCCTAGGTGGGCGGGAAACTTTAAAAACGGTCGACTCTCCCTCTGAATCGGTTGGTGTGGCAGAGTCCTCGGACGATTCAGATGACGGTTTGCGGATCTTATGGATCCCTCGGGACTGGAGCATGGCAGCAGCGGCGGTCTCGGATGTTTCAGCAGCCGTAGCCTCCTCAAGAACGTCCTTCAGGGACAGTCTTTTTCTGCTCAGGAACTTCTTTTGGAGGTTGGCATCTCTCATCCCGAAGACGATCCCGTCGCGTAAGGCATTGTCAACGTTCTCAAATTCGCAGTTCGTAGCGATTTGACGCAATGCCGCCACAAAGTCTTTAAGCGATTCGCCTTCCTTCTGATTACGTTGGCGGAAGGTAAAGCGGTTCGATATGGGGGTGCCCGTTGGTGCATAGTGGTCTTGCAGGGCAGTCTGCAGATCCACCCAGGACATGACTTCAATGTCCCTGGGTGCGACGAGGTTGACGGCGAGTTCCAGAACGTCGGAGCCGCAGTGAGCGAGGAAGAGAGCCCTCTTCCTCTCGTCGTCTAGGTTGTTGTAGCCGTTTCCCCGGAGGAATTGGCGGAAACGTATCATATACGAACTCCACTTCTCCCGGCTGGGGTTGAAGGGAGCCAGCGAGGCGAACGGCGCTTGCGGCGTTGCCATTTCTCAGACCGCGTCGAGTGACTTCAGCTCGTTATGGCGATCGTGCCACGCGGAGGTTCTTCTCTAGACCTTCGTCGCCAGTGTTAGATCGGCGCAGGAAAAGAAGAAGTGACCAGCAGGGTTCAATTAACAGGTTTAATAACAAGAACTGAACCACTTGTGCGCTGCCGGAGCTCTCCTTATATACACTCCGGCAGACGCACCGCCCACTGACAGGGATTCAAAACTCCCGCCGAAGGATCCTCAGCCAATCCCAGGCGGATGTCCTTATAAGGACATAACAATGAGCATCTAAGAAGGGAAGGAAGAAGGGGAGGAATCACACAAGCATGGAAACCTTGGTTTGAGGGAGCTTGGAGGTCTTCTACTCCTGACTAGAGCAGGAGTCCTCGAAAAAACGGCTGTCCAATCTCTGCTTGGAAACCTACCCTGATGGGGATCCCAGGAGGCCAGCTGCTCCACCACTCGAGAGCTGTCACTGTCAGGAAATCCCTCCTTGTTGCAAGTGTTGATTCCCTTCTGTAAAGCTTCCACCGGCTGAAAACTATTCTTCCCCCGAGTCAGTCCGAGGCTTACTCTAGGAGAGCCTGACTTTGCAGGTATCCTAATACAGTGATCCCCAAACTTCTGGGCACCAGGAACCGGTTCCATGGAGAACAATTTTTGCATGGATGGGGGCTGGATGTTGGTGGGCATGCTTTCACATTCCACCTAGATCCACACATGTGCAAATGAAGCTTTGCTGACTTGCGTGGCCCAGTTCCTAACAGGCCACGAACTGGTACTGGTCAGCGGCCAGGGGGTTGGGGAGCCTTGTCCAAATATATTTGTACCATAACCACTTTATCTATAAAAATAAGCAAGGACATAATGTGGACAGAAAAAGGACAAAAATGGGTCAATTCCCATCTAACAATGGGCTTCTGGATGGACTAATGCCAATCCGTTTAGTCATTCCCTTTTCTCCTTCCTTCCCTTCACCCCTCCTCCCCTCTTTCTTCTTTCCTTCCTCTGTTAGTTTTTTTTCTTTGGGAGTGGGTGTTTTTTATTTTTTGGAGCATTGCAAGAATCACCTAAGAACCGTGATGAATGATTGCACATTAATAACTTGGCATGTGCTAACAGCTGCCAGGGAGCCATTTAAAATGACCCCCCACCCCCACCCCCATGGAGTCTGCTGCTAATTTACAACGTGGCTGTGATCCCTGGAGTTACCAGGAATTAGTTTTGAAAAATGCAGTGAGTGAGAGCCCGGTCTGCTTCCATTTGCCTGGCTTCTACAACATTACAACGTTCTTTGTAAATACACTACAGAAAGCTTTGGTTTTTCTTTCGTTTTAAAATTTCCTCTGAACAAACAGTGAAAAATAACAGCCAGTATTGGGCGGCCTTAGAAAATTAATCAAATCTTCACAGGAAAGAAAACTTGGGGCTACCTTTCCTTTTCTTTTTCTATTTATCAGGTTTATCAGGTGCAAAGTGATAAATCTGCTCCAGTGACTGAGTGGCTCAAAGAGAAATGACAGATATTTCTGGAGGCATCCAGCAAAAGAGGTAAAGTGTCCAGATTCTGTCTGGAATCAAGCCATTGAAACTTTCCCCCGTTTCTTTCTACAGGCATTGTATGTGCAACAATGCCTGTAAACATGTCTCCTTAGTTATCACTCTGATGAAGTACGTGTTACACACCACAGTTGCTTCCCAGAGACTCCTGATCCCCGCGTGTCCTTGTCACCAAAAAAGAGCTCCTGATGTTCCGGATGCTTCTTAATTTCTTTTGATAAAATTCACCCGGTTTCTTCTACATGGAAATATCCCTGTGCAACCCACAAAGGCCACACTTGGAATACGGAGTCCAGTTCTGGTCACCATGCTAAAAAAAAAGGTGCTGAGATCCCAGGGAGTGTGCAGAGAAGAGCAACCAGGATGATTGGGGGTCTCTGGAGGCTCCATTGTAGGAGGAACGCCTGAGGGAACCAAGAGTGTCCAGACTAAGAAAGAAACAGGTAGCTGTCTTCCAATACTTGAGGGACTGTCAGAAAGAAGACGAGATTGACGTATTTTCCAAAGTATCAAAGGGCAGGACAAGAAGTAACAGGTAAACAAGCTAGAACTAAGGAGGAATTTCCTGACAGTGAGAATGGAATTACTTGCCCCCTGGAGTGGTGGGGGCTCCATCACTGGAGGTTTTTCAAAAGTAGGCCGGACCATCATTTGTCCAGGATGGTATAAGATCTCCTGCCTTGACCAGAGGGTTGGCCTAGAAGACCTTCCCCCACGATGACCCTACCTTCTAAGTAGAGTATCCCTTCTTCTGCTGGAATTGGCCTCTCATCTTCTCCTGGATCTAACCACAGCTTCCTCTCCAGGGTGGGGTGTGCAAGTCCAGGTGGGCCTCAGCTGGAGAACCATCCATCCATCAGGGCTGCTTTATCCATTCTGCTCAGTTTAGTGGTTCATTGAGCTTTATTGCCATCGGCTGTCACACTTCAGGGACCTTTGCAAAGCGCAGTCTCAGGATGCCCACCAGCAAGATATATTCCATGTATATATTTCCATATTAGAAGCACCATAAAATTTAAATGAAGGAGATTTTGCCTGATGCTCATAATTTACATTGTGGTATTTTAGGAAAGGTGGCAACAGCCTTTCCTGGAATAGCTAGAGTTACTAATCACTCTGATCTGTATCTGTCTGCCTTTGATGTTTTGGGCACAGAGCAAAGCTAAGTAGAGCTATCTATTCATACGGTTGTCACAATTACAAAACCGGTTGCCTAAGACATCATTTCAACATATTTATGACTTGGAAATTAAGATTTAGCCCTATCTCTCCTGAGATTAGTGAATCTAATTACTTTCCTAAAGCTAGAAAGTGTTTTATTAGCAAAGGAGCTGAAACTAACCGCATGGACCTCATTATTTCTTAGATGTTATTAATTTGTTTTAACCTTCATTATTTAAATTGCTAATTAGAAGTAACAATATGAAATTGCTATAACAAATGTGTCCAGATCATATGTATATGGGAAGCCACTGCATACTATGGATTCTCTCAAGATCACCTTGCATGGTCTGGTGGCTGGGGTATCATTGCTTACCTGAGCAGCATTATGGCCTAGAGGTGAAGGCGCTCACCTCCCACTCAGAAGATTGGGAGCTCAATCCTAGGGAGCTGCAGATGTTTCTCTATCAGGGTGCAAAGGGAAAAGATCTGCTGTGAACTCCAAGTAGGCGTCAGGGAGGGCACCCGCCAGTAAACACTCAGCTCCATTCAGTCATCCTGACGCTCAACCCCGACGAGCATGCCGCACATTTCCACACGTTCATCTTCACTGTCCTAGAACCTAGATCAATCAAATGCATGATGTCAATGATAAACTTTAAAGAATCCAAGATCAGCCTCCAGATATCTTACAAAGGGGGTGATCCAAGTTTCTTATCGGAGAAGTCATTCAAATTCAGGAAAGTTAATCATCTCCACAGTTGTCCCCCCAAATTCTTCAAGTGCCCCATGTGAATTCTGACTTCCAAAAAGATGTGAACTTTGACCATTTTTCACACGTATGACCATTGCAGCATCCCCGTGGTCATGTGATCAAAACTCAGATGCTTGACAACTGACTTATATTTATGATGGTCACACTGTGCCGGTGACATATGGCGATTCCCTTTTGCAACCTTCTGACAAGCAAAGTCAATGGGGAAGCCAGATTTGCTTACAACAAGAAAGGACGTAAAATGGGGCAAAATTCACTCAACAACTGTCTCACTTAGCAACAAAAATTCTGGGCTCCACTGTGATGGTGAATCAAGGATTACTTGTGCAGTCAAGATGGGGTCATATGAAAACTCTTTTTTTAATTCAGTGTAAGGATAGTCTTCAGCTAGCCTGTTTTTATGCTGTGTAATTTAATTGATTATTTTTGCAGCCCTTATCCAGGGTATCCAGAGGAGGGCTGGAGATGAAAGCACTCGGTGACTTTGATGGCAACTTTGCTTTTCTTAATCCTCCCTGCAAATGCCTGGGATTAATAGCCACCTTGGTCACCATCTGTGTGCAAGTGGGGATGCCAATTTATCAAACAAGCCAACAAATTTGTGAGAATTTTCAGGCCATCAAGATACATAAGTGCCTTGATTAAAAGGTAACTGAATGATGATTAGTACATTACAGACCGTGTACTAATTATAGTTAATTGTTGTTTTCTCATTTTCCTATACCCAGGATACTCCAATCAGCAATAAATTGGAAACTAATAAAAATAACAACAAGTGCTACAAATATAGCAGCGAAACAAAATGTTTCTCAAACAAGAATGCATAAATCAGCCTTAAAAGCTCTGGATTTTTAAAAGAGAACAAGGTTTAGATTACTTGTCAGACCTCGCACCTTCACACTGTTCAACGTTACCATGGCACTGAAAAAGGTGTCTTACGACCAGTCCACGCATTTATGACCGTCACAGCATTCCCACGGTCGCGTGATCAAAACTTAAGTGCTTGGCAACTGGCATATGGATTTGCCATTGCTGCAGCATCCTGGAATCAGGCGATGGCCATTTGTGAGCATCCAATGGGAGAAGCCGGATTCACTTAACTGTAGTGATTAACAAACACAGCAAAAAAGGCCATAAAAACAGATGCATTTCACTCAGTAACTGCCTTGCTTAGCAATGGAAATTCTGGTCACAACTGTGATCCCAAGTCAAGGATTCTACGTCCTAAGACCTAAGCAGATTGTACGAGGGGTCTTGTTGCTTCCTTGCAAAATGGGTACCACCCTTTCTGGCACTGATGATGTTACCCAGTTTGGGTCATGAACCATCTGCCAGAAACCACCAAGCTGAGAGAGGGCCAAGGGTTCATCCCTGAGCTGGAAATATTCTCCTTTGTTGCCACCCCATGCTTCTCCCGATAGAATTAGGCTTGGCAGAGCTGCTTCTCCCATCCCTTTAAGCAGGCTCCTCTAGAGAACATCCCTCCTTTGAAGTCAACCTGGATAGGGTCTGTAGATCAACGACCTGGTCCAATGGGAGAATTAAAGGGGGGGAGAGGGCAAGGCTTCCATTGTGCCATCCAGACCCCTCTCCTGCATGGCTGGAGAACTAGCCCGGCTAAGCACCTTGAAACTCATCCCTTCCCAAACAGCCAAGCCCCGTCTATTTGCAGGATAAAAATGATTTAGGACATTGGCAGGTTTGTGCATGCAGCGGAAGAGGGAGAAAGCCATCGGCACCATTTTAAGAAATGCTGAGCCAGCCAAACACGTCCATAAATAAGGAGGTGTTTAGCGTTTCTGGCAGCCTGGCAACCTCCACGGACACTAAAGAATGACTTAGAAGCCCAGCTCAAAGCCATGTTTCATAAGCCTCAGCTCTGATCCTTTATCATTCATTCATTTGTGCATGTAGCCTTTCATTTATTTATTACATTCATATGGGCTCAGTTTCCAAAAGCTTAAACAAACCCCATTTCATTAGCATGGTTTCTTTCCAATGAGAATGATCGTGAATCTCACACAGGATTCCTTCAAGCTTTTTTTTTTTAAAGCTTTTTTGTGTGTGAATAGTTTCACCCACAGTTGCTGTTGTTTTTTTACATGTCCATGAACAATTTAACTGCCCCCTTTTTAATTGAAAAATTAAATTCTGTGCCTAGAATACTAAAGAGTATTCATAAAAGGAGCCAGCGCTGAAGGTGAATTGTTATTTTACGACCTATTTTGTGAGGGTTCCACAACAAAATTAGTTGAAGCTGAAATGGCAGCTGCTCACAACCAAGGAAACTAGATTATATAAGTAGTCCTCAATTTATGACCAGAACTGAGCTCAAAATTTATGTTGCTAAGTGAGAAATTTGTTAAGTGAGTTTGTAAATGTATATAAGGTAAAGGTAAAGGTTCCCCTTGCACATATGTGCTAGTTGTTCCTGACTCTAGGAGGCGGTGCTTCTCTCCGTTTCAAAGCCAAAGAGCCAGCGCTGTCCGAAGACGTCTCCGTGGTCATGGGGCCAGCATGACTCAACGCCAAAGACGCACGGAACACTGTTACCTTCTTCCCACCATAGGTGGTCCCTGTTTTTCTACTTGCATTTTTTACCTGCTTTTGAACTGCTAGGTTGGCAGAAGCTGGGACAAATAACAGAAACTCACCCCATTATGCGGCATTAGGGATTCGAAACACTGAACTGCCGACCTTCTGATCAACAAGCTCGGTGTCTTAGCCACTGAGCCACCATGTCCCTGTAAATGTATATTTTATATATGTTATTATAGATAATGCACCCGTTGACATGGCCCAAAAACTGAGGGGATGCGGGCTATAGTGTTGCATCACTATTAAGTTTTTGAAAAGACTGAGGTAGGAACACATCAAAATGTGCTCTAAAAATGCATAATAAAATTTAGAAAAAAGAAAATGAATTTAAAATCGCCCTCTGGAAATTCCTTTCTTCCTTCCTTCCCTTTGAAGCTCCTTTCCCTGCGCTCTTGGTTCCTCCCCACAGGCAGAAAGTGTAAGGAAAGTGAGCTTGAAGAGACGCAAAGGGGCTTTCCTGAGGCCAAGAGGACGGAATCGTTTTCTTCTGCTATTATCCAGACTTTCAAAGACATGCAGCCCAGAAAAGAATTTTTAAAAACCAAGACCGATACCAGCTGTTCGGTACCCAGCGCAGCCAAGATAGTTCCCGGCGGCCGCCACTAGGGGACAGGAGCGGACGCTCTGGGACGCAAGCACAGAGATTCGGCGGCAGCTTTGGGCGCCGTCTCGCTGGAGGCGCCAGGAACCGGAAGCGGAGAGAAGCGGATTTCCTGTTCCGATGCCGCTTCTCCCTGCAGGGTTGCAACGGCGCCCCGGTTCTCGGGTGGCTTGGACGAGGAGGAGGGGAGGCGGCCATCTTCCCTTGGGGGAGGGGGGAGGACTCGAGGGGCGGGGACGGTTGGCGGAGGGGCTGCCCCGAGTCCGCTCTCCGTGGCTGGGAGGAAGCGCCCTCCAGAGGCTCCCCGAGCTTGGCTGCTTTCTTGCAGACGTCTCATCACCAGACTAGGTAACACCATCAGGGCCAGTAGGGGTTGTGGGGCTGCAGCAGGTTCTATACTCTGAGGGGGTCTTTGCCTTGGGCTGTTTGCGTGTTGGCTGGGGAATGGTTCACTTCTTCGTTGGCCTGATTAACTCCCAAGATTAACACCAGGGAGACCATCAAGAGGCCAACAGCAAACAGGCCCCTCACCCCCAGCAGAATATAGACCTGACAGCAAACCCACCACCCCCACTGGTACTGATGGTGTTAACTAGTTTGGGTCATGAAACGTCAGTAAGAAAACCACCAAGCTCTGAGAGCACCAGGGACCCTCTCATTTCCATCCTGAGCCACAAATATTCTCCTTGATTGGTGCTCTGCTTAACTGATTTCCCCGTTTGAAGAATTAGCGTTCATCCAGCCACACAGTGGTTTGCACTCATCCACAAAGATGATTTTAAATTTGTTTTTCCTCTGGCCTCCTAAGTGTAGCCCTGGTAGACAAACCATACTAGCTTGTCAATATTCCTAGGCAGGGAAAACCTGGTCAGAGTCATCCACGCTCTAGTCATGTCCCGATTCAGTTGCTTCAGTGTGTTACAAGTCAACCGATTTCATAATGTGCTTGGCACTCAAATTATGAGTGCAACAAATTTGTATTTGTACCGTACATATTTATATTGTATTGCCAGTTTTAGAACTCTACTGGCTACCTATTTTGTTTGAGTGTTTAACGTGCTAATCTATGCCAAAGTACCTTCTCTGAAATATGATCTACTGGTACTCGATGCCTTCTCCCTTTGAGATGAGATAGGAGAGGAAGTGCTGTAGCCTAGTTATGAAATATGTTAACAAGGCTTATCAGTGTTTTTGATTGGACATACTGGCTGCAAACCAACATTAGCGAGGATTCAAATCTATTAATGAAAAATTAGGAATCGTTGTATGTTAGCTAAGCTTCCCTGGAGTGTCTGGTAGATCAGGCATGATAGCAGTGTTCCAGTATTTGAGGGGCTGCCACAGAGAAGAGGGGCCATCCTAAGGTTTTTTAAGAAGAGACTGGCCAGCCACTTGTCTGAAATGGTTAGGGTCTTGTGCTTGAGCAGGGTGTTGACCAGAAGACTTCCAAGGTCTCTTCCAGCTCTGTTATTCTGTTTATTTCTGTTTCTGTCTTTTTAAACGTATTTGCTCCCCTCCCATTTATCAACCATTTTGAAAATCAAGAATAACAGTTATTTGAAAATCAAGAATAACAGAGTTAGAAGGGACCTTGGAGGTCTTCCAGTCCAACCCCCTGGCAGGAAACCCTACACCACTGAAGTCAAATTGTCCAATCTCTTCTTAAAAACTTCCAGTGTTGAAGCATTCACAACTTCTGGAGGCAAATTGTTCCACTGGTGAATTGTGGAACAATTAATTTTAATATGATAACCTGTATTGTCGCTTTCTTCTGTGAACACACTGGCACACATTAAAAAAATGAAATTCTAATGCCAGGTCTCAAAAGAAAATATACCGATAGACTCAAACGTACATGCATATAAATATATACCAGTATATTAATGAAGTCCATTTTGAATAGATAATTTAGTATGTTCCTTAGCGTTCCACCTCTTGGCTTCAGGTGGTCCCAAACTGGCTCATTCACAAACTCGCCCCTTAATTTAGTTATGTATGTTTATTTTTAAATTCTAAAGGCTTCCGTCTATGGGATGGATAGCCCAATCCTATTTTGGGCTGAGCCCCTTTTTCCCCTCCCCAACTCAGAAAGAGCCAGGTGGCAACTTTTTTCCATATAACAAATTTGGCTGAGTTGAAAGCTGGTTCCCTTTAATGGAATTGGCCAGGTGGAAAAGGTGCTATCAAAAACTCTCCCCATTTTTGGCTTTTGATACACGAATACGTCTCCCCTCCAAGGATGATCTGGGAATCTTCTGGTTAGAGCGTGCTTTGAATTCTTTATCTTCTTTTAACTTCTTTCATCCCACATTCTTTGTGTGACTTTATTTCCTAATTTTGCTGGTCTACTGTTACTTTAAAGTTTTTGCAGTGCATTGTGTGTTACGACCTCTGGTTATGATAACGAACCAACTTGCTATACGGCGGAGGCTGTCATCAGAAGAGTCGCAGTGCAGACCCGGTCTAGGCTCCACCGTGAAGGGTCCCTGGTCTTCTGAGCTGGGTGCTTTTCTTGAAGACGTTTCACGACCCAATCAGGCAACAACATCAGTGCTAGTCACCTAGTCTGGGTCATAAAAGGCCTGCAAGAAAAGAGCGTAGTTTACCTCCACGGGCTGACCTGGTCCAAAAATGTTCTGAGAAAGGAGCTTTTTTCAGTAAAAGGGGGCATCCATACGCTCCCACCCATCAGGCTGGCATTTTAATGCACAGATGAATCTCCGTTATTAAGAAGATAACTCAGCTAAGCAACCCCAAAGTCTGGCCAGTGTTTTGGCTGCGCTGTTCTTTTGCGCCAGGAAGAAGGAAGCTGCCACGCTCGCATCAAGAGGCAACTTTTTATTCAGCAAAGTTGACCTAGTAGCTCTTTATTGCCCGGCACGATTCGTCTTCCGTTCAGCTCGGCGGCTCCGTGGGCATAAGGGCAGGAGGCCGAGGGCAGAGGGCAGCCTTGAGGATGATGCCGGTCAAACCAGCAGAGCCGAGTTTTTGTGGCTTCAGAAGGGAGCCGGGCTTTGGCCTGCCGGCCCCGGGGCTGCTTCCTGGGCCTCTCCTCTTCCCTCCAGTCACGGATGCGAACCTTCCCATGTTGGACTGGAGGGAGGAATCACATCGACACACCAATTAGTGCCAACAGGTAAAGCCCGCGTGCCCCTCCCCCAATCTCACTGAAGCATGCATGCACCCTTACGCAAACTGAAGAGCCCGGATCTGATGGGGGCGGGGGGGGGGGTGGCTTGTGACTAGCTTTGGGGGATAAGGACATCAACAGGCAGGTCCAGAGTAGGGCAGGGTGCTTGGCTGGCAAGCCAAATTAAGCAGTTGGCATTTCATGAGGCTGGAAAGACGGTTCCTGTCCCTAAAGAAAAGCCAGTGCAGGTAGTCCTCAAGAGGTCTACAAGAGGTTATTTAACGTCCATTCAGAGTTAGGATGGCCTTGCTCCCCTCCCCTCATGATCACATTTTGAGCGCTTGGTAGTTGGCTCAACCTTAACAACTGGTCCCCAGGTGCCCCACGACCACGCAAGTGCCACTTTCCATCTTCTTTGCCCGTTTGCACAGATGTTCAGCTGGGAAGCTGGCAGGGAAGGCTGCGAGCAGAGGGGAGGGGCAAAGTCTTTGTGGAGGCTGCCGGGATGGGGTTGAAACCCAACAAAGGATTCCTCCTCTGTGCACTGAAACCCCTCAGCAGGCAGCTCTTCCACTCCTTCCATTTAACGACCCGGAAAATCGCTTAACGACTGCTACAGGGAAGGCCGGGATTGCGGTAGTTGAGCGGAGACAGTCATGTGGGCACCTTGCTTAACAAGCGCTTCACTCAATGTCTTAATTCTGATTGTAAGTCCAGGACTACCTGTAGAGCAAGATCATCTCCCTCAGGTCTCTCTAGGAGGCCATCCTGCTGGCAGGGAGCCTCTCCCAGCCGCTCTGGCATCACAAGACGCTTCAGACACGTCTATCCGCAAATCTTTACCAAAATAAACCTACAGCCTTTCGGTTCCAGAGTTTCCCTTTTGGAAATCACTGGATGGAAAGCTAGGACCCTCCCCACAATACAACACAGAGCAACACAACAAAGAATGCATATTGTATGCAAAATACTGAGCAAAACGTAGTTTAACTTTTTAAAAATGAAATAAGGGTGTCTGAATTAGGCGGCTCTTTTGAGTTAGAGGCCCAAGTCAAATCACCCTCTTGCCCCGGCCTCTGCAGACCCAGGACACCACCCCACTCCCCAACAGCTGGGATCATCTTCCTGCCCTCCTTCCTCTTCAGAGCTGGCTTCCTGTGATAATCAGCCACAGACAGGGCGTCAAACTTGGTTCCTAAAACTTTGTCGGTTTCCCTCTACGTAATAAAATAGGTTTCACCATCCTTTTCCTCCCACAAACGTTAACGGACGAGCAGAGTTCGAAGAGACCTTGGAGGTCTTGTACTCCAGCTCCCTAAAGTTGCAGATAAAATTTGGCCTGAATTTTGAAATTTCTGTGGTGATGGTGGTGGTGACCATTGCTGCTCCTAATAACCAATATTCTTTGAGAAAACTACGAAGTTACTTACATTAAAAACAGAAAAATAAGAGAGAGCAAATGGTACAACCAATAAATGGAATTGAACTACATTATAAATCCCAAGGCAGACCCTTGACATCAAAAGCTATCTCTAAAAATGACGGGATGACTAGCAAGAAATCTTCCCTAGCGTCAATGGAAAGACCAGGAGGAAATCACCTGGAGAGGAAATTCCACAACAGAGGAGGCCCCTTTCTTCTAGACCTCCACCGCCCTTGACCTGGAGGAAACATCTAGAGACCTTTCCAGGATAACCACGCCCCAAGCAGATGCCTAGAGGAAGAGACGCTCTTCTGCCCCGGAGAGTTCACACCAAGAGTCTCTAAAACCGAGCCCAGAAAGAGACAGAAATGGAACTGCCTTCTTACCTTTAAATACCTGATAATTATTTCTAAGCAAGGTCTGTAGGCCTCCATATTCCTTCTTCAGAGTTTTCAAAGTGTCCTTGTCTAAATGCCCAGCAATTTCACTCAAGGGAAGACTCTCTACAGAAAACAGGGTTTGTATAACACGTGTTAATTCTCTGGGGGCTTTTGGGAATTCATGTCATTTGGAACATTTGTCTCCGTCTCTCCCCCTCTCTTTCTCTCTCTCTCTCCTCCTCCCTCTATGTATGTGTGTACATATGTGTGAGTGAAATGACACGCCCTTCCTTTCCCAAAGGCTTTTTTTTTTTTTAAAAAAAAGGCTGTACCAAAAAGTTTGCTTTCCCCCCCTTTCAAGATTGTATCGTGTGCTATGCTTTACACACCTTCAGGCTGATATTATCATCACCTTTTTATGCTGTAAAGCACGGATGCAGATTTTTTTTTTGTTACTTGTGAGACCTGAATTCTATATAAACTCTTGTGCCACTGAGGAATTCTTGGAAAAGGTAGGAGGTCTGTCGCTAATTACAGCGTGGTGAATTTGACCTGCTTATTCAAATGATCCTCCGGCCTAATCCTTCAGATGCCACCTAGATTCAAGATTTTGGGACCTTAGAAATGGTTAGGATAGGGAGCCCGACTCTCACCTCCGCTGTTCCAGGGGCGGGAAGATCCGTGGAGGCTCTGTTCCGTCTCGCTTAACAACAGGTGGGCTACCTTCAAAGCCACCTGGTCTACCAAGGCATGCGGGAGGGTGGTGCAGTTTCTTACTTGTTCTTTGCCCCGAGGCAGAAACCCAGAGGGCCAGAGAGTCCGCCCATCTCTTTCCCTTGGGGCCTCCTGGCACAGCAGCTGACCGGCAGCCGAGAGGCTCTGCTCCCGATGGAAGGGAAAGGGTTTGTCCGGTGCCACAATGACGTTGCAAGGCTGCCGTCTCCTGATGTATTCCCCCCTCTCTTCCTCCAGGGCCGGATCCTCTTGTGACGCCGGGGAAGTTCTAGACATTCCGATTAAACAGACCTACAAGAAAGAGGAATCCTGTTGTTAAGAACCTAAGTGGATCTCCTGGGATCCACAGGCAGGGCCCATCAAGTCCCCCGACGGCTCCAGAAAGCTCACGGGCAACAGATGTAGTCCTCGACCTACAGTTCGTTTAGCAACCGTCCAAAGTTACAGCGGCACTGAAAAATGTGACTTACAACCATTTTTTAAGTTACGGCCTTTGCAGCGTCCTCCTGTTTGTGTGATCCAAAATTCGGACGCTTGGCACCTGACTCATACTTACGACCGTTGCTGTGCAAAGTCAATGGGGAAGCCAGATTCGCTTCACAACCGGGTTGCTAACTTATCCACTGCAGGGATTGACTTAACAATTGTGGTAAGAAAAGGCGCAAAATGGGGCAAAACTCACTTAAGCAAGGCCTCAACAACAGGAACTTTGGGCTCAACTGTGGTCCGAAGCCGAGGACTACCTGTACATGAAGGCAACCGTCCTCTTCGGTGGTGGCTCCACAGCAACCGGCATTTGAGGTTTCGTTCTGGAGGCCTCTCGGCTGTCAAGACTGGCTGCCCCTCTGACCTCCTCCCCACTGGTTTAATCCCCCATTAAAACACTAAAGTGACCCCCACCTACGGGCAAAGTAAGGAATGTACATGCCGATTGTGGCTGCAAAATCAATGGCCATGAAGAGGCAGAAAAGCACCTTTCAAGCCGCGTAGTAACCTCAGCTCCACAAGAGAAGCCGGCGTGGCAGCACCTTCCGGAGAGAGACGGCCAACAGCTCCAACCCCCTGCAAGAGTTCAGGAACTCTGTGGCTCCACAAAGGACCCTGAGCACAATCCTTAACAGCAACGTTGGAGATGGTTTGTGGTTACAGAGAAGGGGAAGAACCAACCAACGCAGCCTCCTCCAACCTAGTTAGTGGGACAGCAACTTCAGGCTTTTCTGCCTCTTCAGCCGAACGAATGCAAATTCAGCGATCTGATGTGCGGTTTAGGCTTTGGAAAATTGCCTGTATGCAGCCGAGGCTCAACAATAAGGTTGCTAAAATGTCGAAAGAAGCAGACGTTCGTTACCCTTTTTGTGGAAGGAATTCTGAGGCAATCTTCTTCCACATTAAAGCCGCAGACAGTCCCGACCTCTGTAACGAAATCGAGATATTCTCTGTACTGGCTCTTCTGACTCTGCCTTCGGTTGTATTTTCCATAGAAGTCAAAAAAGCAGCAAGGCAGCAGAAAATAGCGACAAGAACAGGAAGACCTGCAGCAGGGAGGCAAAAAAAAAAAACCAAAACAAAGTCAGGCACTGTGGCAGGCAAAACCAAAACTCCCGGGACTCGGGTGATGTGTGTCTATCAAGCTATCAGAAGCCGAGGGTTTATTCAGCCCAGATTTGCTGGGGGGAGGGAGGGAGGGAGGGAGACTTTGGGAGAAGGAGCCGATTAGGTCTACTTTAGAGGGTGAAGAATATCTAACAGCTTGCTAATCACTGATTTACTTGACTGGTCAAAATGTACGTTTGCAGTTGGATGAACCTGGCTAAGGCTTCCAAATGCTGACTGCTCAACACAACTACTAAAAATTGTGCATCCGATTCCCCAATGGGGTGCCACTGGATATTTTACCACTTAATAGAGGGGTCCCCAACCACCTGGGCTGCGGCCCAGTACTGGGCCGCAGCCTGTTTGGAACTGGGCCGCAGAAGTGACGGCTGAGCATCCACCCACAGCTCCATCTGTATGAGTGGCAGACATGGATGCCTGCCACTCAAGCAAATGGAGCTGCATTCATGCACACGCTTGCCTGCCACTCACATGCTTCCATGCTGACTGACACACACACACACACACACACACACACACACACAGGTCCAAAAAGCCAAAAAGGTTGGGGTGCTCTGACTTAATAAGCGGCACTGCTACTGCATTGGCTGCCATGCACATTTTGGGAAGTGCTACAGGCCCTGTGAAAAAATTAGAGAGACTAAGAGTGCTATGAATTCAAAAAATTGGGAAACTCTGCTTTAGAAGTAGTTTAGAATTCATGCTGACTTTACCGATTTCCACTTCCTGGAGGTCTGTCCCAACTAATGTGGAATTTTGTCCTGTCAATTTTCTATTCTTCGATTCTTCTCAACCAAAACTTTCTTCTTTTATTCATAGCTCACTTCCTCTTTCAGTTTTTCTACAAAGAGATTCTTTGTATCTCTTTCACTAAATGCTTTCCTTCAAATACAAACACGTTCCTTGGTGTAACTGAAACACCTTCGTTTTTAATGAAAATGGTTTACAGGTGTCCTATTTTAAACCGCTCAGTGTAACGCGGCAGCTCCCAAGAGAGTAACTGCCGAAGGGCTCAGGTGGTGGGTACCTGGCTGCTATCACGGGGATCCAGGGCGTCAACTCATCCGAATGATTTCCAATTAACCAGTCAACATCTGGATAAAGGTGGTTTGGATGAATGGCACTTTCCTAATACAAAAGAGAAGAAGACAATTTAATAAACCATGCAAAGTATTTTTCCACCGAAATCTATCCGTACAGGTAATCCTCAATTTACGACCTCGATTGAGCCCAAAATTTCTGTGGCTAAGTGAGATAATTATTAAGTGAATTTTGGCCTCCTTTATGACCTCTCTTGCCAGAGTCGTTAAGCGAATCACTGCCGTTGTTAAATTAATAACATGGTTGTTAAGTGAATCCGGCTTCCCCCTTGACTTGGCTTGTCATAAGGTCACAAAATGGATCACATGACCCAGGGACACTGTGACCGTCGTAAGTATGAATCACTTGCCAAGCGCCCGAATTTTGATCACGTGACCCTGGGGCTGCTACTGTATAACAGTCATAAGTGTGAAAAATGGTCATAAGTCCCTTTTTTCACTGCCTTGTCATTTCAAACAGTCACTAATGAACTGTTGTAAGATGAGGACCGCCTGTATTTCAGCTTAAAGTCACTTTGCAGAGCCTGATCGCAGAAGAACCTCTATTTCAACCCTACCTCCAAGCAGGTCTGTGGGCCGTACATCTCCCATATTTTTCTTCTTCGGACATCAATGCCTTTTCCTGAATGCTGGAAGAATCCAGACAGGAAGCACCATTAGGGAAGCGGCCTTTGCCATAACCGACATTTAAGGCAAACGTTCTTTTCTTCTCACAACTGATTAAAAAAAAAAAAAAAAACCAAGCCATTCTGGAAGCAGAATGTGGATCGGAGCCTCAAGCCTTCTGCTCCCCTGCCGACCGGACCGCTGCCCAAATCAACCAAATCAGTTCAAAAGAAAAGAGGAGAATGAAACGCAAAATGTTTGGGCCTGGAATTTCAACGTTACAGCTTGCATGTCAATCAGTTGAGAGGCTGCCATGGCTACAATCCTGTTGGAGGGTTGTCTTTTCTGCATATGTAGCTTAAAATTCTTATTCATAATAAAAAAATAATTATATTTGGGAGACCCAATGCTGAAGAGAGTTAAGCTGAGTAAGCAGTAAATGCTTACTTACTGGGGCTTATTTATTTATTTAGAAAATTTATATGGCCGCTCAATTCACTTCAACAGGACCTGAACAAACCCATTTTCCCTTCCATACTAACAGGGTTAAATGTAACAGCAGTATAATAAAAGGAAACAATAATACAAAACAACAACAACAACAAAATACTAAGGAAGAAACAAAATGCCTGAGGA
Source organism: Masticophis lateralis (assembly GCA_030761175.1). Lineage (NCBI taxonomy): Eukaryota > Metazoa > Chordata > Lepidosauria > Squamata > Colubridae > Masticophis > Masticophis lateralis. Next base: position 332,413 of record JAUDYJ010000007.1, on the reverse strand, counting down.
TAAAACCTGACATCGCAGAGCAGGGTGGAGGATCTAATAACTTAGATTCCAGACCTCCTCCAAGGTTTTCATAGCTTATTTCTGAAACATTAACAGGGTGGGCTCAGTCTGACCTTGGGGGGGAGGGGGAGGGGGGGCTTTTTCACAAGAGGACTGCAACAGAGAAGGCTGCTAATCTCTAAGGGATGGAGCTGGAAGGGAACGAAGCCTGCCTGATGATCTTGCTGGACAGGCAGAAGCCACAGGGAGGGGGAGGGGGAGGCTCTTCGAGAGATTTAAGGGTGAGGAGCCACATCTTGAACTGAAGGTGTGCACTTCAAATCCCAGGATTTGTGGCAAAGGTTGAAAAACACCATTGGCCTCAACCGGGGAAGCCCAAGTTACCCCTTCCAACCCCACTGAAGAGGCCTGGCAGGGGCGGCAGCCCTGGGGGGCCAACTTATTAGGGGGAGAGCCAGAGAAAAAAGTGATTTGACCAATACTGGACAACTGACTTACCCCCTCGTTACTTAAAATGTGAACCAGGAGTCCATTTCCACAGCCGAGGTCCACAAAGGACTGCTTCTCGGACAAGCCCCGCCGAGCTCTCTCATCTTCCCAGAGGATCTAACAAGACAGGACCGCCATTCAGAAACGCCAAATAACCACCAGCAAGAATGAGTCATTGGAAATGAAGAAAGGGCGAGCTGGATTCACAGAGATCCAAGAGATTCCAACCAGGGCTGACTACTGGGGTACGAGGCCACCTTCCCTCTCCCAGGAGTATCTCTGTGTGTGTTGGGGGGGGACTCTGGGGTTGCAGCTCTGCCCCCCACCCCCCCGAACAGCTTTCCCGAGTTCTGCCCTGCAACTCGGAGCGAGTCTTTTGCAGCATGCGAACACCTGCGGATATAGAGGCAGTTTAGACTACCTTAACCCCAGTGGAGAGGCCACTAACATGAAATTTTCTTTAAGCCATTGCCCACCATTAGCAACACCCAAAAATTTATTTATTACTTTTATAAATAACAGAAGGCAGCAAACATAGCTAAGGAGCCTCCTCCTATTTTCCCAACAACTCTGTGAGGTGCGTTAGGCTGAGAAAGTGTGAGTGGTCCAAAGCACCCAGACAGCTTTCATGCCTAAGGAGAGACTAGAACTCACGGACTCCTGGTTCCTAGCCTCAGGCCTTAACCGCTGAACCAAACAAATTGCCACATTCAAATTGCCTCCCTTTGCTGGGAAAGTAAAGCTATCCAGTTTCTGAACCAGGTGTGTTAATCACTACCATCTGGTGCCTTCTGAGGAATCAAAGGGCAAAACTGTCCTGCTCAGCCAGCAAAACGTTTAGAGGGCATTGGAGAGCAAGAGACCATTTTCTGCTCTCTTTGCTGCCTCTAGTGGTCTTCTGCGCTTTTGCAACCCAGATGTAGGAAACATCCAAAGATTTATGATTAAATGACAGGCAATCGAAGTGGGGCTTTTGGATTCTCTGTCATTTTAAACTTTTGCAGACGGTTGCACAGCTCTTTCTTTTTTTAAAAATTAGATTTATATGCCGCCCTTCTCCGGAGACTCAGGGCGGCTTACAATGCGTTAAGCAATTTTAATAATTCTGCCTTAATGCAGTTTAAAACATTGTAGGAAGAGGTTGGTGTTAATCTTAGGTTGACAAAAAAAAACCATGAACGTGGCAGCACTTTTTCAAGCCAATATATTTTATTAAAAGGCATAGAGCTGGGTTTTTTTTTTTTTTTTTTGCTGACCCTGAAATCCATTAGAATTACATTCAGGTATGTGCAATCCAGTTCTCCAGTTGAGCCTGCATTATTGTTTGGATGCAACATGCAAAATCACATTAACTAACCAGATAACTTTCTGGAAGAATTTATTGTAACCAACTCTTCAACTACCCATTTAATCATTTTTAAAGGGCCCCACACTGAGCTTTTATTTTGGCACTTAGTATCCATTCGTGGCCTTGATGTTCAGGTCAACTTTGGGCCGCACCCAGTTGGGCTTTGAGCAGCTATCGCTTCTGGTGCCATGAAAGGAAGACAGACCCGTGAAAGGAAGACTGATGCCTCCCCGACAGCCACTTCTACAAGGTGGACGAGATCAAGAAAATGACCCATCTTGGAATGTTCCTTTCTGTGGCTCTCCACACGACAGTTGGCACCCCGCATCTTTTTCATGAAGAATAAAGTTCTCAAACATAGCACTTGGTCACTCCTTGCAAACAAATATATAATCCCCTAACTGAAATTATGAACAGAATTGTGCTCAAAATGTATCTTCTGTATCCAATTTAAAGTGCCAAATTTTCACATTCAAAAAAATCTATTCTTTATCATTCCATTTTTGGAAGTTTATTATTTTGGAGTAATTTATATTTTCAGAGTAAACATTTAATTAGTTTTTAAACACCACCTACCAGCAGATAAGTAGCTATAGCAACATCCTCATATACAAACTTTTCAGGATCTGTTACTTCGGGCCAAACCTGTGGATAAATAAAACACAGGTTCAAATGATTATCCTCAAATAAAGATTATTCAACATAAGAGGTTATTTCAAATATCCAGCACTAGGTCAGAGGCCACAAAGGCACGACGCGGTCCAAAGCTCCAGCAGCCGCCTTATCCCAGGCGGCCACCAGTTCTTCAGTTGAGTCATGAGCCAGAGCCTCCGGAAACGGCCCAAGGTCCATCAGGAACCTCTCCGGGTCCATCAGGCGCCTGGGACAGAACCACCTAATCGGTTCCGTCTCCCTGTGGCGAAGGGAAGCAGCTCGAAAGTCTAATTGAAGGAGTGAATATCTGACCATAACAAGGGCTTGATGACTAAGTCCCCTATTTCTAGATCATTCAACCATGACCAGAGACAAAAATGAAGTCCAGAGTATGTCCCCTCCATGTGAATAGGGCCTTGAACGAACTGGGTCAGGTCCATGGCTGTCACGGAAGCCATGAACTCCCGGGCTGCCTCGGACGTTTCACCGACAGAAGGCAGGTTGAAATCCCCCATGACCATAAATCTGGGGGTATCCACCGCCACCCCGGCTATTACGTTGAGCAGCTCAGGCAGGGCTCCCGCTATGTGGCAGGGAGCCAGGTACGCAGTCAGCGAGCCCATCTGCACTCCACGACCCCACTTCACAAGGAGGGACTCACATCCGGCTATCTGAGGAACAGTGGCCTCCCTCAGACAAAGACTTTCTTTAATAATCGCTGCCAACCCCACCCCCGCCCCTCCCCTGAGCCCTCGGCTGATGGAATGCACGGAAGCCAGGTGGGCACATTTCAACGAGGGGAAACTCCCCCCCTCCTGGCCCAATCAGGTCTCCGTAATCCCTGCCAGGTCAGCACCCCCCTCTGAACAAGATCGTAAATGAGGGGGGCTTTATTCATCGCAGACCTGGCATTGCACAACATCAGCCAGAGGCCTGGGCCCTGAGGCTCTGTGCAACCTGGGAAACGAGAAATGCATTGTTTCTCGAATGTTAAATTGGGACCAGATCCTGTGACAAACCCAAAGGCCGGCTTTCCTCCCACATTTACACCAACAGCTCCATATAATCTCTTCCCATACTTTTCTTCTAATGTGACGTATCTACCAGCAATGCCCTCCAGATTTCACACGTTGTAGTAAAATGGGGCAAATGTTGTACAGCAGGACACAAGTTTAACATCAGGACTCAAACGCTGACAAAGTAAAGTAGTAGCAAAGCATTCCAGCCGTCTAGGAGCCTCCGTTAACAGAGCTCAAACAGCTACCCTGGGGGAAAAGAATTAAACTTCCCCAACTGAACTGAGTGAGACTGCTGAATTTACACAATGTAAAGATTTCAGGCAATCTCTGTAGATCTCAACAACCCAACAGGTCCTTAACATATTACAATTGCTGGTTGATAAATTTATTGGAATCTGACTCGTGTTTAATTCGCATCTGGCATAACCAACCTGTAATTACACTCCTCCATCAATCTAGACACTGTGTAGACCTGACGTAGTCAGATGCGGCTCATGAATGCTTAATAACATCTGCTAATCCAAAAAGTTGCAACCAGGTTCCCTGAGATTTCCCAAACTCAGGCGTGGCTCTGAGAACCATGGAACAGCTTTAGGCCGTACTGCATTGCAAGCAGATTAAGAGCCAACACAGCCAAGCACCCTCTCTAGCTGGCAGTGATGAATTCTCACACATTTATTTATTTATTTATTTATTTTATTTATTTGTTTAGATTTGTATACCGCCCTTCTCCTTGCGGACTCAGGGCGGTGAACAGCCAAACACATATAAGCCAACCTCAAGCTTTTCAACCATAATCCATGCTTTCCTCAGATAGAACCGGATTTCAGCTTCCCCCCTTCCCTCCCTCTGGAGTTTTAGGAGGCTGAATTCTCCACACTTTTTCCCCTTGACATCGGATGAAGACTGACTCAGCCTGAGAAACCTCTTCTGTCCCAAGGCCTAAGCATCCTCCTTCATTTGATTTCCTTGTTCAATTAAAAACAAAACTTATGCTTTTCATTTAAGATAGAGACAAATAAACATTTTTCTGCATGAACATTAAGTTCAAAAATGTCAAAGCAAAAAGTAAGCTCTACTTACTTTGACCATCTCTTTGTATTTCTCCTTTAAATCTTGATAAACCTGGCTGTATCTAGCTACAGAAATGAGAGAGAGCGTACTCTTAAATTCATTTTTTGTGATCTCTGTAGACCATTTAACCAGTTTAGAAATCAATTCACTTCCAAGCCACTCTGCTTTAGGATATACAATTCCATCAGGAACATATTTTTCTGGATTCAGGAGCACTGACACAGTCCTACAAACAGATAAACAAAATTAGAGATCAGAATCAATCAGAGGTAGAGTGCTTTAATTTCATTGTGCCTCTGGCCAATTGAGCAAGGTTCCAGTTTTAGTTTACACTAGCACATAGCAAAAAGGGACAATATTTTCTTTCTCAAATAAAAGAATCTGAGGCAGAGGCATGCAGCTCATGGCCTCCCTCACCTGCACCTTCTTAGAAAGCAGTAGTAGCAATTGCAAGTGAAGATTTTTTCCTCTAGAAAATTCAGGAAGCTCATTCATCGCCATGGGGCAAGGGATCATCAGTATGCTGACAATACCCAATTACATAACTCCATCCTGGCAAATTAAGCAATTAAGCCATCTTATCTTATCTTATCTTGGTGTCTGGAAGCCATGAGATCTGGGAGGGGAATAACAGGCTTCAGCTGAACCTGAGCATCTCAGGATTTGGGGCCCACCAGTTCAAGGACTAGGCCATCCTTCGTGCTAGATGGGGTTACACTCTCCCAGACAGACCTGGTGCGCAATCTTGGGATCCTCCTAGAGCAGGGGTGTCAAACCTGCATCGTCACGGCAGCATCACATGACACATCGGGACTTTTTTCCCCTTTGCTAAACGAAGCGTGGGCATGGCCAGGGTGCGACACATCCAGCCCCATGGGCCACCAGTTTGACAGCCCTGTCCTAGTGACTCATGACTCCTGCTGAATGGGCAAGTGGTAGTCAGGGCTAAGAGGGTCTTGGCATAGCTGCTTGAGCGCATTCTTGGAGCAACAGCCTACCCACAGTCACCTCCAGACTGAACTACTGCAAAATATAGAGAGAGATTCAGCAGGTACAGAATGCAGTGGTACAGGCAGTTCCGGGTGCTCCTAGAACAGCACATGCAATAACTCTGCTCTACAAACTGCATTAGTCCACTCACACAGACAGTACTGCCAAAATCCAAATCGTATCAAACTGAGGCCAGCAACCCCCAAGCCGGATGCAACGTGCTACTAAATTTACACCTTAATGCAGAAAGATGCCATACATAAAAAAATCTGACAAGACTGAACAACACAAACAGAAACAAAGAATCATCACTCATTTGAATGCATTTGTAATGTGATAAAACGATTCAAAGACAGCAACATCTGAGCACCCACCATTCATCGTCCTGTATGTGCTGAAGCCGAATTTGATAAATATTGTCGGCCTTCACCTTGTATTGGCCTTCGCAGGTCTGTTCCAAAGGCAAAAAGGTTACCGACCCATTAAGGACATCTGTAAAGAGTTGCAAGTTCTTTGTAAGAGACGTCTTTTAGAAAATGACAAAAATTGAATTTACCGAGCATATCACTCAGCAGAGTTAGACGTGGAGGTGGGGGCGGGGGGCAGGGAGTGTGAGCAGACCAGACTGAGAAGTGGAGAATTAACTCAGAGGGGCTGATGGCTTCTTCGTCTCTCTGAGCTTGTTTCCTTGCAGATGTTTCATGACCATCCTTAGTGCTGGGTTAGATCAAACCCTGCTCCCTTCTGGCACTGGTGAAGTTCCCCCGTTTGGTAACTGCAAGGAAACCAGCACCAAGCTCAGGCAGCACCCAGGACCCCACAGCCCTCCTCCTGCTCCTTTCCCCTCCCCTCCCCTTCCTCCTCCCCTCCCTCCCAGCACCCATGATGTTATCTACCGATCATCCTCAACTTACCATCACAACCGAGCCCAATATTTATGTTGCTAAGTGAGAAGTTAGTTAAGTGAGTTTTGCCCCGTTTTACCACCTTTCTCGCCACATTTGTTACGGGGGTCCCCCAAAGTTGTTAAGTTCGTAACAGGGTTGTTAAGCGAATCCGGGTTCCCCAACGACTTTGCGTGTGGGAAGGTCCCAAAAGGAGGTCACGTGACCCCAGGGGACCTGCAAGCGGTCGTAAACGCGAGTCAGCTGTGGAGCACCTGAAGGTAGAAGCCCCGGGGATGCTGTGTGAAAGGGGGGCTCCCCGTCCGTGTTCTTGGTGCCCTTGTACGTTCGGTCAGCGAAAGGGGCGCTTGTGACGGACGGGAGGGAGGGAGCGAGGGCTGCCTGCAGCGGAGCCCTCGGCCGTCTGCAAGGGAGGCTCCAGGCTCAGGAGCAGCCAGGACCCCCCCAACCCCTCCCAGCACCGGGGAGGCTCCGTCTAGCGGGGCGGGGAGAGGTCCTCCTCCACGCCCTCTTCTCTAGCGGGGCTCCCGAGGGCCTCCTCCGGGGAGACAAGGCACGGACGCCCCCGGGGGAGGGGCCTGCCCTGCTCCCTCCCGGGCCCCCCCGGGGGAGATAATAAGGCGGGCGGGCGGCGGGTTTTGGGTTCGGGTTCTTCCACTCGCGGAGGGCGCCCCCATCGCAGCGCAGCCATGCCAGGCCAGGGAAGGGAAGGTGAGGGGAAGAGGAAGCGGGGCGGCCCACCTCGCACCACCAGCTCCGGGACGGGCGCGGCGGAGGGTCGGCAGGGCCGGCGGGGCAGCAGGCGGCGCAGCACCAGCTCCAGCGGCCCCCGCAGGGCCAGCGCCTCGGCCCCCGCGCCTGCGCAGAAGGACCCCCAGGCGCGCTCCGCCGGGCTCTCCCCTCCGCCCGCTCGGGGGACGCGCAGGGGGGGCTCCGCGCAGGCGCCGCTCAGCCGCTTGTTGGCCACCTGCGGCCGCTCCAGCCACACGGCCGCCGCCCCCCAGAAACCGCCGGGCAAGCGCCCCGCAGGGTCCCGCAGCGCCGCCGTGCCCGCCGCCTCCATGGCTCCGCTTCCGGGCCCCTCTCGCCGGCGCCTGCGCAGTCGCGCGGCGGAACGGACGGCGGCCGGGCAGGGACTTTCCTAGCCGCTTCTCAAAGGCCGCCTCCGCGCAGTCGGGCCGGCCTCCGCAGTGGAGGCGTAAGGGTGACCTCGAGATCGTCTGGCCGAGCCCCCAGAGCCTGCAGGTGCTGCGGGCGGAGGGGGGGCTCCGTCTCAGGGAAGCGAGGGGACCAGGGGCGCCAAGGGGGGAGGAAAGAAAAAGCGGGGGTCCCTTGGGCATGGGGGGAGGGGCTCTCGCCCAGCGGAGGGGCGGGGGCGTCCCTGAGCTTCCTGGGGCGGAGGGGGAGGGGTCGCCCCCGGCTCTCTCGGGGAAAGAGAGGAATCGGGGCTGCCCGGGAGCGCCTCCCCCTTGGCTCCCTGCTGCCCTCCGCCGGGGCTTCTTTCTCCGCTGCTCCTCTCTTTAAATGCATCCTGCAAATACGGGTGGTCCTCGACTTATGTCCACAATTGAGCCCAAGGTTTCTGCTGTTAAGTGAGACGGGCTGATTGAGTCTTCCTTGCAGACGTTCCCTGATTAGTGCCAGGCTGGATCAAACCCGGCTCCCTTCTGGCACCGCTGAGGCTCCCCGGTTTGCCCTGTGACCTTTCTTGCCAGAGTTGTTAAGTGAGTCACTGCAAGTGTTCAGCTAGTAGCCTGGTCGTTAAGTGAATCTGGCCGTTGACTTTGCTTGGCAAAAAGGGATCGGGTGACCCTGGGAGACAGCAGAGGTCGTAAGTATGAATCGGTTGCCAAGCGGCTGAGTTTTGATCCCGTGACCATGAAGGGCTGCAACGGCCGTGAGTCACTCTTTTTTCAGTGCCGCTGTAACTTTGAACGGCCACTAAGTGACCTGTTGTAAGTCGAGGACTGCCTGTAGCCTCTCTCCCAGGAGGAGCTCAGTGGGATCGCGTGGGAAGGTTTGCCAGAAACCTCTCAGAAACTCCGCCTGTGGGATTAAAGGAGAGTCGGAGGATGATCCCCGTGGAGGAGAGGCTGCTTAGGCACAGGGTGTGAGTTCAGGGAGAGGACAGGCTGCGTGGCTCTGTCTTCCTGCAAAGCGCTTGTGACGCCCTCTCCGTAATCTCAGTTCGATTCCCAGTGTCGGGCATCTGTATCAGGATGGCTTCGGGTGAGGAAGTGGCATCGTCCAGCCCCTCGGAGCCCTTGGTGCTGCCGGACTTCCCCAAAGGACCCCTGGGCACCTACCGGAAGAAGGCGTCCTTCGACTGGAAGGAGATGGCCCTCTTCGTTGAGGAGGAAGACCTCATCCGTTTTAAGGTGAGGCTCCGCAGGATTGGAGAGGAAGGGAGCCTGGCCCCTCCCTTGGAAGGCCCACGGTCCACCTGTCGCCCCAAAGAGGGTCTGGAAAAGTTGGTTCTTCCAAAGTAGGCCGTCTTTGACAAGATCCCTTTGGGTTCCTATCTAGGGCCATTTTTTACGGGAGCTCTTTACACCCTATATTGCTTTCAATTTGGGTATATCGGTTTTCTTCTTTATCTTGATATATGGGCTCATTTGTGGGCAGCCCCTTCCTTTGTCTGAAATGGTTTAGTCTCGTGCTTGGACTAGAAGACCTCCAAGGTCCATCCCAGCTCTATTCCGTTTGTAGTTATAATAGCTGGATTTTTATCTAGATTTTTAAAAAGGAGATAAAAACTAATGTAAGAAAAGGAAAATAAGAAAGAAATTAAATAGAATGATAAAAGTGCAAGAAAGAGAAAAAGGTATAAAGCCATACTGATCAGCTAATAAAAGTTCTGAATTTAATTGGGGATTTATATACAAAAAAGCTTGCTTTTTGGGTGTTTTAGTATTTATTTTATTTTTGGTATTTATTTTGCTGAAATAAATCCCCCCCCCCCCCCGAAGCTTTATGCTTCAGTTGTAGCATTTCTGGAAACAGAATATTTGTGGCTTGGGGTTGAATTGTGGAGCTTTCAGTCATTTGCTTGCTGACATTACTCAGATAATATCATTGGCATATGTAGTTGTGGTCTTTGTGCCTCTTTCCTTGGGTTGGGTTACAAATTATCTGCAAAGAAGCAACTAAGCTCAGAGTGCCTCAAGAACGCTGCCTTTCCAGAAATGGTGATGATGAAAAGAGTTTTCACAAACACACACACACACACACACAAAAGGAAATGCATGCAATATTTTGTTACCAAATTCAAGCTTTTAAGGACCTGGAAGTTGCTATGACATGACTTGTTCCTTAGAGGAGCATTTGAAGTATCCTCTCCCTTCTTTTTAGCGCTAAGGGCTCTGAAAGTGGCATCTGGAGCCTTTAGTTTTATTGTCCCAAAGACACGAATTGTGAGCAGAGAGAAGGAGAAGGAGAAAAATGTCTTTCGGTTCATATTCCCTTAACAATATCTGCAGAAATTAGGAATGTAGATACTGCATGTAGGAACTGACGGAATTTTTTTTTCATGAAGCACACGATATACTCAGCTCTTGAGAACGATCCTCTCTTTGCTCGTGTTCCCGGAGAAGAGTTGTCGCTTGAGAAGTACCGGGAGCTGACCTTCCTGCGCTGTCGGAAGCTGTTTGAATACAATTTTCTAATCTTGGAGGAGCTTCTTGAAAAACCCTTGAAAGTGGTCATTCTGATCAGCTGCCTAGGGATGTACGATTGGTCCCTGGGAACCAAATACTTGCTCAATTCCCAAGTAGGTGCAATTGTTCTCCCTGTATTGACACACTGAAGCCGCGGGGTCACTTTTTTCATTATTAGTATTATTTAGCGTTGTTGTTGAGAAACTTCTGTGGGTGGCTGTTCAACTATATGCTTACTTTAGTACTTATTAACTTTGTTACTTAAGCGTGGGATGTTGCCAATGCCAGGTTGCCAAACTAAAGCCTTTGCTTGTTCTCATTTAAATATAAAAGGAGTAAACTACCGTATTCTGCCATATTCTGCTTTGAAAGCATTAGCAGTGCTTTCTACCTTAGGCTTAAGCCCTATATAGGTAGTCCTTGACTTACAACCAAAATTTCTATTGTTAACTGAGAAATTTGTTAAGTGACTTTTGAATCTGGTTTCCCCCATTGACTTTATCTGTCAGACGGTCACAAAAGGGGATGACGTCATCCCGGGACGCTCCAACGGTCATAAGTATGAATCAGTTGCCAAGCGCCTGAATTTTGATCTCATGGTCAATGGGATGCTGCAAAGATTGTAATTGTGAAAAACAGTCGTAAGTCACTTTTTTCAGTGTCATTGTAACTTTGAACGGTCACTAAACGAACTGTTGTGAGTCAAGGACCGCCTGTCCTTATTTTTTTATGAGATGGATCCATGCTGCTCTGAAAGAGGAAGGGAGGCGGTGGAGGAAAAAGCTCTGGAGCCAGGAACCAAAGAGCGAAAGCCTCGGAAGCACTTGGGGCACTGAACCAATGAAACCCTGTCTCAGATCAGAAGGCCCCCCTGTACAGCTGTCTTTCTCAGCCTCTGCAACTGTGAGAGGGCTGGACTTCATCTCCCAGAATTCCCCAGCCATCTGGAAGACAAAGGGGGGGAGGGGAGGGGAGGGGAGGGGAGGGGAAGGAAGAGCACAGGGCAGGAGAGAAGAGCCGGGGTGCCCAGCTTATCCCGTCCACTGAACGGGCATCAGTGGTTTTAGTGTAGCCAGACTGCAGCTCCATCAGACTGGCCTGGCCCAATTGTTTGCTCCACGCACAGAGCAAGTGCAGCTTCCAGAATATATTCTATTCCCTCTTTACCTTTACTGTGAGAAGCTATTTTGTCCTAATATTTTTCTCTCTCTTTTTTTGTATGTACTGTGGTACTATTCGCTTTATCTGTTTAATGTAGTTCTTAATAAAATTGCTGGAAAAAAGCTGCCTTGCCTGGGAGAATAGTTTACGCACTTTCCACCTGAGCAGCAAATAGTGCCGCATCTTTACTTTGCTGAACTTTTATCTTTAATTTTATCATTCTTAATTGGCTTATTTTTTTTTTGTCTCTGGCTTCTGTTAATGTTGTAGGTGTTCAAGGATAACATTGAGAGTACCGGATCTGAAAGACATGAAAAATTTGTTAAGCAAGTTGAAAGCATGGAGGTACTACTTTTCTATTGTTTGAAACTTGAAGTTGCTGACATCGCTTTTGCAGAAAGATTAATTTCATAAGAAATAACAATAGGAATCTTCTATAAAATAGGCAGCCACGCTCTTCTTCAAGTTTGACCGTGTTCATGCCGCAGCTCTTCGAGTTGCCTAGGAATTGCCCAAAGGCCAGAGAAGATGCTGGTTGCAACACTGCAGTCCAGGCTCCCCCAGCAATGCCCATAAGAAATCCTTGTTGTGACCACCAGCGTGGCTTCCCTGGCCGCCCCCTGCAGGTGCCTTACCAAGAATGGATTTGCTGGATGTTGGAAACCTCCTTTTAGCCCCGAGCGAGCGGCAGGCTCAGCTCAGAGCTCACCAGTGGAACCACGGGGCAACGAAGCTTCTGTGCGATTGTGTTTCCCCTCTTAAGATCCCATTTTTGTGTCTCTTGGCCACAGATATTTGGATGCTTTGCACTGACTGAAGTCAGCCACGGCAGCAACACCAAGAACATCCGGACGGTTGCTAGATACGACCCAGACACCCAGGTCAGATGGTGAACAGCCAGCAACGGTTGAGGCTTCTAGTCCTCAGTCCTTAGTTTTATTAAAATAATGACATTGGATGGTGAAACCTGTGTTTAAATGGCTAACAGGGTGTCAGTTTTTCACCAGAATCTGTTAAATAACCTAACTGCGGCCTTGCAAGCAACTCAGATTGCTTCATTTAAATAATATACACGACATCACTGTGCTGGAAGATCTGGGCTTTGTTGGCTAACAAGGCTGCTAGTTGTGAGATTTCCTGTAGAAATATTTCCTGCTTCTGTCTAAAAGCCCTAATATCAAATACCTTGACTTACCACCACAGTTGAGACCAAAATTTATGTTGCTACCGTAAGTGAGACTTAAGTTGGATTTTACCGCATTTTATGACTTTTCTGGCCACAGTTGCTAAATGAATCCCTGGAGAAGTTAAGTTGCTCACACAGTTGTTAAGTGAAGCCGCCTTCCCCATGGACATTGCTGGTTAGAAGCTCACAAAGGGGGATCACGTGACCCCTGGACACGGCAACCGTCATAAATATGAGTCGGTTGCCAAGTGCCTGAATTTTCATCTCATGGTCACTAAATGAGCTGTTGTGGGTCAAGGACTGCATGTAGAGCCAGAGACCATCTCTTTCTTTTCCCATTTGATGCAAAATGTCTCTCTCCAACCGTGCAGGAGTTTATCCTTCATTCGCCTGACTTTGAAGCTGCCAAGTTTTGGATTGGCAACATGGGGAAGAATGCCACGCACGCTGTGGTCTATGCCCAGCTCTACACACCGGATGGCCAGTGCCAGGGGCTGCATTCCTTCGTGGTGCAGGTGAGGGACGTGTTCTTGCTTTCCGGGGTTTGGCAGGAGCCCTTCCTTCGTGCTGTGGTCGGTGATACCATCAGCACAGCATAATGTCCCGTTTTGAGGCATCCTTACAGAGAGATACTAGTTTGAGGGTTTCTTTGGTGCCTTCAGTTACTGTTGACAGCCCTGCAGTTTTCTTGGCAAGATTTTGGAAGTGGCTTTGCCATTGCTGCCTTCTCCCGAGGGCTGAAGGAGAGGAACTGGCCCAAGGTCACAAAGGTGGCTTCATGCTTAAAGCTGGGCTAGAACTCATGATCTCCCGGTTTATAGCCTGATACTGAACCACAACATCAGAATGGATACCTTGAGGCCACTCTTGGAGCGCCACGTCCGGTTTTGGTCAACATAATGTGAAAAAGATGTGGAGACTCTAGAAAGAGTGCAGAGAAGAGCAACAAAGAGGATTAGGAGACTAGAGGCTAAAACACATGAAAAACCGTTGCTGGAGGACTTCCGGTGGTAGCGCCAGCGTGTTGGGAAGGAAGGAGACATTGCTCTGTCTCTTTTCTCCCTTTTCTTGTTTCGGGAGCCCACATACGGGCACTGCCAGCTACGAAGAGGTTGGCAGACAAAAGGGGATTTCTGTAGGACCCCGGAGGTGAGCGCAAACACCCCGTAGGTTCAGGGATTTTCCCCCTAATCCCGTTCAAGAAAGATCCCAGCCCCCCCCCGGGCTGGCCTGAACGCTGTAAACCACCCCAGAGAAGGAAGCAGAAGATCGGAAGGCATCAACCATATAAAGAAAACCTAAAGAGAAATAAAAGGGAGAGTGAATCGAGTCGAGAGGGGAGAAAGGACGGGGGAAAGAAGCGCTCCGGAGCAATTGGTGAGTTTGAGCCAGAGAAAGCGGCGAACGGAGACGAGGGGAGCGGAGGAACGAAGCCAACCGGGAGCGCAGGATTGTGTATGGGAGGCAGCGGAGTGGAATGAGAGTTGGAGAGAAGGAAAAGTGAAAGATATTGCTTATATTGACTCTGTGTCTCGGAAGGAGAGGCAGAGACTGCCGAGAGGGAGACTTGATTGATCGAAGAGGACTGAGAGAGATTTGACAGCTGAGACGTTGCGAGACGGAGGATTCAAGATTTGATAGTGGAGGATTTACCGTTTCAGATGGAATAGACTTTAACGCAGAGGGAAAAGAAATCCACAACAATTGGGATTGAACAGAAAGATCCATGGTTTTGAGATTGTGGACTGGAGAGTGAAACACAATAAAACTTAAACAGACTCTGCGGGATACTTCCGGTAGCAGCAAATATAAAGTGAATTGAAACAAAAGTAAGACTTTTGAACTTTTGAACTTTTCACAGTGAGAATTTGAATTGGGACTAAATAGGAACATTATTAATTGTGATTAATCTTTCCCAACCTGAGGAACGAATGAATTTAATTTAAAGGACGAATCCAGGAAGGAGTTAAAATGATGCAACAACAGTGAGACTGGAATGAGTCAGCAATTCAGAGAGGGCATCCATTGCTGAACGTTTGGAAGTATAACTACATTAATTTTTTGATTATTGTGCACTTCATAATATTTTTGCTGCTGTGATAACATTTAATATATTGATTGTGTCAAACTGCTATTGAACAATTTAATAACTTAACAATAATTGGTTAATAATATTTAATAATTTAAGAATATCGGAATAGACATATAAGTTAAATTAAGTTATAAGGGTTAAGATATAACACAATATACATTGTAGAATTAGGGATTGATATAAGGGTACTGTTTTATTGATTAGTTAATATATTGGATAATTAGTTTTAGGCATTTAATTATTACATTGATTGAATTGGAATAGAATTTAACTAGGTGAAGTAAGGAATTGATGATCTGCTGATTTATTTATCCATTCATATAATATATAACAGTATTCAATAGTAAAGAAAATAAGAGATAAAGAGAATAAGAAAGCAATTGATATTTAAGCTTGATCTGTGTTGTACAACTGTCCAATTGTTTAATTACAAAGAAGTAGAAAGATTGTACGTAGGAAATTGAATATATTTAAGGAGAGAACTTAAAATGAGTCACTGAATTGGAGGCTCTTTTCCCTACTCCCACCTTTGGAAAATTTAACCCCTGAACTCAAAATACATATTAGGAATACATTGTGTTATATTGCGGTGTATGATAAACTGGGATTATATAAAAGCAAAAATTAGAATGTCATACACTTCTACATCTATCATGTCCAAATCTAATAAGGGAGCATCAGCAACCCGCATAGGGACAATTACATCACCTCTACATCAAAAATCTATAGATACAATGATGGCATCAGATAAAGAAAAACCACCTCAACAATTTAATATGCAGAATATACAATCGATATTAACAAGTATACAGGAGGGGATGAGTAAAACACAAGAATCGATTGCCAGCAATCATATAGAGAGTAGGAAAAACCACGAAGAGATGACAGCCAATGTTGTAGAAATAAAAGACCACCTGAAAAAAATGGACGACAGAATGGAGAAAATACAGCAAGATATAACTAAAAATGAACAAAGAATCCAAAAAATAGAACAGCAGATGGAACAGACAGATAAGAAAATGGAGAGGAGAGAACACGAACAGATGATGATAAATAAAGAATTAGAGGATTCGATCTCCTTTCTCGAAATGGAAAAATCGTCCTTCTTTCTGAGATTTCAAAATGTGGCAGAAACTAAAGAAGAGAACCCAAGGCAAATAATGACAGGAATTTTGGCAGAAGTGACAAAAAAATCGAAAGAAGAAATAAGTATAGAATTGGATGAAGTATATAGGGTCTTCACAAATTATGCTCGGAGACATAAGCTCCCTAGAGAGATCCATGTTCGTTTTGCGAGAAAAACAATCAAAGAAGAAGTATATAAGATAATGAGGGAAACACCACCAACATACAAAGAAAGAGAAATAATAGCTCTTAAACAGATACCTAGAAGAATAAGGGAAATTAGAAAAAGTTATAATTTTTTAACAACAGAATTGAATAAACATAGAGCAATGTTTAGATGGCTAATGCCGGAAGGAATCATGGTAACGTGGAATGATAGGAGATACAAATTGGACACAATACAGAAAGCACAGGAATTTTTTGAAACAAATTTCTATATGGAAGAAGATAGACAACGATCAACTCAAAGAGAAATGGGAAAACAAGAGGAGCAAAGAGAACCGAGAACTAGGGGAGAAAAGGAAAGAATGGAAAGAGAGGGAGCTAGGGAAAAGACGAAACCAACTGGAGACAACACCAAAACACAGAAAATCAACTAAAGATAAACTGGAAAAATGGGAGAAGTCAAATTAATATCATTAAACATCAATGGACTCAACTCACCTACAAAAAGAACGAGAACATTTAAAAAATTACAGAAGATGAAAATGGACATTATAATATTGCAGGAGGTACATATAAAGAAACAACACCGTAAATTAATAGAATGTAACAGATTAGGAGAATTATATACATCTTTAGCAGAAAAGAAAAAAAAAGGCATCGCCATGTATGCGCACAAGCACTTACAGCCAAAGCAAATATATCAAGATGATGAAGGCAGAATATTAATGGTAGAGATAGTAATAGGAGGGAAAAAAACATTATTAATAACAGTTTACGCACCAAATACTGCCCAAATGAGTTATTTTCAAAAAATCCATCAGAAGATTAAGGAATTGGACTATGAAAATATTTGCCTCATTGGAGATTTTAATGCAATTGACAATATAGAAAAAGATTATGGGCCTAACAAACAGAAAAAAACTAAGAAAAAATTATTGCCACAAACTTTTTACGATTTGGTGCAGGAATATCAGCTTAAAGATGCATGGCGAGAAGTGAATAAAGAGAGAAAGCAATTTACATATTATTCGAATCCGCATAACTCGTGGTCTAGGATAGATATGGCATGGATGACGGCGCAACTAAGAACAACTCTTAAAAGTATTGAAATAGCTGCTAATATCTGGGCTGACCACAATCCAATTGAGATATGTTGGAAAGGAGATCAGGAACGTAAAAGATGGATGTTAGATACAGAACTGTTGAAAGATAAGCAGTATATAGAATGGATGCAGAAGGAATTGAAGATTTTCTTACAAATCAACTCCATAGAGCATACTAGTATACAAAATCTTTGGGACACGACTAAGGCCTATATTAGAGGCTTAACAATAGCATTCAATGCAAAAAAGAAAAGGGAAGAACAGCGATTAAAAGAAACACTAATAACCAAAATTCAGCAACTAGAAAAGGAATTACAACAGAATCCAGATAGACAGAAGATAAAAGAAGAACTAAAACTTACTAAGCATCAAATTAACCTGATGACAACTTCCGAAATTACAAAGAAAATGAAATTTGCAAAACAAAGATATTTTGAATTTGCTAATAAGACGGGAAGATGGTTAGCACATAAACTAAAATCAGAGAAGGAAAAAAGGACGATAATACAATTAAAGGATAAAGATGGAATTATGTACTATAACCAAGAAGACAAAAAACGAATAGCGACTGAATTCTACCGAGAACTGTATGCAGAAGAAGCAATAGATGAGGAGGATGTGAGGGAGTACATAGCTAAAATTAACTTGAAAAAGTTAAAGGACCAGCATGTAGAGTGTTTGAACAGACCAATAATGCTGATAGAAGTAGAGGAAATAAGGAAGAAACAAAAAAACAATAAGACACCAGGAATAGATGGCCTACCGATAGAACTATACAAAGCTTTGAACGAGACCCTGGATGTAGTACTAACTCAACTTTTCAATGCGGTATTATTGAAAGCTAACACTCCCCAATCATGGAACGACACATTAATCACCCTGATACCAAAACAAGATGCAGACAGAGAAAATATTAAAAATTATAGGCCAATTTCGCTGTTGAACGCAGATTATAAACTCTTTACATCAATCATGGCACACAGATTAAAAACATTTATAGCAGAATACATACACGAAGACCAGAATGGATTCATACCCGGTAGACAAATCCAAACAAATACTAGAATAATAATGGACACATTAGAATTTTATGAATATCACCCGGACAAACAATTGGCATTAATATTCTTGGACGCACAGAAAGCATTTGATAACCTGAATTGGACATTTCTAATAACACAATTACAACAAATGGAAGCAGGAAACAAATTCATCCCGATGATACAGAATATATATAAAAACCAAAAAGCAAGAGTATTGATTAACGGCCAGACATCGGATTGCTTTGAAATTAAGAGAGGAGTAAGGCAGGGATGCCCACTGTCCCCCTTATTGTTTATACTAACCTTAGAAATACTATTGGAAGAGATTAGGAGGGACAAGGAGCTGTCCGGACTTAAGATAAAAAACCAACAATACAAGTTGATGGCCTTTGCAGACGATGTGGTACTGATAGTAGACAACCCCCTAGAGGTCGGCACTAAGGTGTTGAATAAAATACGACAATTTGGGAAAGTAGCAGGACTGAAAATAAATATGCAAAAAACTAAAATTATAACAAAAAACATTGCAAAGGCCCAACAACGAAAATTGGAAGAGTTAATGGGGATACAAATAACGAAGAAAATTAAATATTTAGGGATACAAATGACTAATAAAGTATCATCTTTGAAGGAAGATAATTATTCAGAACTTAAAAAACAAATTGATAAAGACCTGCAGAAATGGAATAAACTACAATTATCAATGATTGGGCGTATATCGACAATAAAAATGAATGTACTCCCACGAATTTTATACCTGTTTAGAGTAATACCAATTAATCCCGGCAAAGCATTCTTTAAAGATTTGGATAAGATGACTGCTAAATTTATATGGCAAGGAAGAAAGGCCAGAATAAAATTAAAATATTTACAGGATGCCCAAGAAAGAGGAGGGATGGGCTTACCTAATTGGCAACTTTACTACAAAGCGACAGTATTAACTTGGATACGGGAATGGATTGACTTACGAAATAGAAGAATATTAACAATAGAAGGGCCAGACTTAACCAAAGGATGGCACGCATATTTATGGGATGAAAAATACATAAAACAGGGACAATTTTGCAGACATATGGTTAGAGCACCTCTGATTAAAATTTGGCACGAGATTAAAAAGTCGCAATACATGGAAATGCCAAGATGGGTCTCCACGATGGAGGCTCAGATTTACCCTAACACTCTAGACCCAAGTAAGATGAAAACATATCAGGAGCTCCTGACAGAAGAAGGAAATTTAAAAACAAGAGAACAATTAAAAGAACAAGGAATAGAATTGGATTGGCTACCCTACTTTCAATTAAAAACCAAATACAACTCAGACAAGGAGAGATATGGAATACAACGAGAACCAAGTCAATTAGATAAAATATTTTTAGGCCCCATTGAAAAATCGATAACAAAATTTTACAACTATTTACTAGCACAGGTATTACAAGAAGAAATCGTTAAAGAAAATATGATTGCGTGGGCGAAAAATTTTGGTTACTCGTTACAGTTAGATGAATGGGAGAAAATTTGGAAATATAACAAGAAGGTAACCCTATCAACAGCATATAAAGAAAATGCATTAAAAATGTTTTACAGATGGCATTTCCCGCCGGCGAGAATCGCCAAGATGTACCCTAATGTATCACCGGGATGTTGGAAATGTAGGGAAAAAAAGGGAACTTATTATCATATGTGGTGGCTCTGTCCCAAGGCCAAACAATTCTGGAATAATATTAGGATAAAATTAGAACAAATAACATCCCAGCATATATCGTTGAAACCACAGACTTTTTTATTAGGAATATTTACAGAACATTATGACAAGGACATAAGATATTTAATCACACACATCTTGACAGCCGCAAGGATTTCGTATGCACAACATTGGAAATCAGATACAATCCCAACCGACAGTCAAATAATAACTAAAATCATGGAATGCGCAGAAATGGACAGATTGACAAAAAAAATACAAGATAAAGAAGATTCGATGTACTACCAGGTGTGGCAAAAATGGTACCAATGGCTATCTAAAGTGAATAATTGACCCTGCATATAGTAAAATGAATTTATACAATATACATACAGATATACATATAGTTAGGAACATATCAGGAAGATATCATACAAGAAGTAACATGGTGAATGTAAAATCAAAGGTACTAATAGTAAATTAAAGATGGATTTAACCTATTATGTATATAAAAAGAAAATTATAGAAATACGACTAAGGATGTCTAAAATTAGGAATTTAGCTACCGAGGTGAAGGTAGTTTGTTGTTTGTTTGTTTGTTCAACGTTATTGTGTTTTTCTTTTGTGTTATGTACGTCTTTCAATAAAAAATTTAAAAAAAAAAAAAAAAAAAAAAAGAAAAACCGTTGCTGGAATTGGGTATGTCTAGGGCAGGGGTCGGCAACCTTAAACACTCAAAGAGCCGTTCTCCATAGAAAAGAAAACACTGGGAGCCACAAAACCCTTCCCGTGCCTGACTATTTCTTGAGTGGCCACAAAACTAGCATATGTAGTTGAATTAAACGTTCTGTTTTCTTCTGAAACTTCTGAAACTTTTCTTGGATTTATCCATGGTTGGCCTACTGGGGGTTGAAAAACTCAATAAATCGCATGCTGGTGGGTGTCGCACATTGGCGGTTGTGATGCATATTTTGTGTGACGGAGCCATAGCAGGGGGGTGAAAGAGCCACATTCGGCTCCAGAGCCGCCGGTTGCTGATCCCTGGTCGAGTGTGACAAATAGAAGGAATAGGGGTGACATGATGGCAGTCTTCCAATATTTGAGGGGATATATATTCCTGACAGTGAGGACAATTGATCAGTGGAACGACTTGCCTCCAGAAGTTGTGGGTGCTCTGGCACTAGAGGTTTTGAAGAAGAGATTGGACAGCCATTTGTCCAGAATGGTCGAGGGTTTCTTGCCTGAGCAGGGGGTTGGTCTAGAAGACCTCCAGTATCCCTTCCCACTCTGTTCTGTTGTCATGAGACCATGCAAAAATTGGCATGTTTTCATTGCTCTAAGCCAGCCTCAGTCATGAGGTCGCTGAGGCCAAGGAGAGCCAAGAGGGTGAGGTGTTGTTCTAGGCCTAGTGAGACCCAGGGGTGCTGTCTTGTTCACCTATAATTTTAGGTTTTATGGCCACTCAATCATGCATGATTCCGAGCTACTCTGATCCACCAGGTTCAAGTTCACCCCCAGCCATGAAAGTGAACTGGAAGACTGAGGTTAGCAGGAATGCCTTGTAGCCCTGTTGGAAGTCTCCCCAGGGAGCAAGAGTCCCAGGCAGCCATGGCCTCAGTTCCCCTTCCCAACTTCTTTGTTTCCTTGTGTCAGAGCCCTGGGGAGCTCCTTCCCCTGCGCTTCACCCTCTCTGCATGGCTGTGTCATGTCTGCACTCGGCCGACTTCTCTGAGAGCTTTCTTGGAGGCAAGCTTCAACAGAAGATAATGATGTCTGCAGAGATTCTCAATCATCCAGGACATGGTTATCCCAAAGGGGCTTTTTCCATAACTGAAGAAGCTTCTCAGATGAGAAGTGAAACATTTTCAAAGAAAAAAACCCAAGAAAATCCATTTGGAAATCCTCTTGGAAAAAGCACCTTTGCGATGATAATAGTAGCAGTAAAACGTACCCATGCAGTACCTTAATCTAAACAAAAATGAATCGATGTATTGATTTAAATTTCCCATTCTTCTGGGCTTCCAGATTCGAGATCCAAAAACCCTTCTTCCAATGCCAGGTGTGATGGTTGGCGACATAGGCAGGAAACTTGGACAGAATGGCTTAGATAATGGGTAAGTATCTTTCAGCAGCAGGAAATCAGTATTTCCACCCAGGGTAATGGTTAAAGCGAAGGCACCAGGTTAGAAACTGGGAAGATTGGAAGTTCTAGTCACAAAGAGGACACAAAGCCAACTGGGTGATCTTGAGCCAGTCCCTCCTTTTCATGGCAAACCACTTCAAAAACTTGCCAAGAAAATTGGAGGGGTTTCTCCAAGCAGTCAAGACTGACTCGAAAGCACCCCAAAAACGAATAACTTCAGAAATGTCAGCGTCCAAGGCTTTCTGGCATTAACAGCATTCCAAGATACTTCTAAATATCTAAATAAATACAAGAATCTTTTTTTTAAACCTGTTAAATTTTCCTAGCCCATTGTCAGACCTGCCATGATATAGGCACTTAGGAAAGAAAGATCCTCGACTCCATTAAGTTGAAGTGATAGGTTCTTTTACTAAAGTTAAGCGGTTACAGAGAAAACAAAGCTACACCTGAGTATTCCTGTGCAAAGCTTACACCTTTCTCCCTTCCCCGCCCTCCCGCTTTGACCAGTCCATCAGTGCCCAATAGGATGCCTTTTTGATATTTCGGAAATGTCTTGGATACTTGGCACCTCTCCATGTAGTTTTGCATTATGTTGCCAGGCCATTCTGTCCTTGGCAGCTGGTTCATTCCAGGTTGGTACCTCTGGTTCTTGCCAACGTGTCTCCCTTTCTGCCGGTTGTCTTCTCATTCCCAGGCCTGAACTTTACTATTCCAGATTCCTTCCCCCTGCCTGCCCCTGGCAGGAATAGAATAGGAATAGGGAATGGAATTGGAATTGGAATTGGAATAGGAATAGGAATAGGAATAGGAATAGGAATAGGAAAGGAGAAAGGAAAGGAAAGGAAAGGAAAGGAAAGGAAAGGAAAGGAAAGGAAAGGAAAGGAAAGGAAAGGAAAGGAAAGGAAAGGAATTTTATATTGGCCAAGTGTGATTGGACACACAAGGAATTTGTCTTTGGTATATAGGCTCTCAGTGTACATAAAAAAAAAAAAGATTCGTCAAGAGGTACAACACTTAATGGAACAAATAAGCAATCCAGCGAAATGAAGAAGCTGGAGATGGCTGAAGCTGAAGGGTTTCCCTGCCAGCATTGTCTGGATTTGGAAGCTGCCCAGCCAGTCCCTGAGTGGGAGACCTGCAGGGACTTTGGGATGCTGGGCTAGGTTGCTGCTTAAAATCCATCCTGCAGGAAGGGCAGCAGGGAGAGCTGCTCCCAGAAAAACTGCACCCGGGGGAGGGGGTGTTCTGTCCCGAGGAGCGACGGGCTGCAAGGTCTCCCTGCTTTGGCCAGAAGAAGGAAAGCAGCATTGTGGTGCACGCCTGCTTTGTGGGGAGGGGGATGTGCTGTTCTGGCTGAGGGTGTCAATATCTGTGCTGAGCCCGAGAGCCCC
Source organism: Masticophis lateralis (assembly GCA_030761175.1). Lineage (NCBI taxonomy): Eukaryota > Metazoa > Chordata > Lepidosauria > Squamata > Colubridae > Masticophis > Masticophis lateralis. Next base: position 309,188 of record JAUDYJ010000007.1, on the reverse strand, counting down.
CCTCCCCATTCAACCGTCTCTTGAAACTGCCAGGTTTGCCATGTTCCACCAAGTGAGGATCCCCAAAGACAATCTGTTGACCCGAACAGGCGATGTCAGTGCTGAGGGGAAATACACGAGCGCCTTCAAGGTAGGAGCCCTGTTTTTTGTAGGGTTATTTGTTTTTAATCTCACCTTCGTTAGTTTTCATAAAAAATTCAAGGCAGAGAACCTACCTAATACTTCCTCCTCCTCTCATTTTCCCCATAGCAACAACCCTGCGGGGTGGGTTGGATTGAGGGAGGGGGACTGGCCCAGAGTCACTAAGGGCTAAAGTAGGGCTGGAGCTTTCCGTCTCCTGGTTTCCAGCCTGAAGCCATTGGCACTAGACTAAATCAAGGCTCTTCACTGCATGGAAGTTCGATTCCGTTCTCCCTGCTTCTTCCTCACGGGCTGGTTTTCAGCAGAGTGGCCGTAGCCCAGGAGGACTTGCTCTCCCAGGGTTAAGCCCGGGGTCAACTCTTCCTTGCGGGACGGTTGTGTTTCCCCAGAATCACAAGCAACGTCTGGGGGCTTCGCTGGGCACCTTGTCCAACGGGAGAGTTATGATCATCGCCATGTCTGTGGTCAATCTGAAGCTGGCCGTGTCGATAGCCATTCGCTTCTCTGCCACCCGGTGCCAGTTCGGGCCAAGCGACGCTGAGGAGATTCCTGTCCTGGAATACCAAATGCAGGTAAGGGCACCCTGGCCAGGAGCTGGCGCAAGGGGAAGTCTAGTTCTCACCAGGCGACGGGCCTCAGGATGCTGCGTCCAATAATTCAGTGGATGCGATGACCCAGGTCGCCTAGGCGGAGGCAGCCGGCCATAGAGTCCCTGATTGCTGTAAAATCATTAAATTCCGCAACGAACGGCCCTACTGTTGTGACCAAGGCCCACGTAGTGATTACCAAACACAATTCAGTCCTGAACAAGCTTATTTTATTAAAAGAGCTGAGAATTAATTCGTTCTCAGCTTAGTCCAAAACAAATTCTTCAGCCTTATCACCAACCTTTGATGTCTTTGGCAACCTGCCAAAGGCTTTTCTTGGCAAAAACCCCACAAGAAACACTGGACTCAACGTTGCTTTTCTACAAAGAACCCAACGGCTCGTTGCTGCTCTTTTAAGCCTTATGGGAGTGGCCAATCATCTCCTGGCCTTACTCCCAGGTCGTCCTTTTTTGCTTTAGCTGCTCTTTAGCGGCCTTTGGGGGGGCAGGAGCAGAATTGGGGGGGGGGGGTTGTGGGCCTTGGTGGGGATTTCCAGAGCCAGGGCTTCCAGAAGAGCCTGTGATGAGATGCGTATTTGCCAGGATGTGGGCCTCCCAACTCACCCAACCCAAATGTCCTTAAATCGCAGCAGTGGCGTTTGCTCCCTTACCTGGCGGCCATCTATGTCTTGGACTACTTCTCCAGAGCGCTCTTCCTGAAGTTCATGGAGTTCCACATTGGGCTGCTGATGAGGGACAAGAGTGCCCAGCAGGTGGGAGAATCCTCCAAAACCAAACTCTGTGGCCCTAAGCGATCCTTTGAAAGCTCTGGGCCCTGGGCAGGATGGCCTTTCTCTTCACGGCGCAAACTTCCTTGCGTTGCGTTGAACGGGTGGAAATGGCTTTGGTCAAGACTTCAAGGTCATCGCAAGGACACAAAGAGCCACCAGGTCTTATTGATAAAGTCTGTAATTTTGGACGGAAATATTGAATGTATACAGGTACTCCTCAACTTACAGCAGTTCACTTAGTGACCATTCTAAGTTACAATGGCAGTGAAAAAAAGTGACTTATGACCGTTTTTCACACTTGCGACCATTGCATCCTCCCCAGGGTCACACGATCCAAACTCAGACACTTGGCAGCTGACTCATGCTTAAGACGGTCCCGGGGTCACGTGATCCCCTTTTGAGAACTTCTGACAAGCAAAGTCAATGGGGAAGCCAGATTCGCTGAACAACTGTGGGACTCACTTAACAACTAACTGTTAATCACTCAACAACAGTGATTTCCTTAACAACGGTGGCAAGAAAGGTCGTAAAATGGGGCAAAACTCACTTAACAAATGTCTCACTTAGTAACAAAAATTTTGGGCGCAGTTGTGGTCATAAGTTGAGGACTGCCTGTATACTTATAGTTGAACTTATCAGATTTACAAAATTGTGTGTGTGTGTGTGTGTGTGTGTGTGTGTGTTGCAACAGTTTTTTATTGATGGGGTAATTATTACTTTTCTGCAACTGTATCTAGCTATTATCTAGGAGGGGATTTGGGACGTGGGATTCTTGTTAAATAAGCATGCAAAAAGAATGCACGTCAGATAGACCGGAAACTGCCGGAATGTTTTTTGTTTTGCCCAGTTCTCCCATTCTGTCTGCTTTTCCCCAGTTGGGGGGCTGCTGGAGAAACCCTCCTGTGGCCGCACTGGTGCTCCTGGAGTGGTGGGGTGGTGACCGCTCTGTTCTTCCTTCCTCTTCCCCAAGGCTGAGCTGGGCCGTGAGATCCATGCCTTGTCCACCTCGGGCAAGCCTCTCTCCTCCTGGCTCACCCAGCAAGCCATCCAAGAATGCCGGGAAGCCTGCGGGGGACACGGCTACCTGGCCAGTAAGTGAGACAGCTCTCCCAAGCACCCTGCCAGCAGTCAGGAGGGAGGGAGGGAAGAAGCCTTCTCAAAAGGCGGTTAGGCACCTGGTGATGCACTAAAGGTTTAATTCTGACAAGATTAACAGGTAAATACAGATAGTGTTTACAGGTTCTGCCACCGATTGCCTCCCACCGATCGATACGCTCTCACAGAGAGGGCCTCCTCAGGGTGCCATCGGCCAAACAATGTTGACTGGCAGCCCCCAGGGGGAGAGCCTTCTCTGTGGGGGCCCCTGTCCTTTGGAACGAACTGCCCCCTGGAGATACGAAGGATCCCCGACCTCCATGCCTTCCAATGTGCTTTGAAGACCCTTTTATTCCATCAAGCCGGGCTGACAGAATAATTTGATTTAATTGCGTTTTTTTAAATGATTTTTAATTTGACGTTTTAAACAACGGCCAAGGGATTGAATTATTTTAATTGGCTTTTAATTTTTTATGTGTTACTGTTTTTACTATGGCTGTACACCGCCCTGAGTCCTTCGGGAGAGGGGCGGTATAAAAATACAATAACCTTAACTTAACTTAACTTAATCCTTAAACCCAAAATTTCTGTTGTTAAGTGAGACATTTGTTAAGTGGGTTTTGCCCAATTTTATGACCGTTCTTGTCACAGTTGTTAGGTGAATCGTTGCAATTGATAAGTGAGTAACCCGGTTGTTAAGTGAATCCAGCTTCCCCATTGGCGTTGCTTGTCAGAAGGTCTCAAAAGGGGATCACGTGATCCAGTGGTGGCTTTCACGTACCTTTGCTAACAGTTTGCTCGTGCATGCACCACTTCTGCACATGCGCAGAGCGTATTTGATGACATCCGGGTGGATGGACGGAGCCTCCCACCGCCGGTGCTACCAGTTTGCCCGAACCGGTAGCAACCCACCACTGACATGATCCCTGAACATTGAGACTGTCATAAATATGAGACAGTTGCCAAGCATCTGAGTTTTGATCGCATGGGCGTGGGGATGCTGCAACTGTCGTTAAGTGCAAAAATCAGTCATCAGTCACTTCTTTCAGGGACATTGTAACTTTGAAGGGCCACTAAATGAACTGTTGTAAGTGGAGAACTACCTGTCCATCGCTTCCTCTTGCTGCTGTTTGCATTCGACCGAACCCCTTGTCTTTTGTTATGCTTGGATGCTTGAAAATTGACAGGCGGATAGAAGTGAGCAAAATAATTAAGGTTCACTCCAGTTTTTCCATAGAAGGGGGAATCTGGAGCTTTCCGGGGTACTCACAACTCAGCACCATAAGATTTGGTGAGCCATGTGCGTCCCCCAGCTGAAGGTCAACATTTAAAAATCACTCGACCGAGTTTGGGGTGCTTTTTTTTCTGTAATTTTCAGTGAGAAGGATTTTTTGTAGCTTTTAAATAGGTGACAGCTCCTTCGTTAATGCTTGTGTCTTTTTGGTGCTCTTTATCCCTGACCCCCAGTGAATCGTCTGGGCGATATCCGTAATGACAATGACCCAAACTGCACTTACGAAGGAGACAACAATGTTTTGTTGCAGCAAACGAGCAACTACCTGCTGCGGTGGATGAGCGAGAGATCCCAAGGTGAGTGGCGGGGGGGAGGACTGGGGGGTGCTGTGCTCGGAGCTCAGCGAACACAGAGAAGAGCATCCGACTTTCACTGGGCCTCAGAGTCATTGGGGCATTTTGGATGGGGATTTGGATTTGATGTCTCTGGCGTTTCATCTACAGGCCATCCTGTTTCGTCACCCATGGGATCAGTTGATTTTTTAAATGATTATGATGATATTCTCCGTCAGAAATTCGTACTTCCAGATGCCAAAGGCCTCATGGACTCTTCAGGTAGCTCTTTTTTCCCTTCTGCGATGGGCTGCATGGGTCTCCTTTCGGGATCACGGAATGTTCTGGAGGAGAACCCCCTGCTCCCTGATTCTTGGGCTGGTGGGTGCTCATCAGCCGTTGGGCTCAAAGCAGCCTGGGTTGTCTGGCCCTCCTGAGCAAGGGGACCAGTGGGAGGAGGCGCAGGGCAACATCAGGGCTTTGTGGGGGCAGAGGGGAGTCATCAGAAGGGCGGCTTGAAGACATTTGCAGTTTGGTTCCTGCAATGAAGAGCTACTGTTCTGACCCAGCCTTAGCAGAAACAAGAAACAGACTCCTTGTCCCGAAAAGCCCCTCTTTATTTATCTCTTGTGAATTAATGGCATTCACACACTGAAAAGTCCAGGCATTAGTCCTTCAAAGAGTTAACTGCAGTAAGAGACCTTATCAGTTCCTTGACATAATTTCCAGGCCTGGAGCATCCAGCCACAAAGCTGTGAATTAAATTCTGGTAAGCAGTCTCTAAGGCAGGAAACAACAATGAGCCAAATCATCCGAAATCCAAATGGTTGTCTCCTACAACCACCACTACCCTTTCCTTTTATTTATTCCCCAGCCAGGGAGGGGCCATTCAGCGTCTATATGTGCTTTGCTTCCAGAGTCGACTCCTTGTCCCTCATTGTTCTCCTCTCCTAACAGCTCTGTGCATACGCACATCTGGAACAGGCCCCAGCTGTTCTTCCTCCCCACTTATCTCAGCTTCCGAAAGCAGCTGCCTCTCCAGTAGCTCGGAAATGTCGGATGGCCCCGGCTCTATCTCTGCTTCCGACACAGAGCCTCCATCAGAGCCTTCCTCAGACCCCAGAACTGGCCCAAATTCCTCCCCAGCCTCCTCATCGTCCGAATCTGCTGCCAGCTCCACTGGCAGCTGGCAGTCGGCAACAGCCACAATCTTGGCGCATTAAGTGAACTTCCCAATGTTTGTGAAAATGGGTTCATCTCTTTGGGATCTTTTGGTCATGATGTCTATTGATCCTTTTCCTCTTTATGAACTGCACACAAGAAAAAAATTCCACTTTGCAGATGCCCTTGACTTTGGCAGTGCTCATAATGCATCCAGTGACTTTCATTATGTGTGTTGCTGCTCACTCTCCCCGTCATCACGTTGAATTGCCCAATTGAATGTATAAAACAACTGCCATTCCTTCCTCCAGTGGCTTTGAGCGCCTACAAGTGGCTGGTTTGTTACTTGCTCCGAGAAAGCATCCAGAAACTGAGGAAGCAAGAAGAAAGTGGCTGTGCTGATTTTGAGGCAAAGAACAACAGCCAGGTAACTTCCGGTTCTAATTTCAGAGAGTTCTAGGTATTCCTTCAAGTGAGAGGAGCAGCCTCCACTCACTTTAATTCCGCAGACACCCTTTGTGGGTAAAGACACAATTTGTTATAGTTGTAGCTCTGCTTTTAAATTGTCATCCTGAAGTACACCTTCCCTTTTTTTCCCCACAGGTTTATTACTGTCGTTCTTTAGCTATAGCTTTTATTGAGCACACAGTTTTGCAAAAGTACCACAAACACTTGCACAGTCCTGGCACACCAGTAAATCTTCAGCCGGTACTAAAGCATATTTGTTCACTCTATGGACTCTGGTCTTTAAATAAGCACACGGCAATACTCTACCAAGGTGAGGTTGGCTTTATGTCTTTTTGTGAGCTCTCTGACCCATAAATGTTCGTTGCATGACACTTCCTGCTCATCCTATCTGTTAACCCACTGAGAAATCAAAGGGCCCAAATTGTACCATTTAATGTAAGGGCAAAATACATTACACGCTTACAATTTCAGTCTCTGTGCTTTTGCATTTTAGTCTTTTAGTAATGCCTCTTTTTCTAGGGAGGAATCTGTTCCCATTCTGTTACTTAACCTATTTTTAAGTTGTTCTAAGTAGAATCACGGCCAGACAGAGTCCAAGTCAATTGTAAGCCTGGCTTGGTTGCTGCTGAATGTCCAGATTTCCTTGTCAAGAGACGCTGCTCCTCCATAGGCCTGGAACACACAGACACCCCTCAGCAGGCTATTAAGGGAGGCCATGCAGCACTTTGGATTCAGGATCCCCTCCTCCCCCGAGATGTTCGCGGGGCCAGGCGGTTGTGGGAAGAGGAGCAGGTGTCTCTGGGATCTGCCTGTCCAGGCCCTTCGACACTCAGAGGCACCATTTGCGAATCCCCAGGTGCTGTCCGTCTCTGGGCAGGAGAATTTCCTCCTCACCCTTTTCAGTGGGATGTTTCGCTCTTCTCCGCGCACAGGAGACAGTCCTGCCCTCAGCAGCTCCCTCCTGAATCCCCTCCTACCCTCCCTTCCTCCTTCCCTCCCTCCCTCCCTTCCTTCCTTCCTTCCTTCTGTCCTTCCCAGTCAGATGTGGGAACCTTTCCCCGTTGTGCTGTTTCCATATCTTGTAGTCAGGAAGGTCTCAAATCCAAAGCACCAGAGCGTTCATCCTCAGTACAGCACCTTCGGTTTACTTTGGGAATTATTTCTGCGTATTGTATACCCAACAGAACTTAAAGTGTGCTTCAGTATGAATGAACTGTTTCATTCTGAATGTGTTATTGCTCTAAATATGTTTCAGGTGGCTACTTTTCAGGTGAAAATGCCGGTAAATTGATACAGGATTCAATTCTGGAACTTTGTTCAAAGGTACGTTTCAGTAGGGACTATTGAGATCTTGAAAGTTTGTCGATCCCATCAGATTTCAGTGGATATTTAAGTGCAAGATGTTAGGTTCACCGTCTACAATGCAAGAGAAGACCCGGGAAGCTCTTCATACCCTGAACCTCCCCTTGTTTAGCTTCAGTGCATGACCCCAAGCGATGTCCTCCCTTTCTAGACCATTTGTAACCTGCTTGCCCTTCAGGGCCCTGTAGCGAGGGGGAAATTTGACTTGAGAGAAACAAGAGGGGTCACTTCCCATCTGCCGCCCCAGAGCTGCATTTTCCAATTTCAGCTTCCTTGGTCCACTTTAAAGAGAATTTTTGGAGCTGTTGGCAATTGCTGTTTGGTGTTATTACCCTTGTGTCATTCATGAAAATGTGTTAGCCAAGTTCTCTGAAACAAAGCAAATATGGACACAGCTTAAAAACTAAGAATAGATAGGTCTCTGCCTGGTCTTCTATAGTTGTTGCTGCCATGGATTTCTCAACATGATGGCCAGTTTCTCTCCTCTTCCCTTTCTCAACACCCCCTCCTCTCTCTCTCTCTCTCCTAGCTGAAGGATGAAGCAGTGACTCTGGTGGATGTCATTGCCCCCCCTGACTTTATCCTCAGTTCCCCAATTGCCAAGGCGGATGGAGAGGTAAGCGGGCTCGCCCCCCCCCCCCTTGGGCGTCCGTCTTCTAGCCCATCTTCTTCCTTTCTGAATTGCATTGCCAGCCTCTTATACCACTTTCCTTCTCCTCCTTTCGAAACCTACTCTTTTGACCGAAACCTTTCTTGTTTTTTGTTTCTCCAGCTCTATAAAAATCTCTGGAGTGCGGTTCTTCAGAGCCCAAAGAGCCTGGAAAGACCCTCCTGGTGGTCAGAATTTTGTAATAACAAACCTGTGGTGGGCAAATTGAGGTCCAGAATGTAAACAGGGAAGCCGCTAGTGAACCTTCATCACAGGAGGGAAAGGATCATGTTAAAGGAAATGAAAGAAGACACCGAGCTTAGGAGAAACAGCCAAGCAGTGCAGGGCCTCCCCCTGGAAGCTTCCCTGAAGCAGCTTCTTGTCTGCTTTCAAAATGACGGAATGTTCCTTCTCTGCCAGTTCAGCATTCCTGACATTTAAAGTCCAGTTGCTTCTCGAACAATCATCTGTTAAAATAGCTTTCTGTCCGTAAGTTACTGAACACGTTGAAAGCCAGCAGCTTTTTTTGTAGATGTCCCTTTAAATATTTGTATTTGGTCCATGAGATTAATATCATTTTATTCTTCAGGAAAGATTTCAAGTTTGAATTAAGTTGTTATTTTGCATCGGACATCAGTGTTTTCCGTCTCATCATAGAAGGCAAAATAACCAGAAGCCCAATCCTGTGGCCAACAGGAAAGGCATATTTCAGTTCCTCTGAAATGTCATTCTGGAAGGCTTTTTTCTTTTTCTTTTAATTCTCCACGTTTTTCTTCCTAAGGTTTTCGGACAGTGATGGCTAACCTTTTCTGGACCGAGTGCCCAAAGCACGTGCAAATGCCCGTGCGTGCCCGAACCCTCAAAATGCAATGCGCATGTCCCCCGTACATGCCCACATGCCCCCCACGCATGCCTGGCAGGGACCCAATAACCAGCTGACCAGAGGGAGGCCCGCACACATGCACGTCGGAGCTGAATTGGGGCGACGGCTCGCGTGCCCATAGAGAGGGCGCTGGGTGCCACCTGTGGCATGCTTGCCATAGGTTCGCCATCACAGTTTTAGGATAACCAATGCTGGAGAGAAAGCAGCTCTGGATGTCTCTCTGGCCTTCCAGCTGCTAGGTGCCTGGAAGGCTCTGTTAGGGAAGAGCAGCCTGTCTCCAAAAAGAAAGGAAGGGGACCACGAAACCCTGGCAATGGACTTGGCATATCCCCTCCCTCCCTCCCTCCCTCCCTTTGCCAGTGAGATGAGGAAACCTTTCACCTCCTTTTTTTTAGCCAGTCTGCTTTTGAGACCTGGTTCTTCCTAGCTGGGATTCAGATCAGGAAGTGTCCTCAATCCAGACGCTACCTTGAATCAGGAAAAGGGGCCATTTCTGTTCTTAAGCATTATCGAATCTCAGGGTTGGAATCCAATCCTGAAGAAGTAAGTGGCTGAGGAAATCTCAGCTGGGATCTAGTATGGGCTGGTTGCTGCATCCTTTTGATTCAGGCTCCCACTATAAGGTAAATCTTGCAATCTGGGTCTGGTTGACTCAGTTTTCCATAGCCGTGTATGTCTGTACAGTAATAAAAAGATATTAACGATGTTTGTTCAGTATGTCCATTCAAATTCATAACAGCTTGCAAACAAAAAAAATTGTCTGATACCCCCACAGTAAGATGTAAAAGAAAAAGCACCTGCAACAAGAACATGACAATATTCATGGTAAGGTAGAGTTCTAGCAGAACCCCCAACCATTCCACAAATTTGTCACTCTGTACTGTGTGTTGATTTGAGGAAAGAGGCCACTTTGCATGCACAGAACTGGGCATCCGGTGTTCCTTTCGTTGACCTTCAGTTCCTTCTTGCTTTTGGGTTGAGGAAATTCCTGTCAGATTTATTCCAGGATAAGAACATCCATGTTCTGCTACAACAGAAGGAATCTGTTGTAACTGGCTCACTTGCAGGGAAGAGCATCTAAGGATAATCCTGAAATGGATAGTGACAGTTGCTATAAAGGGAATGTACTGGAAGGCACACAACTTCCTCGTTCACGCCTTGTCAAGTTCTCTTGAATGTCTCAGACATATTTTCCTTCTCGCTCACCTTGAAGATTAGGCCAAGGCCCAACTCTTGATCCTTCAGAACATCTCGTGAAGGCCACAACCACCCTGCAGTCCTTCATGGACACAAGAGGCTGAAAAGGATGTTGAACAGATCTTGATGAGACCACTCTTTGGGGGTGCTAGTAAAGTCCTCAGATTGTAACTCGATGCCCCACTGAACATGATTATTTTACTTTTTTATATGGAGATCCATCAGTTGCTGCCTCAGGTAACATTCATACTCTAAATACCGTTTCCCAAACAAACCTGGAACTATGTTGTTATTGGAGCATGAGAAAATGTTAAGCATGTATATGTATTGTTTTAGCATATTTATTTTCAGTTAAATGCTTTCATTTGAGCTTGATCACTGTTTGCTGACTTCAACTGTTCTATAGTTTCATAGCCAGCTTCTTCCAGGATCATCCCTGATGCCCTTTCCTTGACTTTGTCCTTATTTGGGGGGGGGGGGAATGGGTAGGAAGGAGGAGGAGATATTGAGTGCTTCAGAAACTCAGGTGCCAGAAAAAGGGGGGCGCTCTCTGTCCCTTGCAAGCCCTCCAGCCAGTGTCCAGAGGAGAGGCTTAGGGGACCTTTCTCCTGGGAGGCTGGTCTGGAGAGAGGTTGATTCTGCAAATATTTAGCTCCGTGGCAAAGGCTCTGGCTTTCTGATAGAAGAAGAGAGACATCTCTCGGTCGATAAGGAAATTGTGATAAATTATGGCAAGTCTGGTGTAAATCTTCAGCTGTGCTTTCTTGTTCCCCAAGTCCATGGCGGCAGCCAGCGCCAGATTGTAGTATCCTGCAGCATCAAAAGGATCCTGAAACATTAAGCGATAAGGGGGGCTGTGATTACTTTTTTTAAAAAAAAAAATTGAAACAGGCCAGTCGGTAAGTCAAAGTCTAGGAAAACAACAAGGGCGTCAGGGAATTGCACAGCAGCTGTCGAAGTCAGAGAGACCAACACAAACTTGTAGTGAGGTAAATCCCAGAGCACACAGGGCACTCAGAAGAAAAAAGGTGGGGAAAAAGGGAAACTCCCCCTCCACACCCACAGCAACCAATCAGGGTGCAGATAGTAATAACTCTCTTCTGCCTCACTCTTTGCTGTTCCCACTAGCGGCTCTGCTCACCCAACTCTAAAACCCAAAAAGGCAAGTAGAAGACACTGTCATGGCAGAAAAGACTCTCTGATTCTTTAGGGACGTCCTTGCCAAGGTTGACACCTGCAAAAGTAACGCAGCCACAACCTCAACATTGCAATTTTTTGCTTGAACAAAAAGACACATCCTTCACACACACACACACACCCCATGCAAACTCACAAATCTGCCGCTGAGATTTGGCAATGGTGGCAAAGCTCATTCTGGGCCATGAAAAGCCAGAGTTCCTTTTGTGGTCCTCCTGCCTCCCTGGCTCATTCTTCTGGGAAGGGGGCAGGCGATGGTTGGGTGGTTTCTGTGCTGCCAACGCCTCCTCCAGCTGCTTCATTCCATGCTCTAAGCCTCCCCGCGGTTCCTCCGGCCCTGCCCCTCGTCATCACCCCAGCCATCCCAGCCCCTCAGGACGGTCCCCTGCTTTCTTTCCTCCCATGGTTTCTTCCTGAGTCTAATCTCCGCAATTCACTTCTGTTTGAGGTGTCATGAGAGAGATGAGAAACAGCTTCTCTCCTTCTCTCCTTCCCAAGCAGGTGGGAGGGAGAGGAGAAGCTTCCTGGGCCTGCAAAGAATGCAGGAAGGTGCTGGGCCTGGAGGGTTGTCTAGGTGTGTAAGAACAAGCATCAGGTTAATGAGGACTGGCATTCCCTCGTCTAAAATTAGGAGCCTTTTCTGCAAAAACATTTTGCACCTTTGAGTGCAAGAGGCTGTGGCCCAAAGGTTGCAACTTGGTTGCCTCCTTTTTTTTCTTTTTTTTTTTTGCACAAGTTCTTCAAAAAGGGGTCAATGCACCGGGGAAGACAGAGGCAGCAGTCACTTTGGGAAATATCATCGGAAAAACCATCACAGTCCAAGTCCTCTAAATCAGCAAGGCTTCCTCATCAAATTAAGGAGGAGAGAGGGAAACTGCCATTAAGAAGTTATGGATCTTGGGTGGTGTAGACCGGCGTCCGGTGAGCTTCTTCTTGTGCATCTCTGCCTTTCTGGTAAGATAACCCAATTTATTTGGGAGGAAACATGACAAAAACCACACTTGGCATAGATTATTTGAAACCATCCCAGCTTGTCCTCCTGTTCTGGTCTGTTCTCCTGGGTCTCCCTTCCTAAGTAAAGATTCCAAAACCAAGTGAAGCCATTTCCTGTCTTCAGGTGCGCATTCCTGCCTTACCTTCAGGTCGTAGAAGGTGATGTCTCCCAGGAGAAGGTACACTTTGACGTAATAGAGGGCTTCCTCGTCAAACTCCAGCGGGGAGGGGCAGAGGGAAACAGCTTTGAGGAAGAAGTGCTCGGCCAGTTCACACTGCCCCAAGTGATGGTGAATGACCGCCAGGCGGTGGTAGGCCACTCGCTCACTCAGCTGGTCTCCTAGCCAAGAAGCAAAGAGAAAACTGGCCATAAAAGGAGGAAGACAGCAGGCAGCAGAGCAGGGATGGTGGTCCTGATTCACCAGGTTTGGTAGTGAACAGCGGACCCAAAAATATGCCATCAAGAGAAACACGATGTCTCCTTAACGTAGGATGTGGCTCTGTGCTTGTGCTGAGATACCTCCTTTGATGGCTGCAATAAAATTCATCAAAGTTCTTGAGAAGGGTTCTTTGGCCACTGTGTTTGCTTCTACAGGGTAAGACAGGAAGCATAATTTCCCAGAATAGTTTGGATTGTGACTCGCCTGCTTGGCAGAATTCTAGCTGCCAAACAGTCTTAGAAGCCTCCAAAACTGACGCTTGAAATGTTGCGTCAAGAGTTGTCCAGCCTGGGCTGGGCTGTTGGGAGTAGGGGCTGCAGGAAAAACAGTCTCAAGTGAATACCGAATGTAAATACCGTCAACAACTCTGACGAAGCCTAAAATCCTCACGTTTGAATTTTCTAACCTATTCATGAAGAATGACGAATCTGTGGAAGGCTTTGACAGGCAGAGATTTAACTTCTGTTTTAGAAACTACAACTGGAATCCAAAGATTTCTTGTGTTAATTTCACTCCCCCTCCCCCGCCCCTTTATAAATAGACCAGGCTTCAGAAGGTCGTTCAGCTGGTGGAGGCTATAGATTTGTGGAGCTGAGATGCTCTGATGACTGAATAATTGTGACCATTAGACAACTTCAGCACGTTCTTCTTAATTGGTCTGAACTGCAGTAGTCTGGCTGCCAGTGAGGACAGCAGAAGGAGCAATGGGACACTTCTGCCACAGTCACTGGGTTGCTACCAGGATCAATTCCCAGTGTGGCCATTGACTCAAAGGCCCCAGGTGGCTCAACTGCAGGGGTGAAATAGAAAATGTGTTACTACCGGTTCTGTGGTCGTGGCTTGGTGGGGGAGTGGGTAATGTGATGGTGTGCGTGGCCAACTTTTTTTTTTTTTAGCTTTTCAAAGCATTTTTTCTAATGCTTTGAAAAGCCTCTGGAAATCAGACAACTCAGCTGGGATCATCAGGAATTTTTTAAAATGCTTTGAAAAGCCTCTGAGGATCCCAGCTGAGCCGTGCAATCATCAGAGACTTTTTTTTTTACTTTTAAAAGCATTTTTTCGTCGAAAGAGGTTGTAGAAAAAGTGCTTTTAAAAGTAAAAAAAGCCTCTGATGATCATGCAACTCAGCTGAGCATGGGTGGGGGGGGGGAGGCAGGGATTTTTGCTACCGGTTCTCTTAACCACCCACTGCCATCGCTACTGGATCAGGCGATCTGGTCCAAACCGGGAGCATTTCACCCCTGCTCAACTGCCAGGAGCTTCCAGGCTGCCCCTCCCAGCAAGACCTGGTGCCCTCTGGCCCTTCAGGGAGGGAACGCCAAGGGCCCCCACCCCCTCTGAAGTGGTGGGGAGGATGCTAACCCTAATGCAGGCGCTGCAGTCTGGAGCTCCCTGAGCCCTTGCATTGGGTCATTTGGCAACATCTAGGGGTGAAGAATGGCAGAGTTGCCTTAGCCACTCGGTTGGGAATAACTTGCTGTTATTGTAAGCCACCTGGAGTCCTATGGAGCAAGCAGCATACAAATGTTTGCATGCATCAACAAAATAACCCCAGAAAGTGGTTGCACCCCAGTGTAGCAAGGAGGCTGACTCATCCTTTTTGAGTCTTCCACTCATTTTACTCCTCAAAGAGATTTCCTCTAGTGGAGCTTTTTTCGAGATTTGATGGCAGGGACTCTCCATAACAAGGCAGTAAAGTTCATGGAATTTCCTGCCTTTGCAAAGAGCTCCCAACCTTGTTCTGCCCTTCTCCAATTTCTCCTCCCAGACCCTCATTGCCCACAGGCTGAAGACTTTGCTCCTCCTACTGCAATTGGGGTGAGGGTGTCTGCAGCTGGGGTCCCATGAAAAGCAGGGGAAGCTTTGATGGAACCCCAGTGGCCATGAAATGGGCCTTTTTGACCACACACTGCAGACCCCCTGGACAAGGCTGTCAGTCCCTGGATTCAGCCCTCCTTTTCCCACGCTTCTGTGCCCCTAGAAAGCATTTATGGGGACTGCAGTGACACAACAAGGCCAAGGATACGCCTCTTTCTCTGCAATTCTGAATCATCTCCAAGGCCCTGAAGGTTGAATCAGGCTAATTTTTTTAATTGGCTGGAGACGTTTCATCTAAGCAGCTTCATCAGTCAGAGCGAGTCAGGTAGGCAGAGAGTCATTGGGAGTCAGATTCAACCTTCAGACACCTTTATCTGTATAACTTAATTGACATATTGCAATGCATTTTGGGAAGGAAACCCCTTAGAGGTTGGTGTGGCAGGAGTTGGTACATTCCAACGAGACTCTGCCTACTGACTTGCTCTGACTGATGAAGCTGCCTGGATGAGCAATAAAACATCTGAAGCTAACAAAAAAAAAAAAAACAGTCTAGTTGCCATGGTTCACCCTTCGGACACCTTTGCCCAGATGACCGAGAGTCTTCATTGACATCCCCAAGTGATTTTTGGAAATGCACTGAACAGGTTTACCTAAATCGACACTGAGCATTAAGGACGTCTGGGCGTATCCGAGACATTCTTCATACTTCTGTAAGGTCAAGAACAACCCAACCAACTTGTTGAAGAGGCGAAGTTCAGCGCTGCCGTTTTTGGCCTTCATGGCAAGTGGCAGAGCCTTGTCCTAAAAGGAGAGCAGGACAGAAAGGGCCGTCTTGCAGAGTGTAACATCACAAAGGTGTCACCCAGCCTTATCTGCCCAACGTCTCAAGGATGACCCGGGCGAAGGGTGGGAAGAGGATACCCACCCTGTAAAAGGGCGCTGCTTTCTCCTTTTCCCAGTCTCCATTGAAAAAGATGTCTCCCGAGGCTTCGAGCATTTCCATTTCTAAATTGGGGTCCTGAGAACTCAGAGCAGCGTTGTGAGCAACCTAGGAGGAAAGGAGGGTTCTACCAGACGGAGCAACACAAAAAGCATCAGTTCAAACAGAAGCCCTACGCAACCAAAAGCCGCTTGTAATCCACTTTCTTCTTTTTCCAGTGTTCCATAAATAGACCTTATAGAATTAGGACTGCCTCTAGCCGCCTCTTCTGATGTCACATTTTACATTTGAATAAGAACTGGGTCATTTCCTGTTAGCTGGAAATGTAGAGGATTTTCTTGATTCACCCCAAATCACAGCCACAAAACATTCCATCCTTTCAGCCAAGGCTTGGTGACATCTTGAAGATGCTAAAGGCACCAGAGAGAAGGTGGTCTAGGCAAGAGCATCTGGGAGAATCCGTGTGAGGGGTGATTCACCATGGGTTTGTGGGACCTGATCTACAATGAGATTCCCACCTCTAACTGGCTGTCTGGAGAAAAGCATACTTACATGCAATTTTTCAACTGAAAGGGATAAAATTTAAAGGAGCAACAGACACTTCTAATGAGAGCAACACTATTACAAATTGTGAAAGGGAGATACAGCTAGAAAGTGTATATTTCTATTCATTAAAAAAGAATTTACTAAATTTACTTTTCTCAAATATTGAGATATATGGAAATAATTAGTTGTAAGAACATTTGTTCTTCCTGAGAAAAGTACACTTAGAAAATTTCAGAGGGCATCAAGATATGGCTGAAAGACACATCTCCTATTTGCTAGACAGGTCATTTTAAAAACAACCATATTATCTTTTTTTTTTTTTTGAGTTAAAACAATTGAGGAAAAGGTCAGTGTCAGTGGCCTCCCTAGATCATTCCTCTCACCTGGATATAAACGTCAACTAATTCATTCTCCCGCAGTGCATAATAAATCTTTCCTGCCTGGAGCCAGGCCTGAGCTTCCTTATTTTTGGCTTGAAGATCGATGAATATCCCAAGGCTCCTCTTGAGGTAGTCCAGAGCAGACCGGCATGCCCTGAAGGAAAAGGAGAAGGAGAAATCTGGCTGACCTTGTATTATTCATAAAACCTCTGAGGACCAACCAACAGATTACTTTGATCCACTCTGTCTGGATCCTTTAATTCAACCTTCTGCCATGTGCAGGAAACTCATGAAGCCATAATCATGGTTGAGAAGAATTGCCAAAGAAAACAGTCCAGTTGCCTTTTGGAAAAAGCACCTTTGGGAGTGGGACAAGGGAGAATTGTACATGTACAACTGCACTATCCTGTGGATGTAGCTTTACAATAAAGCAGAATTAGCTCATCCAGCTGTGCTTCCTGTCTGGTCTACCTGAAAAGTATACATCAATCTTGCAAGTCTGAAAGTACAAATCTCCCACTATCACCATTACAGCCTGCTGACTTATGGAGGCTCCACCCAGAGCCAGTTGTTCTATCTGCTGTGGGATATTCTCCCTCTTATCTGATATTTTATTCAGATACACCATTGATATCTATTTATCAGCTGCGGAAACCATTCCTATTAGAATGTTTTTGGAGACTATGATCAAACTAACACTTGGAGAGAAATACTATGAGATCTATAGTCACATCATCACCACCAGCCCTAGAGATCTTCATGCAGAACTGCAGCCAACCAATCTCTCCCAGGTGGTGGAATTTTTTTCTAGCATGGTTCCTGCACCACACAGAGATAAAAATGGAGCACCCGGAGCTCTCAGTATGAGAGAATTTAGGAAAGTTCCACCAGCTGAAATTCTGCTGGTCATGAAGCTCATAGAGTCAGAAAGGAGGGGGCAGGCCGAGATCCTCCAGGGCTTTCCCTGCAGTATCAGAATCCAGCTCTTCTCAGCACCACTCTCAGAGCCTGTTTCTGTGGGTCACTTAGCTTGAAAGACTGAAATGCCTGACCCTCCCCCTCCCTTAGAGAGAATGCAAGCATCCCGCAGCAACGGTGGGGAAGACTGAAGAACGCTGCTCGTCCAGCAGAGCTCAGGCCAGGCCAGGGTAGACTGGCTGACGATGATGGAAACTTTGATCCCAGACATCAGAAGATGGTCTGTTCTTGGGATAAAGTAACCTTTTGTCGAGGGGAAGAGAGGCTCTTCTGCCTGCAGAAGGGCACTTTTGTGTCCAGCTCACTAGCAAAGTGACTGAGTGACAAAACCTCTTCATTGGAAGCTCACGTGTTGCAGTTCCTACCTTTCTGTTCCCAGAGACAGATAGAGATGGCTGATGGTCTCTAGCACCTGCCCTTCCATGACCTTGTTGGACATCTTCCTAACCAGGGTGAGCTGATATTCGTTGTAGAGGACACACTGCGCTGGATCTGGGACAACCGTGCTGTGGAAATGACACAGGTGCTGGACAGCCTGGAGTTGCCCTAGAAAGGAGGAGCGGTTGACCCATTAATGCCACAAGGTCTTCCAACAGCATGACGCCCTCGGCCCACACAGCTTTTCACCAGCCTGAACAGAAGCCCTTTGCGTGCGGCCGTCACTTTCCATGCAGTGAACTGCCTGAATCACATCAACAGTAATAAGCAACAAATGCTCTTTATTAGGGCATCACCAAAGAGCATTTGGGCTTCTAGGGATTTCCTGTCTGTTCTAGGCAGCTCGTGAAAGGTCACCATTTCTTAAAAGCAAATTTGAATTTTGAACGTAAGAAGGAAGAAGGCATATAAAACTCAGTCTTACTCTACCCAGAGCCCTACTGAAACCATAATCTGAAGAATTTGGGTATTGAATAGGAATGAGGAGGAGGAGGAGGAAGAGGAGGCAGAAGCTTCCCCCATCTCTTCCTGCATCTTCTGTCCCTTGATGGTTCCAGGTCATAGCAGAGGGAGAACAAAGGCAGCAGGCTTGCTTTGAAATGCGTGCCTGAGTGGACAAAAGAAATCTGAGCAATGTCCTCAAACCATAAGAGATCCAGCTTAGCTCCTCTGGGCCCTTTGCCTTGATAGCTGGGAAAAAGCTGCACAGCATCATTTATCCTAATTGTGAACCTGGGAAATGAATTTACCTTCCACATCCTCGCGTTCCATCGCCACCAGAAAGGCCCATTCATAGCAATTCCTCCCCTTCTCCTTCTGAGTCCCACGGATGTAGTGGTGCCCCAGCTGGAGGAGGATGGCCACGAAGTTCCCCCCACATTCTCCACTGGAGAGTTCGGAGAAGAGCTGGATGGCTTTGATCAAGAAATGCTCCCCCAGGCTTTGGGCAAATGAGTGCAGGCACAAGATGCCCAGGTTGGCCAAAGCCACTGCCTCGTTAGCCACGCTGCCCGTCTCTCTGGAAATGCTCAGAGCTTTGAAGTAGCTCTCCACGGCTTGCCTGGGCTGATTCCTCTGTCTCAGAGTAATGGCCGCCATGTTATGGATGACACCCAACTGCTGGCGGGTGCTCCAGGGGGACTCTGCAATTGTGTTTAAAATGCACAGAGCCGAGTCAGTCTGCTGATGGAGGATGTAGAGCCAGCTGAGGAAAATGAAGTGGCTAATGGTGTCTTCCACCACTCGTGTGCTCATGTTCAGCTCTAGGACCTCCTCCATGTAGCCGATGGCTTCTTCGTACTGCTTGTAACGGCTGTGCAGCTGAGAAAGTTTGTAGTAAATGATGCTGCACAGCTTCTGGCTGCCCCTGCTCCCTTCCAGCACGTGAAGCAGTTCTCTGAGGTAAAAAGCCACGAGGGAGGGGTGTGTTTGTCCACCAGATGTGGGACTGTGGACTTTAGAGGCATTCCTTAACACCAAATCCATGGTCCTGAACTGCTCCAGCAGAGAAGAGGAGCTGCGGGAAGACACCACCTTGGCGCAGCTGAGCGCAAGGCGGGGCAGGCACTTCTGGCTGTAGAGTTGGCCAAGCTTCAAGTAACAATCCACGGACCGGCTGCCGCTGGGCATCCCCTGGCCCGTATTCAGCAGCTGCTGCAGCCTTTCCAGGAAGGGAGCCGGTTCCTGCCCTTGCTTGAAACTCAAGCAATGCTTTGCCAGCAGGAAGCAGGCCCTGGCCTCGGCGTTTCTGCTCTGGCTGAGTACGGCTCTTTTCAAGGCGTATTTCAAGATCTCCAGGGCTATCTCTGCACCGTCCGTGTCGCTGGCCAGGCCCATCAGCAAAGAGGCAGCTTTGTCAAGGAAAGAAGCGCTTTTCTCCACGTTCCTCTGTTTCAGGTAAATGCCTGTTAGATGGGTGTAAAGAGTGACTACCAAGTGGAGGTCACGGAAATCCCCCCGTAGGGTTGCCAGGGCTTCTTCCAAATACACCCGAGCCTGAGACAGCTTGAACTTTCGGAGACTCATCCTTCCCAGCAAGTAGCACAGCCGCGTCGTGGCCCAGGGCAGGTCGGCTTGTCTGGCCACTGCCCGAGCTCGAGCCAAGTAATCCATCAGCTCTTCCTCTGTGGCATCGCCATGGGTGGACGTCTTGAGGAAGGACAAAGGAGGGTCATACAGGCTCCTGAAGCCATCTTCATAGCCTTCCTGATTCAAAAACGACAATAACGAATCAGGAATTTCTGGCCCCAAAGGACCATCCTGGCGCACGGAGAAACATGGCTCCTTCTGCGAAAGTGGGGGCTCCTGCCTGTGGCAAGTGGGCAGCTGCTGCTGCTGCTGATCTTCAGTCAGTTGAAAGTCCTTCATCTTCATTAGTGACCGCACCGCTCTGCAGGGAGTTGGACTCTCCTTTTCATTAAAGAAGGGAGGAGGCATTTCTGAAAGACACAGAAAGAGGAAGACTGCAAGTCCCAGGGCTGATCCCAGGTTGCTTCTCTCCATCTGTTCCTTCTTGTCCTGCCTTCAGGTGCTTTGGGGAACAGGCCGGCCCCCTCTCCTCTCTCTGACAGGCCCTCAAATACTGGAACACTGCTATCATGTCACCCCAGCCCTTCTTTTCATTAGACTAGATATAAAAGACTTTCACTAGATACCTGCATTAAATATCTTCACTAGATATAGATGTAAAAGGTACCAAGCAGTGGTGAAATCCAAATTTTTTTACTACCGGTTCTGTGGGTGTGGCTTGGTGGGCGAGGTGTGGCTTGGTGAGTGTGGCTTGGTGGGCACGGCAGGGGAAGGATACTGCAAAATCCCCATTCCCTCCCCACTCCTGGGGGAAGGATATTGCAAAATCTCTATTCCCACCCCATTCTGGGACCAGTCAGAGGTGGTATTTGCCGGTTCGCCAAACTGCTCAAAATTTCCACTACTGGTTCTCTAGAACCTGTTAGAACCTGCTGGATTTTACCCCTGGTACCAAGTAAAGCTTCCATCACACATCATGTCAGCCCAATGTTTCCTCCTCTGCCTCATTTTACACTTTAAAAAACCTAAAATGTTCCCTCCGTCTTGAATATTTACACCTTTTACCTTCCTCGTGAGGTTTCTGAAGGCCCACGTCATTCTGTGCATCTGTAAGATGAGACAAATGAGAGCATCGTTCAGGCCAAGTTTAGCTTATTGACTGCCTACTTTGGGATACTGTAGAGAGACTCGAACTCCCATCCTGGGAACTCTGCAACAACCTGGTGACTTCACCCAAGGATGCCAAATTTGGGCCTGGACACACACAGATTTATTGGGTTGGTGATGACAAATTTCCAAGTATGATTTCAACTAGAGATCAGAACCTTACAACACCAAGTATCATGTAGGCTTATGCTTTTGTTTTGTTTTCCTCCCTCCCTCCCTTCCTCCCGCCCCCCATCTTCCTAAATTGAGGCTCCGCTTTCTTTCAGATGAACAGTAATACACATCTCTACATACTGGAAGTAACTGCAGTGTCACTAAATGCAGGCCTTCCAATTTTTCTTAGGCGCAGAAAACTTGAGAAATGACCTACCGGGACTAAATCCTTTGAAATTGAAGAAATTCATATGCCAACTAAATTCATTCTCATTTGAGCTTCGCCCTGCTGAAGCATTCAAATGATTGAATCTTTAAATTCATGCTCATTCAGTTCCTTGACTTTGGAGGCCAACGAAATGTAAATAATATATAACTTGGCAGTTCATACGACCACTTGTGTTTTCCTTTTTATCAAGCTGCAAAGTCCAAGAGGTGCCCAGCAGCCTTGCGCCTATGTCCTGCACAGGGAGGGAGCTGCAAAACCTTGGAACTGCTCACCAATTTGATAAACGCTGCAAACGCTCTCCTGGGAACCGTGCGCCAAGAGCCTGATCAGGTTATCCAAGAGGGATTCTTCTTTCGTGAAGGAGTCACCATCTTCCCGGAAGAAATCCATGTATGGAAGTCTGAGAAAGGAGGACATAGGGCAATTTCAGGACTTTTATGGCTTTCCAGGGCAAGTCCTCCTTACCAGAAAATGAGGAAGAGAAGGAGCAAGAGGGCAGTCTGAAAAGTAGGAGGAAAGGGAGATGAGAAGATAAAAGCGTCATTATTTTTAATTCTGCTGGTGGTTGTCTTGCGGGCTCCCCTTGGGGTCCCATCCCCACCTTCCTTGATGCAGGGAAGAGGACCCAGATGGTGGCCAGGAGAGCTGCTTCCTTATCACCAACACAAGTCAGGAAGGACCTTTTCTGCCTCACTTGACCTGATTCTTGGCAGGCGTTCCTTGCCTCGAGTGGTACTTACTCTGTGACCATGGCCAGGAAACCCTCGGGCTCCACACAGCTGCTCTGCACAAAGCCAACCTGGCCCGAAGAGAGATGCCTTCCCACAAACCAAGGCATGCATTTCATGAAATAGCCAATGATTTCAATTTTATCTCCGTTTTGGAAAGTGATCTCGTCCGGCACAGCGCTCTCGTGGCTGACGACTGCGATAGATAATCCTGTGGCTGGACGATATGGAAGACATCGAACAACATAGTCAGACATCATAACATGTCAGTGATGTTAATTTTAAAGTTACAAATTTCACAAAGAGTAACATTAGAAATAAGAGGTCATTCAATCCACCCTTCTTAAAAGTGAAGCGTATTTCTTAGTGTATAATATCCCTGGCAATAACCAGAAAAAAAGAGCAGATACAAATAATTTATTACAGGAAAGACAGCTAGAGCTGCCACTTGTGATTGCTTTCTCTTCCAGAGATTTGGAGGGGGGTGGTCAGCTGTTTTGTGCTTCCATCCATAAGACCACTAATCACCAGCATAGCCATTAAACTAGATGGATAGAGTCTGGTCTCCAAACTTCCTTTTATGATGGTGGGAGTATACACACAAGGAGCCCAAGAGGAATCTGTGAAGGCATCTAAGTCCTTTCCCAGCCTTGGTTTAGGCCTGAGGTCACCCACCAAGTCCACCTTATTCATGCTCCTGGAGGTGCTTTGGTGGGACCAGGAGAGGGAGGATGGGGCAGTTCTGATGCTACCTTTTGGGATCACCACAAAGGATGAGAGAGGACACAACTATGCAGTAGATCTTGAAGGGGGTGGTTGTTCTTTTTAGTGGAAGATAGAAGAGAGGGGCCACTGAGAGTCTGCAGGTCTTAAGGCTCCCCCTGAGCCTATTTAATATCCACCTGGAGCCAGGGAAGGGGTCTCATCCAATGACCCTCAGGATGGGGATGGGATACTCATCTTATTTCTCAACCAATTCTGAGAGTGTCTCTCCAACACCTTCTTTAATAGGGGCAGATTCGTCCATTTCTGGAAACCTCTCTCTCCAACAAGGAACTTCGAACTTCATTCATTTATGATCCTGAAGATCTGCAACCAGCATCTAGTGAGCATTTTTGAGCTCTCCTGCTGGCTAATGTCTTCCTAGAAACCATCTCTCTCTCTCTATCATTCACCTATCCAAGCCAATTTTTTAAACAGAATTTCCCCGCAAACAGCTCTGGCAGGAGAGGGGATCAGAGGGTTTGAAGGAGGAGGCTAAGGGAATCTCATCACAGTGCCAGGAAGTTGAGTAAACGGGCGGCATTGACATGTTCTGTTGAAGGGACCTCTTCAAGTCACGGACACAGAAATTAAAAATCCAATTTTAATCATCGCTCCTTACCCACTTGATCTGTGACTGGAAGTGCAGTTATGCAGGCCAACCCATCAGATGCTGCATTTGCTTTTAGAAACCATCTATAAATTCAAGAAAGTAATATTCAACCAACCATAAATGGCATCCCTGCAATGCGCTGAAGATAAGCTCGACCCCCGGAGCTCTCGTTCAGACAGAGGGAAGCCCTGCAAAGGAACTCGGGCACCTACTGATGGAAAGGCACCGGGGGCTCCAAGACATCTGTGGTGTGGCCTTTCCGGACTTGTTCTGGAGCTGCAGATTCCACTTGGCTTGGATTGGCTGCATCAACATTCTCAGGACAAAGCCCAAAATAGGCACCTGGAGGGAAGAAAGCACCACATGAAACAGGGGGCGCATTCTGCAGTTGTGGATGCGGTTGTCATTCATCAAAGAGTATCATTGTGCTCGGTGGGAGAATGGAAAAGAGAGACCCCATGATTGAAGTAGCTCTTTTTCCCCAGGTAGAGCAGAAACATATCCTACCCCACAGGATGGGCTGTGAGAATAACCTTGGGAGACAGGAGGAAGAGCTACAGCCAGGACAACCGTTGGACACGGGATATCTCAGCTCCTCAAGGCAAACCAGAGAGGAAACCAAAACCATGAGCACTAGCACTCCTTTTAATGTAAAGTTACAGTAACAGGGTCTTGCACGTCTGAAAGCGCTTCCCCCCGCTCCCTTGCCTTTACTTGCCAAAGAACGAGGGAGGGTCCCTTCTGAGACCTCACTTCCTGCTACCTCTCCACCCGGTAGAGCCAGCCGCTGCTTAGGCAGTTTGTTGGGCTTGTATTTGAGGGATCCAGAAGGCGAATCCTCCCCAAGGAAAGGCTTGGGAGCTGACTGGGAATGAATTCTGAGCCAGAATTCCTGCTTACTCAGCCACCTTGGAGGGCTACCGTGTCTTGGACTACCACAAGGACATCGTTCATCGACTCCTTGTCGCTCTTTGTTTCTGTGGGAGCCCAACAGCCAGCAGCTTTTTTAGTGGCAGGAATGAAAGCTTTTTCCTTTTCCTGTTTGCAGCTCCACTCTGGTGATGGAGAAGGAAAGTGCCAGAAGGGGAAAAAACAGCTCCCCATTAAATGTTTCGTGGGGAAAGATTTTGAATACTCAGGAGGGATTTTTCATCAGGTTTTTTTAGCCAGAAAGACTGGCCTCAAGTGCAAGATGGAAGTCAAAGAAGACTGGAGAGAATATTGTACAACTAAATCCTTATTCTTTGCAGTGGAATATATGGATGGGGGGGGGGGGATAAAGGCAGATCAACAGCCTCCTGCCAATCCAGTGGATTCCCTGTACTTTTCACTGATTATCAGTCTTTCTATATTTTGTGCTATAGAGATTACAATCTCTGAAGACATTTTTTGAGTCTGCAAGTTAGCATCACAGAGAGCATGCTCTCATAGTTAAGACAGGGTGTAACTAAGCTGCAGATAATTGTTGCCAAATCCAATGACGTGCGAATGCAATTCCTCAAATACGCCTCTTCACGCAAACACCAGTTCCGAGTCTTGGCACAGAGGAGGAGACAGGCAGGCAGGCCGGACAGCAGGCAGACAGAGAGAGAGAGAGAGAGAGAGAGAGGCAGGCAGAAGTGTGATCCCAGCCAGAGCAGAGGCATCTCTATCTCCAAATCCAATTCCCTTCCAACCACAGAACCTCTTATTTTGTCTTTATTTGATGTCATCTTTTCCTCAGAACATGAATGAACTGAAGCAGGGCCTAAAGCTTCTGCTCGCATCTCATTCAGTTCAGCAGATGCTAAATACTGTTGTGCAAGTGCAGATAAAACCCCAGGTACCTTCTTGAATTAAGAGTGCTCTGTAGACCCGATGGAGACAATTTTCATCTAAGAGGGCCTCAATTCCAGCAGCTTCTTCTGGTGGAGAGAGCCACAAAGAGTCATCCAGCAATAGAGTCTCCAGGCAGGGATTTAAAAAACCTGTCAAAAGCATTTTTCATATTATCCAACACGGTCTATTCTTTAAAAATTAGTAGCGTTAATTGGAAGCGTATCGTTCCTAGAAGTACCACAGCTTTTGACCAGGTACCCAAAACTCTCTATTTCTACCCATAATCCATCCCAGGTTCAAGAAGAAAAGGAGAGGCAGCGCAGTGGGGCAGTACTGGCTTATGGTGCAAAAAGGATCCTTCAATCTCCAATACAGATTGGAGAGTGAAGCTTCCTTGTTTTGACAATTGATGCAATTTCTGATTTTGGCCATTTCAACCCGAATATAGTAAAACTTCAGTGAGTTCCTGAGGGTCTCAGTCCCTAAACTGAGGCCCTTCCCCACCTCTGAACAGAAGCTCCCTTTTCTGGTCCTTCGAGCAGCAAAAACTTCCCAAGGACGGAACTGGCAGATTGTGGCTATGGCCGTGTTGCGTTCCACCCAGCTGGTTATTTGCCTTGTAGTGGAACAAAACAGATTTTATATTCCTGAAGCTGTCCTTGGGTGGGGAAGAAATAAGCAGGAAAGATGACTTTCATAACTCTAAGAATTCTATCAATCATTTTTTCTTGGCTCAGAAGTTGAGCAAGTAGAAAGGAAGAAGAGCAGCAACCAGGGCAGTAGAGCCAAACAGACCTATCTTAAACCACAGTTAGATCTTGGACTCAGGAAGGTGGATCCAGTCTGAATAGTTTGGATTCCAAAACTCTTCTCACGAAAACCCTTCGTGCAAAATTAACTGAAGCACTATCGTACACAACGTTTAAAACGGGATCTTTAAATTTGTATCTCTTAAACAATGTCTTAATTTTCAGAGCACCAGCAGCCATCAAAATACCAAATCTTCTGATGTGTTGCTTTACCAAGAGAATAGTAAGTTATAAACTTCCAGATTTCCTCCAAGGTCCAAAATGTGATGGCGATGAGATGGCCTTCACTGTGGATGGACAGCAATCTGGCCGACAACTCCTGAGGAAGACAAAGAGGAAGAGGGCATTTCTTCTGGGAACAAAACTAGTAAACCTTTGGGTTTAAAAACTAGAAAGTCATAGTAGCAGCCTGATTCTGCCCTACACCTTTGTTCTCTCTTGAAAAACAGCGCAAATATGACTGACTAAAAATGGAAATAGATTTTTGCAGCTAATTTCTGCCTTTCCCTGGCCTGGTTACTTCTGCTCTTCAAAGTATTTAAGTTTGGTAATCATTATTCCATTATGTTACATGTTAAAAATATTATACTATAGTCTGAATGGGTTAAAACACATATGTAGAAACGGAGACTGACCTCCATAGAAAGCGCTCTACAGAATCTTCTGAGACAAAACCAATTGGATGAACTGCATAAGACAAAGGCCGGCTTTCACCCCACCTTTACAAACTTACACTAAAAACCGCCACGGCCCGCTGGCTGTCATTCTCCAGGAGACGGAGTCTTCCCTGCAGATGCTCCTGCAGCTGAGAATCAGGAAGGCCCGTCCTTCGTCTGATCAGGGTTATCTTCAGGAAGAGAGCTGAAAATGCCAGGTTTATGGTTAATGGAAACATCCCCAGGAACAGCCATTCCATTTTCCTTTACCCTGTTGAGGGCGGAGGTGGCTGAGGCTTGGTCCGTGCTGCCCAGCAGAGCCTCAGGTTGCCAGCAAGAGGAATAAAGATCTTCCCCCAAGCTCAGAATGCACCCCCGAGGGATGCTTGACCCCCTTCTCCCAGCACTAAAACTGCAGGTTAGAGCGTCACTTTTCCATCCCTGGAGGAACTTAATCTGCACTGCAGAATTTATTTCCTTCTGAATATTTAATTAAATATTCTCCTTTTGTCATAAATTGTATTTATAGCTTTGAGTACTTCCAGGATAGAAAGATAAGGAATCAATCCAAAAATAAAAGACAAACCTTAGTAAACATTTAAATACCATTCCCGTTACATAGGATAAAAGTATTTATCCATATTTATTGTTACCTGAGTTTATGAATTACTTTAGCTGATACCCATCTTTCTTTGCTGCAAGCCATGGAGACCAGAGTCATATGAATCCTGCCCTGCAGCAGATTTTAATTCAGCAGATTGTGAGTTGCTGAATCACAAAAGCATTGGCATCTCAAACTAGTAAACAGTTATTCAGTGTCAGAAAATGAGGTCACAAGCTTTCACTCTGGCCACCCAGAGATTATATTGGGAGGAGGGAGGGAGCAACCCCAAAGTTTAGCATGATCTTTGCAGTCCAGAGATGAAACCAGGGATGAAATTCAGCAGGTTCTAACAGGTTCTGGAGAACCGGTAGCGGAAATTTTGAGTAGTTCGGAGAACCAGCAGATACCACCTCTGGTTGGCCCAAGAGAGGGGGGAATGGAGATTTTGCAATAGCCTTCCCCTGCCATGCCCACCAAGCCACACCCACAGAACCAGTAGGGAAAAATTTTGAATTTCAATCCTGGAAGAAACCCCTTCAAAAGTCAAAGGAAAGCTGGAAAGATGCCGTGTGTGTGTGTGTGTGTGTGTGTGTGTGTGTGTGTGTGTTACCTTTTTGCGGCTGCTGAAGTGTAGCTCCCTCCTTCCCTGCAGGAGTTGGCAGGACATTTGAGTGGGCTGGTGGACACATCTGGCTGGGGTCCCACCGTCCCAGGAGCTCCGGTTCTTCTTCTTCTTCCAAGCTCGGGGTCTGCCCTGCTCCAGGTTCAAGAGGAGAGCTGAGGGGAGACTTTTCCTGGGGGGCAACGTCAGACTCAGTGGCTTCTGAGCTCCTGTCGGCTCCTGCTGCTGCTTCTGAGGGCTCCATGTTTTCTAGATGGGCAGCAGAAACATCCGGTCCACAAGGCCTACATGGCAACAACCAACAACCGACCATGTTTGGTTAAAACCTCCCCTTTGCTAGGAGCCCCACACTGGGTGGACTTTGGCATTTTTCTCAGCCCCATTTCACCCGCAGCTGCCTAACAAGACTGTCAGGCTACAGGATTGCAACGAGTTCGCACATGGGATGTTTCTGGAGCACCTGGAATTCATCCATTGAATAGGAAAGGGAGTTCACCTTCTTTATTCCCGTTTAGCAGTTCTGCACAATCCCCATGGACAGATCTCCATTTCTGATAGATCTGATGAAGGAGCAAACCTGGACCCCAGCTCTACCGAAAGAGAGACCCTGGATCTTGAGAAATGTGTCTACCAAGGCTGCCTCTTGATTTCCTTTCTAAGAAGATGGGTGATCTGCCTGGGATCAGAAGACTTTCCCAGAGCAGCAAAACCTCTGCAGCTATGATGATGAAGTTGGAAGGAAAATGACCAGCATGGACCAAGGTTCCTTCCTGCCCGTTGGTTGCCGTGGGAGGAATGCTTGCTTGGGGTGGTTGTCGGATGGAGACGGGCAGTTTCATGCTTCCCAGATGCCTCCATCTAACCCAGCTGGTGCTCCTCAGCCCTCTTCCCTCTGGGCCTGGCAAAGGACCTCTTAAGGGCCAGCTGGGACAAAAGGGCAGGGAAAGTTGCAGAGCGCAAGGCCCCTCCCCTCCTTACAAAAAGGCCCCACCCACCTTTTCTCAGCTGCTCAAACTCGGAAGATGCCTTTGGGGAAAGGCAGGTGCCGCTCCAGTACCCCTTTCCCCCAATGGCCCTGGGCGGCCCCTGGGGTCCAAGAGTGGGCAGCTGCATCTACTGCCTTTCTGGCATTCCTGCGAAAGGCTGTTCCCCCCTCCTTGCTCAGGATCTCCCCTAAGGTCTTGCTGATAGTGCAGGGCGTGAAATAAAACCAGAAACACCCAAAGAGCCAACTTAGCAGGCGCCTACCTCCTTCTTGTCTTGCTCTCTCCAATTTTCACTCTGCCACTCCAAAAGTGCTGATCTTTCCTTTCCTGTCGCCCGCCCGATTCACACACACACATGCTTTCTTTTCCTGTTGGCTGTGGGCTAATCGGCCCTTTTCGCAAACACAGCATGTTGACCTTTAACAGGCTCTGTTAATCTTCACAGCCTCTTCCTTAAGGTAGGCCTTGCTCAAAGGCAGGTCTCGCCATCCAAACCCCGGGGTCCGTGTGAATTCAGAATCTCTTTTGCCCCTAGAATTCCAATACCTGGCATAATCCTCCCTTCTTCCTAGCCCCACCTCTCAGCCCAGCCCTCCTGGAGACTGCTGTCGGCCAGGCAGCCCTTCCGAGGCCAGGCAGGCGGTCACTCTTGGATGAAAGGCCAGGACCAAAAGGCCTTCAGGGTCCACACCAGCACGGGGAGATGCAGCTTCTGAGCCGGCTGCAAATGAAGCCTTAAGCGTCCGAGGACAGCCCTTGCGATGCTTCAGCCCACCGAGAGTGACCAGTCCACCATGAGGTGGACATCAACACCAAGAGATCGATACCAGCCATGTAGGAGGACAATTTTTCAAAGGCTTCTCTACCGCCTCAGGCTCATCAAACCCCTCCCTCCCGTCTCTGCATTTTCAGTTCAGAGTCCCACACACCTGGCTGTCTAATCTTCTTAAGGGCTTTTCCAACATCTTCTCTTACTGGAATGCCTACTGTTTGTTTTATAAACAGTAACTAAATCCATTTTAATTTGAAAAGCAGCCTTCAGCACTTCTGGAACAGAAAAGCACCATAGCAGCATGTGAAATAGACTTTTTTGTCAGACCATTTGATGGTGCACAAGCTTCTCTTTCCAGATGCCCAGATTTGGTTTCACTGCACACAAAAACACAAAACACGATCCCTCCCTTTCCAAATCCCTTTTTGGTGGATCCGATGTTTTGAATTTCTCTGAAAGGAAGCTGTGGATAGAGGACTGGTGGGATGGGGGATTACGGTGCTTCCCTTCATTGTTTCCTTTAGGACCGGCCCGTTTCCTGCTTTATTATGCTGCCCTCTTGGCTAGTTTCCCTGCAGTTTCTACACCATCTTCTGAAGCACATCCGAAGGGGCCGGGGGGGTGGTCGGGGTGGAGCAGAGCGCTGGACGTGTCCAGCCAAAGGGGTTGTGGCTCTCCTCCTGATCAAATGCAGCACCTTGCTCTATCTTTATAGATTATAAAGTTAATCTTTATAATAGAAAAGGGTCTAGATAAAGATTATTTAGACCCTTTTCAGTCTGGCTTCAGGCCTGGCTACAGCACGGAAACTGCTTTGCTCACGCTGATGGGTGATCTCTGGCGAGCCCGAGATGGGGGTCATTCCTCCATCTTGGTGCTACTTGACCTCTCAGCAGCTTTCAATACCATTGACCATGGTATCCTTCTGGGACGACTAAGAGAGCTGGGAGTGGGAGGCACCATGTTACGGTGGTTCTCCTCCTATCTCTCTGGTCGATCACAGTCGGTGTTGGTAGGAGGACAGAGGTCGACCCCTAGGCCCCTCATTTGCAGGGTGCCTCAGGGCTCGGTCCTCTCTCCCCTCTTATTTAACATCTACATGAAGCCGCTGGGTGAGAACAGCCGACGACACGGGGTGAAGTATCAGCAATATGCGGATGATACCCAGCTGTATATATCTCCACCCCGCGTCAATTCAGTGATGCGGTGGATGTGATGTGCTGGTGCCTGGAGGCTGTGAGGGTCTGGATGGGAGTCAACAGGCTCAGACTTAACCCAGGCAAGACCAAGTGACTGTGGGTATTGCCTCCTAAAGACCATGCTGATTGTCCATCCTTGGTTCTTGGGGGGGGGGAGAAATTGTCCCCCTCAGAATGGGCTCATAATTTGGGTGTCCTCCTAGACTCACAGCTAAGATTAGAGCAATATCTGGCAACATGTGGCTAGGGGGACCTTTGCACAGGTTCGCCTGGTGCACCAATTGCGACCCTACTTGGATCGGGAGGCTCTCCTCACAGTCACTCATGCCCTTGTCACCCCATGGTTAGATTATTGCAACACGCTCTACATGGGGCTATCCTTGAAAAGTGTTTGGAGACTACAGTTGGTCCAGAACGCAGCCATGCGAGCTGCCGTGGGTGCACTCACATTACACCAATTCTCCACAAGCTGCACTGGCTCCCTATCGTCTCCGGTCACAATTCAAGGTGTTGGTTATTACTTTTAAAGCCCTACATGGCTCAGGGCCAGGTTATCTTCGAGACCGCCTTCTGCTGCATAGCTCCCAGTGACCGGTAAGATCCCACAGAGTTGGTCTCCTCTGGGTCCCTTCAGCTAAACAATGCCGGCTGGTGGGCCCGCGGGGGAGGGCCTTTTCTGTGGCTGCCCCAGCTCTCTGGAACCAATTACCCCCTGAGGTCTGGACTATCTCCACCCTATTGGCCTTCTGAAAAGCGGTGAAGACCTGGCTTTTCCAGCAGGCCTGGGGCCATTGATCTCGCTCTTGTGATCTGGCAAGATCTGGCCCTGAGTGGCGTGAATGAGTTTTTAATTTTCTTAATATTTTTAATTTTTAAATGTTTTTTATAATGATTTTTTAAAATGTATTGTGAGCCACCCTGAGTCTTCGGAGAGGGGCGGCATATAAATTAAAAATTAAATTAAATTAAATTAAATTAAATTAAATTAAATTAAATTAAATTAAATTAAATTATTAAATTAAATTAAATTAAATTAAATTAAATTAAATTAAATTAAATTAAATTAAATTAAATCAAATCAAATCAAATCAAATCAAATCAAATCAAATCAAATCAAATCTATATTTAAGAAGAGCAACACTTGAAGAGCACTTAAGTCATGCCTCTGCACAAACTCTGGTGGTGGAGTGGTTGGGAATAGAGTCCATTACGGCTCTGAATTCCTATTCAGACGTGGAGATTGTAAATTACTTTGCTGAAAAGGAGGAGCAAGCCAGCGAGAGATGGGCCAGGAAGCAGGTCTGTGAGTGGACCACAGTTGCTCCAAAAGTCTCCTCAGTGACCCTCATCAAAGGGAGGGAGGGGAGAGCCAGTTATGCAACAAGGCCACTGCCCTGCTAATGGCTCACAGAATGGAAATAGGGGGATGGGGAAACAGGTGGGAAGGACAACCCTCAGTCGTGGGGCTCAGCTCACCCCCCAGGGGACAGAGGCAAAACTTATCATGGTTTTGAGTGGGTTAGAGAACAACAGATCAAAATTTATCAGAGACAAATGCAAAGTCCTTTTCTTGGGAGGCAGATTTGCCATCCACCGACTTGATTACAGGAGCCATGGCTGCCTTGCACTGTGGGGAGACCTGAGGGGCCTGGCTGGGGCCTGGCCGTCTTAGAGAAACTTATCTACTTGGGAGCTAAGGACCAGTTGGAAAGTATATAGTCAGATCAACATGGTCAACTGGGGTTCTGAGTCCAGGCAGACCCAGTTTTGTCTTTGGTACAAGGCTACGAGTGTAAGTAGCCATCGGTATTAGCTTACGTTTAACTGTATATCCTTATATAGGCATTCAAAGCAGTATTTTTAATCTCTCTCATTCAGTAGCACGAAGCTCCCTGTGCAATTTTATAAACGGTCTTTCTGACAGTTCACAAATCTTTCCAGCCTGACAGAAGTTAGCAAGCAATATGTACTTTTTTCGCCTAGTAAAAGTTTGGGAAATCTCTGCCATCCACAAACAAATGAACACCCAAGGATCAGAAACTCACAACCGCAACACCCGAAAGGGAAGCAGCTGCCTGGCTCTACTGGCATTGCCACAATTAACCCAGGATTAGAATGCAGGTCCACACAGAACTATGATGGCTTTCTGGTTGGATGGCTGCATCTGTGTCCCTGTTCTTCACCACTATACAATTATTTGAATTAGAAAAGCAGATAATCAAGTTTAAGGCTTTTGTCTCCAAAATGATAAAAAGTGTAACTGAAATATTTCTTCAATTCTCTACTGTCAACTAATGTTAGCTTGTTTTAATTCCTCTGTATTCTTTTTTCTAGTAGAAAGATGCTACAAAGTAAAAAATAATTTCAAAACGAGGGAAAAACCCCTCAAGGTTGTAATAGCTAGTTTGAAAAACAAGTCCGCAGTCAGGAAAAGGTTTAACTCAGGCACATCTCAGAGACAGTCACTGAAAAATGCCAGAGCCTCTTACCTTGAAAGAGTTAATGCCTCTTTCTGAAGTCTTTTGGGGCAACTAGACCCCAGAAACAAACCAGAAACTTTCGAGGAGGAGGGATAAGGAGATACAGAGCTGGGGGGTGGGGGAACAAAGCAATTTAACAGCAGAAATAGAGTTAGGGTGGTTTCAGCCAATAAAGAGGGCAGGAAGTCTCAATTTAAAGGGCCAGGTGGGGACCTCCAAAAGGCCAGTCTGACTGCTACTATTTTAGCAGAAATGGCTAAGGAAGCTGGCCGTACCTCCACTGTCCAAGGAATCCCACTGGCTAATCAGGCCCTTGGCTCGTTCAGTGTTTCTGGGGTCACCTCAACAAGGGAACCTTACCCGAGTTTCAGGTACGAGGTCCCTGAAGGAAGTCAGGTCATTTGCTTAAAACAACTAGATAATTTCTGACACCAGCAATTGGGATTGGAGGTATGTGTGAATTCTCCTTACATCGGGAGGATGTAAGATGGATCCATGTTCCATCCGCTCCTCTCTTACAGCCGTGAGGACTGTGCAAATTTGGCAGTTTAATTGTGGCTTCACTTTATGCTTCTGGCCCCCACTCAAGATGGGAAACCACCAAAGGGTTTCTTAAGGGAAGCAAATGAAAGCCCAGTTCAATTAGCGCAAAGGGTATTTGTAAGATAAGGTGAGAAAACAAATATTTTTTTCTTGTTCCGTTTTTTTGCATTTTTAGCTTTCTCTTTGATTTCTTCTGCCTTTTTTCTCACTTTGTATTAATTGGAATTGGTTTCTTTAATAAAGTGTTTAATAAAATTATACCACCACCCCCAAAAAAGAGACCAGGTTTCAGTTCTGTGGTTGTGGCTCCTGTTCTGACTTTTTTGACCTCCGTCTGGAACTCGAAGGAAAGCCCCAGGAACTGAGTAAGAAAATCCACATGACGACAAAGCCAAAATATGGATTTGGGGCTTTTTTTCAGCAAGAATTCAGCTGCTTGTTAATTTTAAAAATTCCATTTCTACCTTCTTTTGTCCTTTCTTGTTTAATTAGGTGAATGAGTTCATTTAAAGAACATAATGACATTGTCTACAGGAACCTGTCAGGATGGGTGAGGGGACACAAGAGTCCCAATGAATCTCACAAGACTGAAATTTTTATGGTGCATATAAAAATGGGGGGGGTGTGCTTTGAGAGCACACTTATGACTCTGGACTTCACAGGCCAAAAAATGAAGCCCATTAATCATTCCTCAAGGAGTGACTTGCTGCCCTTTAGACCTTCGAGTGCAACATGAAGAGAAGAGCAGCATTTGTTTAGCAAATGGGAAACCATTATTCTCCCCCCCCCACCGCCCCCCCCCCACAATAAGGAGTGTCGTGCTTCCAAGGAATCTATTTTGACTGTTGAAAGGGTTGGATATCTTTCAATTTGATTTTTATCTGGCCTTTGAATTGGGATGAATTCCAATTTCACTGGACTGTTTATTATTCTTTTTGCATTTATATAGGAAAGTTTCTCAACCTTGGTGACTTTCAGACTCTGGACTTCAGTTCCTAGAATTTGGGAATTTGAAATCCTCTGTCTGGGTGGAGAAACACAGCAGGAATGCATAGAATTCCATTCTGCAACTTTGAGTCCTCGGATTGTGAACATAATGGAGTATGCATATTGGTCATAACTCGTGGCTGTCATAAATCGAATCAGCCATCAATTTTACAATCTTTTTTTGAGGCAAATGTAAAGCAACCGCCATAGTTGTTAAGCAAAATGTCACAGTCATTAAGTGAACCAAGGGTTCGTCATAGGCTGGTTTTGCTGAAAAAATCCTGTTTTTTGATAAAACTGTTGTAAAGTGGCGTTACGGGACTATGATGGCCATACACGCAGCCTGGTTGCTACTCTCAAAATGTGGTAACGTAACTGGGGGACATAACATAATATCACTACTTTAAATGGTCACTAAGTGAACAGCTGTAAGTCAAGGACTATTTTATTATATAAATTATGGAAAAAATAATAAAAAGCTTTATTGTTGTGATGATAAACATTGTCATTAAAACCTGCAATTTTGTTCATTTTGATTAGTTTCTGTATTATTTGCATTTTAAAAAATACTAACCATCAAAAAGAGCCATAAAAAAGTCCCAGGCAGCTGAGCCACCCCCACCCCCACCCCCACAGGTGCCCGGAGGGGGGAATCCTAAACCAGCCCCCCATCTTTGGGACAGCACCCCTCCGGGCCCGAAAAGGCGATACAACCGAGCTGGAGAGCTCCTCTTCGGAGGCGCCGGGGGTCTTTGCTCCTCCACGGAGAGATCCGGGCCTATTTCCATCCCCGTTTTATGGATAGGGAGCCACGGCCGTTTCCGCGGGACTGGGTCTCCCCCGAGGGCCGGAGCACCCTGGTGACGCTGGCCGGCTGCGGGCGGGACGGGGGCGGTTGGCTGGGATGTCTGGGCCGCT
Source organism: Masticophis lateralis (assembly GCA_030761175.1). Classification (NCBI taxonomy): domain Eukaryota; kingdom Metazoa; phylum Chordata; class Lepidosauria; order Squamata; family Colubridae; genus Masticophis; species Masticophis lateralis. Next base: position 273,485 of record JAUDYJ010000007.1, on the reverse strand, counting down.
CTCGGTTCCTTCCCGTCCGCGATCTTCAGCTGAGCCCGGGGAGAGCCTTCCAGGAGCCGCCTCCCTTCCCAGCCCGGATCTTGGCGCCCCCGTCCGCCCCAGAGCCCGCCTGGACGCCCCTCAAGAGATGCGCGGCAGCCCGTCCAAGTCCCCGCAATGAACTTCCCCCCGCCGCCCTGCAGAGCCCCTCCCCCCCCGCCACATCCAGCTGCACCTTTTTCACCCGGGGTGGTGGGGAGGGCATCGCAATGTGTCCCCCCCAAACCCAGGTTGGGACGCCACTGGCCGCAGGCAGCGCCCCCGCCGGGCCCCAGACCTTCCCCGCCAGGCAGGCGCTGCTCTCCGCCTGGGTCTGTTGGGGGGGGGGGGCAGCCGGGTCCCTCCCTCCCTCCCTCCGCCGCGTCTGCCGTCTGCAGCGGCTCCAACTGGCGCCCAGCCCAGAGGCTCCGCAGAGGCGCCGGTGCCCGGCGGAGCGCGACCGCGACTGGCTGCTGACGCCGACTCCCCTGCCCGCTGCCGCCGCCCGCTCGCCCGCCCCACCTTCTGCGCCGGAGATCGACAGCGCGGAGGAGCGGCAGCCGCAGCCGCGCACAAGCGCCGCGGCGCGCCCGGCTGGCCAGCCGCAGGGAGGAGGCGGGAGCCCGCAGGAGCTCCGCAGAGGAGCCGCCGCCGCCGCCGCCGCGCAACAGGTGCCGGGCGATGCGCGCCCCGCCGGCCGGCGCAAGGGGCAGCCCCGACGCGGCCCGAGGCGGCCAGGATGAGTTCGGCCACGGCAGGTAGGCGCGGGTCTGCCGGGCGGCCACGTCCGACTGCGGCTCCTGCGCCGCCCCTTCGGGAAGGCGGCTGGGCGGCCCCCGCCGCCCCCGCGCCCCTCCTGGACCCGGAGGATGGCAGGGCGGCATGGGCCGCGCCGGGGCCCCGGGAAGGCGGGCAGGCCGAGTCCGCGGCCCCTCCGGCAGGGCAGGCGGCTTTCACGCAGCGGGGCGGCGGCTGGAGGGGAGGCGGCGGAGGGGGGTCTCCCCCTGCCCCGGGCGCCACTGCGCTGACCAGCCCCAGGTGCGGCCCCCTCTCGCTCTCCGGCCGCCGCGGACCGGGCTGGGTTCGGGAGGCTCCGCGGGGGCCCGAGTCTGTCCGGGCGTCTCGGCCGCAGCTCCCTGGCGGGGCGTTGCGGGGAGCAGGTGCCGCAGCGATGGGAAGCCCGGCTGCCCCGCCTCCCCCGCTTCCCGGCCGCAATTGGCGACTCCCTGTGCGTTTCCCTTCGGGGCAGCGGCGCAGCGTTAATCTCCGGCCGGGGGGCGAGCCTGGCGGTCAGGGGCGCCGGCCACAGGGGGTCCATCTGCGGGCGCCAGGAGGCTGTGGCCCTCGAGCGGCTCCGGACTACAACTCCCGGCATCCCTCAGGATGGAGCGGTCCTCGGCCTGCGAGAGCGGAGTTCTGCGGAGCCTCACCTGGCGCCCAGATGCCTCTCCGGGTTGCTCGGCTGCAGCAAATGCAGGGCCGTGAATGGCGGTGGATCTGCCAATAGCAGCCCAAAGGCAGGCGGGGCCGGAGCTCTCCCTGGCCCTCAATGACCGACCACAACTTGAACGGAGCTGGGAGAATGGAAAAGGAAGGCCTCCTTCTGCCCCCCCCCCCTTTTCCCCCTCTTCAAGCCCCTGCTCTGCCTTCTAGGTTTGGGAGCAGAGAGCGCGGGAGACCTGCCCCATGCGACACTCTTCTTGGGACCGGCTGCAGCTGAGAGGGCACCCCAGGGGCCGAAGGGGAGACCTGGAGATCAGCAGAGAGATATTTGAATGATAGTTGACAGAAAGCTGAATAAGATTCAGGGCTGTGAAAAACGGCTGCAGATTCAGGAGGCCTAGGGATTGTTTCCAAATGAGAAGAGGTCCACTCTGTTTGGATCGGGTTGGGTCGGATCTGTCCTGAGGACCGGAATCTCAAAAGGATTCAGAGAAGAGAAGCAGGAACACTTTTGGAGGAGAGCATCGGAACTGACCGGAGGCCTAGAATTCAGGGAATCCCTGAAGGGAGAGTCTTCTTTAGCCTTGAGAAGTGGGGGGGGGGGCTGTAACAGCCCTCTTCAATCACCTGAAGAGGTGTTGGGCAAGAGGAAATTAAGGGGGGGAAATGGGTCGAAATCTTTTAGTGTGAGCTCATAAGGTATTTGAGCAATAGGTTTGACAAATAAGCCATTTGTCCTCTGAAGCAGGTCAGGTGGGGGCATCTTCAGCCAAGCATGTTGATTTATTGGATGTACACAGCCACCTGGACTCTTGCATGGACCGGAGCAGGTTGCTCCATACAGGAGAAGAACGCTGGAGATCCTGGCTCCTAGGAATCTTGGACCATCCTTGGCCACCAGAGGAAGCGTCTTCACATGCTCTGCCTGGCTTGTTTCTACCTGACCTACTGCAAGGTGCCTCTGTTTAAGGGAGCTTCTCTTTCTCGTGTTTCTTTCATGGGAGAAGGTACCGTGGTTGGATCTGCAACTGGCACACAGGAGCCACCAGGCCTCCACGCAAAGGATGAAAAAGCCAGTGGCGAGTAAAGCCTCAGGATCTCATCCCAGTAGGCATTACTCCCTCTGCAGTTCCCTGCTGCTTGTTCCAGATCAGTTTTACAGTGCAGACAATTGCTGAAACCTAACACACGCCTCCCCCCACTCCCACCCCAATACCAGTCAGGTTAATGGATTTAAGATCCAGGGAGATGGGGAAATACTCAAAAGAAGCAACAAAAGACGAGAGCTTGGCAACTTGAGGACCTCCCTGACACAAGAAAGGCAAAGGCAGCTCTTCCAGAGGAGACACAGGGCAGATGTCCAACGTTACGAGGCCAGAGAACTGGCCGATGGATAGAAATGGCGGGGACTCTGATGAAACATCCCTGCTGCTGTTGTGAAAATGCCAGTGGCAGCCAGAGGCATGGAAGTTGAAGATCTGGACACAAAGACTTGGAAGAATTAGAGGAAGATACTGCCGTGGTTTGTTTTATTGATTCATTCATTTATTTAACAGAATAAAGAGTTGGACGGGACCTTGGAGGTCTTCTAGTCCAACCCCCTGATCAGGCAGGAAACCCTATAGCATTTCAAACAAATAGTTGTCCAGTCTCTTCTTAAGAACTTCTTAAGCACTTAAGAATTTAAGAACTTCTGGAGGCAAGTCATTCCACTGATTAAGTGTTCTAACTGTCAGGAAATTCCTCCTAAGTTCTAGGCTGCTTCTCTCCTTGATTAGTTTCAGATGCTTTGGGGAATAGGTTGACCCCTTCTTCTTTGGGGCAACCCCTGAGATATTGGAAGACTGCTCTCATGTCACCCTGGTCCTTCTTTTCATTAAACCAGACATCCCCAATTCCTGCAACCGTTCTTCGTATGTTTCAGTCTCCAGTCCCCTAATCCTCTTTGTTGCTCTTCTCTGCACTCTTTCTAGAGTCTCAGCCTCTTTTAAGATTGTGGTGACCAAATTAATCCATTCATTTAGCTGCTCATCTTAATGGCAACTCTGGGCAGGAGACCAATTATTTTATTATACAAATAAAAGCAGATTCATATGAAAAAAATTAAAAACAGCTAAGAAAATCCACAGTCACCCACCTAACAAGGAGGTAGGTCCCTTCACCCAACCCACTTGGGGCTTGAACCTGAGCACTTACTGATATGCTATCCTTATTGTGAGGATGACCAAAAGAGCAAAGTAATTGGAGAGCTTCTGAACAAAGAAATCCAGGTAAAAAGCCTTTTGGGATTTTGGAGACTGAAAGAGATGAAGAAAGAAGTTACCTTCCCAATTGAAACAGGTTAGAGTGCCTGGTGGCTCATCCAGTCCCTTGTGGAGGCCAAATTTCCAAAGTTGAACAGCAAAGCTGGGAACAGGAAATAGAGAACCAGGGTTGGGGAGCTCCTGGAGGTAGATGTCACCCCAGGCTAGACCAGAGATGGTCACAACCGGGAGAACCGAATGAGAAAAACAACTGCCAGCCCAACCAAGATTGGACTGCAGCCAAGAGGCTAGGCAGGGGCCTTAACTCCTGGAGGATGAATTGAGTTAAAGTTGCCAGTTAAGCTGCCAGCCGGCAGCTACCTGAACCATCCGGCCACCTGGACTCTGAATGAGCTGAGGATACTCTACAAGTGGACATCAGTGCAGCAATCAGCAGGAAACCATGGCTGAGTAAGTTTTGTCTGGCCAGTTATGAGGCCAGAGGGATTTACAAATCACTACAAGGCCAGCCAGAAAGTTTAATAAAAGTTGGAAAAGGGGCTGCCAGCCTCTTCCTGATTTTTGGCTACCATCTTTGCAGTGACTGAACTCAAGCCTGTACTAATTTTAGGAGAGACAAAGGTGGTATTCAGTTCTCACAGAAAGAATGAATTAATTACTGTGAAGAGAGGAGCTCACTGGCGCCAAGCAGCCCCAGTTCTGCATTTACAAAAGCAAGACGTGTCGGCTTGCAGGACTGGCTCCCAAAAGCCGTTGGCGGCCGATGCTCTTGACTCCAAGATCAGCTCCAGGTGCCTTGAGAGAAAATGATGGTCAAGAGGACGAGAACACGTGTGGGGGGCAGGGATGGAAGAATGGCCTCCTCTCCTCCACTTCGGCCACTATGTTCACTGCTGGGAGATAAATCAAGGGAAACACCTGCCTCCATCCATCCACGTGTCTTGCCTTTCAGCTGGTCTATTGTTATGTATCTGAAGGACTCTCATTTGTGTAAAGGCCAAGGCAAGGGCACTTCCATTTATCTGTCTCCTGCATGGTCCCCTCTCCCTGGCTTGCCTCCCTTCCTCTAGTAGCCTAGTTAGAAGTGAAATTTCCCATTTCTTAATGAATGGAACTTTTCCTCAAATACAGTGTATAAGGAACATCTGCTAGGATTCAGTGAAACGCAGGCTAAGTCTCCAAGATAACTATTTTTGAGCATTTTTATTCTCTTTAAGGTGACTTTCTGCTGCATAATTACCAGCATTATTTTAGCCCAGGAGAACATCCTCTCTCCAGGCTCCTGCTATGTCTAAATCCACAACATTTGCAGCCAAGGAGTGCAGCAATCCGATTAAGTAGGAGAGACCCAGCTCAAGCATCAGACAGGCTGCCCTTAAGGATCCAGCTTGGATAGGAAGGCAATTTACCGGGTGTGTGAGCAAGTTCACAAGCAAACAATCTGAAATCTGAACCATCATAAAAATAGGGGACAAGTAGACCCTGTCCCTCTTCCCCAAAAGAGAGGGATTTCTGGCCCATCGTATCACAAGAGTAAATGAAGAAGGAGCACGAAGCTTGAATCTGGATTTTATTAAATTGGGTTTGATATGTAGCCACCGCTGGAATTTTTTCCTAGTCACTTCAGTAATGTTAGTTTTTGCATTTTTCTTATTCCATATAAAATTCCTTACTTTACACACCCTATGTAGGAAATGAAAACTATCATTGATCTTAATTTCATTAAGGTAATTGTCTGATAATAATTAGAGTGATGTGACAGCCTAGAGGGGAAGATGCTCGTCTTCCACTCGGGTGGTTGAGAGTTCAATCCTAGGCAGCAACAGGTGTTGGTCTATCAGGGCACAAAGAAGAAATACCTGTTGCGAATTCCACATAGGCGTCAGGAAGGGTATCCGGCCAGGAAACGTTCAGCTCCATTCAGTTGCCCTGACCCCACCCCAATAAAAAGGGATTACAGGGACATGAAAAAATAAATTATCTGATTAATATTATTGAGTTAAAATCACAGGACTTTCTTTATGCAAAGTCCTCTCAACCCCATCTCAGAATTTCAGAAACAGTCTCTCTCTATTGTTTTCATGGATCTTTTTATGATTTACTTGAGGAGTCTCCCAGATGTTGCGGTCAGTGAGTGGTCTATACTTCCTAAATTCTACCTTCTTTTTTTTTTGCCCTATTTTCAAGCAGGAACAATTATTTTCCTTCCCTTGTTGGTTCTTGCTGGCTGGGGAATTCTGGGAGTTGAAGCCCACAAGTTGGAGACCCCTGTTCTAACGCGAGCAGAGTTGGGTCATTTCTGCAGAAGGGCAACAGCAGGGATGGATAAGAGAGCACCTTTTCTTCAACCCTTTGATAAAGGCTGTTTCCCTTTCCGACAGCTTCCCAGCGACAGGCTGTGCACAGTCATTTGGAGACATCCTCGGGAGCTGCCATCCTTTGCCACAACTGTGGGAGTCCGTGCAAAGGAGAAGTGCTAAGGGTGCAGAAGAAGTATTTTCATATTAAGTGTTTCGTTTGCAAAGGTACGTGCGATCACCTATGTAGCGGGGAAATGAAATGAACGCTGAGCTTTTTTGCCATGGTGTGGCCAGATGTTGCTCCCTAAAATTGGCACTTCTGCATGCTTTGCAGAAATTTGCACCTAGCAAAAGAGGACAGTTAAATTAGAGTGGGTCATCAAAATTAATTGGCACAGTCACACCCCACACTAGTTTAAGTGTCCTATTTTCCCATGTGCAAATTATATTTCCCCCAATTAAGTTTCAGCTCTGGGGTGTAATACAAGTCTAAACCTCTGTTCAGAAATAAGGATCAATGTAATACCTGGAGGCCCATTGCTGGCCCGTGGGTATTCTGGGGTGGGGCCACAAAAGTCCAGAGGTTGACTGGGACTGTTGATTCCTGCATGCATCACCTGTAAAAAGGGGGACAGGGCTCCAAGAAAGGGGCTTCAGCTGCTATCTTGACTTTTTCACAAACACACACACACACCCATCCTTTCCCCTATAAACAGCATTTCCCCATTTCCCCTTTTCGGCTGTCCCAAAAGTCTGGGACACCCAAGAATGACATCCCAGGACAGTTCTTGGGTTTTCTTTTTCACCTGGGTGGGCTAATTGGCCCGTGAGGGGAAGAGTAGCCCTCTCTTTGTGACCTTTGACCTTTGTACCGAAGTTGGCCCTTAGATGGGAAGCATAGGTGGGCCTGGGAGGAAGGAAGGCCCAGGATCCCCTCCAGGGAAGGAAGAATCGGATCAGAAAGGAAGGCGGATTCTGTGGGCACATCAGAAGGTGTGGCCAAGTGAGGACACTGCAGGGTGAAGGGTTCACTTCACAGTAAACACAAGGCCATTGCTTGGGGGAGGGGGGGCTCAGTTGGCCCAGAGCAGATCCCTCCCTCAGCAAGTCTATAAATAGGGTCCTTCCAGAGAACTGAATGTCATCCTGGAGAGCCGGCAGAGGAATCCGCCGCAGGGCAAGAGGGAGGGAACAGTTGCTGGATGATGAAAGCTGGCATAAGTGTGACCGGCTTCTCTCAGCTGTCCCAGTGCCAGCCCGGGGAGGGACACCGCAGAGATGCCGTGTCCAAAGCGGCAGCTGTGCCTTGGCAGAGACTGAGCTGCAAAGCCCTGGTGCCCCTTACAGGCTCCAGCTCGCTATGAAGGCCTGGGGTGGGGGCCCTTTAGAGCAGAAGAGCTTATTAGGGGGCCCCCATGGCGGAAACGCAATGCAGGCCATCAGCTTAAGCTCAGACACAGGCACCTTAAGGAGATGATCCACAGCCCTTTTGCAGAGCAGGCCAGACCTCCATTCATAAAAATTAATGCAGCTCTTCAAACAGCCCAAATCCGCGTCTCGGGACTCATTACCGGTTGGTCCTTAGACTTCTGGCACTGGGGAACCTTCAGTGGGGAGAAGCGCTTGTGAGTTGGTGGCCCCATGACCACCAGCCTCAGCTGAGCACCTAGGAGGCCACAGGCGAGATCTCTTCCACCTTGAGGGGCGGGGCGGGGCGGGGGTGAGGTTATTATGTGACTGAGTGGGAGTGAGTGATATTGAGTTGGCCACGCCCGCCCAGGTTTTGTGGCTCCCGGTGATTTGTTTTCTGTGGGAAACGGGTCCAAATGGCTCTTTGAGATAGATAGATAGATAGAGGTACTTGTATAAAGGGCTTTAATCAAAGTCACCAGTCTAGGTTCTATTTTAAGAGATGTCAGTTTACTCCATGGTGCTTCTCTGTTTACCATATCAAATGCTGCTGTAAGGTCTATGAAAGCAGCAAGTAGGAATCTCCTCTTATAAACCTATTTGGCAATTAGATTGTTCAAAACAAAGCAGTTATCAATAGTGGATCGGCTTTGTCTAAAACTTGCTTGTTCTTCCGTGAGGATGTGATTTTCCTCTACCCAGATTTCAATTCTGTTCAAAAGGAACCTAGCATATATTTTTGCTACAATATCCAAGTGCTTGAAGAGCACTCGGAGGCTCTAGCTGGTCCAGAATGCGGCCACGCGGGTGGTTATGGGGGCGACACGATGTACCCATGTAACACCTCTCCTGCGCTAGCTGCACTGGCTTCCGGTGGTCTTCCGGGTGCGATTCAAGGTGCTGGTCACCACCTTCAAAGCGCTCCATGGCTTAGGACCTGGATATTTACGGGATCGCCTTCTGCCACCAATAGCCTCCCACCGGCCGGTACACTCCCACAGAGGGCCTCCTCAGGGTGCCGTCGGTCAAATTATGTCGACTGGCAACCCCCAGGGGGAGCCTTCTCTGAGGGGCTCCTGCCCTATGGAACGAACTGCCCCCGGAGATACGTACGATCCCTGACCTTCGTACCTTCCGCTGTGCCCTTAAGACTTTACTATTTCAACAAGCTGGTCTGACGGAATAATGAATTTTAATGGGGCACATTTTAGTCTTGGAGTTTTTTAAAAATAGGGCCAAACCATTGAATATGTTTTAAATTGTTTTAATTTTTGTGTTATATGTGTTTTACTATGGCTGTACACTGCCCTGAGTCCATCGGGAGAAGGGCGGTATAAAATTTTAATAAATAATAAAATAATAATAATAATGTCAATCAGGCTAATGCGCCTATAATTATTTCCATTTTTTATATACAGGGACAACTGTTGCCATTTTCCACCCATCTGGTATATGGCAGGTATTATTTATATGTGTAAAAAGACCTGCCAATACTGGACCCCACCAATTGGGAAATTTCTTGAATAATTCTGCTGGTAAAAAATCCTCACCTGGGGCTTTATTGCTCTTTAAGCTTTTAATGGTGGATTGTATCCCCTTTTCCGAGACTGGTGGCCAGGGTGGGGGGGAGTTCGAGGGTTTACTAATCACATGCTGTGTTTAAGGTTATGAGTGTTTAAGGTTGCAGACCCCTGACTTAGCCTGTTCCTCTGCGGCTCATGCCACATGGCGTTGGGCCTCAGAGACGGAGCTCTTCTGCTTAAACCTCCTTGGTCTGTTTTGATTGTAGCGTGCGGCTGTGACTTGGCCCAAGGGGGCTTCTTTGTCAGGCAAGGGGATTACGTCTGCACGTCGGACTACCAGCGGCTCTATGGCACTCGGTGCTTCAGCTGTGACGAGTTTATTGAGGGCGAGGTGGTCTCTGCTTTGGGGAAGACCTACCACCCAAACTGCTTTGTGTGTGTGCTCTGCAGGTAAGTTCTTGGGGGCATCTTTCTTCTGAAGACAAGGGGAAACGGAGAGCCACGGGCAACTCCAAAACAGATCCGGTTGCCTCCGTTTTCCCCTGGGGCTGCTCCGGACAGTGTCCAGGGCAGCTGATAAGAACTTGGGGCTCCATCCAAGAACCGGCTTTCCTTCAGTTAAGCTTCTCTGCTGATGGAAAACCTGGCAGCCAGAAACCTCCATCCAGTGGCCCAACTTAGCTCTCAAGTGCTGTGAGTCTCCACGCCCCCCCAGCTCCCCCAGATTTGTTTGTCCCTGTAATCCCAGAGTGCCCCCCCCCCACACCCACACACACTAGAAGAGGAAGAGTCAGTCCAAAAGCTTCTGGCCTCTTTGTCAAACTTTCAACCACCAAAGTGCGATCAAACTTGCGGGACCGCCTTCTGCCGCCAATAGCCTCCCACCGGCCAGTACGCTCGCACAGAGAGGGCCTCCTCCGGGTGCCGTCAGCCAGACAGTGTCGGCTGGCGACCCCCAGGGGGAGAGCCTTCTCTGTGGCAGCGCCCGCCCTCTGGAATGACCTACCCCCGGAGATACGCAGGATTCCAGATCTCCGGACCTTTCGTCGGGCCCTTAAAACCCATTTGTTCCATCTAGCTGGGCTAGCTTGATCCCATCCTCCGTTTTTAAATTTGACATTGATTTTAAATTGGGTTGTTTTAATTCTCGGCCGAATAATATTTAATAATTTTTAATTGTTTTTAACTTTTGTATACCATGTTTTATTCTGGCTGTTCACCGCCCTGAGTCCGCAAGGAGAAGGGCGGTTTATAAATTGAAATAATAAATAAATAAATAAATCCCATTCAGTGGCCAGGAGAAAAAGGAGTGAGGATGCAGGATGGGGCAGGCAGAATGGTGTCCCTTGTTTATTAGTGAAATCATGAAGTCTCTCTGAATTGCTTGACCGTCTTTCTCCCAGATTGCAAAACTGAAGGTCTCAGAGATCTTTGGCTGAAACCTTTTTCTGCTCTTGCTTGTAAGCTTTCGAGATGCTCCCTTTTCCCCCCTCTCTCCTCTGAAAATTTATCCGCTCGGCTGCAGCCTTTCCGAACACACCAGGATTCCCCAAACCTCAGAGGAGGAGAAACGTTGCTTCCGCATCTGTGACTGATGGTGTCAGTCCTCCAGGCTATTTATTTGGTGGGGTGGAGATTTCTTGTGCTATTTTCCATCCCTGCTTTGGATAACATGGGGAAGAGTTCTGAAGAAAGTGTGTGCTAAGCAAGAGACATTCAGCCAGTTTTTTAGATTCTTACAGAATGACCATCTATAGTTTTCTCATTCCAGCTGATGTGGTTGTGTAAAATATACACCTTCAGAAAGTGAACATCAGCCCTTCAGTGTGTCTGGGCAAAGACGGTTAAATGTTGGTCTGATCTGAAGGGCAGCCACAAGTAGGAATCATTTGGGTGATCAAGAAAGGGAGTGAAGGAATATTATGGAGGAAAATGATCCCTTCTGCAGAGGATTTCCATGGGGTGGGGGGGGAGGAGATTGGAGGGAGAAGCTCCTGAAGAGGAGTTGAGTGTGTGTGTGTAAAGGGGAAAGAATGTCGAGAGACCCATTTAGTGATGCCGCTTCTGCATCTTCCTGCAGGCAGCCGTTTCCTCCTGGGGACCGGGTGACTTTCAATGGCAAGGAGTGCGTCTGCCAGAAATGTTCTCTGCCCCCAGCTGGTGCCAGTTTTCCAGTCCTCCGAAGTAAGTCACGGCTTCCGAGATCTATTGCAAAGCGGCTATTTTTAGCAGCCGAAGGAAAATATCCTCCCTGAATGTTTGCCTCGTCCACAGCATCCACTTTGATGTTAAGTAAACAATGCGCAGAGTAACTTTTCAACCTTTGGGTGGCTTATGTGGTGCTGCTGATGGAGACGGCCCATGGCAGCCAGATTCCTCACCAGATAACTCGGTTTAGGTTAAAATAGGACAGGATCCTGATTGTTTACCAGAGGCTTCTATGCCCAGTTCAGAGTGAGGATTGCTGCTCAGTGATGCAGCCCCAGGACTCCCACTCTGCTCTGCCTGGCTTCATCTTCAGGACGTGGCCCTCCCCTCGAGAGGCCCATGAGAGAGGGGGCAGCAACAGGCCTTCTCCGTAGCAGCCCCTTCTCTAGAGCCCCCTCCCCTCCCCCTTGCTGTCTAGTCGGCTCCTGCCCTCTTCTCTGTGGTTTCAGCAGCTGTTCGGCTACCAGGGCAGGTTCAGTCACGTCTGGCCACTGGGGTTTTTGACCATGCATGCTTCCCCTGTCCCTTTTTGGTGTGAAATGGCTTAGCCCAGCTCTGAGCAGAGCCCTGGTTGACTAGAGCAGTGGTCAGCTTTATGATCTTTCGTTTCATGATGATTCAGAGTTATAATGGCCCGGGGGGGAAAAGTGATTTACCGCCCATCTCCAAGGCTACGACTGGTTGCAGCTTCCATGCAGTCACGTGATCGTGATTGGCAACCTTCCTGGCAAGTTTCCAACAAGGAATGTCAATTGTGAAAGATGGATTTGCTTAATGACCATATGATTCACTTAATGGCCACATGTTATTAGTGTAACAACAGAGGTGATTCACTTCACAGCCATGGTAAAAGGTTGAAAAATCGGGTCCAGTCCTGCGAAGGCTGGCTTCATGACTGCATTACTATGTGACTGAAATTCCAGCCCCAGCTGTGCTCGTAAATTGAAGACGACCTATAGATTTTATAAATGGGCTCTTAATTGTCCAGCTGTGGGGCTGCCCTGGCCGTCTTGGCCAATCCCCAAAGGCCAGATGAGAAGCCCAGGTGCAGCTTCCCAGTGTTCGCCTTTATTTATTTATTTATTTATTTATTTATTTTTATTAATCATATTTCTATGCCGCCCACTCTCCGAGGACTCTGGGCTGCTTACAACAATTGACAGTATACTAAATAGCATATTGCCCCCAACAATCTGGGTCCTCATTTTATCCACCTCGGAAGGATGGAAGGCTGAGTCAATCTTGAGCCGGTGAGATTTGATCTGCTGATCTGCTGAACTAACAGTCAGCTGAAGTAGCTGCAGTTCAGCACTCTAACCACTGCGCCCCCTCTGCAACCTTTTTCTTTGCAGATTGCGGGAACTGTGGCTCCGAAATTAAGAATGGCCAGTCTTTGGTGGCATTGGACAAGCATTGGCACCTGACCTGCTTCAAGTGCAAGATTTGTGGAAAACTTCTCACTGGGGAATATATCAGCAAGTAAGTTGGTCACCCTGTGGGGAATGCAGGTTTGGTAGGCTGGCGTTTGTGAAGGGTCAGCAGCGCTTCTGAAGTGCTGTGTGACCGTTGAGGTAAAGAGGGTACAGACATGACACCCCGTATGATGGCTTCACCGCATGGCCGCCCAGGATCCTGGGAGTGGGTGGAGGGCAGCGGCTGGGCAACCTATAGCCTCTGGGCCAACGAGCAGGAAGAGAGTCCCTCACCCTTCGGTGGAACATGGGAACTGAAGTAGGGAAAGGGCGGGATGGGGCAATCAGTCTGTCCTGCGGGTGGAATCAGAACCCAGAGAGTTTAGGACTCATTTGGGAAATTAAATTGCCCCCATCAGAAAAGCCTCGTGCAAAGGGGAGGCCCAGTCCACTTGGGAATCGCCTGTCTCCACAGTGATAGCGCTTCAAAGGCAAAAGGGAATTGTGGCGTGAAAGGGCGTGGCTATGTAAAAGCCAGGAATTGTTTGGTTTTCCAAGTTATCAGTTAAGTTTGGAATTGTCTTCTGTCGCCATTGGACCGATTCGCTCTAGAAGGAGGTGTAGGCTGGTTCTTCTGACTTTCCCCCCAGCGGTCAGCCTGTCTGGAGAGCCGGCGTTGAGGCAGGGTGTCTTTTCTTCCCTGCAGGGATGGCGTTCCATATTGCGAAAGAGACTATCATACTACATTTGGGATCCAGTGTGACCGTTGTGGGAAGTTTATCACTGGGAGAGTTTTGGAGGTAAGGCAAGGCTGGAAGGAAGGAAGACGCAACAGGGAAAAAGCAGCAGAGTTTGACTCGTGAGGTACCTGGCAGGTGGCAAGAATGACACATGGAGTTACTTTGGAGTAGTTTCTTTTATTCTTCTTCACCTATAGGCAGAATCTTGCCAGAGTGAAGCAACTCTGGGCAGAACTACAGATACAGTCTGAGGACAGCTGGGGAAGAGCCTTCTTAATGCTCTTCCTGCCACCCAAACTTTCCAAGTTTCATGGCCTCTGGAAAGCAGCCCCTCCCTCCTGGAACCCAGACCACATTCCGTCACTGTATCAGAAGTTTTGTTCAATATAATTTAAAAATAAGAAGAGACCCTATTTCTCAAGGAAGACCTCTTTATTCGGATAGTTCTTTTGCTCTTCCTTCTCCAGTCAAATCTGCTTCTTGGACACTGCAGGATTTCACTGCAGAGCAAAGGAAGATGCCCAGAGGGAGGGGGCTTCCCTTGCCTAAGTCTCCATTCGTTGTCTTCCACCCCCCACCCATTTTTCTCACTTTTTAAGTCTGGGATAGAACTTTTAAAACCTGAAGCAGAGAATTGGGGATGACTCGGATCCTGAAAAGTCTAACCCAGTGGCGTCCGCTCATGGCAGCGGGCTCTCCGCCCCATGCCCTTCCCCTCCTCTGGAAAGAAAATTCCCCAGCCATGGTTGTCTGGCTTCATTTATTACCTACTGCTCCTATGGGAGGAAGTGACTTTTAGGTCTCGGATGGACTTTTCTCTCCACGGGGGGGAGGGGGCCACAGCAAACCCCTGCAGACAGAGAGTGACTATCCAAGGCTAAATCCAGCCTGCTATTTAAAGCCAAAAGATAAATCACTGGCAGAAGAGTTACTGCAGCCGATGGAAGAAACTGGGCATGCTGAGGAAAGGAATTGGGCAGGCACCAGCTTCAGGAGAGCATAGATTTTATTAAGTCCTACAGAAGAGATGGGGAAATGTAAGCAGTGAGGAATATGGGGGGAAAAAGAAAATCATCATTTCAAAATACAGTAAAGCATATTTTTTTACACTTTGATATCTCTGATTATTTACTTCCTACAACCTTTTTATTTTCTTTTGTAAAGCAAGGTTGCGACTGTATTTCTGCTGTGAAGGTATTCGGGATAATTTTAAATCCTTTAACATATTTTAAGCTGTCTCTTCCCTGAAGCCATGTTGAAGCAGTTTTACGTATTCCTTGTGAGTCAGCTCTTTAATGCAGCTGGCCTGGCATTTTGGGGGACAGGAAGAGATTGTGCCCTCTCTGATAATGTTCTTCTTCACTACTCCCCCCCCCCCCAGGCTGGAGAAAAGCATTACCACCCCACATGTGCCTGCTGTGATAAGTGCAATCAGATGTTCGCTGAAGGGGAAGAGATGTTTCTTCAAGGTAAACCAACCAACCAGACAGCCCAGCCTGTGAATTCCCGGCGTTTAGGGTGGGCAAGTGTTTCTAATCCAAATATTCCAACCTCGTTCCTGTTAAGAAGTGAGAGTGATTTGTCTTTGAAATGGGAGGCTAAATGTCTATGGATATTCTCAGTTATCCAGGCCATGGTTGTCTCAAAAGTGCTTTTTCGAAAGGCAATTATGTTTTTTCCTTGAGGAAGAAGACATTTTGTTTCTCGTCCAAGAAGCTTCACAGTTCTGACTGATGAAGCTTCAAAACTGATGAAGCTTCTTGAATAAGAAGCAAAATGTCTTCTTCCTCAAGAAAAAAACAATCCGGTTGCCTTTTGAAAAAAGCACCTTGAGAAATGGGAGGCTATTTCAACGATTCCAGTAGCAAAAAGGAGGTGTACGTTTCTGGGGTGGCCAGAGCAGCTGTCCTCCGGTCTGCAGCAGTTGGATTCTGTTCAATATGCAATGCCAGACAGACCTTCCCCTTGGATAATTCACCTGGAGTAAGGGAAATAGGGTGAAAAAATAATTGGATAAACAGACTGTGATCCCACCCACCCAAAATGTATGTACATTGTGTGTTTCTATAAGGGTCTAAGCTAGATCAACTCATCGCCTCCAACTGGTCGTGGCCAGCTTGCCACAGTAAGTTGTCCGTGGCAAAATGGCCACAATGAGTTGACCCATTCCATTTCTGTAGAGCTGCTGCTTGCTTACTAACACCCGAGTAGCCTTTGTGTTTTCAGTTACAGTAATATTAAAAGGAGCAAAACTTTGTCCCATACTTAGAACGGTGCAACTCACACATGGAGACGCATCACCCTTCCCTCTGAACTTGATTTAGCCTATTCACCCTGATTCCAAATAAATGAAATAATCCCCCTTTAATTCCTGGCTGCCCAGCTAGATGGCAGCATCTGTATGAGTGTTGAAAGGTCAGACCCAGCCAGGAGTTGCAGGGAAGCCCCCAAGGCCAAAGAAAAGCTGTGGGGATCTTTGCAAAGAAGGCAACCCGGGATAGCCTCTGTGAAGAAGCTCTCCTCTTTCATAAATGGCTGGGCACAATCTTCTAATGAGAGGATTGTTTGTCATCTGTATGCAGAAGACTGAAGGAGAAACCTGACAAACAACTGACTGAAACTCTCATTCCATTTTCAGGGTCTTCTATTTGGCACCCAGCTTGTCGACAGGCAGCCAAAGTTGAAGAAAAGGCCAAGGTAAATGCCTGTGAAATGCTTAATTTTATTTTCTATCCTGCTAGACGTCTTTGTCACACCAGCCGCTGTGGCACAGCTGCAGCCGCTTCTTCCTGGCTACCCGGAAATCCCACAGCCATTGACCGGAAGCTTAAATGAACAGCCTCTCTGATGCAACGGCAAATCGTTCCATTGTTTTCCAAGGAAGCCACAGAGAAGCGTCCTGGGAATCTCCATGCTCCACTCCTGGGACTGCCATCACCATAACTCACATCTGTCAAAGCGGGCTGCTTTTTTTCCTTTCCAGAGCCATTCGAGGTGTTTCCCCAATTATTGCATAGAGGCCAAACCGGCTGCTTTGCAACTGTGCCTCTTTGGAGATCCAGTAGTCTAAATCCTCCCCACAATTTAATATTTGGGTTCCATCACATTGTTCCAAATGTAGCTCTACGAAGATGGTGTTGAGCCAAGCCTCCCTCCTGTTTGGTCTAAAAATGCTTCCTCTGGTTGATGTTCCCTGGGTTAGCCAATCTCTCCAGCCCACCTGGGGGGCAGTGATGGGAAAGGAAGCTCTGGGTGAGCTTGTGAAGCTCTTCGGAGGCCATCCCATAATCAGGCAGTCCAAAGCAAGGCGTTTCTGGATCTTGGGGTTAAAATGGCAAAGGAATTCAGCCTCCCTGCTCAGATGTCCCTTTTCAGGCAGTCCTGCTCCTGTGTGGGGAAACTAGGGGAGGCACAGAACCAGATCCAAAGCTAGAAGATTCTCCCTGCTGGTTCTCCGTGATGCTTTGTCTGTTGCTGTCCTGGGAGGAGAATTCAAAGGGGGCCCTCCTCATGACTGGAGACGTCCTTGCACCTGGAATGCCCTGGAATCCTTAAGTCACCCGTTACTCTACGGCCTTTTTTGCAGAGATGCTAGAAACAGGTGCATTTTGCACCTGGTTTAGTGGCCATCCCAGGCGGTATAACTGCCTTTCAGTCTAACTGCCACTGGCTACTCAGTACAAGCCCACCTGGCTGGCAGGGCCTGAATTTTGCTCTGCCACATTCAGGATCAGCAGTCAGATTCACTTTCCTAGAAAAAAAATTAATTTCCTCTTTTTTTTTAAAGCTATATTTTATCTGGAAGACACACGTTTCCTTTTCTTTCTCTCCCTTTTGTATGTTACAACCGCAAGTAGAATAAACTGAGTTAAAGGCTCAAGGGAGACCTTACTTTTTACCAGGATGGGCCTCGTCCCCACCCCTGTTTAACCTACCCAGCAAGGATGCATTTGGAAGGAGTGCCTCCAACCACTTGAAGGGGAAGTGGGGAAAGTGATGCATGCCATGAAGTTTAAAGAGGAACTCTTTCAGCAGCCTCTAAGCTCAAGAGAAGACCGGAGGAGTTAGGGGGGAAGAAAGGAGAGGGGGCGGGTGGTGGTGGTTTCTTTTTTCAGTATAAGGATAGATGGGCAGAGTGCTAGTCCAATAAGAGAAAGGCAGTTATAGATTTAGACAAGGAAATGAAGGCTGGGGACGTTTTGTAAGGGAACGTGAGGATGATGAGACCATGGAGGAGGATGCCTAGGAAACAATCAAAGGGGGGGAGGGGGGAGGTTCACATTAAAGGTCAGAGGAAGGGCCTGCCTTAATGCATCAGAGACTTAAAAATTGCGTCAGGAAGCCTCTCCTTTCAGACTCGCATGCTTCTCTTACTCTGGCCTTACCATGAAGTAGAACAGCTCATCGCGTCATTTCCTTTCCGGTCTCCTGGGGCGGACTGCCTCATTTCTAAAGCCACATCTAACTAGTCAGAGGAAGTTGTGCAACTGCGCAAGTGAGATAATTATGAGAAAAATGTTCATTTGATGGATTTGGAGGCAGTCACTAAGAGGGGAGCCCTGGTAGCTCTCGTGCTAGAGAAAAACTAGGAGTCGCCTGCTAGCACCTTTTCTGACTAACACAGTTTATTTATAGGCATTTAAATAAGTTTTGATGGGCTGCAGTTTCTCCCTTTGAATGAAATGTATGAGTTGGCCAAGGGGACAGCAAGCTCCCACAGATGAAGAGCAAGAGGGACTGTGTCTGGAGAGTCTCCATCCTTCAGGTCATGGTTGTCCCAAGGGTGCTTTTTCCAAAAAGGCAACTGGGCTTTCTTGGGTTTGGGGTTTTTATTTTTATTTTTTTGTTTTTTGTTTTGTTTTCTTCGAAAGCATTTCTCTTCTCATCCAAGGAGTTTCTTCAGTTCTGAAGTAAAGAAGCTTCATGGATGAAAAGAGAAACATTTTCAAAGAAAGCAAAAAAAGTCCAGTTGCCTTTTGGAAAAGCAGCTCTAGCTCAATACCAGGGATTCCTAGAGCTGAGGATCAGGAAATAGAAAGTAACATGTTGGGCTTTGCTAGGAGGTGGGGGGTGTACCGGAACAAATGATTACACCTAGAAAGGTTGAGGGAAGTAGATAAAAAGGGTGGGGTGAGTGGGGAAAATCAAAGAGATTCCAGAATGTCCTTGATGTGTTGTTACAAGATAGGGACCATTCGACCTAGAAGGCTTCCATCAGGCTATAGAACTTCTTCAAACTTCTTTTGATTTTTGGCTTCCATAGGTCCAGTGATCCAGCTCTCCTCCTTTGCTTCCTGTATGATCCTGGACTTGAGAAATAAAAACAAAACTGAAATGGGGAAATGAAGGGGTGAAATTCTTATTTTCCTCATGTTGCTATAACTAAAAATAGTTGATTATAAAACCAGTTGGTTACACAAATTCCAGTTTTGAAGTAATTGAGCCTTTGCCTGCTAATTTTAGGGCAAATTTTATCTGTAAGCAAGAGGCTTTTAAAATGTTTTTCAAGAATAAATGTGTAAGAAAATTCATATCCGTATTTGTTTTCAGTTGCAGGAAACCCGGACATCATCTGAAAGCATAATTTCGGTGCCCCCTTCAAGTACATCATGTTCCCCAAGTCGAATAATTTATGTACGTGTCCATGGTAAAATGCTAAAATAAATAAGTAAATGGGAAAATAGGAATCGTTCGGAATACAACGATTTTGATAATTGGTTATTTGTAAGAGATTGTTACCCGGAGTTTTTCAGAAGGAGCATCTGGGTTTTGTGGGCTGGAGGATTTGTATTTATTTAAGAGACTTGTTTGGCTGACCAACTCAGATAGTTGCGACTCTGGCTGGAACACCGTAAGCAAACAAGAAAATAAAAAGAGCAATTACTGTTAAAATCAGGGCAACAAGAAGCAGTAGGGAATACAAATGTGCCTTAGGCCTGCCCTGGCAAGGATGCCCATCATCCTCCCCCAAGGCTCCTCCTCCTCCTCCTCCTGAAGGCCAACGATCCCGGGGTCAGCTATTTATTGGTGGCAGACCGTTCCGGAGAGAGGCCAGGCGGACCTTGTCGGTCCCAGCGGATGGCCTCGTTCCAGAGAAGGACCATGACCGTGAGAGCCTGTGGGGTTGGTGAGGGAACCATTGGAGGAAAGTAGAACTGGCAGGGCAGCATCCTTAGCCACCTGTCTCCATCCTTCAAGAGCTGGAAAGCCAGGTAACTGTTGGAAGCAGCTCGGGCAAATGCCTCCCTCGTTCACTGGGCCCCAAGGAAGAGGAAGGTACAGCCTCATAGCCCTTGCAAGGCTGCCTTCTTGTAGCCCATCTCAGTGACACGTAATTCTGGCCTTCCTTGGAGATGAGTGTCTGATCTGGTCGGCCTCTGATGTGGCCGATACCACCACCACAAGGCCTCTCCTTCTGGGTCTGGTGTCTTTAGTCATATTCTCCACCATTTTTCCTTGAACTGAACTTAGGCAAGCTGGTGATAATTTCCTGTAACCCTTTTCAATTCCTTTTTGAAACGGAAGCCGCATTAGCTATTTCCCTAATTTTAGGAATAGATGCTATTTTAGGAAAAAGTTTTGTTTTCTTTTCTCTTGTTAATTCAACAATTTCACTTTGTAAGTTCTCTAAAATCTGTGGGGGAATCCCTTGTATGGAATCAGGATATTATTATTATTATTGTTGTTGTTGTTGTTGTTATTATTATTATTTGCATTTTATCAAGGAAGCTGCTACCTTCAGTTTTTCTTTCGTCTCTTTTTAGGCGAAACTTGGGGAGGAAATTCTTGACTACCGAGACTTGGCTGCTCTCCCTAAGAACAAGGCCATCTACAACATCGACCGTCCAGACATGATCTCCTACTCTCCCTACATCAGCCACTCGACCAACGACCGGCCCAGCTACACTGAGGTACCACCTGTCACTGCAGATCCGGAGAAGTACCATCGTAGTGGGATTCCAGTTTTGGTTTCCTCTCCTGCTCAGGTGTTCACTCTCTTTCGTGGGACAGGGGAACGCTCGAGTCCCAGGCAAAGCGCTGTCCTGTACTCTACAGTCAGACCTAACGGCCACCTTTGTTTCATATCTTTTGCTTCCTGAGGGGACAGGTGAAAGGCAGCATTTTCTGCTCAAACTCAAATCACAAAATTTTGAAGTTTTGTCCTAATGGGCATGGAATCCAACCTCCTGCTCAGTGCAAAAATCTGTATGAAAACATCCTCAGTGCTCGATTGTCTAGCTTCTGCTTGAACATATGAGGAAGACTGACTTCATCCACGAAGCAGGCATGGAACAGAATTACTGAGTTGGAAGGGACCCTAGAGGTCTTCTAGTCCAACCCCCTGCTCAAGCAGGAGATCCTAGGCCTAGACCATTCGGAGACCAGTGGCTGTCCAGTCTCTCCTTGGAGACCTCCTGTGTTGGAGCACCCACAACTTCTGCAGGCAAGCCATGCCACTGATGAATTGTCCTCAGTGTTAGGGAGGTTCTCCTGAGTTCTAGGTTGGGTCTCTCCAGGGTTAGTTTCCACCCATTGCTTCTTGTTCTGCCTTTTGGTGCTTTGGAGAATGTGGACCCCCTTTTTTTTGTGGCAGCCCTCACATATTGGAAGACTGCTATCATATCACCCCGGTCCTCCTTTTCACTAGACTAGGCTTACCCAACTTCTGTAACCGTTCTTCATCCACTTTAACATCCAGCCTCTTACTCATTTCCGTTGTTCTCTTCTACACTCTTTCTAGAGTTTCAACATCTTTTTATAATATGATGACCAAAACTGGATGCGATATCCAAGCGTGGTCTTATTAAAGCCTTATAAAGCGGTACTAGAAGGTCACGTGATCTTGATTCTATCACTCTGCTAATGAACCTAGGATTGTGTTGGCTTTTTTGGTGGCTCATCTGTAAGATCAAAGAAGCCCCCAGATTTGTTGCAGTGAAGAAGTGATCACCTGCTGATCAAAAAACCCGTCCAGCCTTCATTCCCTCAGATTTGTCTCGATTTCATTTTAGTTCTCCTGCGTCTCACTTCCACCTCGGGGCTGCTTGGGCACCAACATACAGAGGCTGTGGTCCTCATTGTGCTGATGGCGTTTCGCTCTCCAACCTTGGGCGTTTTTTCCTTGGGGCCTTACCTACAAAGAGCGCTCTTAACACCGATCCTGCATTCAGCTTGAAGAAGGGATTCATCCAGTATTCTGAATTGGATGTTTTGGCAGCAGAAAAAAGAGCTGGTTGGGGCTGAACAAAGTTGGTTCCATACATTTGGAGATGGTTTCATCGTCATCTTATTTTCAGGGCTCAGAAAAAAGAAGATTCTAAATCCAGGATTTGTGGATTGTCTCTCAGTCTCTTCTGTCTAATTCAGTTTATTGGACTCCTTAATTCTGATGATACTTGCATTTGTGAGTCCTTCATAGTGTCACCTTCTACACCCCCGGAGGCTGGGTGTAAAACCTGCCTTTGCTGGATTTTCCCAGACTGCAGTTGACTGAGATAATGGAGCTAATTGAGGAGAGAGCCGAGCTAAAACTAAGGAGGAATTGGCTGACAGAACAATCGACCAGAGGGACGGCAAGCCTCCAGAAGTTGTGGGGGCTCCATCACTGGAGGTTTTGAAGAAGAGATTGGACAGCCATTTGTCCAGGGTGGTCTACGGTCTCCTGCTTGTGTAGGGGGTTGGATAGAAGACCTCCAAGGTCCCTTCCAACTCTGTTATTCTATGACCCACCAAGTGTGGGTGGATGAAGCCTGTTTGGCACAGTTCATTTAGAGAGACGGCTTCCTTTTCTCTGTGTTTCCGGATGGTCTCCTGACATTTTTAGATCTGAGGAGCTGTTCCTGGGCCTTCTCTCTTTGCATCTTGTCTTGGTTCGAGGGGTAGACCCCCCCACCCCACCCCGTATCAGCAGATATTTCACTAGGGCTGTTGGGAAGGAGGTTCCCTGGCTCGCATAGATGAAACAAATGCCTGGTGAAAGTCCCAAGAAAGCCATGTTCCCTATCTCAGAGCCACTGTTGGTTGCAGGAGTCCCTTTTCCTCTCCTGATGGCATAAAAACGGCCCACCTTCCCTGTCCTCTTCACAGGGTGACCAAGAGGACCAGCCCCTCAAGCCGTGCCGGATTTCAAGCCCCAGTTCCACCAGCTCCCTGGGCTATGGGCGCACCACGCCTCTGTGCGCTTCGCCTCCGAATTTCAGCCGAGCAGGTAAGGGGCCGGGCAGGCTCACCCCCGCCTTCCTCCCTCCGCCAGAAGAGGCGCCTCTCTCTCTTGCAGAGGCGGTGGCCCAGAAAGCTTTAAACGTGGTCAGATAGACTGCCCTGAGAAGGAGTCCCTCCAGGGAGCTCTTTTTGGCCATCAGCCAAGATCCCTGGCATCGAGGCCTCCCCGCGGAAGGAGAAAAGCCCTTTGGCAATAGAGAGCAATTCTTCCGCCCTGGCCCCTGCTTTTCTGGAGGGTGGGCTGGGGGATTCCCTTGGCTGCCCTTTTCTGCAACATTCATGCAGTTCAAACGGGGTCCCAGGTGTCGGCTGTGGATAAAGGACACCTGAGCTGACTGGCCAATGTCACGCTTTGTATAGGTCAGGGACCGGTTTTATTACCCATTTTTAGGGGAAAGGCAGAAGATAGATATTTTTACCAAATATGTATTTTCCTGGTGTAC
Organism: Masticophis lateralis; assembly: GCA_030761175.1. Classification (NCBI taxonomy): domain Eukaryota; kingdom Metazoa; phylum Chordata; class Lepidosauria; order Squamata; family Colubridae; genus Masticophis; species Masticophis lateralis. The sequence goes on along the minus strand of JAUDYJ010000007.1, from coordinate 250,502 downwards.
GCGTGCTTGTGTTTGCATGCCTAGAAACTCTCGAAGGGAAACCCGCCTCTAAATTTTTCAGCATTTGTGAGCAAGCCGGGAGGGTGAGAAAGGAGGCCAATTACCTTGAAATGCCTTTCTTTAGAGGAGAAAATTATGAATGGTTTCAATGATGGATATGTTCCAGGAGACATCCTTGTGTCTTGCACCTTGTTGCTTGTTTATTTTGTGTTATTTTGTGGAAGTGTTATTCTGGGTGAGTGTAAGGGGTGAATCACCTTCCCCTGGCTTGTAACTATTGAGGAAGCCCTGGGTAATTGCAAAGGCTGGGAAAAGCCCAGTAAGTTGAAGAAACGGGGGCGGAAGAGTTAGAACTTCCCGAAAATCAGCCTCCTTCTGACAGAGGCGAGGAAAACCGTCGGATGATGCAGGCCAGGCCCCTTCGTGTGAGGCGCTGCCTCAGATGCCCCACAGATGCAGAGAAGCCCCACAGGGACGATGAGACCCTGGGACATCTAGGGATCTGGCAAGATGGAGGAGGGTGACTTTCAGTTCTCCCAGCCAAGTTGAGGGCCTTTGAGGGAGGCAGAGAGGGGGGCCCTGCCAATGAGAAATACTCTCCCGCCAGCCACCCCCTTTCCGCAGGAGGATTGGTCTTCGAGACCCTCAGGAGGGGGGGGCACACACATCCTTTTATACACTTCCTGAAGTGCGTTTAGAATGGAACTCTTTCCTAAGGTTTGCCTCTTTCCTGTATTTGAAAAAAGACCAAAGGAGTTTGGTGGCACTTCTTCCAGATAACCAAGGCATACGCCATAGAGGCGGGGAGGGCCCGGGGGTCCTGGGGGCACACCCACCTTGCTGCACCAGAACATGAAGGCAGCTTCCCTGCTGGGAGCTCCCCAAGCGGCTGAGCGGCTCTCCTCCTCGTCTGCAAGGGAGGGGGGCGGCTCAGGGCTTCTGATCATGCCAGCAACAAGGCTGAATCGTTGAGCTGAAGCACTGATTAGCACAGCCGGCTTCTCCTTGTCGGCTTCTACATGCCAGTTACCATTTCTCCAAGGCAGGGATGCAGGACGTGGTCCTCTCCTTGACCAGCCGCTGAGGAGGCAGCTGTCACTCATTTTTTTCCTGCCATGCATCAACATTTGTCTTTTCTGACTTGGGGTCCAGCTGTCTGGATTAGTTGGTGGATGAGATTTCTAAAGCCACCAACCCACAAACTACAAATTTCCTTGTAGGTCAACATCTTCACTCTGCGGTGGGCCGTAGTAACAATCTCTGGTTACCTCCGGGGCCATTGCATTTCTCCTTTTTAGCAAATTCACCCACAGATTGGTGAAAAAGTGGGCTTTAAAAAAAAAAAGGAGTTTGACTGATGGAACAGTCAAAGGAAGGAACCGGTCTTTGCGTTGTGCTTTTTCTGTTTGTTTGCATGTTTGCATGCTTTTGTGTTTAACCTGCTGAGATTGGCAAGAGTCCTGCCTCTTTGGCTCTCGTATTGTGGCCTTGTGATGCAAGCACCGTACGTGCCAGTTCACGGAGTAAATGCCCCAAAGGAGAGCTGGCATTGGGCCACAGCCACCTTGTGTGTCCCCCACCCCTCCCCACACACGCAGCTCTGCCTGGACTCCAGAGGGTCACGATGCCCTTGGGGTGGAAAAGGCTGGCTTTTCCTTTGCAGAGGGGAGATCTTAAAAGTGAGGTAGCTCTCCTCTTGGGCAAATGGCGATGAACTGCCCCTGAGAGCCTTCCGATTGGAGATACCACCCATGGCTTCCATCGCTGTGTCTTCTTGCTTGCTGCTTGTATGACCTGCACGGCCTCCTCGGCATCTCACCTTCTCCTCCCTCCCCACTTGATAAGAGGAGACCCATTCCCGGCACTTAGGTCGGGCTTTTGTGATATTGTCTGCAGGTCATTCTTGGATTGTTGTGTCAACTCCATCGCTCCTGAGTGGTGGAGCTGAGGTTTCCAAAAATAAGCCAGGACTTACCTGCGTTCATGGACATGATAGCAGTGGTGCTGAGTGACCCCAATCCTACCTTGGGGATAAGCCTTTTCCTTCCAAGTCCTAAAGGAGGACTTTGGTTTAGTTACCACTTTCTTGTGGTTAGGAAAGAGCCTTTAATGGAAGTCTCCCTTTCAAATTCAAATCAGAATGTCCTGATAGGTATTAAGAAGACCCCGCTGTGCCCTGTACATATTACGCCCTGACATGTTAGTTTTAAGGTTTTTCCATCTGGATTTTTCCTTTCATCCACTAAATAAGGTTGAATTTATACATGGTGTGAAACATGAATGCGTTTGGGTGTTTGCTTCCCTTTTATATGGCTTGTTGGTTAGGGTGATGTATCAACACAGGAAGTGTGATGATAAGACTTGGTTTATGGCTAATTGGGCATTTCTGTGACAGACTTCCTACAGTGAGCAGCAGCTGCTCCTTGTGAAAGCAGCCCCTCTTTCAGGTTTCTGGGGGCTTTGAGGCTTGCTTTAGTTTAAGGAGATTCCGCCTTAAAGCAACCCCATCTTTTTTCAGGCTCATGAAAGCATGGGAAAAAATATGGCAGTTTTATTGATTAGCAAAGAGGTGCTGTGTGCAGTTGAGATTTCCAAATGCCTTTCAGGGTGCATACCCTCACAACAGTTAAGTCTGAACTATGCCACTGTGGCTTGTTCAAGTAACCATTGCTTACTGTGACTTGATCCAATGCATTGCTAAACAACATAGATCAAGTATGGACCCCCTCACCGACAGTGGTACTGATCACAGGAAGTCCTGCACTGGACGGGAGAAGGTTCCAGCTCAGGAAATCCTGTCTTCAGAGGGCTCTGCCAAGAATCGGGTGGGCTGTGACCAGACTGGGAAATGGAGGGGACAAAACGTAGAGCACCCCCTTTTCTCTGGGGCACACATCCTACTTGAAACGAAGGGGACTTTTGCCCTTGGTTTAGAGCAGAGGGTCTCCCTCTGAGCAAAAGCTCTCTGGGCCTGAGAAGCCAAGCTCTCTGGGACGCTGCCTGCTGCCAGAATGGCCAGGGTCGCACTCTGGCTGGGATGCTGGGAACTGTCCGATCCAGGGCAAACAATTTTTGCACTTGTAGTGGGGCTTTTTTTCATGCATTAAAAGACATTATTGTTGTGAGAACTTTCTAGCAAGTAAGTGAGTGAGTTTTTTTTCACTGAACTTTCTGTTGCCCCCCAGCTGGTACCGAGACTCCTGGTACCAGTAGCTGCATCTCCCTGCCCAACTACCCAAGCCTTCCCTCTACATTCAGACATCATTACATCCCTTTCTTCAAAGGTAAGGCTCAGGAATGCCTCCCCCCCCACCCCCTCCGTGATGTGGTGCCTGTAGAGACATCTCCCGGTGTGTGCTTCATGCTCTGTGTGTCTGCATGTGCCTGTGTGGGGTGTTGTTCCTTCTAACGTTTGTGAGTCCTTTCTCACTTTGATGTCCAGCCCAGGCCCTCCACGAGAACAGGATGCTTACAGAAGGCAAAGCGTTTAAAACTTTATAAACGATGCTGCATAATTTCAAACACAGTGTTCTCAGTGTTTGGGTAAAGCCAAGAAGAAACCTCTTCGGTGTTTCGGTGGAATGGGAATCTCCTGGGGTTGCTGAGGGCAGAGGGCTGTGGCCTCGCTTTCTTTAGAGAGCAAATGACCTGAAGGACAGATGTTGGTGTCCATGATCCCAACACAAAGGAAGGGACTGGTGGGGGAGGCTGTTTGAGACCCAGGGTGACCTCAGATGCCTGGGGAGGAGCTGGGCTAAGTGCCTGTGAGCTGGGTGGGCAACCATCCGCCTGACATGCTGTACCTTGAAAAGAGCCAAGCCACGTGAGGATCTGGGATCCCAGAACCAGAGCGGGTCCCAGAGCTATTCCGGTGATCCCTGTATTGGATCAGCCAAGGACCTTCTCCTGACAAAGAGAGCTCCTTCCCAAGAGGATCACTGCCCCGTGGCCCTTTTTCTTTGAGTGCCCTTCTCCCACCGGGCATCCCTTCTTTGGGCCTCCAGGGCACCTTCTTACCGCTCATGTGCCGGTGGAGCTGGAAACAGGATGGCAGGTGTGCCCGTGCGCAGACATACGCCCAAACCCACGAGGCATCTTTTCATTAAGGTCAGCAGCATTTCCACAGTGTAGGAATGGAGTGAGCAAAATGCTGTAGGTACCGGGTCAGAGAAAGAAAGCCGGTCCAACCATCACATTCCCTCACACAGACATCCTGACCTTCATTCGTGCATTCACATGTGGTTGGGTCCCCGGGGTTTGAGGTTCTGGCGGTAGTGGAATCGCAGAGGACAAACACAAACAGACAATCCGCTGCCGGTCATTCACTTCTTATCAAAAATGACAAGTTATTTCCAACCGCGATGGGGCTGCCCATGGTGCTTCTTTTGTCCTGCCTACAGAATCTTTCAGCTCCTTCCAGTTCGTCTTGTGCGACCGGCAGGAGAGGCCTTTGCAGGCCGCGGGGCCCCCTTAGCCCTCCCCATTTGAAAAGAGCCAGGAGATGAACCATAGGCCCGATGCCTGTCCCGTCGGATGGCTGGCACAGAGTGGTGGGCCAGGATGCCCGAAAGGCCAGCAGAGCAGCCGGAGGCTCAGTGGGGCTCAGGAGCTGGGCGGGGGGCTTTTTTGGGAGAGGTGGCAGGAGACCTCTGGCCGTTCTCCAGGGAGTGCAAATGCATGGGGGCCTCCAGCTCCAGATTTTTCCTGGTGAAACAGACGATCCTGTTCACATGGTCACCCTCTCATCCCAGAGTGATGGGTTCCTTTCAAAAGTTATTTCTAAACAAGTAGAAATTGCACATTCTAAAGAAGGTATTTTGGCTCTGGGAATCCATCACCTGATCATCCAACATCTTCATTAACTGGAGATACAGTTCTGAGCCCGATTCCTGCTTTTGGCCACGAGGCCTACAGAATCAGAGCCAGGACTGGAATACAAGTCCCAAACTATTTGAAATATGTGACGGATTAGCAAGTTATCCAAGAGGAACTTTCTTCCATTGAATTTTACCTATTTTGCTTGCCATTTTTTGTTTTATATGCTTTTTCTTTTCTTTTCCATTTTTGTGCTCTTCCCTTTGGAGGCAGTGAAAGTGGCCGGAGCACTCCAAGCTTATCCCTCTGCTCAGACAGCAAATCTGCGTCCTCTCCCTATCAGCAGGCACCCAAACATTTTCATATTCCAGGTAGGGTTCATGAGTCGTTTTCATCTTCCCTCGGGGCCACCTGCAATGCTGCCTGCTATTCGGTAGTGTGGGGCAGAATGAACAAAATACATACATTGGAAGAACTAAAACAGATTCCTTTAGAATAAAGGGCATATTTCTGTGGAAGGAAGGAAGGAAGGTCAGGGGGTCGCAAGGAAATCATCAGAGATTTTTCCTCTCATCAGTTTTGTCTTGACTCACAGCTGAGATTTCGGTCAGCTGGCTAATTTTGAAGAAAGAAATAGACAAAGAGTTTATCACAAATTTCAGACAAATTTCAGCTGAGACAATTTGAATGTAATTCTTCTAGGAATGAGGGAATCTTCTGGAATCAAGTTTTTAAAACTGTCTTTCATTATAAAAGACACGATGATTAATCAGAGAAATCCATGCTTTGATATAAATATTTGGGAAGAATTGTGAGCTTCACCTTGGCTTGGATCCCAACATTTTGCTCAATGGATGAAAGAGGAAGTTGGCCCTTCCGTTAGGAGAAAAATGGCATTGTTCCCCCAGCAAAATGTGGAGTCCAATTTAATGCCCTTGCTTGAGATTTATGGGGAAAAAGGGTGGGAGGGCTTCAAAAGAGAGAAACCCTGTTTCCATTGCTTGTTTTCTTTTCTTTTTTTCTTTCCTTTTCTTCAGAGACTGGAATAAAAGATAACATCTATAGGAAACCCCCCATCTATCGACAGCATGGTACAGTCTGCTTTGCTCACCTCCCTGGTACATCCCCACCCCCACCCCCACGGCATGTGGGTCTCTGCTTTGTTCTCCTGGGGTCAGTTCTGGGGTGCCATTAGGGCATTTTGTCTACATTCTGTCCATGAGCATCCATGCCAGCCCTCTCGGCCCTCTACCTGGTGCAGCCGGGCAAATGGCTTTGCGGCTGAGCTGCAGCACAGGTCTCCTTTCAGCCGAGGGCACCAGAACTTCCTGCCCCAAAAACAGGCTGCCCTCCCTTTGCGAGGGAAGGCTTCCCCTGAGAGGACGCTTCACGGCAGCAGCCACACACTGTGAATGCTGTGGGGGCGCTGGCACCCCCTTATCATCCTCCCCCAAGGCGTGAGAGGCAGGGAGCTACTGGGGTGCTGCACTTTGCCCTCTGCAGACTGGAGGAGGCATGGGGAGTTCTCAGTCTTCGGGGTTGGCTGTGGGGGAGACACCGGCAGATGCTCTGGCAGGGTTTCTGTGATTTGGGGGGGGGAACTAGTGGGGTACAGGAGCATCCTTGGTGCTGAATGAAGAGCCCTCTTTTTGCCACAAAGCCTGGGTTGACTCATCCATTCTCTACCGCATGACCCAAGGCCCCTTTCGGCTGGAATCCTCCAAAAATGTAATTGAGGTGAGGGATCACACTTGCAGAGGAACCGTTCTATTGTCCGGATGGTGGAAGCAACTGGGGTGAAAAAGAAAGGCCAGGCCAGCCAGGTTGTCTTTTTTAGATCATAGGAACCAAAGACGCCCAAAGGCAGGTCATGGGGACTAAATGCAGAGCAAAACTCCTCAGTAAACATGACAAGGAGGCGATTCGGTGAGAGTGGCCAAGGTTGCCAAAGGACCCCCCTCCACCACCCCGTGACTTTTCCTGTCCCTTAACTCCTGGGACAGGCTCATGAGACCTCATGGCCTCTCGGCAGGAAGTGGAGCCTTGGTTGGAACCAGGCGCTGGGCCTTCTAGTGGCCACGGAGGGGCAGAGGCACCTCCCCCCCCCCTTTTTTTTAACCAGGCGCCCAGATCCCATCACTACCCAGGAACCTTTGCAAGTGGAGCAGCTGACATGCCGGCTGCTTCTTCATCCTTTCTAGTGAAAGGCGAGTCGTTACAGGAGGCAGCTGGCCCATCTTCAACATCCTGAGGGATACTAGGACAGCATCAAAATGTCTTGCTCTAGAAAATATAGCCTAAGGAAAGGTTAGCACAAAGTGTGTCTGGGTATAATTGTGTATAGGTTGCTTGTATAGGCGAGAAAAAATCACATCAAAGGCACTTGGCTTCTGCTGGATGGTGCATCAATATTTTTAAATGGAAAGAAAAAAAGCACCATTGGATTTATTTATCAAACATTGCATGTTGAATAGGTCAAAATCAAGAATGTTTTGTCTGCAGAGAGTCGACAGGTTCTGGATGGTTCTCGGATGACCTCACTGGCTTGTGATCATCCTCCTGTTTCAGTTTCTTGATCAAAATAGCTTTGAGCTCCCAGCACAGACCGTGCCTGTCAAGCTGGAATAGACCACACCATTTGAGATGAAAGCTTTTTTTTTATTATTTATTTAACCTAGAGAACAAGTAAGCCACGGCCGTTTTGTAGTACTTAAAAATTGACCGTACAAGCTTTGTAGGAACTCTGCAATAAGAGATTGTAAACCTCTCGCTCCTGAAGTCCCACAACCCCCAGCATTTCTCCTGGGGGAGCATCTCTTGGCCAAAAGTGCAGCCCGGCCAGTGTGCATTCAGGCATTGCTTCAGAGAACAGGCAGCCTATTTTAATCTAGATTTTATGGAGCTATGGAGGGGAGTGTCACCGCTGTACCAAGGCCTCAGCCGCACAACTCTCACGATCAGTGGTGGGATTCAAGTAATTTAACAACCAACCTGCCCTAATGATTTCTCCCAACAACCAGTTTGCCAAACTGCTCAGAAAGTTAACAATCGGTTCTCTTGAAGTGGTGAGAACCAGCCAAATCCCACCACTGCTCACAATCCCATCCTGTGACAATAATCCCCTCTTCAGATGGGTCCCAAAGAGCCCCTGATGGCAAGAGCCGATTGGAAATTTGGGCTCCAACATGCCACCACGGCAGGTGCTGTAGAGCGAGGCTGAGCGATGGGGCCGAATGGCAGAATTGGGCTCCATGACAGCAGTGGAGTCCATGCCTGCCCCAAAGCGGGCCTGATCCGTGGAGAGGAAGAGCGTAAGTCCCGTCTGCAGCTGCAGAGACTTCTCTGGCTGGAGAGCTGAGGGTTGAGTGGCAGCTGTTCCTCTTCTGTCACTTTGATTTGCTAAATGAAGAGGAGAAGGGACTTTTGGGCGAGGAGAAGGGCAAGAACTGGAGCTGCAGAGAAAAGAGAGAAAGGAGAGAAAGAACTGGAGCTCATCAGAAAGGAGCTCCATCCCTCCGTTTCTCTTTCACGGCCTCCCCTGCAGGGAATGGAGCCTGTTCTCCCAGCAATGATTCCACCAGCTTACCTCCGCCTGAATCCCTCTCCACCTTTTTGCCATCTCCTACCTATTTGGGGCAGAGAGAGATTTAAAATCACAGCTTTCTTTCTTTCTTTTTTTTACCTTGGACATTTTTTTATTGTCTAGGCTCAAGAAAATCAGATGGAGATGGGAGTTCTGATCAGGAGAGCAAGAAGGTAAATTTCAGTAACATCCAGGAGGGATTTCCATTGGCCTAAGGCCCCTGTTTCACAATCTAGTGCTGTGTTAAAACCACAGAGCACATATTTAATTGTGGTTGTGTTCAAAACTTGAATAAAAATAAGCCAGCTTTCCAAATAACCCTTCCTCCTCCCCTTCCTTCTTCACTGTCGTGATAAGTCTCAGTCATTAAAAAGTCCTTTGGCTAAAAGCATCATAAATATGATGAAGTAGGTAAGGATGCATGGAACCTTATGGTACGATACGTTGGTTAAGCCTCCAAAGCGATAACAGATGAAATGTGACGTTTGATCCTTCTAATTATCAATCTTATAATGAATTCGGCATAGATGAGATGCAGGTGGGTTATTGGTATTGTTTTTAATGCCTTCAGGTCAATGTTGGTTCTTAGCAACTTCTGGGACATTTTTCTGCAGTTTTCTTCTTCCTTCCTTCCTTCGCTCGGCTTCTGGTCGCCGTCCCTGCTCCCCTCCCACCAGCCCCCAAGGAGGAAGGGCGCTTTCTCTGCAAACTGTTGACCGAATCCCTCAACAGGCCCACCTGACGCCCTCTTGAAGGAAGTTGCAGGCGTGGTTGAAATTTAGAACAGCCACCTCTCATCAGCCTAATCAATTCCTAATCAATAGGAATTGATTATCCCCTTGGTAGAAATCGCTTTAAAACTGAAGAGAAATGCAGTTTTCTTGATTCACGTAACAAGCCCCCCCCCCCCCCCCCGCCTCCTGTTGACCTGTTGAAAAGTGCAAGATATTTAATGCTGGGAATTGTTTCTCCTAGTTGAAGTCCAGCTGGCTGACTTTGAAAGGGGATGCGGACTTTAGAACTAACTCGCCTGACTTGGATACTCAGTCGCTGCCTCAGAGTCCTGGGACAGACCGACAACTGCAGCGGCTGCAAAGCAACACCAACTGCACCTACCTACGTAAGTCCCCGGCTGCTGCCGGCCCTTCCAGGTAGTCCAGACCAGGAAACCAGAAGTGCGCTTACTCACCCGGCCTGGCCTGTGAGGGTACAGGAATAGACCTTTCTGCCTCTGAAAGGGCTTCCCACCCCCTCGGCCTTTAGTAGTCCTCAACTCACAGCCACAGTGGGAATTTCAGTTGCTAAGCAGTGTGGTCACAAAGCGGGACATTGCTTAGCTGTGTTGCGTAGCAACCATAACCCGGCCACTCCCTGTTCTCGGCTCTACTTGTGGCGGGATTTGCAGCTTCCGCTTAGGATGCTTTCGCCACAGATCAACAACAACCCAAACCCAAACCCTGTGATAAGGCTAGGGTGTCGTGACGGATTCTGCCTCCCTGGTGGCATCTTGCTCTGCGGTCTCTCCATTTTCTGTCGTTTCCCTAGTTAAGCCTGAGCTCCTCCGCTCTAGAAGCCGCTTAATGAAGGTCTCTCTCCCCTTTTGTGTCTTGCACAGGATTCCCGTACTCCAAATCGGCCTCTCTTCCCGACTATGGAAAGCAAGGCTTGCAGCACGTAGGTAGACGTGAAAGCCCAGGGCCAGAGCTGGATGGACGATCGATGGAGTCCCGGCCCTTTTCTAGCACGGCCCATCCGGGGGCTCTCGGCTGCCATCGTCGGGGGTCTCCGGCTCTTATCCCGCACCAACGCTCTCCCCCCCACTCCCAAACTTTCAGCAGCATCTGGAGGCTTTGCGAGTGCCGCTTTGCCCTGCCCCTCCTGCAGCTCTCCCGATTGGGAGATGGAGACGGAGACGGGGTCCCCTGGAAGAGTCTCTTGGGAGGGGCTTGCCCTCCAGAACCCTCCTGCCCAGGATGGCATAATTGGGATCCTTGTTCTTGTTCTTGTACTTGTTGATTTAATTCACCATCACAGAAGGTTTTATTTTATGAGTCAGCCTTGAGTTAACAGTTAAGCAGAATTTCATTTATGAATAGTCCTTGAATTATGGCCACATAGGGGACCAGAGTGTATCCAAAGTGGTTTTTACTTTGAAAAAGGCAACCGGGCTGATTTTTTGAGGAAAAAGAAGACGTTTCACATCCCAGCACTCCCTATTCCCGTTGTTAAGCGACTTCTATTGGTAGTTAGCCAAGGATCTGCCCCAATGCAAGTCATTACAGGCTCGGTCCATAATCATCTCAAAATGTGCTTGACAAAAAACCTTGCCATGGACTTGCATTGGAATCGACTTCTACACAATCCTCACACACACACACACACACACACACACACACACACACACAGACCCAAATCTTTCTTTCTCTTCTAGGCTGCAGGTGTGGGCCCAGATGACCAGGAGGCTGCCTGGGGAAAGAGAGGTACTCCGTCTGCCCAGCTCTCCTTGGGGAGGGGGGAGGGGGGGAAGGGGGCTTTTCCCAACTGAATTTATGCCCCAACCCACAAATCAGGCTCCACAAACCACCTTCAAAACAAACTTGGATCATTCCAGGTACACGGGAGTGATCAGAACTGTAATGCTTTGGGGGTCAGTCCAGGCCAGCCTCTTGCCCCATTGGCTGTCCCTTTTCCCCATCCCTCTGGCTCTGGAAGCATGCACTTGTTCTGCCCCCCCGTTGCCTGGCGGCACTGTTGCGATGCCACTGTGAAGCCCCTTTCCCTTCCAGGCTCGTCCCTGCCTGCACTCCTAATTTCCAGCCTGCCCCCATCAAGTTTTCTTTAGTGCTGGAACTTGGCACCAGAAGAGAGCTGGTGTCTCCTGGGTTAGGGTCACCGGAGGTCCTTGTGCACATGTCCGGCCTGCCCCCTGACACCCCCTGTGGTGGGGCAATGGCCTCACTGCCCAATGCAGGACCAGCCCTTGCTGTGCCCCAAAGAGAGCCCCCTCTCTGTCCTGCCCCCAGACAAATAAAGAGCCCTCTCTCCCTCTCCTGGTGTCCGAAGTGCCGCTTCTCAGTGGGCTCCCTCTGTACAATGGCGGTACAGCTGGAAAGCCATCCGCGCTCTCCCCCAGTAGAATCCAGAAAGACACGCTGTGTTCTAATTGAATCTACCCGATTTATTTTCTTTCTTTCTCTTTTGCAGAATACAAGGTAAGGAAAGCTATTAAGGACATCAAAGCGTGTTGAAATCCAGCCTTTTTGTGCAAAAGGTTCCCTCCTTTCTTCTTTATTCCGTGTAAAGACTGAGCAAGTATGTACATCACTTTAAAAATGCCCACAGGAGCCCCATTTTCCCAGCAATCAGCCTTTCTTCTTTTCTCCCAGGTCTATCCGTATGAAACCCTTATTGTCACCAACAGAGTTCGCGTAAAACTACCAAAGGATGTGGACAGAACCAGGCTGGAGGTAAGAAAAGATGATACGGTTACTCTGCAGGTTAATTGCAAATATGAACCAACCCATCTCATAGAAGTTCCAAAATTAGTTTTAGTTTGATAGATTTTGTTTTGTTTTTTCACACTGGCTAAGAAGATGTAAAGGTACAACTGTATAGCCGAAGAGGGTCAGATTAGAAAAGAGTCTTGAGTGATGCATCTGATCTAAATCCTGGAAGTGATAGCTACACATTTTGATGGTCTCTCCTATTTAATCATTTTAAGACATAAACTTGCTAAAAAAGAAACTACCACTAGAGGACTTTTTACTAGGACTTCAAGAATCTCTGCTTGTAAATATTAATAATGGTGGAATTTCATATGCTGTGCAATGTTACGGATGGTAACGGTCTTGAGCTCAGCACAAGTGGAGGTTCCATATTATTTCCCAACTATTCGTTAATTTGAAGAACTATGAAAATTGAATAAATGTTTAAAATTCCAATGAACCTTAAACTCTATGCTTTATAAATGTAAGTCTCAGTCTCCCTCTCTCTCTCTCTCTCTCACACACACACACACACACATCACGCAACTAGAGTAAGAAAGCAGAATGAAGACTTCCACTTGCAACAGATGAATGAGATTTAGCTGCAGGCTTAACAAAAATAAAAGATTCATGGATTGTAGCAATATTAAATTGTTTAAAGGACATAGTCATGTCTATTTTGCTGTTTTTTAAATTTATTTATTTGTTGCAAAATGAAAAAAGAGAAACAGAAAAAGAAAGCAACAGAAACATAGTCCATTTAATAAGCATTCAGTATAATTTATTGAAAACACTAAGCTCTGACCACAGAAAATATTGTTGATCGATCTTTCTTCTCCATCAGGAGAGTCAGCTCATAAAGAGAAGGCGAAGGTAGAACCCAGCTTCCTTTTAGCTGCCCCCTGCTCTATAAATCCATCGTTTGTAACGTAGTGACCCATCCCCGATTTCTGGCACCCTCAGCATAGTGGCGTCCATGCAGGGGGCACGGTGGGGCATCTCCTCCTCCTCGCTGCCCTGAGAGCTTAGGAGGAAGAAGATGAATGGCAGAGCATTTCTAGAAGTTTCTTGCCTCACAACACCAGGCAGCTCCCTCAGCTCTTTTTCTTTGTGGGTAGTCACCCAAAGGCACGAATTTGTTCAGCTCCTGGCTAGAACCTTCTAGAACAACATTCCAGGCTATGAGGCTGAGATTGGTGGTCCATGTGACTGAAATTTCCAGAATGGATTCACATCTTGAAGTTCTATCATGTAACTCTGTACTGACAAACATACGGAAATTCAACCAGACGGAGAGCCCATACGGGATGAAAAACTCTCCCCTCGCCTTGTTAGGTTTCAACGTGGTGAGGTTGGTAGGAGAAACCTTCACTGTTGGTTTGCTCCAGCTTGTGTTTTTCTCTAATTCTACAATTCTAAGCTACAGTATATAATTAGATGACTATTTCTCCAGAGAATACTGTTCACTTGACTTGGAAAATTTCCTTTGATGGTGTGTTACTTCTGCAGATCAAATGGGAGAGAGAGAGAGAGAGAGAGAACATTACAGTCAGTGAGGGATTGACTAACGTGTATGTGTGCTTTCATATGGATAGGGCAAAAATGGATGTTTCCAGAGGCAGATTCAAATCAGTCTTCCCGTTTGTGAGCCAAAATTTCCCTCCCTTCCCCTTCCTTCCTTCCTTCCTTCCTTCCTTCCTATCTACCTGCCACAGAATGGCCCATTTGTACAGTTTCCTCCTGAGTTTGGGGGGATGGAGAAGTTTTCCTTTGCCATCTGGCCTCTTAACGGAATAGGCTGTTCTTGCTCTGATAAACAAAAGTTGTGGCTTGATCTACAACTTCTTAATCTCTTGGTTTCTGGTCTGCTGCATAACATGGATTTGGCCTCTCTTTGAAGTACTTACAAAGCGCCTTCTCTGTTTTCAAGCACCACCTGTCCTCCGAGGAGTTTCAGGAGGTCTTCAAAATGAGCATTGAACAGTTTGAACGACTTGCACTTTGGAAACGCAACGAGCTAAAGAAAAAAGCTTTGCTTTTTTAGCCTTCCTGAAATGAAGAGAAACGTGCTTGACGTAAGCCAGCTCCATCCTTCTTTCCACCACCTGTGTCCTCCTGCAACTGGCCTCATATCGCTTCACTGTATTCGGGCAGAAAAACAGACCCAACGGAGGCCCGGCTCACTCTCGTCCCCGGCCAGGTCATTAAAGGGTGTAACCAATCTCGCTTCCAGTTATTGCTTTATTTGTTGCTTGTTGCAAAGACAAAACCAAACCCGGTAATCTCAGATAGGAAAGAAATAACGCTCATTTTGACCAAAGCAAAATACTTGGCTACTGTTTGGTCTACATTTTTGGACTTGTATACGAGGTCAGAGTTGATGAAAGGGGAGGGGGACTTCGTCCAGGAGCAACATAAAATAAAATAAAGCCAATGTGAAAAAGGTCAAAGAAAAAGCATGTTAGCAACTCACTCTTGCAAATGATTGTGTGTGACACCTTTTAAAAATAAAATAAGAGCAAACCTACACTGCAATGTTTTGAAATCTAATTTTCTCACATGCAACTGGAATTTCAGACGCAAAGTACTGTAACAAATGAAAAATAGTTATAAAACCTTTTTATTTTTAATTAGGTAAGTAAGTGTAACGTAAGCATTGTCCAGATTGGCAAAATACAATTCATCTTAGCTGTACTTTGTTTAAAACGTGTGAAATGTTTACATTTGTGGAATGAAATTCTCCTAAATTTAAATTCTTGGGATGATGTAGAAATTCTGTATTTACCAAAAAATAGTGCAATCTAGTATGGAAAAAGTCATCTGGCTGTACAATCCTGGCTTTGTCCTCCCATTTTTCTCCACCATTTCACACTGACACACAAAACATGTAATTTTCTGATGCACATATTGGCATCCTCATTAAACGTCTTGTTTTGTAACTGACCACTCTCTGGGTCGTCTTCCCCTCCTGTCATAGTTGCTCTGGGCAGGAAAAGGAGCTCTGTGTTCAGTCCAAAGATTCCACACATCCCCCCCAGTAGCCTCGTGAAGGGGCTGGCTCCTAGTCCTTCCACACAAGGAACTTGGATCTGGCAAGATCCGGTGGGTGGAGGGTGAAGGCATTCCCAGGTTTGGAGACTGCAGCCCTGTGGCTGCCTTCCCACCCATTTCCAGGCTCCTTCCAACTGGGTGACCTTGGGCCATCGCTCTCTCTCAGCCCAACCCACCTCACAGGGCTGTTGTGGGGAAAATAGCAAGAGGGAGGAGCATTGGATACATTTTCCGCCTTAAATTATCAAAATAATAAAGGCATAAAAATAAACGTAATTAAAAGGGTGTGAATGCAGACCAAGGGATCTTCCATCGACCTGGTTAAGCCTGCTGTGTGCCAGATTGTGCATATATTCCAAAAGCAACAGGGTCTCCTCTCAATTCTCCACTCCATGAGCCACCCCCACCCCCAGCTGTCGTTTCCAACTCTGCTCCTTTTCTGTGCTAGCCTGCTTGTTGGCAGCACCCTCTTTCCCGGTTCTGTGGGCTCCTCCTGCTGGGATCTTCAGTGATGCCTCCCCAACCCTCCTGCCATCTCTGCTGCCTCCTTTACTTGCCGCCTTGTCTGGCTGGCTCCCTTCAAGGTCCAATCAAAGGCTCCCAACCGAATCCCCTGGATGCTGGAGGTGACTCCCTGAGGAAACATCCTAAATAAAATTTCTGCCTTGCTTTTTTAGGTGGGGAAGGGGCTCTCATGAAAAACTTGCTGAAAAACCTGAATAAACATTACTCAGAAGCTCAGAATACCCTTGATTAAACAAAAGGAGATTAAAATCTAGAAAACAGGTATTCAGTGCACAGAATGGAGACTCGATTCAAATTATTGGAAAACGACAGTTGAAAGATGGAGATAACATTGGTTGAAAAGGCACAAGCCCGGTTGGTGAACGTAGTCTGTCCTTGATGTGGAGCAGTGGTGTGGAGCATCTGGGGAAGGGGGCCCTGGAAAGCGCCAATCTGACTGTCCAGATCCAGAGAGAGATGCAAACACGGAGCCCCCTCTCCAGTCTTTTCTCCCATGGGTTTTGGGGGAGAGGGAAATGCCCAATGACTCTGCTTCTAAACAAACATCCAGAGAGGTAAAACACGCTAAATGACACAAATGCAGGGTTTTATTTTAACTTTCTTTCAAAACTTTCTTTTTTTAATAAAGAACGTGATCTTGTCATTTTGGGGAAGATTGCTCTAAAGGAAGAATGAAAGACCAATTCCAGAGACAGTTTACTGTGTAAAGGAAAGGCTCCATGATGCAGCTGCCCAAATGCAAAGCCAGAAACTTCCATATAATTAACTCTCAGAAGTTCAGGGGGACGAACACCCTGGTCTTTCCCACAAGAGAAAACGTTCTAAGCGGCCAATTTAGGAATACAAAGACCACACAAACACAAGCAGAGACAAGCAGTCGGAAATGAGCAGTCCTCTATGGAAGACCAATCCTGTCTTGAATAAAACCAACCATGGTCTGTTTGCAAAGACCATTCTCATTGGATCTCAGGATTTGGAGGACCAAAAGCCACCAAATCCCTCCTTCGTGTGCATTTTACCATAATCAATGATGTTCCTTTTCCACCCCAATTTCTTCAAAGCTCCAGAGAAGCTAATGGTCCTTGTGGAGAACCAGAATAAAAACCAAATGGTTCCAATCCTCCTTTTCCAAGGAAAACCACCTCTCTAATTCTCTCTCCCATGGATCTGCACGGTTCCATAGGTATTGGCTGACATGCATTAGGACATATTCCCTTGTGTTGTGTTGTTGTGTTGTGTTGTGTTGGCTCAGTGGCAGTTAGGAAACCATGAATCTCCCAGTCCCCTTTTCCTTTCTAAAGCATGCAAAGCAATGGCCTCGTTCTCTTTCTCCTCTTTGTTGACCTTCCTCCTGCCAGCTGGGGCTGTTCAGACAACTGGAACAGACAAGGGGAAAAGAAGGCAAGGATGGATCCTGTGTCCTTTGTGGGTACTAATGGAAGGAAAGGCAGAGAGCTTCAGGGAGTGTTGGGCTCTGGTGAAGGCCCCCCTACCCTGAGTGGGGCCATATTAACCTGGGCAGATTTTAAGCAGCAGCATAAAGCCTTGGCCTTCCAAAATATATGTTTGTTACAAATGTAGGAGAGAGGGAAAAAGTTAGATTTTGATCAATAAAGACAGATAGAGAGATCCATATGCAACGAAAAGTTTTTTTTTTAATTTATTTTGTAAAAAATGACACATTCACAATAACATTTATAAAACTTGGTTCAAATCTTCACCACACAAGAAGACAAAACTTACATACTTCAAATGTGGAATACTTTGCACTCCCACATTGTCTCTGCTGGAAGAGAGCCTTTAATGGGCTAAATAAAGATTTTTTAAAAATCAGAAAAACAAGGCAGGGTGGAGATGAGGTACAGATTTTTGAAGGAAGATGGGGTGGAGGTCGGTTGAGAATGCAAACTATTCCAAGTTCAGACGGGTAGCCAAGCCAAACTTCTGAAACCATGGTCCCCTGCCCATCTCTCCCTTTTGCCAGCTTCCAATTAAACCACACACAGACACACCCAGGAAGATCACAACTTTTGCGCAGTATCCCTCTAGCCTCACTCTCACAGCCAGGCAGCTGCCCAACATCCCCCTCCAAGCAGGGAGAGATTTTGCTGGAGGCGACTGGCCCTTTTCTGGCCAGGACTTCCATGACCGTCCTGGAGAAGAAGCGTCCCAGCAGGGTCTTGGGGGGGGGAGCAAGAAGGGTCCGTTCACTCCACCGAGAGAAGTTTGCATCCCTGGGAGCTCCCAAGTCCAGGCTCTGTCTCCTGGCCATAGAAAGAGCAACCAGCTCTTTGCATTATATAAATATATACTGTAAAGCTAGACCATAACTATTTACATTCTTTCCAATAAATAAATAGATCAGGGGAAAAAACTATAGTTTTCTTCTTTTATTTGGTAGCTTTGGTCTCTTAAATTCCTTCATCTGAAGTCTTAGCTGCCTATTCTTCATCCTTAAAATTTCACTTTTGATTCATCTAACCACAAAAGATTGCAAAAATACACTTAAGCAAATAACATCTGATTTTTTTTTCATGTAATCGTATCATAAAGGAGGAAAATCAGACACCAGAATCGGTAGGTCAAAAGCATCTGGGGAATTACAAATACTCTGTATTGCCTTCTTTATAAGACAAATGACTATTCCAGGGATGTCTTGAGGGGGGGCAAAAAAGTCAAGATGGCAGCTGCAGCTGCACCATGAAAGCTTTGTCCCTTTAAGATGCCTTCTGAGGTCCCAGAAGGCAGCCCAGCCATGGCCCTTGCGATCCCTCAGGCCCCATCCAGGAGCCCCCTAGATGCCCCAGGCAGGTCCTCTTGGGCAGAGGGCCAGCTCACTCCCTGGCACCCATGCCCAGCAGAAGGAAGCGCTAATGGAAGGGGCTCCCCTACCCACCCTTGGGTTCTCCCCAGGGAGAAGAGCAGGTCCTAAGCAGATGTGCTCCGTTGTTTTCCCCACGCGATGCCTTTAACTCCCCCCCCCCACTGCTTCTCAACATCATCAGTGGGGAGGGGGGTCCCCTGGCGCTCTGCAGTCTCATCACCCAACCTTGATCTCTTTGCGATCCCACTACCCATCACTGAGGTTTTTTTGTTTTTTTTTAAAGAAAAAAGTCATCTTATGCTTCTTTCTTGTCCTTATACTCAGAGGAGTGTTGCATAAAAATAAATATTTCCAAGCAAAGTGATACAAGGAATAAATTAAGTCTAGTAAATAAAAAAGTAGTTCTGATCTTAATTTCCCAAACAGAGAAAAAATCCCCCATTTGACAAAGTGGAACAAAATGTCTCTTTCCATTTTTTTAAAGTAAATTCCAGTGTGCTGCACTTCACCCTGTAGAAAACACTGCAAAACATCGGGAGGAAAGGATGGTTAACTCACGGACAGACAAGGAACTGGCCTCAAAGACATGAAAGACCAACCACAAAAACGGTTTAGCCTCCACAGAACATAACAAGCATTCAAGGAGCTCGGAGCCATTCCTCAGTCCTCCAGAGCTACGTGGCAAGAAGCAGCACAGCGGGACAAACGGCCACCTTTCTCTTGTCCTAGTGGAGCACTGAAGCCATGGCAAGAACCAGAAGTCACAGGGGACATGAAGAAACAGCAACGGGTACAAAGGGAGAGCTCCTTTCAGAGACAAGCAAGGATGGGGTGGGGGGCAGGTTAGGCATCTTCCTTAGACTGAATGCTAGTTAATTCCACCATTGAGCTCTTGTTGCCAGTTGCTGGTGCAAGCCCATTCGCGGTTTGCCTCTCAAACCCTCTGGAGATGTCTTCAAAAGTCCTGCCTCTTGTCTCAGGGACTTTGAAGATGGTGAAGATGAAGAAGAAAATAAGGAAGGCAACGAAGATCAGGAAAACATAAGGCCCACATAATTTCTGCAAGGAAAATAAGGAAAATGTTATCTTTGCTCTAAGACAATGGAAGTTCAAACATACAGTAGCTCTGGTCTGCAAGGAACAAGAGTCAGGGCCCAGTCAAGTCCTTTATTCAAGAGCCCATTTCCCCCCCACCAAACTGAAACCTATCATACCCTATGACACGGCCAGACTAGATTGATGGCATGCCATAAGAAGAAACCCCTCATTCTCAGAGTCACCAAAGGTCATTCCAGGAGCAGGAGTCACAAGGATAAGGACCTTCTACGGCTTGGTTCTTCATGAGGAGCAGAAGCAAGAACTTTGCTCAAGGTAATATTTATGCAACCTCTCTTCTACTGGGCTTCAACTGAGCAATGAACCACAATGAAGCCCACCCTGCAACTTCTCCCTCACAACAGCCGTTTTGACAACAGCAACTGGCAGTTCTTGCCCTTTTCCTTCTCCTGTTTCCCACCTGTGGAGACATTTTTGATGGCCGGATCCCACAAAGAAGGTCCAACTTAAGAGTCCTTACCTCTGCATAGGGAAAGAGCATGCCCACCAAGAAGTTGGAGGCCCAGTTGCTGAAACCAGCCACTGCCACAGCTGCGGGACGAGGGCCCTGGCTGAAGAGTTCAGACACAATGAACCACGGGATCGGTCCAGGTCCAATTTCAAAAAAAGCCACAAAGGCAAAAGTGCCAAAAATACTGACGTAGCTGATCCAAGTCACAACTGTCTGCAAAAACAGAAATATAGGGTGAAGCTCTTGTAATCTCAGGGAGACACTAGTTGATCCCAATTTTTAGCATCTGCTCACCTGGGAATCAATCAACCAGGAAGCTATCTTGGGTCAGATGGTCCAAGCAGAGACTGCACCATCTCTCCAGATTTCTTTGGAGAGCAGAGATGAGCATCTCCCATGGTTCATTTTTATTTCTCGCCTTGTTTGGCCAGCAAAATATTTTAGTCAAAGAGATGGCTAAAACTAGAGAAGTACCTGGAGAAATATCTCACACCTCCTACACTTTCTATCTTTCCAAAACACTTGTACCGATTTGGTGGCACTCTGTTTTGGTTCAATTAGTTTTGGTTCTATCTAGTTGGCCACTTAAACATTGGGATATATGGGTATGTGCGTGCGTGCATGTGTGTACCTTGATATTGATTCCTGCACTCCTAAACCGCTTGGAAGACATCTCAAGGACTTTCTGTTCTTCTATGAACCATGTAGAAGGGAGTCTCTTATCTCTAAAAGGCACCTGTACAAAGTGGCCCTGATTATCTTATTTCTAGGCTAGATTGTACAACCTGTGACTGCGAGGAAACTTGATGAGTGGTTTTATGCATGGCGGTGGGGGGAGGGGGGACATAAAACCCCTAAGAGATGCAGCTCCAGACATGAACCTGTTTCTTCAGATGTGTAACTTCAGTCCAAAGGGGGAGGGGGCTACCACGAACCAGAAATGCTGCTGCCTACCTTCAGCGCCAAGGAGACGGTCATGATGGCTGCGCAGACTGCCATGCCCATTAAGCCAACCAGGTGGAGGGTCCGACGCCCTGCCCGCTCCACGAGGAAGAGCTGCAGAATGGGAAGAGGAAACATAGCATTGCGGTGGGCAGCAGACCTCTCTGCCACCGTAGGGACAGATACCAGACAGTGTTCAAAAAGCTCTCCATGAAATGGTCAATTGGATCCTGTTTCTGTGACTGCCGTCCTTGACTTATTTTACTGCACCCTCTGGAATCCGCTCTCAGCAGAGAAGTCCAGTGTGGTACCACATAGCAACACACACATGCACCTTCAGTGGTCATCCGATAGGCACCAGAATATGGAATATCCATCCTTGAGCCCATCCCAGGTCAACATGTCGGTCACACTTGAGTGATTTAAGCTCCATTTTTCTTCTAACATCATGGCTCTCCACCAACCCCCAAAGCTGCCCCTGATGTTTTTTTCCTGCAACTGCCTCCAGATTTCCAGGGGGGTCTTTTACCTGACACACCTCCCCCCAAATGCAGGGTGAACCCATCCTCTGTCACCACATACCGACACTACAGTAAAGACGGTATTGACCACGCCGGCCCCGATGGTGGCGTAAACTGGCTGCTTCACTCCAGCATCTTTGAAGATCCCAGTGGAATAGTAGAACACCTAGAAGCAGGAGGAGAGTGGACGGCAGCACTTAGAACAGGGAGGGCAATTTGAGCTCTGAGCACAGCATCTGCTAGGAGGACAGGTGAGGAAGGGACGACTCTCTTGCACCTCGGTGAGCGCAATTTCTTTGAAACCAGAAACACGAAGCCAAACCAAAGTGCCAGGGGCAGCACAGGAAGATCCCAAAACCCACAATGTTACTGCGCCACTGACCCCCTGCCCCTTTTGATCCATGCAGCAGAGGGGTGGCTTCAAATGAATGGTTGCACCTTTTGGGTGCCCCTCTTATGGCTGCTCTCCTGCCTTCCTACGGACCCAGCTCCCCTCCCTTCCCAGAAAGCTCCTTCGGTCTCCCGCCAGAGACATGGCTTCCCTCTGTCCCCACATGGAGATGACTGGCCCTCGGGGGACCCACCGCGTTAATGCCCGAGAGCTGCTGCGAGAGTTGCAAGGCAATGGCGATGAGGATGGCCTGGCGGTAGCTTGGGGAGAGGAAGAGTTCTGGGATGGTGGCTTTCTTCTCCTGGGACATCTTGGCGCTTTCCTCTTTCATCTCCTGGATGTCACTGGACACATCCTGGACGCCACGCAGGCTCTGGAGCACTGAGGGGAGAAGGACACGGGCCGAGTCAGACTATGGAGAGCTCCAATCAGTTTTGTGCCCAATTTATTTCTAGAAAGGATTCTTCTTGACAGAGCTACTCATCCTCCCCAGGTAAGGCAGCAAAGAGAAAAACAGAAGCCCCCTTCACCAGCACTGGAGATGACTGACGGCTAATAGTCCAACTTTCTTGGCTGGGTAAGAGAGGCTTCTGCGCACACATGGACTTTTGTGCTGTGCAATGTTCCAGCGTGCCAGAACCTGATCCGCAGAACAAACGAAGAATTGTGTCTGCCGGTTCAGAAGAGGGGAGCAAGAAAGGCGGAGATCCACAGAGAGACCTCCTGTCACGAGCCATCTGAGATCTGGACAGAGCGGCTGTGAAGACTCAGTTGCCCTTCTGTCAACAAGGAGGAAAGGACAGCCAGGTTTTGAAGTCTGCCGTGCCCTTCCCAGGAACCCTCTTCTTAGCGGGGATTGTTTTGCCAAAGTTTTCATTTTTACCA
Source organism: Masticophis lateralis (assembly GCA_030761175.1). NCBI lineage: Eukaryota > Metazoa > Chordata > Lepidosauria > Squamata > Colubridae > Masticophis > Masticophis lateralis. The sequence continues at coordinate 227,913 of JAUDYJ010000007.1, read as the reverse complement.
ATCCTTTAATGTACTGCCAAAATGCTTTTGGGATTAGCACCTGTCTGGCAAAAGGTTTTGCTAAAACAGGCATGCCTCTCCGTCGCTCTACAGGGCAGTTGCAGAATGAGTACCTTTGATGGCCTTCTCTTCCTCCATCTTATTGATCAGCAGGAATCGGGGGCTCTCGGGACAGAAGGGGAGGGTCACCAGCTGCAGGATGGCTGGGATGATGGTGAACCCCAGTAAGACCGGCCAGAGTTCTTCCGTCCCCAGGATGACATCCAGGCCAAAGATCTGTGGAGGGGGGGGCAAGAAAAGAGAGGCCCAAGGGTCAGGCCCCATCCCCAAAGACCGAAATGCGAGGAGGGAGCAAGTCAGCTGGGCAGGATTTCCTCTGAGCCTCTGGAGAACTTCTTCCTTGGGGCTGCTGATGTTCAAGGGGTCCCTGGCCTTCCTCAGCCCAGAGCAGACCCAGAAGGTCTGTGAAGAAGTCCCCGCCCCCCTGCCCCAGATCCCAGGGAACTGATTCAGCTGAGGAATTCTCTCCTCTGGAGCATCTCCCTTTTCCCCACAAAGGCAAAGGCCGCGATCTGCCTGCCTGCCTGCCTACCTGATGAGGGCTAGCTCACCTGGGCCACCAGGATGCCCAACACGATGCCCAGCTGGTGCAGGGTGCCAAAAGCCCCCCGCAAGGCAGTCGGGGAGACTTCACTGATGTACATGGGCACCAAGCCGGTGCAGAGGCCGCAAAAGACCCCGATGATGAAGCGCCCGATGATCAGCATCTCCACTGCCAAGGCCAGCTTGGAGAAGCCCATCAAAAGGCCAGCCACGATGGCCAGGGCGTTCGCCAGCAGCATTGAATTCCGCCTGCAAAGGAAGTGGGGAAATGTGTGCGTGAGAGAGAAAGAAAACTAAAGGAAGACCTGAAGAGAAGGGCAGAGGAGAGAGAGAGAGAGAGAGAGAGAGAGAGAGAGAGAGAGAGAGAGAGAGAGAGAGAGAGAGAGAGAGAGAGTGAGAGAGAGAGAGAGAGAGAGAGAGAGAGAGAGAGAGAGAGAGAGAGAGAGATCTGGGGCTTCACCATAGCATTCGAATTCAGGCAGCAGCTGCTTCTCAGGGCTTCACCCTCACCCTCATCCTTTATATTTATTATATAAATATAATAAATCTAAAATCTAAATCTAATCGTCCAATCTCTAGGACAGCCATGCTCTGCCCTTCATGGCAAGGAGGTGCCCACTGGAGACTCTTGGCATTGGCACCTGGGGCTTGAAGTCCTCGTCTTGTAGTTTTTTTACTACTGGTTCTGTGGGTGTGGCTTGGTGGGCGTGGTGTGGCTTGGTGGGTGTGGCTTGGTAGGCATGGCAGGGGAAGCATACTGCAAAATCTCCATTCCCACCCCACTCTGGGGCCAGCCACAGGTGGCATTTGCTGGTTCTCCAAACAGCTCAAAATTTCTGCTACTGGTTCTCCAGAACCTGTCAGAACCTGCTGGATTTCACCCCTGGGCTCAACCCCCAGTAGCTTAATCTCAAGGTCCCTTGAGGGCCCTCACCTGCTTTCTCTCTCACACCCCTCCTATGCCATTCTTCACCTACCTGCCAAATCGGTTGACAAGAAACCCAACAGAGAAAGAGCCAATCATGCCTCCGACTGAGAAAATGGCCACCGAAAGGGACCACAGAGCGGTCAGGAGGTTCTTTGAGATGGACTGTCCCGTCCGTTCCACCGATGTGTTGTTGAAAAAGCCCTTGATGATCTGCAAGGACAGAAACGGAAGCTCAGAGTTTCTGAACCAGAAGGAGAGAGCAAAATGTGGGGAAGTCGAGAACAAGCACAGTCAAATCACAAGGATGGCCAAGAGAGGAGGAAAACAACCAACCCAGGAGGTCTCACAAGTTCCCCTCATCAGGGCAGATGTCAAAAAGATCCCTGAAGAGATCCTGAAGGAGAGGAGCTCCTGCCCAAGCCTAGAGTCCCCCTGCTAACCTCCTGAAGGTGTGGCCTTCCAGAAAGGCAAGCCCATTATTAGGCCTGTGGTTGTATTCACCCAACTTGACCCAGAGGCTGCTGGCCATCCAAAGTTCACAATACTCCTCCTCCAAAGAGCAATGCGACATCAGGGGCAAACAGTGGTGGCACGGAGAAGGAAGCAAGTCCTTCGTAGTATCTACTTGAATAGCAGTATTCCTTGCCAATATAATGTCCTCAAATCCTTGGATTAAAACAGTGCACTCAGGATATTTTTTGGCTAAGTTGGGACCAAATTCTCTCTCTCAAAATATCTAGCAGAATCACTTTTTCAAGCAGCTCTTTGTGTTCCTCATTCCATTATATTAATGGCTTCTCATTCTGGATAAACTGAGCAACAAAAACAACAAAATCAGTGTCATACTTTCTGCATTTTTGAGAAAAACCTCCAAAACTATCATTTTTGGAGAAGAACGGGTATCAAAGAAAAGATAACCAGACTGTAGATGTTCCCAGGATGAAAAAGAGCCTCAGATAGCTCAACAGGCTAGATAGCCTGTTATTAACATTCAGCTGTCTGCAATTATTGCAAGTTCGAGGCTCAAGGTTGACTCAGCCTTCCATCCTTTCTAAGGTAGGTAAATTGAGGACCCAGTTTGTGGGGGCAATAAGCTGACTTTGTATAAATATACAAAAGGATGAAGGCTATTGCTTAGCGCATTGTAAGCTGCCTTGAGTCTCCGGAGAAGACTATAAATTTATTTTTTTTAAAAAAAAAATGAATATGTACAAGCAGAAGACAACAATAAAGGCATCAAAGATCTGAAAAATCAGGACATCAACTTAAGTATTTATTTATTTATTTATTGTTTATTTGGTTCAATTTATATGCTGCCGTTCTCCGGAGACTCAGGGCGGCTTACAATGCGTTAAGCAATAGCCTTCATACTTTTGTATACACCTGCTTAGTAGGGCTTTCGGCCCTCCCTAAGCGGTGTTCTTTTTTTTTATACAAAGTCAGCTTATTGCCCCCACAAACCGGGTCCTCATTTTACCTACCTCGGAAGGATGGAAGGCTGAGTCAACCTTGAGCCTGGTGAGATTTGAACTTACAGTAATTGCAGGCAGCTAGTGCTATTTAACAGCACTTAGTCTGCTGCGCCACCAAGGCTCTTCTGAGGAAGAAATGTGTGGGTCTCAGTAGATCCTGGCTGGGTAACTTCAATGCTCATACAAGTCAGTTTTTTCTCAATCATCATGAAAAGACCATCATCATGGTTTCGGGGTGAGGGTACATCAGTATGCTGACGACACGCAGCTGTACATCTCCACCCCGGGCCACCCCAATGCTGCCCTTAACGTGATGTCCCAGTGCCTGGAGGTCGTACAGATCTGGATGGGGAGAAACAAGCTCAGACTCAACCCGTCCAAGACCGAGTGGCTGTGGCTTCCGGCGTCCTGGTATAGTCAGCTGGTGTCATCGCTGACTATTGAGGATGAGATCTTGCCCCCCACAGACAGGGCTCACAATCTGGGTGTCCTCCTGGACTCACAGCTGACTTTAGAAGATCATCTGACGGCCGTGGCCAGGGGGGCCTTTTATCAGGTTCGCCTGATCTGCCAGTTGCGTCCCTTTCTGGACCGGAATGCCTTGCACATGGTCACTCATGCCCACATCACCCTTTTGGACTACTGTAATGCTCTCTACATGGGGCTCCCCTTGAAGAGCACCTGGAGGCTCCAATTGGTCCAGAGTGCGGCCGGGTGGGTGATTATGGGTGAATGTGACATCTTTCCTACACAAGTTGCACTGGCTCCCAGTGGTCTTCCGGGTCCAATTCAAAGTGTTTGTCACCACCTTTAAAGTGCTCCATGGCTTAGGACTTGGTATCTGCGAGACCATCTTCTGCCACCAATAGCCTCCCACCAACCAGTTCGCTCTCACAGAGAGGGACTCCTCAGGGTACCGTCAATCAAACTATGTTGACTGGCTACCCCCAGGGGGAGAGCCTTCTCTGTGAAGGCTCCAGCCCTGTGGAATGAATGGCCCCTGGAGATATGTAACATCCCCAACCTTTGTATTTCCGCCGTGCCCTCAAGACCCTGATGTTCCAACAGGCAGGGCTAAACAGATAAAAATTTGTTATTTTAATTTTGGGTTTTATTCTAGTGGGTCAAACTGTGTAATAATTTTATTGATGTTTGTATGTTTGTGTTTTTATCTTGGCTGTACACCGCCCTGAGTCCTTCAGGAGAAGGGCGATATAGAAATAAAATTAAAGTAAAGTAAAAAAAAGTAAAAACTGCTTACACTTTCATGTTACAAGTGTGCTTGTATTTTCATCCAACATCACAGGAATATCAAATGCTTCTCCGATACCCACCAGGTTTATTCCATGAAACATGGGCTGGTAGATCTAAAAAGTTACATTTTATTATTTGTAACTCTTTAAATGTACCCATAGGGCTAAACTGTTGTAACATGAGCGATGTAAAGAGCTTTCTTCCTAAAAAGGGAATTGGGGCTTTGTTAAAATGGGGGAAAGCCCCTCTGCTGCCACCAGCAGCTCCCTTCCCATCCTGGGCTAAATCCAGCTGCTCCTTTCAGGGTGGTGCGTGCGCGGACACACACACACACAAAAACACACAAACACACACACACATACACACACACACACAGAGTCTGAGCTGCAGAGGGCAGCCGAGCAAGGGATTCTCTGTGCGGACACCAGGGGGCAGCAGGAGACCAGCCCAGAGACCGGCGGTGAGCCAGGGGAGAGGAACCGTCTAGCCGTTATCCTGTCCCCTCCCCATAAGCGTAGATGGCAGGATGTGGCACATGAGTCATCTTTACGAAGCTTGAGACCCACGCATTTCCTTCTCAATTCTTGTCATTTTCATTAAGAGGCCTAATTCAGAGACAAATTATTTTGGAATTCCCTGAGTCATTTTCCTTCCCATATTTTGGCCACAGAGTTGATAGCTGAAAAGGCTGGAAGGATGAAGAAGCTGGAGAGATTAAGTCTCTGCCATCGTCCCTGACAGTTGTCCTTGGTCTTTCCAGCCTTCTGTGACTCAGCAAATTCCTCTCGTGCTCCTCCCCTCCCCTCCCACCTCCACAGACCCTGCCAGCCAAGGATGTTTTACAGCTGGTCCCAGTCTGGCCATGCTGGGCGTGGAGGTCCAGCCCCCCTGAGTGGCACATGGCTGGGGAGGTGTCATCTTTTCTGGGAATGTCCTTGGGAGACAGGAGGGAGAGCCAGAGATGGGACAATGGCTTGCCCAGATGCCTCAGCCCACAAAACTCCCTAGCTGGCCAGAGGTTTAAAAGAGAGCAAGGGACAAATATTTTCAGCCTTGTGAGGTTGTTAATGCAACCTTACAATAAAAATAGAACTACCTGTAGGACACCTGGCTGTGTTTCTTGTCTGGACTACCTAGCAGGGCTAACAGGGGGTCTTTCCCAAGACCTAGAATCTCAGAGATCAATTTAATCTCAGCTGAAGGTGAAGATCTCAAGATCCTCTCCATTCCCCACTTCAGCTGCTGATCCACCTCCTTTGGGGATGGGGGGAGGGGAGGGTTTATCATTCTCAAATTGTTCCTTAATTTAGATCCTGAATAAAGGAGGTTATTTACAAAAAAAAGTAGAGCTAGTGACCCTAATTAAAAATGCTCAACCATGCAAGTTGTCCATAAATGTGGTGACTTGGCAAAGTTCTCCAAAGGGGAAGGTGACCCTCCTATCCCAAAGAAGCAGGACACCCAGAAGGCTAGCAGCCCCTGAGGAGATCTGACGGGGACTCCTGGCCTTGGTTCTTCCCACTAGGCAGGGGAGGTATCACCACTCCATCCCTCCCCAAATGCCTGCACATTCTCCCTCCCCAAAGGAGAGTTAGCTGAGACAACCCCATTGGCCCAGGATCCCCCCAGGAGCCCAGTGGTGGGAAGCAAATAATTCAGCAACCGGTTCTCTGTCCTAATGATTTCTTCAACAACCAGTTCACCAAACTGTTCCGGAAGTTAAGAACTGGTTCTCCCGAAGTGGTGCAAACTGGCTGAATCCCACCACTGGTTCTACCCCCAACCACAGTGGCACGCTGCAGAAACAATCCCAGCATCACAACGAGATGTGGGAGGCCGTGTCCCCACGGAAAGAGGAAAGGCTGCTGCAGCTTCTGTGACGGGAGGTGCCGAGAGCAGCTGAAGGGAGCATTTCGAGGTCTGAAACCGGAAGATGGAGATGCATCTCCCCATTTCCCCGGCTCAAGACCTTCTCAGCTGCCTGGGGACAAGCCACTCTCTGGCCGGTCCTTCCCAAGCTGAGGGGAGGGAGGGGAGCCCAGCTGTGGAGAAACCGCTGCCAGGCCATTGGCCACAGCAGGCCTGCACCGGGTGGGCAGCAGGTGCTGGGAAGGTCGGCCCTTCCACAGAAAGGGCCCCTGGGGAGAGGAGCTCAGCCATTCAGGAGGCCTGGCCTGTTACTCAGCCCAGAGATTGAGTCAGTTTGGCTTCCAGGGCTGGGAAGGGAAATGTCAGAGCAGCCTCCCTCCTGTCCGCATCTCCACCTCTGAGCCGGCCTCGATGAACTGAGGAATGGCAGCATCTGGCCTCAACTCTCTTTCCCCAGGAGAGGCTCCTTCAGCTTCTGCGAAAGCACGGGAGGCTCCGTGTCATCTTTTCCGAAAAATAACACAGCAGTGAAGAGTTCTACACTCTCTTATTTTTTATTTATTTATTTATTAGTTCAATTTATATATGCCGCCATTCTCCGGAGAGTCAGGGCGGCTTACAATGCATTAAGCAATAGCCTTCATACTTTTGTATATACCTGCTTAGCAAGGCTTTTTGGCCTTCCCCCCCGAGCGGTGTTCTATTTTATACAGAGTCAGCTTATTGTATATAAGTTGAAATAAATAAATAAATAAATAAATATTGCCCCCACAAACCGGGTCCTCATTTTACCTACCTCGGAAGGATGGAAGGCTGAGTCAGCCTTGAGCCTGGTGAGAATTGAACTCGCGGTAATTGCAGGCAGCTGGCAGCTAAGTGCTACTTTAACAGCAGCAGTTTAGTCCACTGCAACACCAGGCTCATCTGGTGCGCAGGCTCATCTTCCAAAACTAGGGGTTCTCTTCCCTCTCCTTAATCTCAGACGCCGAGTTCCCATCAATGGGACCCTGACCAATTCCAGGACAGTCCCTTCTCTGGCTCTGCCCCAATTTCTCCCCGTTTTTGTTGCTACAGCAAATTCTCCAGGAGCAGAAAACCCCCGGAAAGCCCCCTCCCTTCCCCTCCTTACCTCCTCAGGAGCATTGATGACTCCCGTGTTGTACCCAAATTGGAGGGATCCGATCACTGCCACAGACACAGCAGCGAGAAGCGAACAGGTTATCTTCTTCTGAAAAGAGAAGCAAGGTTACAGTTCACGTTTCCTCCAAAGGCAAACAGCATCGCAGCTCCTCCGTGGGATTCTTAAGGCGGCAAAGCCCATTTGTCCACCATTCATTGGAGGTGGGGAGGACAGACGGAACCCCTGGCAACTGCCCGGACAGTCCCTGCACTTTCCTTGGCCAGACTCCAGAGGGTCTGCCTTGCCTGCTTCTTCCTAGGACTGGCGGGGGGGGGGGGGGAGGGAGCAGCCTAGGGTCGCCCAGTTGGCTTCCTCGGCTTCTGGCCTGAACCCCCACACTCTGTTCAGTGCAGTTTCAGGGCAACATCTTGTTCTGAGGGTGGCTAAAAGGCTTCAGGCCAGCTTCTCTCTCTGCCTCTTGCCAAACATCTACGGATGCCCAAAGGGCCAAGGCCCTTTCCCCAGGTTGGACCCCACAACCAAATCCTAAGATAAAACCCCTTACGCTATCTCATCCCCAAAATGGCCCCTCTCGTTATCCTTTCCCCGGCAGATGGGCTCTCTACCCACCCAAGAGTCCACGTTTCCATAGCAACAAGTAAAATGAAAAGGCAGGTAGGAAATCATTTGGTTGCTGCCTCCAGGAGATCCAATTCCTCACCCCCCCACCCTCCCACCCCCAGCATCCCACAGCTTTGCTTGACTCCTGGATCCCTTTTGGGCCAGAGGGAGCCAAGCGATGTGGGAGGCCCAGATTTCAAGCTACCAATGAAAAGAAAATTGGGTTCCTGCAATAGGTAGCTGTCACATTGCACTTCCAAAATTAGGGAGTTCTTTTGTATGTAATAATTTTATTAACTGTTACAATTAAAAATATAAATGAATAGAAACCGGAAAAAAAATTTAAAAAGTGCAATTAAAATTTAATTAAAAATAAAATAGAATTAGTAAAAATATAGATAGATAAAAATCAATGGTTTCCTTCTTCACCTCAAAAAAATATAAAGAATTTATAAGTAATTTTTCACCTTCTATTAAAATACAACAAACAATGCCTTCTTTCCCTCATCTTTTATTAAGAGTTACCAGAGTTAACAATGTAACTACTTTAACCTTGATCAAATAAACCAACTTTAAATTCCTTCTTTTTAACAATCTTAATCTTTAATCCCTTCAGATGATGTTCTAGAGCCTGATTTCATTTTTTCTTTGGCCCTTCTCTCAAAAGTCTTCAAAATGTCAACAAGTCTGTTTTGTAAATCCAGTGTAAAATAATTATCCTGGTTACTCTTTCAGTTTATATATGTCTTTTAATGATTGAGACATCAACTGGTTTCATTTATATATCCAGTGTAGGATTTTTCCGTATCATTCTTATGGCATATCATTTTAAAGTCCACTTTCAGGTCAGTCTTGTTTGCTAAAACCTGGGTCTCTTGCATGATATCTTTTTTAAAAAGCCCATAACGGCAGACTCTTTTGAAGTTAGCTTCCAAGTCCACTGTTCAAAAGCATCTTTCAGTTCATCCAATGTTAAAGTTTTCTGCATTCTCCATTCTATATTAAGTCAGAGTTAAGTGTTGTTTTCCTTTAATTGTACTTTTTAGTTCTTTCTGGTTCCCTCTAGTGTCCAACCTTCAAAATCCCATCCTGCCTTTTTTTTAAAGAATTTATAACAGCATTTTTCCACAGAAAGTAATCATATAATTAATTTCAAAAAAATCTGGACTATTAATCAGTTTGCAACTTTCTAAAATCAACATTTTAATGACCCTTTTGCTCTTTATTCCACAAAAATATCCTTAAACTTGTATTTAAAACTTATTTCACTAAAGATTGAAAGAAATTCAACTAGTATTGTAAAAACTTGTTTCTGAACGGTCCTAAAATCTAAAAACAAAAAAACAAAAATACCAAGCAATTTGCAAAAGTGATTAGAAAAGGAAGTTACAAAACCAGTGTCCTTTTGAAGGCAACAAATTGAGCAAGTCACCTCTTTCCTCATCTCCCAGAGTTTCAAATTCACTGCAGATTGCTGTCTGTTTAGGAGCAATTGTGTGGAGCACTTGTGGGTGATCCCAAGTCTTCTCCTGGTCCAGAGAGGAATATTTGCTCCCAGTGAAGTTGTGTTCAGTTTGCTATCTCTTCCCCATTTTTGTTTTCATTTTATCTGTTTTACTGGCCTGGTTTACTTTTTAATTTTTGTGATGCTAAAAGATATCAGAAAGAGGTAGAGATCCTGTTCTTTCATAGTTGCACAAATAAATTAAAAGGGACATGTACATTGGGAAGGGATTTAGTGCCCACTTTCATGATTGAGGTTGTATCTTAAACCTCCAACAAATGTTCAGCTAAGGCTTCTTAGCACCCCACCCAGCTATCACTCTTAAATACTCTTAAATACAGAGAAAATCACCCAACAGCCCAAGATAGGTATGTAAGTTACCTAAAGACTGATGGTGAAGGGCTAAGGATGAACCCTAAGCCTCACCCAACAGCACTCCTGGCTACAAAGCTACAAACAATGTCCCACTTCCAAGGTCTGAAGGACTTAAGGCAACTGCAATGAGATGGGATGATGCCATTTGACCAACTCCTGTGTAGGTGCTGAGAGTCAAAGATGGCTTGGTGACGGTGAAGGGAGCTGGATGGCTTTGTAGACCAGCCTTTCAGCTAAGGGGCTACCCAGGCTTCGAGCTGTGGTGCTGTGGTCCCTCTGGGCTTCCAGCTGCAATTCCTTTCCACAAACCACATGACTTTCTGTCTCTGAAATCCTGTGATGGTCTGAAGTGCAAGTGCTTGATGCTCACTTCGCTTCTGGTTTTCTTGCACTGGAAGCCATTTCCTAGCAGAAAAAACCTGTTGCAACCCTTCTGCCTGCCAGCCCCAACTGAGAGAGGGTCCTGTTGCAGGCCAGTATCCTTTGCAGCCACAAAAGTACAAATGGGGGGCGGGGGGGGCAGCAAAATGGCAGGAAATCTGCAAGAGAGCTCCTCAAGCCCTCCTTTCCCCTTCGCAGGTGCTGGCATTGGCAAGGAGATGGGGTTGGGCGGATCTTGCCCCCACCTTGGAAGGGGGTTGTTCCCTCCCACCTCCAGATGACCTTGACACCTGCTGAGGGTCTTCGGTAAGACTTCGGATGGGGGGCAGCCCTAGCCGAGCCCGCCTCTGCTCCCGGTACCCTTGCGAAGCTCCAACCAATCAGGCTTCGATTTCTCTCTCACACACACACGCGCGTGGATTCTCCTCTGAACGGACCTCTGTAAAGCAGCCGGCCGACGTAGCCGGAGGCAGCCCGGGCAGAGTCCTCGCTGCTGCGGCCGTGGCGACTTTACACCCAACGTATCTGGAGAAGCGACGCTCCGTTCCTCCGCCCGGTTTCCCACGAGGGATTTCAAAGCCCCCCCCCCCCGCCACCCCTGCCCGGGCCAGAGACCGATCCTCTCTTCCCTGCCTCTTGGCCTGTCTCCGCAGCCTGCGCCCGCCAACCGCCACGCGACGCCCCCGGCGCTAACCTTGCCCTGCTCCGTGGGGCCGACCGCCTCCATCGTGCGTCCGTCCGTCCGTCCGTCGGAAGGGCTGCTGCAGATGCGTCGACTCTACCCCCGCCCGGATTTCGCCCGCGCGCCTGCCTGCTTCTGCCGCCGCCGCCGCCGCCGCCTTTATAGCTGCTGGGTCCTGCAGGGCGGGGGGCCCGTCGGGAGAGAGGCGCGGCTGCCTCGCCCCCCGATGACGAGAGCGGGGCGGGCGGTTGGGCCACGAGACGGGCGGAGGCGGCGGCGGGGCTTCCAGCCTCCGCTCCCCTCCCCTCCCTGTGCCGAACTGGGGAGGGGGGCACCCGCCAGACCCCGCCCGGCTCTGAACTAGGCCCGCAGCCGCTACGCAACCGGAGAAGCGGCCCCGGCTCCTTCCGCAGGTGCCCGCGCTCGGAGGCTGCGAGGAGAAGCGGCCGCTTAGCCCGTGCGGAAAACCGCTCGGCCGGAGGGACGCGGAGGAGGGAGCGGAGCGGAGCCGCAGCCGCAGCCGGCAGGGGCTGCTTGCTGCCTGGCACTCTCGGGGCTCCCCCGCTTTGCTTTGGCCTCTGCCCGTTCCTGCTTGGGGGACTGGCGGGCTTCTTCCTCCCGGGAAGCTAAGCCACCGAATGGCGGCAGCTGCCGAGAAAAACCTTCCCCGACGCTCGTGGGCTTCCTGGACGGCACGTCGCTTACGAGGGCGACGTGCCGTCTTGCGAGGTGCCCTCCTCCCCTCCCTCCTGGCCTCCGAGTGGAAAGATTCGGTTCAGCATCACCACCGCAAGCCGCACTGCCTTGCTCAGTTGCCAGGACAACCAGCCTGGCATCCAAAGAAAGAAGCCGCTGACAGCAGCCGGCATGACGGGCTCAGACCTTGGATGGGAGGAGGTGCCTGGCCTTAGGCTGGCACGTCTCTGGGCAACTGGGCTCTCCAGGACATTCAAAGAGCCCAACTCTCTGGGCTGGAGCTTGTCCAGAAAAACCTTCCGGGTGGGATATACAGACTTTTACAGAAATATCTGAGGAATATCCAAGGGATGCCAGGAAAGCAATTGGTCTGTACGAGGAACGACAAAGTTTTTAGCTCCGTCCGACCAACTGGCCCAGATGTTCTGCTCAAGTTCCACCAGGGTTTTATTCTAGGCCTAAAGCAAGCTGGGCTGGCATAGCCACTTGCCGCTCTCCGATCCTGTTTGGCTACTTTTTGTAGACTAGATCGATGTATGTGCTATAGAATCAGATGCTCCAATGAGGTTCCCCAAAAGATTTGTTTTGCCCAGAATCTCTCCTTGTTTCTTGGCATTTTGTTGAAGATTCAGCACCCTGATTCACTGGACCTTTTTGAAGAAAATGGCCATCCCTGCCCACTATTAAAGTAAGGTTTTATTCTACTGATAATTCACAAGATTTTGATGTTGCAAATGCCTCAGGACTAGGGGCGAAATCCAGCAGGTTCTGACAGGTTCTGGAGAACCAGTAGCAGAAATTTTGAGCAGTTTAGAGAACCGGCAAATGCCACCTCTGGCTGCCCCCCCCCCCCCGAGTGGGGTGGGAATGGGGATTTTGCAGTATCCTTCCCTGGAGTGGGAATGGAGATTTTGCAGTATGCTTTCCCTGCCACGCCCACCAAGCCATACCACGCCCACCAAGCCACACCCACAGAACTGGTAGTAAAAAAATGTGGACTTCACCACTGCTCAGGACCAAATTGCAAATTCAACTGGTATCCAATTGATTATGCTGCCTTTTTTCAATTTTGGGCAATCTAAATTTTTCCTGCAACAACTCACTTAAAATGATTAATGATAAGCTGAATCAAAGTCACTTGGGGGAAGCAATTTTAAACTGGGATTGTCTGGGATGTAGACATTATGTGAGGGTCAAAAGTATACTCGACATCCTCTGGACATATGTTGCAGATTTTAAATGCAATGCAATAGAATTACTGCTAAATTGTGTCTCAGTTGTTTCTGTAATATCAGGTAGGTCATTTCATTACCTCTGAACTGTTGCACCCCATTAAAAAATGGAAGTTACACTGAATGGCCAAGGATAAAATTGAATTTAAACTCAATTAAAAGGCTCATCATTGTATGAAAATAATTTTAAAAATATAGATGGTTTTCCTTTTCTGAAAATATGGTTAATAAATATTAATAAATATTTATAAAAGTTTTTGGCCTCTGATGCTTTCTAAAGAAAACTGCAATTGTTAGAAATATCAGCCCAATATTTCATTAATCTACCCCGAACACCCCACAAAGATACAGATGCTCAGAAAGAGGCTGTTCTCGAGAGTCCGACATTCAGGATGAATCGGCCACTGTGAGCGTATTGTGAAAAAACAAATGGATATCCAGAGTCTGGTCAAGGAGACCAATGGAGCCACAGCTATTATTTCTTCCAACATCTGGCAAATCCAGGTGATATTTTGGACACACTTGGCACAAATGGCACTCCGGTTTGGAAGCAAACGCCCTGGAAAAGATGGCGTTGGGCTTCACTTGCTGTTATTTCACTGTACAGGATGCAAGTCGTGATGAACGAGATCCACTTACAATTTTTGGAGCAGGGGAACAAGACGGCACCAAATGCTTCGGGTCTGAGGCTGCATAACAGAAATGGGAGAATTAAAAACAGGAAAGGTAAAGGAGGCTCCATTTTGCCCCAAGTAGGTAACATTCAAAAAGAAAAAATATAGGCATGACATGGCTACTCAGGCAGAATTTTTTTTTTGTTTGCCTATGCACAAAAATTGTACTTATTTAAGCGAAATCATTCTATAATTAATTTCCCAAGAAGTCAGAGAAGCTGTTGGTGGTGGTGGTGGTTTTTATTGATGATGAAACCAGAAGTGCGTACATATGCACCTCTGAGGTCCTTTATTATTGCCAAAGAGGCAATAGATCTGAGCAATGTGTTGGTTTTCACCTGTTTTTCTCCGTGAATGTTATCACCTGTGGTGGGGTACAGGGGTGGGTTCTATTTATCTTTACCACCGATTCACAACGGGATGGTGTGTGCGCACTCGCATGCACAGATCACTGATGACGACATTCAGGGCGGTGGGTGGGGCCTCCCGCCGGTTTTACTACCGGTTCTTGCAAACTGGTCTGAACGGGGGGCAACCCCCCACTGGTGGGGTAGCTGGAGAAACCAGCCCAGCATTGTGTGGATGAGTGTGGCACTGGGTGGTGTCCAAGCAGAGCTTCTGAAACAGAGACCACAGGCCATCTAGGATCATTGCTACCATCATTTGGATGGTAGTTGGATTTGGCAGTTATTTCTACCTGTGGAAACACAGATTGATTCTTTTGGCCATTCACATTTCACTGAGTTGCCAAATGAAAGTGGGAGCAGAAATGTTGAACAGAAGAAATGGTCAGATGCTGGCTAGGAATGGCGAATTGCATCAGGCTTAACGCTTTCAGTAATTTTATTGCCCTTAAAGGAATGTACTGAATTACATCCAGATAAAGACTGTGTCATTCTACACCAGACACTTTTTGGCAGTTGTGATTTGTGTGAAGCATTTTAGAACTTCAGACAAACTGTGGTATCAGTTTTCTTAAAGAAACCACACTGTGAGCTGGTCTTGTTTCCATATTAATTCTTTGAATGATGCTCTTGTATTCTTCGTACAACCCATGGGGCTGAAAGGGGCATTAGAAGCCTTTTCATCAAAATCCCGTAGGAATCTTCAGATCACCCCCAACAAATGGCTGCCCGTCTTTTCTTCAAATCCTCACAATCACAGAAAGGCCTCTTTCATTTCGGATTAGATCTCCATCTCTGTGAAGCTTCCAACTCTTGGTTCTTGCCCTACCTGCAGCTATCCCAGAGAAGAAATTCACAGACCCTCTTTCCTGGGTCAGCTCTTTAAATATTGGAAGACTGCTCTCCTGACTCTTCTCCTTTAGGCCCAACAGAACCAGCTCCTTTTTACCATCCTTCAAATTAGCCTCCAAACCCTTTATCTTCTTTCTCGCTTGTTCAGGACTTGTTCCAGTTCCTTAGCATCCTTTTTCTCCTGTAGCAACTAAAGCTGGATACAGGATACAGGATACTCCTTTCTGAAAACTGTAATGCACTAGGAGGCCAAGGAAGAAAAGGTGTGTCAGGTGAGGCAGAGGAAAGAGATAACCTAAAGGACTTGGCAAGAGGCCAGAGAGGTATCAGGAAGCCACCGGAGGAAGTTGAGATCATGAGAAGACCACAGGAAGCCAGAGCTGGGCCTCCAGGAAGGGGTGGGGTCACACAAAGTTCTTAACCTGGTTTTTTGAACTTCCCATTTTGAACGAGCACATTCAAAGTTTCAGTCAAGGGTTTGTCTTCCTTGGGGGAAGTCTAGAAATGGACCCTGCTAGACAGTCAACAGACAAAGCAACACCTCTTAAGGTACGCTTCACGGGGGTTGGGGGAAATGGTCCAAAAAGTCAGAATAATGGTTGGAATGATGGGATGGACCCATCATGTGGGTTAAATGTGTTGCACATCAAGACAGGTGGAGCGTTGGTGATCGTGGCCCATGGCTTGATGCTTTGAACCATGCTTTGTGGACCGTCCAGTCTACACTGTTTGCCTCCAGAAGGGCTGCCACTCAAAGGCTTCCAGTTCAGCAGGGTGCAAAGAGAGTTCAAGCACAGCATTCTCCTTCACAGAACTTTCCCACATCAACTGGGAGAAGGAAGGAAGGACTCTGTTTTTTGGAGTCTTTCTCCACCCCCACCCCCTTTAGTTGTGGGATTGTGTTTTGAGTGAGCACCAATGTCTGGGCCCCCAAGCCCCCTCCCCCAGTATGAGTATTAAACAGGGCCATTCTCATGAGCCCCCCAGGAAGCAAAGCCCTGAAAGGCATTTGAATGAAGCCCTCCCCCAGGAGCACTGCAGGAAACATGTAAATCTCCTCAGAAAAGAGATGCAAAATGGGGGGGGGCACTTTCACAGATGGGTACTTATTGATCGACCCTGGTTATCCCACCCCCAAAGTGGGGACTTCCTGCCTTCAGTTCTGTTGTCCTCAGAAGGACCCATAAGCTGAACTGGCCCCACCTCTTTGCTCCTCCCCCCAGAAGCAGCGCCAGGTACTTCCTCCAGAATTAAAAGTTGGGGTGTGTATGGAAATGTAGGGTTTGGGCACAGCTGTTACAACCCCTCCCAACAGGTAAGCTTGGACCTGCACAGGCGGCTGAGGCCGGGATGAAATCCCAGTCGCCTCCAAAAACCTTACCTTAATGCCACCATCCTCAGCCCTTCAGGGTTGCTGCCCAGTAGTGCCAGCCACGCAGGGCAGAGGTGCAGCAGCTGGAGTGCCACGGCTATTTCCAGGCCACATGCAAGTCTGAAGGCTTTTTTGTGCCTGCTCACCTCAGTTCTCCTGGCCCCACGGCTTCCGTCTGCAAGGCCAGCAGAGCTCAGCTTCAGGGAAGGGGCCGAGGAGCAGCCCCTGCTTCCTTCCTGGGGCCTTGGCTGGTTGCTCTTCGCAGCTCCTCTACCTGCTCATTATGGGAAGAGTGGGAAGGAAAGGAGGGCTCACACATCCGAAAAGCAAGGCAGGCGTCTAAGCAGGGAATAGTCTTTTGGCACCAGCTGGTATTTGTAATGTAACTTTTACTGTTAAAGAAGGTAAATCCTAGGAGCTGCTGCTGTTTTCCTTCCTTTCCCTTCTGCACAGGAGCTCTCCGGGTTGAAGGAAAGGGGAGGGCTGCCCTTCCAACGGCTCCCCCCTCCTGCGGGGCCGGGAACTGTAGCCGCCGCAGAAGGCCGGGGCTCCCTATGGATGGCGTCCTAAAGCACCAACTGACCAGCACAAGGATGGCCCCGCTTCGTACCCTCCAAGGGTCCGAGAGGGTCGTCGGGACAACAGCTCCCAGGACTCAGAGAAGTGGGAGAGGAGCCGAGGTGCTCGGCCTCTTCCTCTTGCCAGAAGCTCCAGAGGCCTCCCGGAAAGGCCGCTGTTTGCAATGGAAAACCGGGCCGCCCTGGGCATTCGCGGCCGCAGGGATAGGAGGAGAGCGACTGTCTGAAAACAACAAAACGAAACACCTGAACCGGCAAATCCTACAGGCGGCCGGGAAGAGAAAGGCTCGCTCCCCCGCCCGCTCCCTCCCCCTGGCTTGCAGCAACAGCCTCCCCCAGGCGAAGGGCTGGAGCCTCCGGTGCCTGCGAGGGAAGCTGCTCCGAAGGGCCCCGAAGACCGGACAAGGAAGGCGCTCCGCTTCCTGCCTCCCCTCACCCGGCCCAGGGGCAGGCAGGAGGGACTCGGCCGTCCAGTCCCCTCCGTTCCAGTGGGACCTGAGCGGCTGCAGTTCCCCCCCGCCCCGCCAGCCGGTTTTCCTTGCGAATGTTTTGCGCTTGGCATGCTGGCTGGGGAATTCTGGGAGTTGAAGTCCTCCCATCTTAAAGGCGGGGGTGGGTGGGTTGAGAAACGTCTCAGGAATGGGGTGGTGGTGGAGGGGGCTTCCAGTCCAGGCGGTGTGAATAATTTGCACAAAGATGTGCGTGAGTGTGATGATGATGGAATTATCAAGTTCCAAAAACACCCAAGCAAAACAATTGAGCCACTGCCAGAAAGTATCAAGGCTTGCTATTAGACAACGAAGCAGATTCTTAAGTCAACCACAAAGGAAACACTTCATTTTTGAGAAAGAAAGCAGAAACTAGGAGTAATTTGCAACCTCGAAGCTAAATGTTACAAATTGCTAGCAAATGGTTGAGGAAACCATTTAAGCCAGGGCAGAGCTGCATTTTCAAAATCTTTTATTGCAACAACTCATTGCAAATCTAGCATGACCTCAGCATGAAAGAAAAAGGAACCGGAAGGTGACAGAGAGAAACAAGTGTCTCTGACCGAATAAACATCTGGAAGTGGAGATCCAGTTTAGGAAGAGGAGGAGGAGGTGGCAGCTGCCGCGAATAACGGAGGCTGAGGGAGCTGATAGCAAGGAAAGGGGCAACCCCCTCCTTTCCCGGTGCCAGATGACAGGACGACATTAGCAGGGGCTGCCACTCGAGCTGCTGCAGAAATGGGGGCGGGGAAGCAGCCCGGACACAGCCAGAGAGCCGAAGGGCCATCTGGAAGCCACTCAGGTTTGCCATCCAGCTGAACATAAAAACATGTGAGGAGGGGAATGACCAATTAATGCTTGTTAATTTAGTGAAAACGGAAGGAAAAAGTATGGTGACACAGAGGGGAGGGGGGAATTTTCTGCAAGAAATGAGTCAGAATTTGGTTACTCCCAATGCTGCTTTTTGCAGAAATCTCCTGGCCTCAAACCGCAGTTTTCTCCTCCTCCTCCTCCTCCTCTCCTTCAACATCCAGACTGCCCCACCCTGACTGATGTTCTTGGACCAGGGAGATGAACATCTGATGTTCTTCAGTCTTTCCGTTTCGGTGGCCTAATGCCAGCCATCACAACTTCCTGGAGCATCTCTCTCCGCTGGATGTGGGCATGGATAGGGCAGCAGAGAGAAGTAGATTCAGAAGAATGCTGCTAGTGCAGGGCTGGGCAAATATCCAGCCAGATGGAGCAACTGGGCAACAGGCCCTTCCTTCGGATGGCCCATCCCACTGGGCTCAACTGCACTCTGACTGAGCCCAAAGCCCAGAAGGCCCACTTCTCCTGAAAGGAGGATGAGTGGATCTGACCCACCATGGCCCCTGAAGCCGCCAGAGCCCATCCCACAAAACCATGACTCCCACCAGAAGCTGCATGGGACGGGGTGGCCCCTTTGGGGGTCAAAGTTTTCTCGGGCTGATTAAGGGGCTCTTGGGAAGCAACAGGCCTTCCACAGAGGTTCTAGCCCAGGAGCTTGTAGAGTAGCAGAGATCACCTGGATAGGATCAGGGCAGGAAGCCTGCCTGGAAGTGTGGCAAATGTCAGAGGACCCAAAGGCTGGGAGAGGCTGAAGTCAGGAAAAACTGGATGAAAATGGCCTGGGGGGAGAGCCGCTTCTCTCCAATTAGCATGCAAAGGCTGTGCCCCTTCCCCACACTTGGGGCCCCTACCTGCAGGAGCCCTGGGGAAGAGCCTCTCCTGAGTGGAGAGCCATCTCCATTCCTTCCCTAGGCTGGACCCTGCCTGAGGGGGAGGCGTGAAGCCCGGTCCAGTTTGAAGTCGATCATTGTGATCCCTTGGAGGTGACTGGAGATAACCTCTCTCCCACTTCCCTGGAAAATTTTTATATCCAGGACCTGCCAGCATGTAAGGGAGGCCCCGGGAAGAGACTCAAGCCAGGTGGACTTGGGTTGCCCACTTTGGAAAAGGAATGGGACTTGCCGCAGGACAATTCAACAAATATAAAAGTGAAATTCATTTCAATGAAACCGTGGCCAATAAAATCAAGTCAATCTACAAGTCCAAGAGTTACAAGAAAACATGGTCACTATAACAGAAGTAATTCAATTAAATTATTAAGACAGAGTTTAATTGTGGGAACATGGATTTGTCTTCACTTATAAGTTGTTTAAATTGTTTGCAGTCAGCTACAACTCAAAGGGGACTAACTTTTATCAGTTTGTTTATGAACTTTTACATTTAGAAATTGTCCAACTAAGCAAGTGCAGATGACATAAACTCTACAGCACTCAAGAGCCTGATCTGGTTCCCAAAGATCTCTCCCTGTTAAGGAACACGTGAGCAACCGGCATTTGGGTTTGTTAAGAAAAATGGATTTTAAAAAAAAATTCTACAGCATCATATGAGAGAGGGGGGGAGATAAAGAAAGTAGAAACCTTTTGGGGGAAACAGGTTGTGTATCCATTTACTGTAGAAGTGTAGGAAGAAACATCCTTCTGGGTTCTGCTCCAAGTGTGGAAAAAGACACTGGAAACATGGAGACTGCTTGGAAAGATGGTTTAATGGTGGACAGGATCACATGGCTTGAGTTCCTGAACAGACAAGGGCAGATACAGTGTGTTTTCGGGTTTTATGCTCTCTGGTTTTGAACTTCCTGGGGTCTAGAAAGAGTATCTTGATTGGTTGTCAGACTCCCAGGAGGTGGGGGGTCTTAGCTAGCCTTGCTGGCTGATGTAATCTTCCCAGGTGCCATGTGGTGAGTTTCATCCTAGATGGGTCTCATTGTGTTGCAGATGTCCTTTGACAAAGAATTGGGTTTCTGCCTCTGGCCCATTAACAAAGGGTGGGGGGCAGGAAGGTGGGAGCTGCTTTGTCTATAAACAGGGAAACATAATATTCCGCCTTTTTAATATTTCCCAAAATATTTCATTCTTCTAGAAAAGGGGTGGGTGCTAACTTCCTACAGAAGTACAGAAATGTGTTTGAGTAAACAAGATGATTCCTTGGTGGTCCTAGTATTTATTTTTTATTTATAAAATACATATAGTGTGCCCCCATTCCTAATTGCGCCAGGGATCTCCTGGCTTGATCCAAGCTGTCTTTATGGTGCGGCCACCTTTTCTGGCATCTCACACACCGACATGGTCTTCGGCTGAATTAGGGCCTGCCCGGCCGACCTCAGACTCAGGACTATGCCAGTCACCAACACTGGGGCCTGTCAGGCACCTGCCCAGACTTTGGACAATGCCAGTCAGCAAATAAGGGCTGTTTCCTCGTTTTTTTAAGTTTTCTTTTTTTAGTTCAGTACTTTTTCTGAATTTTGATGTCTTGATCCAGAAACATTCATGAGGATCTACACTGAAGCTGCTGCCAGGAACTGCAGCCCAAGTTTGGTCCCCAAGCCTTATTGGCAGAGGCCAGATACTCCTGCTGCCTCCGTTTAAGCCTTTGTGGCAGCTCATTGCTGCCATTTGCTTAAACAAAACAGACTCTGATCATGCTAACAAATCCAGCTGGAAACACTGATTTTTCTTTTTAAACATCAGACATTTTGACAGCTGGTTTCTTTGGCGAAAAACACAGATTATCTGGACCTCCCATCTCTGCCAAGTAGTTCCTCTTTTCTATTTATTTACATAGAAAGTATTGATATTCAGAATTAATATTTGCAGAGTTTCTTTCTTTCCTGAAATATTTTTCCAGCAAAGCCAGTCTTTTCTACAACAAAGGTCAGTCGTCACCAAGGACTAGACACTTAGCCCCATCCACATGCAGTCGGGACTCAGTGCTGGGTGAGAAGATGTAAACATGAAAACATGCCCTCTCCTCAGCCGTAGTTTGTCTTCTTAATCCACCTATTTAGCTTTGGTGGGAAAACGATGCTTCCCTCACATCCGGTTGACCGAACCTCTTCCAGATGGGCAGCCACGAAACAGCGGTGGGAACGTGGATGGAGGCCAGGGCTCTCCCTTAAAGGATCCCAGGAACAAAAGTGTGCAAACATGCGGTGTTTGCTTCCTTATTTTGTGGTGCTGTTTAAGAAAACGAAGACCTTGCTGAAGGTCAGTGGAAGGCGACTCCTTGGGGAAGGACAACGATCAGCATGAGCTGTGCTCTTCTAGAGAGGGGGGCAGTTGGCCTAGTCCCATCATCTTCCCACTGAACATGGTGGAGGTTTCGCACAAGCCCTTATTGTCCCCAGTGTCTTCACCATAATTGTGCAGACCTCCCTTCCCTTCCAAGTTTTTTATCCACGATTAAAGGGGGGAAAAAGAGTTCTGCCGAAAGATTTAATTGATTCATTGGCTGAACCTATCAAACAAGTCTCAGTACCCAACACAGAAAAATGTAATCTAAAATAAACACAACAGCACCGCATTCATAGCAGGAAAATAGGGTACAAAGCACCCTGAGACGGCCCGGCTGACCTCCACGGGAGGCTGTCGGCGGTTAAGGGGGGGGAAGGCCGGGAAGCCCTGCCCTCCCCCCCCCCCCTCCGCATAGTCCTGCCGGCTGTGGAAGGTGGGACGTGTTACTCCGGGGCTGTTTTCCACCGCGGCTTTTTATCGGAACGGCCTCAAGGTGAAAGATAAGGCTTCGAAAGAGGCAAACACGGGGGGAAAGGAAGGCGAGCCGGTTTGATACCAACCCGGATGAGGCCGACTGCCGAATCCGGGAGCAGGAGACCCGCAGGCGCACCACCCAGCCGAAGGAGGGACCCTGGGCAGGCCGGAGAAAGCCCATCGCCCCCTTGCGGGCCCGGCATCCGAAGGGGCGGCCCCTGGCCCCAAGCAGGAGGAACAGGCCGGAGCCTCCGCCCCTGGCACCCACCTGCCCCGCTGGAAGAGAGGCCGCTGCTCCCTGCCTTGCCCGCCCGAGGGGGAGGAGGAGGGGGCGCCGGTGGCTCTTAGGGCTCAGGGTCCGGCCGGCCGAAGCGAAAGCGGAGACTCAGACTGGCCCCCGGGCAGAGCTTTGCGGGTGGAGGAGGCGCTGGGATATAGTTTGGAAGTGGGAGAGCTGCGTTTTCAGCCCAGGGTTGCCAGGGCGGCTGAAGCCGGTGCTGCTCTCCTGCAAGGGGAGCCGAGAGACCGTCATCCCCCCCCCCCCCCGCCTCCCGGTTTAGAGGGAGCCGAGTGGCTCGGGCGCCCTCTGCTGGCCACGGGGCGAGCGGCAGCCTCAGTGCCCGGCCGAAGCCGCTTTGACGCAGGGAAGCTGCCCTCCGCGGCCTGGGCAGCTCAGTGGGGTTTAGGGGGAGCGAGCGGAGTTGCTTTTAAACATTCCAGCGGGGCTCTGCGACTCTTTCTCCAACTAGAAGAGGAGAAGGAAGGGCGGGCTTTGCCTGGGGCGGCAGGAAGAGCAAGAGCTCGTCCGGCGGCTGCGGCAGGAGTTTTGCAAGTCGGTTGCGGGAAATGTTTGGGGTTTGCGAACTGCGGTGGTTTGGGGCTCTCTGGGGCCTCAAGGGCATGTCGAGTTTTGGGGCGGGGGGGAGCGATCTCTCCATCTATCCTGAACGACACCTGCCACGTACAGCTCCCCCAGCCCCTTCCCCACCCCTACCCCAGCTTCTCCGAGCTTCCATCTCCCCCTACAGATCCCTTGAAAGGCTGCAGAGGGGCTCACGCCACGTAACTCCCGACACCCCGCACCCGCATTTGAACTCCGAGCGCCTCCATGCCCAAGTCTACTCCCACTCCCGCGTACAGAGGCTGCTGTACCCTAGAACAGAAACTACCTACGGGGGAGGGGAGGTGTTTGATGTCTTAGATTTACAATTCCGCGGGATCCCGTGGAGGCTCCCCCAGCAGCCCCCCGCCCCCCCCCCCCTGGGCAGACCGTCTGAAAGCCTGCAGGAAAGACCCGATCCTAGCTGACCGCAACGCCACTGGCCATCTCTAGACCACGTGGCCGTAAGGTGTAATTGCACCGCTTAGACACGCCGGATGGTTTGTGTGAAGGGCTTTGAGTGAAAGGAGAAGAGGCCGAAGAAGGAGCCTTTCAAGCTCCTTAGGGGATTCAAACGCAGCAGCAGCAGCAGCAGCAGCAGCTGAAGCCGCCACCTGCAGAGGATACGCTGTGTACAAGCGGCTCTTGGCAGCCAGGGCACAACAGCCTCTGGAAGCAAGCCGTTCCCCAAAAGACCGCAGCAGTCTCCGAAGTGCCCGCTCTCTTCCCCGATGCCAGCTTCCCTGCCCAGCCACGCACCGACACCTACGCTGCTTCCCCCAAGCCATGCGCCGGCCCTGCCGTGGCCACCGCCCGAGGTTGCCTGGAAGGGGCGTCGGGCCGGGCGCGTCTCCGCCGGCGAGCGCGACACACTTTCCGGGACTGCCCGCCACACGGGGCCGGGAGGGGCGCCCCCGCGCGGCCCCCAGACGGCGCTTAAGGTGGCCACGGCCTCTGGAGCGGAGCGGAGCGGAGCGACCCTGCCGGGCGATTCCCGCCCGGCCGCTACGGGAGGGAGGACATGACCCTCGCAGACGGCGGGGCTCTGGGGACGGACTGCGGCCGCCGGGAAAGCCAAAGAGGCGGCAACCTGCGGCCGAGGCGGCCATAATCTTCCCAACCGGCGGGAGGGTCAGGGCGCCGGCATGGTGGCCGCTCGCCCGCTTCCCAGGGGCTGAGTTGGATCCCGGGGGGCCCAGGGAACTGGCAGCTGCCCACGTCCTCCCCCGGCGCCGATGCCTCCCGGCTGCTCCGGCTGGGCGCACGTCCCCCCGGGCGCTCCGGCGGCTGAGCAGGTGAGCGTCGGGCGGGGGATGCTGGCACCGGAGCGCGGGCCCCGGGAGGAGCGGCAGGAAACACCACCCGCCCGGCTGGCCGGCCTCCCCCGCCCCCGAGGGGGCGACGCTGGGCCTCCTGGCCCCGCCTGCGGGAAGGACCGGGACCCTCCCCCGGGAGCCCCTCGCCCGCCACCAATGGGAGGCTGGCGGGGCGGAGATGCGCGGGGTCTCCCCTCGGCGGGCTCTCCGAGGTCCCGCAAGCGTCCCTCGGGCCTCCGGGGGCCACGCGTGCCTGGGACCCCTTGGCGGCGGCAGAGCCCCCATTGGGTGGAGCGCGCCCGGTCGCCTCCCCGCCGAGATGCCGCCGCCGCCGCCGCCGCCGAGGGAGCCTCCTTAAGGCGGGGAGGGCGGCGGGTGACGCGGCCCGGGGGAGGCGGAGCAGCGGCCGGGGAGGAGCCGGGGCCTGCAGTGGAGCCGCGGCCCAGCGCGCACCGAGACCGAGCGGCGGCGGCGTAGGAGGAGGCGGCGGCGGGCCTGCTGCGCGGGAGGGCCTAGCTGGGCTCTGCTGCGAGGCTCCGGGGCCGGGCCGCCTTCCCTGCGGCAGAGAGAGATCGAGAAAGCGGCGGCCGCAGCGGCCCTTCGCCAGGCCTCCGCCGCGCCCTTCCTGGTCCGGCCAGGCCAGGCCCGGCGCCCGCTCCGCCCGCCCGCCCGCCCGCCCGACCACCGGAGATGCGGGAGCGGCGGGCGCTGAGGGCCGAGCAGAGCCTGAGGCCGGGGCGCGGGGCGGCCTCCCCCTGAGCGGCCGGTGGGTGAGCGAGCGGGGCGGGCGGGCTGCGAGGGTTGGTGGGCGCCGCCGCGGCCTTTCCCGCCGGAGCCGTTGGCGGCCCGGCCCGGCCCCGATGCCCTTGAGGGCCCCGCCCGGCCTTGGCCAGGAGGAGGAGGAGGCGGCGGTCTCAGGCCGCGCGGGAGCCGGAGGCGGCCGGATGGCGAAGGCGGCGGGCACGGATGGGAGGGGGGCAACGGAGTGGGGAGGGGGCCCCGTTGCGCCTGCTGGGCAGTGGGTTCCCCCGAGGCCGAAGCTCTCCCCCTCCCCCTCCCCGGGAGAGAGGGGCTGCAGAGAGGGAGACCCCCGGCGTCCCCGCCTGCTCTGGTTGCAAAGGGAGGAAGGGTCTTCCTTAGCCCGGGGTGCGGTGCGGGTAGATGGGACCGTGGATGCGAGGCCCCTCTCGGCCCGTTTCTGCTCCTAGGGAAGCAAGAGGGGCTGTGGGTCAGTCGCCTTAACTGGGGTCCATAGGAAAACAGGTAAAGGTGGGGTTTTCCCCCTAGAGAAAAGGCATGCAATATAGATAGCTTTATTTTTCATACTGAGGGATTTATTTATTTATTTGCAAATCCAGAATTGTGGTTTAGGGATGCTGGTTGCCTGAAAAGGCAGGCGGAGGGTGCTACCACATAATGTGATTTTTTGTTTGCTGGACTGGCCCACTTAACAGCTGCCTGAGTGGGTTTGTTTAGGGAGCCCAGCTGGCTTCTGGGGCTGCCCTTCCTGGTTTCCTAACTTTGTCCCGTTGCAGCCACCTATGGTGGAAACGATTGCTGCTGTTGTTACATAATGAACCCATTGGCTTCTGTGATCCCCAAAGATTTATCAGCTCATCTCAACCTCCCTTCTACCCGTTTCTTTGGGTAGAGCTAGAAAAAGTTTGTCCCTGAAAACCTAGGAGAAAACATCTCTTTGAATGACTTGTCCTCCTCTGAACCAACATCAGGAGTGAATTTTGCCTTTCTTAATGGAAATAAAGTAGGGAAGGACTGATAGATCCCAGAAAGTTGATTGCAAGTAGTAGAGAATATTTTGCTCTTGGCTGAGTATATTCAGGTAACCAATCGCTTTCTTCCCAGTCCAGATGCAAGTGAATTTAGTTGCTTGACTCAGCTAGTAACCCCAGGAGTGGCTTCTGAGCTGAACTGTTCGATTATCTGTGTTGTGCAAAACTGACACACACACAATTCATACAGCATCCATAAAAAATTCTGGCGTTGGGAGTTGAAAAATCTTAAGTGGTAGAAGAGAAACCCTGTATTAATTAAGAAAGGGTCAAACATATTAATAAATAGCTATGTTTTCTATCATGCTTAAGAATTGATTTTCTTTTTGTAATGGCCTGTTGGCAAAAGCTGAAATAGGAATGGATGGAAGCAGCAGCTTTCATTGCCTTGCAAACTCTCCCCACCGTCAGCCACAGCCACTTTTTCCTGTCCTGCCTTGTGCTCTGCAGGAACCCTACAGTGCCCACCAACCCCGAACGTTGGAGAGCCCAACATTAAGCCCAAACAAGATTAAATAGACTACTCTGTGCATTAGGGCTATGAAGCTCTCCATCAGTCCCCATTCACATTTCGGTTTAAATGGTGGTTATAATAGGTAGCACAATATGCCATGTATTCAGGCTAGGTACATATATTAGTCACAGACTATTTTCTCCTATCACCTGAAGCCAAAAGCAAACCAGCTGTATCGTGGCTTAATGCAATGTGTCAATGCAACAGAATGCACTTCTTCACAATTGCTTTTCTTTAGTAGTTTGATGTTTAGTCTCTAGACTGATCTGCCTTAGCTCTCAGTGCTAATTGCTCACAGTTTTCCATTTTAACCATACAATTCTTTGCATATTTATTCAGAAGCAAGTTCTATGCATACAGTCTACTAAGGACTCTTGCCAAATGGCTTATGATTAAATTACGGCAATAGAAGAAGTTGCTTTAACAAGAACCAAAGATTGTAAAAGATTACGTTGGATTTTTAAAAATGACCACTTAAGTATCTATTTTCAGATTTCATTTCAGTTCAAGGGAGTATTTATCTTTCTATCTACAACAGAGTCCAGCTCACTTCCATAGAACCCAAAAGGTAGTTTTAAGACAATGGTAATTGTTTGGGGGTTTTACGAAATAATTTTCTGCTGGATTTTTTACTTGTTTCATTAAATGGGCAAGTACTTTAAATTCACATGCCTTCTGACAAGAAGGTGGATAACAAATTCTCATTTTGCCATGAATGACGGGGCAAGGGGCATGTGCAGAGTGCCATTCCCCCAGTTGCTCATTGCTTGCTCCCACGTGCCAAGAATTCCACCACTTCCTGGCAGGAGGAGGTTCTCATTCCGGAACTTAACAGCTGCTGCTTCTGGTCTGGGGTGAAGGCTGCCCTTTTGGTTTGGGGCCTCATGGCATTTGCATGGTTTATATTCAAATATCCCAAAATATGGTAATTGTTTTCAATTTAACACGAAGTTTGCATAGAGAAGACTTTACATGGCATATATCCTAAATTAGCTTTTAAATAAATGTAATGAAGAACAATAGCCAAGGGCACAGCTTGAGAGGCCCTGTGGCTGTGGGAAGAACGCTGCTGGGCTCCAGCCTGGGTCTCTGGAGAGCAGGAGAAAGAGCTGGGCCCTGGGGAAGCCCACCTCCAGCACCTTTAGACAGCCGTGTCTGGGAAGCATCAGGGGGCCATGCTGGCCCCCTGATGCTTCCCAGGAGGAAGAGTCACATTGGGGCTGTGGTGTCACAACTGGAAAGACATAGATGTGGCCTCTCTTGTAATAGCTGTGATATTTGTACTGATTAATCTGATAGAATATTGGCAGCTGGTTGCGGATTCCCAGGCCTTTAAAGGGGCCTTCCTGTTACCTATAATTACGCCAGGTAGCAGCCCAGCGCAGGAGGTTTTCTTGCAAATTTCATGCAACTTGTAGACATGATTGCAGAAAGCATTCACAAAGCTCAGTGCTGTTTTGTAACATGGTTTTTGAGCAGGAATCCATGCTTAAACTGCTAGGCTACATTTCTAAGTAATCAAAACATGAACAAGTTTTGAACTTCACTGTTGCAATTTAGTTATCTTACCATTAAATCTTGCAGCTATCCTGTGTTGAAATCAGATATTATGAATCAGTTTATGTTGCATTCTTCTTTTCAGTGATAAAAGGAAGAGAATTATATTCAGGCTTGAATGTTCTCGTTATTATCTAAAACCAAAGGTATCTGGGCAGAGTAAAGTTTATAAACATAAAAACAGCAAAAGAATAATTAAACCATCCTAGTGTAAGACAATATATATTAGTTTATATAAAAAAAAGGAAAAAACACCATCCCTCCTGTTAATTTTTTAAAACCAGGACAGTAATATGGTGACTTCAGATGCTTTCCATCAGCCATCTGACAATGGGGACGGGCTTCTGAGAAATGTAGCTTAGTTAGCAGGAAGCTGCCAGATTTTTATTTTTATTTTTTCTTTTAAGGAGAAAACTGCACACCTCACAGAAGAGAGGAGTTATTCTCTTTATTGTCTTGCGATGTAGAAGTATGTTAGGCTCTTTATGTTACTATCTTGGTCACTGAAGTAATTTTTAAATTTAAATTTGACCCGGAGCATTCAAAATATATGTGCTTTGCAGTAGGCCCAGACAATTGTGTCTTTGTGGGTTTCCCCAGATTGAATTGTTCCAACCCTCCAGGTTCTCCAAACAAGGAAGGCTAGTTCTCTTCTAATATCTCAAATGAGATGCCAAGACACTTCCCTCCCCTCCCCTCCCCTCCCGCTTCCTGAATTTAGTGGCTTGTTACCTGCTTATGGCATGAATCAAACGCTTTATGTTAATCTCTTGTGCCTCTTTTCCTGCTATTCATGTTTATTTTTATTTAGTTTCATTTATTTAGTTTTATTTAGTTCATTTTTATCCAGAGATTCTTGGTGTTCTCCCCTGGAGCTGGAGCTGCCTTTCTGTTCTTCTAAACTTTTTGATGGGCATGGCTTCCTATACTGCCCCTTCCTTTCCTCCCAAGAGTTTATCCATTCTGCTTTTAAGCACTGTTACGTCGACTCCTGGCCTTGTAGACGTAGCAAGCGTCCAGTTCACAAGGAACAACTGAGTAGCTGAAAATGGAATAACTGATCTTGAAAGGGTTAGCCTGGTCATCTCCTGGTGCTGCAGACCTGGAAAGCTAATACTGAAATAGTTCAGTCACTAAGAATAGACAGGGCAACATGTTTCATAATAATAGTAGGGCCACCCTCTCCTGCAGCAAACTCCAAATGGTACGGTGCCATCGCTTCTAGTCCAGGAAGGCCTCATGCAGGAGGCCCCCAAAGCATCTGATGAGCAGCCAGGCTGTTTCTATGCTCATCCGATAGCTGGAAGAAAGCTCTTTTCTGCCTGAGCCAAGGTGCAGAAAAAGACTAATGAGACTCGAAGGTTGGAGGGCACCTTGAAGGTCTTCCAAGCCAGACCCCTGCCCAGAGAAGGAAACTTCAGACAAATGAGTTGTCCATCAATTTGGTTGAAAATCTCCAGCGACGGAAGGCCAGCAGTTCCAGGCGACAGGTTGACCCACCGCCTGGTAACTCAGGAATTTCCTCCTTATTTTAAGTTTGGTTCTTCTTCTAGAAGACTTCCGTTCTTTGGTTCTTGCCCCACCCTCTGCACTGTGACATCCCTTCAAGTCTTGGAAGGTTATTATCATGTCTCCTCCCAGGTTTCTCTTCTTTTAAGCTAAACATCATTGCTCTTTTAACCATTGTAAATGGAATTCAGCCTACAAAGTCCCTCACAAACCTTGTGACGCTTTCCAGGGGAAAGCGCTCTTTCCAGTTCTTTAGCATCCTCCTTGTTTTGGGATGACCAGAATTGGAGTGGTCTGATCAGTGTGACGTAGAATGGAACCTTATATCTCTTATTGATGCCGCCCAGGATTGCCTTTGCTCTTTTCGGTAGCTGCAGGATGCTGCTGGCTCAGGTTTAATGTGAGATCTACCACAGCGGCCAGATTCTTTTCCTAGTACGACCACTGCATCTTCTATCTCAGTGTTTCCCAACCTTGACCACTTTTAAGATGTGTGGACTTCGACTCCCAGAATTCTCCAGCCAGCCTGGCTGAGGAATTCTAGTAGTTTAAATCCACACATCTTGAAGGGGCTAAAGTTGAGAAACCTGGTCTGTCTGTCTTGTTTTCCATACATCAGGTTCTTCCTATCCAAGTGAGAGAAGTCTACTTTCCTTCATTTGTTCAAATCACCCTAGTGTCGTCGTCGTCCCCCGCTCCCCACTCCTGGGTTGGTTTGAAGGATATTCTAAAATCAGTCATTTTCAAATGCTGTTGAAATAAATAAACTTAATAGTGACTTGCATTAGTCAATGAGACCAAAACATAATTGACTTAATTTGGGTTCATTCTTTTCATGGGCAGCTAACTGTCTTTGAATTAAGGCTGTGTTGAAAAATCTATAATGGCTAGTAGCCAGTTCCTCAAGTTTCCTGACACAAGAGAAGGTATAATTCTAGGCTACTTAATCCACGTTTATGCTTTGGCCACTTTTGCCTTCATAGTAGACCAAAGGAGTTTTTCCCACTCTTGTACCTGTTTATGAGTGAAGTACATTCAGAATTTTTGAGTATGAAACGGAAGAATGGTTATTGTTCTAGATAAATTAATCCGGTACCAAGTAGCAGTTTATATGGCTGGATTCTTTCCTTTCCCTACCTTTCCCATCTTTCAAACTTCTGATCAAGTGGGAAAAGGAAAATAATTGAATTTATTTCTCCTTTTTTTACCCTTAATCTTATCTAAAAGGCTGAGAAACAAAGCATGGCCAGTGGTTAAAAGAATAGAAGTATTACTATGACATGTTGCCCCTAATATAATCTCTAAAAGAACACGAAATGAATGCTTGGGAGATACCTACCGAACCTCAGAGAACGTTTGCTGTTGGTTCCTTTCGGTAAAACTCTAATTTCTAGACTTCTCTTGAATCAGTGGGCTGTGCAGTTAGTAGTTCATTAAGCTTCTTTGCATCAAGGATATAAAATAGATCAGCAAATAATGGTAATCTCGGGATAGGCAATGTGGGGCGGGGGGAAGCAGATTCTTTTTCCTGAGCTGCTTCTGACTTTAAGGATTCCCTTGATTAGCCAATAAGAACTAAATCATTAACACACAAACCCAACCAGGCTAGAAAAGTTACTTGACTGGAGGTAAGATACTCTTTTGTTCAGATTTACCTGCTGCAGGGCAAATTTTGTGTGTCCAGCAGGTAGATCTGGACAGGAGATCTGTGTTCAGGAATTCGGTTCTAGGCCTTCTCATCTCTTTGAATCAGAGGAAATTTGCCCACCATCTTCCAGGTTTTGAGAGTACAGTATCGTGACAGTTTGGATCCAAAGCTGCAAAAGCGTTTCCAAGGTGGCTGGGGGCTCCTGTCAGCCCAGCCCCACCCCACACCCCATGTAAGGGAAGCTGCTTCCATTCCTGGGACTGCATGGTCGCTCTGTCACCCCTGGAAAACCTGTGCTTGAGTTGCTGGAGGTGCCAATGGTGCAGGCTGATGCTTAGGGGCAGGTGTCTGTGCAGCCAAGGCTTCCGTGACTCTTGGGGATGTGCAGCTACCCGGCAATCTCAGGGGAAGGAGCTGTTGGGCAATCCCAGGAGGAGAGCAGGTAGGCGCAGCCCCTGACAGATGTGGTATGCCTGCCCACAGCGTCTTCTTAGTTTTGGGCTTCGTCTGCTGGGCATCTGCTTTGCGCCCTTTGCGAACAGGCTGGCCTGAGAGGTCCTGAATTCATCCCGCAAGAGGAAGGTGGCATTGTGGGAAGCATCTACAAATCCATGCTAGGTCCACCATGGTTTCCCATGGCCATCCGTTTAGGTGCTCCCACTACGGTCTGATTTATTATGCTTTCTTGCTTAGATTATTCTCTGCCAGAAGTCTATTAAATACTGGTGGGGAATGCAGAAATTCCCATGAATGAATGAGTATGTGCTCTTAATGGTGAAAATGTGCTCGCATATTTTCTACTGCTACTGCTAAGGGCTACTGCTCCTGAATAGCAGTAGCCCTTAGACTTATATCCCGCTTTTCAGTGCTTTACAGCCCTCTCTAAGCGGTTTACAGAGTCGGCATTTTGCACCTAACAATCTGGGTCCTCATTTTACCCACCTCTGAAGGATGGAAACCTTGAGGATCAAACTCCTGGCTCTGGGCAGAGTTAGGGTTAGATGGTTAGATGGTTACTGTGCCATCATGGCTCCCTAAGGATCTGTGTTAGCTTTTATCCAATTATACACTTATTTACGGACTGCCCACTTCCACAAAGCAGTTTCTTTCTCTATTTCCCTTTTTAATCAGCATCATCGTTCTGAGATCAGGCATCACTTAACCACATCCCTCAGCAATGGAACTTCCAGTCACTACTTGCAGTTATAAGTCGAGGACTACCTGTAGTTGAGCTAGCGCCTCTCCCTTATTGGGGCGGGTGGGTCATCTGTGCAAAAGATTTGTCACCAAGAATGTGTGACCTTTGTTTCAAGCAGGTGGGATCAGACTGCAGTGTTTCGCTTACCTAATTGAGCTTCTAGACTACCCAAGAGTGGGTAACCTATAGACCTGTGAAAGGACTAAATAAGATTTTGACTTGGCCCTGCAGAGGAGTGGGGAGCCACTTAACTCACCTTTCCTGTCCTTGCTTCTGTCTCCGCCACAGATCTTGTCCTCCAGCGTCATGGCTTCTGACCTGGAAAGCAGCCTCACGTCCATCGACTGGCTCCCCCAGCTCACTCTTCGGGCCACCATTGAGAAATTAGGGGGGGCTTCTCAGTCAGGTGCCCCGGGAGCTGGCCGGAAGTGTCCGCCTGGCTCTCCGACCGACCCCAATGCCACTTTGAGCAAGGATGAGGCCGCGGTCCACCAGGACGGGAAGCCCCGCTACAGCTACGCCACCCTGATCACCTACGCCATCAACTCCTCGCCCGCCAAGAAGATGACCCTCAGTGAAATCTACCGCTGGATTTGCGACAACTTCCCCTATTACAAGAATGCGGGCATAGGCTGGAAGGTGAGGACCCCGAGAGTGAAGCTCTCTTGTTGCTGGGCTCATGAGAACCGGCTTTTCAGAAGCTAGTCCTCACTGCTGTGACACGCCCCCAGTGCAAGGAGGGCTCATTTATTTATTTATTTATATTTCTATACCGCCTTTCTCCCATAGGACTCAAGGCAGTGTACAGTCAAGAAAAAACATAAACATCATAAAATTGATAATTAAATTATAACATAGATTAGCCCAAATTAAATAAAACCCGGAATTAGATAATATTTTAATCATTATATTTATTTAGAACATTTGCATGGCTGCAATGGGACGGGCTCTGGGTTGCAGGACAAAAAAGGGAAAGAAAATCAAGCAAACGTGTAAGAAAAGCATCACACGGTTAAAAGCAGCTGAAACAAGGAAGGGATGATCAGAAATATGACTCTCTCTCATTGGGGACTCAGAGGCAGTTGCCCTGGACTGGCTCCGGAGGTTGAAGCGTTTGCTGAGAGAGCCAAAGGTTTCAGTCCCGGGGAAGCCCAGACTTTGGGGTAGGTTTGCTCTAGGCCAAACCAAAAATACGAGATGGGCCTAGCAGAGGCAGGGGTACTTACTTATGTGGGGAAATGCCACAAATCCTATTTTAGTCCTGCAAAAATCCAGGTAAGTTTCTTAGCCTGACCTCTAGAGAAAGTGGTGGAATTCCTTTGGCTCTGTGGGTTCTTGTATTTCTTTATCAAGATTTTGCTTTGCTCGAGTAAAGCTATTTCAATGCTAGCCTATTTTGTTTGGGCAGTAGTACCTGCTGGGCCCCGGTTTTCTGGCAGACAGCAACCATATTCTGAGGATTAAGCAAGTCTGGATCCAAAAATATTTTCAGAAGACAAGTTGGTCGGCAACTAGAGATACAAGACTCTGAGGGTCAGAGCTGGAAGTCTTGACTGGGCAGGCAGGAGAGAGTGGGGGAAAGTCCTGCTTCTCCTCAGGGTGGAACTGCCTAGAGGCCGCTGGGGTCTTCTTGGTCCCTCTTCTTGGACTCTCTTGTCTGGCCTGAAGAACCCAGCAGGGCAGGAATCTGTAAAAGGGCGACATTCATTCATTCGTTTGTCTGTTGAGCGTTTCTGTGCCAATTTGGGACGATTACAGTACAGAATACGATGGACAGACAGATCAATAACACAAATATACTTCCTGAGTCCTTTTGGCAACAGTCATTTTATCCGGGTCTCCCATCCAGGCCTGATGAGGCCAGGCCCGCTCATCGTCTCAGGCTGACCAGAGGAGATCAGCCTGCTGCTGCTGCCGCCCTTTGCAGCCCTCCATTTTCCAGCAAAATTTGATCCATAATTTCTCAGCCGCTTGGTGGTGCAGAGGACGCCGCAGCGGCCTTCCCTGGGCTGAAGCTGTGGGATACTGCAGAGTTCTCTGTGGCCAGAGGCCAAGGGGCTGTCCGGGCAGCAGGCCTGGGGGAGAAGAAAGGGGCTGGGATTGCCAGGTAGGGGAGACTGAGATGCAGGAGGTGAGGAAGTTGCTGTGCTGACCTCTTTCTCCCAGCAAATGGGCAAGGCATGTTTGGGGAGGAGCTGGGAAGGCAGGGCTAAGCAGCTGCTTGACTACAGCAGCGATTCCTTCGGTTCTCTCCCTAGAACTCCATCCGGCACAACCTTTCTCTGAACAAATGCTTTCGGAAAGTGCCTCGTCCCCGGGACGACCCTGGAAAGGTGAGCCGGCTTTTCCCCACCAAGGGATTCTTTTGACCCAGTGAGGCAAAAGGAGATGGACGGGCCAAAGAAGGCAAGGTGGTTCTGCCCATGGACAAAGTGGGGGCTGGGGGCACTTAACCTCCCCATCTATGGAGGTGGCAGACAGAGGCAGGAGGACGGGAGCTTCGCCTGGGAGGCTCTCTTCCCTTTCCCGGAGGGGGGGGGCATGCAGCCCTTCCTGTCCAACCTGTTCCTCCCAAGAGGCTCTACACGAGGCTGCAACTCCCTCGGGATGACGACACTGAAAAGGAAAGTGGGCAGAGGGCCTGGCTGTGGCAGGAGGGGCAAGAGCGGCCGGTGCAGCTGGATGGCCTGCCTTTGTTTTTTCAGGGCTCCTATTGGACGATTGACACCTGTCCCGATATTTCCCGGAAGAGGCGCCACCCGCCGGATGACGATGTGAGTTTGACCCTCCAGCAGAGCCCTGAGGTGGATCCCTCTTCCCCAGGGGGCACCAGGAAAAGTGCTTTTAAAGTGGTCGAGGAGCCCTTTTCTTCCATCCTCAAAACCAACTTCTTGCTTAAAGGAATAGATTTCATTGACTGAGCAACTGCTCAATCCTCTCCTTTAGTTGATCAGATGATGGGAGTTTTCTTCAACTGGCAGCCCAAGCATCCCTGTGGAGGTCCTCTCAGGGCTGCCGCTAGGAGAGAGTCCCCAGAAGGGCACCCGGCCTTGGCCACCAGGGAGGGAGCCCGAGGCTTCTGTTGGAGGCCCCTTCCTTGGGAGGCTGTGCCGGTCTTCCTTGCGCCTGCCTTTTGCACAGAAGATGCGCCCCTATTTCTTGTGATGAGGCTCGACTGTCTGCTTTGATTTTCCAGCTGTCACAGGATTCCCCGGACCAGGAAGCCAGCAAAAGCCCCCGGGGACCTGTCTCTCTGGGCCCCGAGGCGTCGCTCTCCCCCGAATCCAACCAGCAGCTCTCGTTGCAAAGCACACCCCCTCTGGGCAATTACGGCCAGGTGCGTGATGGTGGCGTCAAAGACATTTGGCTGGGTGGGGGCAGGAGGCCCGGTGAGCCTTGGCCCAGAGCAGAGCCCTTTGGTGCCTTCCCCCCCCCTCCCCGCCGGGTGTGCTCCTGTTTCACCCCCACCCCCTGCTTGCCTTCTGCAACAGAGCGCAGGGCCAGTGGAGGTGGCCGCCACGGTGGCCGGTGGACAAGGCCGGGAAGGGACTGAGGTGCCACCTCCGCACTACAGCACCAGCAACGACTTGAAGTTCTCCTACTCGGAAATCAACTTCCAGGATCTCAGCTGGTCCTTCCGAAATCTCTACAAGTCGATGCTCGAGAAGTCCTCTTCCTCCCAGCATGGTGAGCAGCAGGGCTAGATGGTTGGGGGTGGGGGGTGTGGGGGACGGAAAAAGTTAGTTGCACCCAGGGCCGGCTCCTCTGATCCAGACGGGCCTACTGAGCTGCTCTGAGCATTCCTTCAGGATGCTTGGAGACCCTCTTATGAGAATGGGCGGCTGGCATGAAGTGGCCCCTTCATGCAGTTTGGGGGAGCATTCTGCCCCCACCGCCCCTCCCCTCTGGCTCCCTGCTTGCTTGGGGACAGCAGCCTCTGCCCAGCACTTTACTTGGAAACGCCTTGTGGGGAAAGGCTGGGCTGGGCAGGAGGCTTGCTCTTTTGGGGAGGGCAAACTCTTTGGCCCCCAGCAGCCCCCTGTCCGCCTCCTGAAACCACCCCCTGGCCCTATTGAGCGGGGTCATGGGCTGTGGGGCAGACCCTCTCCTGCTTGCCCCACCGGCTTTCCTCTGAAGGGAGCGGAGCTGGCTTTGGGGGGGCATCGGAAGCAGGTCATCGACATCCCTGACCCAGAACCACCACCATCACCACCCCAGGCTCAGCGGGGACAAGCCTGGTTGCAGGGCTTGGGAGAGAACAGGAAAGCTGTTTGGCCCGGCCCCCATGCGCCTCCTGAGCATTTTCCTCCTGATCTGCCCTTCAGATTTCTCCTCCCTCCTGGGGGAGATGCAGCCCTCCAACCACAGCTACTACATGTACCAGCAGCCACAGGGGCCTCCCTCCGTCGGAGCTGCGCCACCCCTCCACACTCCAACCTCGGAGAGCTGCCAGTCCCAGGGCAGCAAGCAGCAGGCGGGGGATGGCTACGGCCCTCCTCCCGTGATGTCTCTCCACCCCTCGGCCATGCAGCACGGAGGGTACCACCAGCACCATCATCCCCACGCCCACCCGCAGCAGCAGTCGCAGGCCTCCCTCAATAACGCCAGCTTTGGTGAGTCCCAGCCCAGGGAGGGGCTTCATCCTATGGGGCGAATTTTAAGGTGGCAGAAAGAAAAATGGGCCCCCAAGCGGATGGAAGCCACTTTAGCTCTGTCTAGCATAAATGAACAGGGTGGCTATGTTGAGTGACGTTTCAGTCCTCTCTGTAACATTGGGGTGCATCTTCTGCGCCCGGGGATAAGGGAGAAGATCTCGGGGGGGGGGGGCAAAGAGGACGCTCATTTTCCTGCTGTCTTGTCTGCCCCCCTCCCCCAGCTTTTCCCTCCGACTGGTGCTCCAACATTGACTCTCTGAAAGAAAGCTTCAAGATGGTCAATCGGCTCAACTGGTCCAGCATTGAACACTCCCAGTTCTCAGGTGAGGGCATCTTCCTTGGGGGCGGGGGGGGGAGGGCCCTGCCCTCTGGGAGGGTGTCCCTGGTGTGGGCAGAGCAGTGATTGCCTTTTTCCCTCCTCCCCCACCGCAGAA
Source organism: Masticophis lateralis (assembly GCA_030761175.1). Classification (NCBI taxonomy): domain Eukaryota; kingdom Metazoa; phylum Chordata; class Lepidosauria; order Squamata; family Colubridae; genus Masticophis; species Masticophis lateralis. Next base: position 190,733 of record JAUDYJ010000007.1, on the reverse strand, counting down.
TTAATGGAGAGTCTCCGCCAGGCCGAACGGAAGAACTGGTCCTTAGACCAGCACCACATTGCCAACCTCTGTGACTCCCTGAACCACTTTCTCACCCAGACCGGGCAGCTCCCTCACCTGGGGGGCCCCCCGCAGCCCCCCCGCATCTCCGAGTCCTGTGCCCTGAACAGCAACAAGCAGGAGCAGCCCATGAGCCAAGGTAGATCCCGAGGGCAGGGGAGCCTTCTGGGAGAGGGAGGGAGGGGCAAGGGCAGCCGCATCCTCCCTTCTTGGGGGGAAGCCTGAGGGCATTTGTGGGGGAGCGTGCTCCTCCCCTGGAGGAATCGGGCCGACCCGAGAAAACCTCTGACGGGGTTATGAGGAGCCGATTGGGAGCAGGGCTGCCCTTCTCAGCAGCTCAGCGTTGGACGAGAGGGGTAGTCTAAGCCCATGGCTGTCCCCTCTCCCCCTTCCTCTTTTAAAAATGACCCGTGTCTCTCAGGGTCCAGGCCCGGTCATAGTAGTGGAGGTTAGGGCTAGCTCCATGGATGGTGGGGAGGCCAGGAGGCGCAGTATCCTCAGGATACCCCATTAGACACCTCTGCCCCTAGATGTCCAAATGAGGCCCCCAAGTTCTTTCCCAGTCCTGGAGGGTGGGAGGCCAGATGGGGAAGAGCCCCGAGTGATTGGGGGACCCTCACCCTCTTCAATATGAAATGTGCCATGAACCGCATATTCCTCCCAGGAAGAGGAAGAAGCAAGCGGACACCATAAAACACCCTCCTCCCCGCTCCCAATCCAAGGTGGTCTCCTAGAGACGGTAGCAATTTTCAGACCTGACCCTCCCTGTCTGCCCCTCTTCTCCCCAGTGAACTCGTATGGTCAGCCGGCACCTCCCCACCTGTACTCGGGACCCTCGCCAATGTACTCGATTCCCACCCAGGATTCGCCAGGGTATAACCGCCCAGGTAAGGAGATGTCCCAATCGGTGGCCAACTGGGGAGGCAGCTGGCTTCGGCTTGAGCTGCTTGGCAAATGCTGCTCATAGTTTCCCTGGCATGCTCTCTGGACGTCGGCCTGCCCACTGAATCCCCGGCCTTGAATTGGGAAACCTCGTGAGCATTCAGCCATTTTAATTCTTTAGATTAAATAAGTTAATTCAATTAAGGGCTCCCTCCAGTGCCAGTGAAAGGGGCGGGGGTTTTGCCACAAGAGGCAACTTGCTAAACCGCTTCCTTCTTGCCCTTTTCTTTCCCGCCTTGTGCAATTTGCTCAGGTCATCACTTGGTTTCGCGGCCCCCTCCAGGAGCCCCTGAGGAGATCCCTGATGATTTCAATTGGGATTTGATCACCTAGCAAGCGAGAGACTTGGTAGCCCATCCCTCCCGGAGGGTCCCCTGCAGGAGAAGGAAGCCGTGCGTGCCAGTCCCAGGCCAGCGCTCGGCCTCCTTCCTTGCCTGTATATAGATATATATTCTCTTCTTCAGCCAGAGAAGCTGCCACAAGATGCTGCCCAAGATAATCTTCCTTGCGCTCCTTGTTTTCACCTTCTTTTCTTCTTCCTTATTATTATTATTATTATATTATTATTACCATCATCATCATCGTTGTACCCAGCCCTTTTCGCTCAATCTGCCAGCTTCGGATTTTACACGTTTATTGGGCACCTTGTCTGGAGGCAAGTCGGAAGACTGCCCTGGTGCCGGAGGAGACTTCCAAAGAATTGAGGGCGTCTTTCATCATCTTCATCGCCATCGTCACTCCTTGCCTTGTACAATCCCTCTTTCCCCTAGAGGTGGCCAGGGACTCTGGATGGCTGCTGAAGTGAGCGCGCCCGTGGGTCTTGAGAGTCTGTAAGAATTATGTCCTTCCTAAATGTCGTAACGTATGTGTGTGGGGTGGGGGGGGGGGAGTTGGACTGGTCTGAAGGAGAACTCTGCCCGCTTCCTTGCACCAGCAAGCAGGAGCGAGCGAAGGGAGGAAGGCCGTGGCAAGAAGGGAAGACTGGGCTGCTCGGAGAGACCGAGAGAGGCTGGAACGGGAAGCGAGGAGGAGGAGGACACCGCCCGACTTGCAACGCGAAAGCTGTTCAGCTGCTGCTGAGAGAGGAGGGCAGGGGTGGCCCTCCCCGTTTTCAACTCCCTGCCGTTTTGCACTTCAGCCCTTGGCAGATCAGAAGAGCTCCGTGTCAGGTGGGCTGGACAGCAAGGACCGCTGGACCAGACACTCACCCCCCCAGGGCTTCTACCACCCGCTTCCTCTCCTCTCTTCCCCTCTTGGAAGGCGGCAGATGAGACAGGCAAATCAAGAAGAACCGTACTCTTCTCCCCTTCAAGGGCTTTTTTTTTTTTTTTAACTTCTGGATTTTACTCCCCCCCCCCCCCCCCCAATTTTGCTGGAACGTGTTGTGACTTGTGATGCAAAAGTGGAGGAGGGTTTTTCCCCCTCCTCTGCCTTGTATAGCTAAGCAAGGGATGCTTCCTGCATGGTGGATAAAGCGAGGCAGAAAGAGGAACATCGTGCCGGGCAGAACTTGGAGGGCTCCAATTTGAGCCTCTCCTGCAGCCAGAGGAGCCGACCTCTGAAGGAGACGCGGCACTCTGTGATTGATTGGGGAGGGAAGTTGGACACCCTCTTCTACTCCAGAGAGAATGGGGAATGGCAGAGGCTGGATTGGTTGTTGACAGGCCCTTCCGAGCATGGGCGCCACAACGGTGCCCGCCAGGGATTCCATTTTGTCAGCCCAACCCACAGTGCGCTTCTCTTGTGGCCAGATCTCTTCTTCCCCTGCATGCCCCTCCAGCTGCAAGCCTGCTTTGTAGGGGTGGGTTGAGGGGAGAGCCAAATTGGATGCAGAACCATCGTGTGGCTGGGTGGGGCATCGTCCAGTGGTCTCAAGGAAGACCCTGAGCCGGATGTGCAGGAAGACCTGGTGCTGCCTCCTGTCATGAGAATGCTGCCCAGGGCAGGATGCAGGGATGGCTTCTCTTCCAGGTTTTGGGCAGGGCGCTTCTGAGGAGGAACCCCCACCTCAAAGGATCATTCAGGGAGGCAAGAGATCATCCATCAGGCTCTTCATCCACACAGTTGCGCCTTTTTGCATATGTAAATATATGCCAGTCAGTGTCCAAATTGGTCTCGTCCCCCTTTTCTTCCGTGTAAAGAAACGATAACATCCTGGGGTAAGGATTCGATCCGAGGCAGTGCCCCGCCAACGGGCGTCCCAGTCTGCCCAACAGCCACGGAGGGGGATCCCTCGCCTGCCCATTGCTCTGTGCGGCCCACAATGACGCCGAGGAGGAGAGGGTGGCCTCACAAAAATTATTTTTGTGCATGCTTTCTTAATTAAAAAAGTGAATGTTTATGGTTTAACCATTTTGGTGCCCCTGTTTTAATTTGTGGCAGACTGCAAGAGTGACAGATTTAAGGCCCTCTTAGTTCTTACTGAACAAAAGCCAACAAAAGTTTAAATCCGGTCCTTGAACATGCAGCCCACTCTGGGTTAGTGTCTCTGGGCAAAGGGTGGCTGGGTGGCACTGCAAAGGACAGTGCCTCGGGGGGCCGGGGGCTATCCTTGCCAAGGGTCCACATTGCTCTCAGGCCCAGAGTCAGGTAGCAGTCCAGAGAGCCCCAGAAGCTCAAATTCCAACCCCTGTGACACACACCCCCCACGGTCATGTGATCAAAAGGTGGGCCATGGGCATGCCCATAGGATGGGGGGAGCACTGCAATTCCCACCGCCGCCATAGGCCAGAAGGCCTCCATTGTTCACCCCACTCATTGGTTAGCCTCCCCCCCACCCAGAATGACCTGGGCCTTTCCACCCTCCCCTTTTCCTTCCCTTGCCAGCCTGCTGGATGTGAACTTCATTGGGCAACTTTCTGTTCCTGGCTAGCCTGGAGGAAGGCAGCCTTTGTTAGCTGGCCCAGAGGGTCATTGAGGGAAGGTGGGCTGTCACCCCCTCCCTGACTCCCTCCTCATCCCGCATAGCAGGAAAAGAAGCCTGTTTCAACCCAGTTTGAACATTGCCAGGAGATGGAGGAAAATAAAGCCAGCCTTGGGGAGTTCCATGTTGTTTATTTCTCATGCAGCCCAGAAGCACTAAGAGAAACCATCCCCAGTGTATGAAAAGTATCCCCCTCCCCTTCCACCCTGCTGAATCCTCATCCTAAGAATCCCTGAAGCTGCAACCCCAGCAGCCTCGGCCTCTGCAAGGGCCAGTTGGGATTGGGAGATGCTTCAGTGGGAACCCAGCCCCGGGAAGGTGCATCTCGTGGGAGGCTCCCAGCCCAACTGCCACAGGAGGGCAGGTTGTGCCGGGGGCAAAAGGAGAGAGCTTTGGGCTCCAGCCCCCTCCTCCCACCCTCAGTTTCTGACCTCTTCCTGGCTGAATAAAGCAGAGGGTTCCTCTGCACCAAGCTTTGCCTGTGCTTGATGAAACAAGAAAGCTGGATTCTGAGGCACCTGAAGAAATATATCTTGGTGAGCATTTGCTCCTCTTTTTTAAAGACATCTAAAAACTATTTTAAAAATACTCATCGCTGGCATGCTAGTATAAGCCGCTTAAAACAACCCAGGTAAAACAAGCGCAAAAGGCCAGTGGAAGAAGTGCAGGTTGTAAGCCAAGCTAGCTTCCCCTTTCTTGCTTCCCTAGAGACTTCCCTGAAACTTTGGTCCGTGTTAGAGGACCGAAACGGAAACATCCACCTCGTCAGCCGTGGTCATCTGCCTTTTGTTCTGGGAACAGACTGCCGAGGAGGGCTCGGCAAAGGCCCCCTCAAACATCTCCTGCACCGTCTGGCAGACCTTCCTCCTGAAATGTTGTCCCACAAAGACGTAGAGCAGAGGATTGATGCAGCTGTTGGCATAAGCCAGGGCAATGGACACACTGTCCCACCACAGCAGGGCCTGGTGAAGTGAGGTTTCGGGGGCAGCCAGGAGGAAGAGCACCCCAGTGACGTGGAAGGGAGCCCAGCAGAGGAAGAAAGTGGCCACCACCAGCAGAATCAGCTGCAGGGCCCTCCGGTGAGGCCCCACAAAGAGCTTTGTGAGCATCTTTCGGGCAATCAGAACGTAGCAAGTGGCCATGACCGCAAAAGGCAGCAGGAAGCCAAACACAGCTCTGGTAACGGTGATGGACACAAAGACGCTGGGCGGTTGGTCCTTGAACTGGGAAATGCTGGCTGTGGGTAAACTCGGATGGACCCCAGAAAACTCGTGCAGCATGGAAGGAGCAACAGTAACCGGCCTCCTCATGGAATCTGCCTCTGTCTTGATTCCAGAATGGTACAATACGCCCAAAGGCGTCACAGTGATTTTTTTGGTTGTGTTTACAGTGGGGTAGGAAGGGTATGTATCCACGTTCCCACCTGGGAAGACAAGGTCATAGGAGCTTTCGGTGGCCAAAAGGATGGTGTCTTCTACGTCCCACAGATCATCCAACCACTGGTCGTCATCATGTCTCCCCATTTGCCAGTTGTTGATGCACCTGGTAATGCCAAATTCATCTTCCAGGGTCTCCCGGTAGAAGAAGGAAGGGCAGCAGAAAAGAAAGGCAAGGATCCAGATAACACCGCAGACTGCCGACGCAAGCCTGACCGTCCGGTGATTCTGACACCAGACGGGTTTGGTCACCAGGAGACACCGGTCAATGCTGATGACGGTGAGGAGGAAGACGCTGGCAAACATGTTGAAAATAATGGCAGCGGGGAGAACCTTGCAGAGAAGCCAGCCAAAGGGCCAGCGCTCGTGGAGGGCCAGCTGAGCGATGGAGAAGGGCAAAGAGAGGCAGCAGACGAAGTCGGCGATTGCCAGGTGCAGGAACCAAACCGTGTTCACCGTTTGCTTCATCTTCAGGGCAATTGCCCAGATGACCAGGCCGTTTCCGGGGAAGCCCAAGAGGAAGGTGATGGAGAAAATGGCCAGAGAGCCGACTGAGGTGGAAGGCAGCGGGAAAGGCTCACTGTTTTCGTCTAAGCTGCCGTTCGCTAGCAGTGGAGCCATCTCACGTCACAAAGGGAAGCCTGAAAAGAGTTTAGAAATGTTATCTTGGACTGCAGGTGGATGTGGGGTTTTCCCCCCATCCCAGAGGGACCTTTGGCGAGCTGCATTCTCAGACCTTGATATCCTCAGCCAGCACTGTGGGGGAAATGCTGGTGGGGCGGCTCCCCACACGGCTGTCACTGATCTTTAATAACCGGAAGATGCTGGCCAGCCAAGGGGATTTTTGCTTTGCTTCCCAACCACAAGATTCCTGTCATTAGCTGGCTGGCTCCCTGTAAGGCAGATTGCTTTAATTGCTCAAGAAAGGATGTGTTGGTCCTGATTAGAAGTAAAAAAGTTATTTTTAACTGCAAAAAACTATGCCTTCGACTTTGAGATCCATTTCAAGGATGGTAGAGGAAAGCCCCTTGTGAAAGTCTGGAACTGCGGAAGCTTCCTAAAGTTTCCATCTGTAAAAGCCCATCGCAATTTGCCACTGACCAGGCTCTCTGTACCTGATGGTACCCAAACCTTTTGCAGCCCAAGGCCACAGGATTAGACCGAGGGTGGCGGGGTGGGGGGGGGAGCTCTGTATACTGTCTCGCAGGATCTGGGCATGGAAAATTGGGGAGGGGGAGCCCCAGGGCTCCTGCCGCTGGTTAGCAGCATCCCGAAGAATAGCAGGGAGCTGGGGGGGGGGGTCTCCAGCCCGCGACCCTCCGATTTCGCTTTGCCAAGGAACGGCTTTCTTCGCCGGTTTGTCTGGCAGGCTGTGGGTAAGTGGTCGGTCCAAAGCGAGTCGCCGCTTGAGAGTCAAGGCAGAACTGGGGGCGTGGGGGGGGGGGGGGAGGCTGCAGCTGGTCTGGGGAAAGGCCGGGACTCTTGCTTGCCGGCCTGGGGAGGGTCGCGGGCCCCGGCCGCCAACAGCCCCCATTCCTACCTGGGCGAGGCTCCCGCCGGGCTCTCTCGCTATCCTCCGCGGAGGCGAGACGAAGAAAAGGGGAAAGTGCCCCATCAGCGCTTTTGGGGCCGGCCGGCCAGTTCCGCTTTTCCAGGGCGGGGGAGGCTGAGCGGTCACAGGCGATGAAGCGGCAGGGGCTGAGCCAGGGGGACTCCCCGCCACTTGGCGGCGGGGGGGGCTGCTGAAGCGCATCTCGAGGGGGTGGGGAGAGCGAGCGAACGAGCCCCGGGGCGCGGCAGAGGCTCCGCTGGGCGAGCGTGGGGCTGCCGTCGGTGGGGAGGAGCTGCGGTGGGCGCCACCCAAGCCCTTCCCCCGCACCTTCGAAGAGGCAGGCTATCGGCCACGCCCCCGCCCGACCCAGGGGAGGAGCCGACAGAGGGCTCCACCCCCGAAGAGGCAGCCCGGCCCCTCTGCCCCGCACGGCTCTCGCGGGCGGCCATAGAGGCCAGGAGGCAGGAGCGGGACGGGGCGGGGCGGCGCCTGCGCGCCAGGAGGCTGGGCGGAAGCGGCGGGCGAAAGGCGGCTGCGGGTCTTCCCTTCCGGCTCGCGGTCAGCTGGCGGGGGCGATGGCGGCGGCCGAGGCGGAGTACGAGTCGGTGCTCTGCGTGAAGCCCGAGGTCAGCGTCTACCGCATCCCGCCGCGGGCCTCCAATCGCGGCTACCGGTAGGAGGCCGAGCCCTGCGGCGCCTCGCCCCCCGCCGCTTCCCCGCCCAGCCCCGACCGGGCGAAGGTCGGCCGCCTCCCCGCAGGGCCTCTGGGGGGGAGGGGGAGGGGGAGGCGGAGGCGGAGGGGGCCCTGGGCGCGGCCGGAGCTCTCGGGGGCTGCCAGGCGGGGGCCGGGAGGGAGGGAGGGAGGGAGGGAGGGAGCCCGCCAGCCGCCCCGGCCTCTGCTTGGCGCCGCCCGGGGAAGGGAGGCGAGGCTGGAGCTGCCCCCGGGGGACCCTCACGCGGTCCGGCAGGGCCAGACCGGCCGAAGCCTTCCCGGCTGCTCAGGCAGCCCTCGACTTACGGCCGCAGTTCAGCCCAGAGCTTGTGTTGCTAAGCGAGTTTTGCCCTGGGCTTTCCTTGTCCGAAGGCTGCAGCCGTCATAACTCTGAGTCGGTTGCCAGGTGTCCCAATTTGGAGCCTGCGGCCACGGGGACGCTGCAGCCGTCGTCAGCGTGGAGCAGCGGTGGTGAGCCGCTGTTTTCAGTGTAAGAGTGTGGCTGAATGAGCTCTTGTAAGTGGAGGCCTTGCCTTGCCTTGCCTTGCAGGGCCTCGGACTGGAAGCTGGACCAGCCAGACTGGACGGGGCGCCTGCGCGTCACCTCCAAGGGGAAGACGGCCTACGTGAAGCTGGAGGACAAGGTCTCAGGTGAGGGTCTGGCCAGGAGAGCCCCGGAAGGGCTCCTTAAAAGTTCCTGCCGCCTGTGGCTGCCCCTTCCCTCCTTGGGCTGAGCGATGCTCTTTCAGCCGCCTTCCGCTTGGTGGTCTTTCCAAGCAGAGTCTCCGTGTGGCTGCAGGGCCAGTGAAATACTTGGGGGGTTTCTCCCTTCTACTTATGGAAAGTGATGCTGGAGCATTCAAAGCTGTCTGTAATGACCTCTGAGTAATGAGGTTTTGATAACCGGTAATTTTATGGTGAGCCTTCTTTCCGGCGTGTTTTGGGCAAGACGGAACCCTTTCTGGCCTGGTTCTTGGATTCCTCCAAATCAGGATTTGTACAGATTGACTTGGATTCCTAACCCCACTTATGGCACGGTTTTGCTGGAAGGTTTGGTGTTTTTATGCCTGAGTCCAGGCTGATTCTTAGTCTGTGTTCCAATCCAGCTTTTTGCCAAAGTGGGCTCCCCACCCCTTTCCCGTCTCATTCTTAGTCGTCTGGCTGCTCCTCATTCAAAATGAAGGGAAAGAATTGACTTTCAAATCACAACAAATGCTCAAACATCTTTCCAGGAAATGGAACATTGAAACTTATGAAGCATAAAACTTCTCTAATGGCAGCTTTGAAAAAAGGCATCTTATTTATCAATTTTGTATTGGGTTAATTTGATTTTTTTGTTAGATTATTTTATAAATTATATAATTTGATATTTTGCTATGGTGGCACAGCATTTAGAATGCAGTATTGCGGGCAAACTCTCCCCACACCCAGCAGGTTGATCCTCACCAGCTGTTGGTGGCAAATAATACTGGTATTTGTGAACCGTTTAGAGAAAGCTGCAAAGCTCTGCGCAGCAGTATATAAATGTAAGTGCTATTGCTATTTATTAATCCAATCTACTTGCACAGAGGTTGCCCTGATAAATTTCAGAGGTCAACCAAGGTTGACACGTTTTGGTGGTGGTGGGGGTGTTGTTCTGGCAGAACAGCTGCCAGGGAGAGCTGCCCACTCACAAAAGGCATCCTACTAATCTCCATTCAGCTGCCCAAGAGATGGATGGGTCCAAAGCCCTCCTCTCAGGATTGCCTTTTGGGCAGCTCTCCTTGGCAGCCATTCTGCCAGAAGCTGCCACCCCCCCACTCCCCCCCCCCACCCAAATGCTTCCTGGAAAGGGTCTGGTTTTCCCTTCCCTTGCTGGGCCTTGAAGGCGGCTCTCTTCCTGTTTCCTCCTAGGGGAGCTTTTTGCACAGGCTCCGATTGATCAGTACCCTGGCATTGCAGTGGAGACGGTAAATGACTCGAGCCGGTATTTTGTCATCCGGATTCAGGATGGAAACGGTAAGAAGAAGAAGGACACACGGTTTCTTCTTGGCTGATGTGAGCATGCCTCCAGCCATCCTAAGGCATCTGGCCCCTGGGGACTGTCTTTCAGCCATCAGGGAGCCAAGAAATGCCCCTCGGGAGCAGGTGGAGCAAAGCACTTCAGAGCGTGCCTTGCCTTGGGCAGAGCCAAATGCCCGGCGAGGAAAACCCTGAACTAAGTGTGGGAGGAGTTGGACGTGGGGAGCGACCTGAGAGATTCCGTGTGAAAACTCCTCTCTCTCTCTCTCCGGCTGGTTCTCAGCTGAGGACCTAAATGGCCTCAGATGGACAGAAGGCATCTAAAGGAGTGACAGTGGAGCTAAGGAAGTCCTTGGGGCTATGGTACAGGTGTGGCGTGAAAGCAGTTACCAGGTTGGTTCTGACCGCCAGGCCTCCTGAGCCTAAGAAAAGAGTTACTGAAACGGAGGTTGGCATTCCTTTGAGAGGGTAAGAAGGCCTATAAGGCGGCAGAGTCTGCCCCTTCTCCCAGTGGAGACTGTCCCCGAAGGCCAGGCATACAAGGCGCTGCATTAGCAAAAAGTGGCAAGAGAAATCCCAGGATCTCTTGGGATCTTTGCCTCTGGCGGCTGGGCTAACTGTTGCTGGCTTTCTTGATCAGGGCGCAGCGCCTTCATTGGCATCGGCTTTGGCGACAGAGGAGACGCCTTTGACTTCAACGTGGCCCTCCAGGACCATTTCAAGTGAGTCTGCCTTGCTGGGCGAGGAGGGGAGTCGGTCGGTGGAGGGTCAGCCTAGGGAGGGAACCTTCCTTCCCAGCTCCGCAGAAGCGGAGCTGCGTCTGTCTGAAATGGGGGCTCGGTTTGTTCAGCTCCGATCAGATGGGGCCGCCTAGTCCAGGAGCGGGAGGAGCTTTCTCAACACCTGAGACAAAACAGGGTGTGTGGTTGCACTGAACAGTGTTGCGGCGTCTCATAGCGAGCCTCCCATCTGCCGTCCAGGGTCCCCACGGCCAAAGGGTTTTTGAGCCATCCCTTTGGGCACATTCACTGGCCAGAGAGCACAAGGGACGGGTTGACCGTGACCTTCGGCCCTTCAGTGAACGATCATTCAGACTTCGAGCAGGGCTGAACCGATGGTGGGAAGGACGGATCCTCACAGCCGCTGGGTGCTTAGCACTTCGTGAGCAGCTTCCGTCCCTCCCCCCATCACCCGATCGCCATTTGCAACGTTTCCTGCCGAAGTTGGCAGAGAAGGGCGCAATTACCCCCACTTGCTCACACACACACACACACACACATCCCAGCACCTTTGCACTTGCTCAGCGCCAACTGCTTGCACCGCCCCCTCCCCCCCGCTCTCCCTCCCCCTTCGCTCCTTTTCCTTCTGGCTTCCATTGTGGGAAGCCAGCAGACCGTTGTCCCCCCCTCCCCCCAACGACTCCAGGGTTCAGTTAGCACCCACAACCGACATTGCCATCGCTAAGCGATGCAGTCACGCTTTGTGACTGTGTTGCTTAGTGACAGCCGTTCCAGTCCCCATGGCTGTTGTAAGCCGAGGACAGCCAAGCCTGGTTCCTCTTCTGTCCCTGCAGCTAACCTTCTTGCACACAGGTGGGTGAAGCAAGAGACGGAAATCTCCAGGGAGTCCCAGGAGCTGGACAGCCGGCCCAAGCTTGACCTGGGCTTCAAGGAAGGGCAGACCATTAAGCTGAACATTGGGGTGAGGCTCCGCTGCGCCTCTTTCCTGGCTTGCTTGGGTCTCAAAAGGGGCGGGGGGGGGCTGTGATTCCAAGAGATCCCTCTTAACGCCGCCTTTCTCCCTTTGCAGAATATGCCCGCCAAGAAAAGTGGGCCAGCAAAGCCCCGCCCTGCTGGCTCAGGTGGACTCAGCCTCCTCCCCCCACCTCCGGGGGGCAAAATGGCCCCTCCTCCCCCGCTTCCCCCTCTTTCTTCCACAGCCATTTCCAACCACGTAACTCCACCCCCCGTGCCGAAGTCCAGCAGTGCTGGCAACGCAGGTAAGGGCTGCTTCCCGGTAGAGGGCGATTCTGGGGCGTCCCCACCCAGCAGGCGCTCAGAAGAGAGGGGGGGGCGGCAGAGGCCCTGATGGTCATGGAGTCGGGATGGGGAGTCATTGTTCTCCCTCAGGAGGAGAAACCCCTTGGCATGTCTCCTTCAGCCTGGCTGGCAAGCCGGCCCGAGGAAAGGCTGGCCTTTCGGATTGGCCGGGGATTTCCCTCCCCGCTCCCATCCCGTGGCTTCCCTTTTGTGGGTCTTACAGTTCAAAGAAAGTACAAGGAGTCCTTGACTTACAACCGTTCAACCAACGGCATTGAAAAAAGTGACCGCTTTTCACAGTTACGACCTTCGCAGTATCCCCATGATCACATGGTAAAAATTCCAGTGCTTGGCAGCTGGTTCATTCTTACGGCCATTGCTGTGTCCTGGGAGTCTTGTGATCCCCTTTTGTGACCTGACCAGCCAAGTCAGTGGGGAAGCCAGAATGGCTTTATAGCCAGGTTACTCACTTAACAACGGCACAGATTCCCTTAACAGCTGTGGCAAGAAAGGTCGTAACACGGCGCAAAACCCTCTTAATAAATGTCTCACTTAGTAACATAAACATTGGGCTCACTTGTGGTCATAAGTCGAGGACCACCTATACACACTGGTTTGGGCGGTTCTGGGGCTCCAGGCCAGGTTTGGGAGTGGGGTGTGCAGCCCAAGTGGTTGATCCTCTGCCTCTCTTGGCAAGAGCTGAAGCTGAAGCAGAACAACCGGCCAGATATAATCCTGTTCCTGGTACTTTGAGGGCTGAGAAAATCGGGAGTGGATCCTGATTGTCGGAGGAGACCCTCTCTCAGTATTTCTAATCAAGAACCCCCACCCCCCCCAGATATCCTCCTAGACTTCGATTTGCCTCCCGCCGCCTCCAAGGGCCCTGCGCCTGCCGTCCTCCCGGGCAGTGCAGATCTCTGGGGAGACTTCAACACGGCACCCAGGTAAGAGGGAGGCTCCGGGGTCGAGACTAGATACGCAGCCCTGGGGCAGCCGGTTTCTCCTTTTGTGATTTCACCCATGGGGGGTGGGGGAGGGATGTTCGCTTCAAGATCTTGCTGGAAAGACGGGAGGGGTTTCTCTGGGGAGGGCCAGGCCACTTGCCTTTCTCCTAATCCTTTCCCTGCCTGTGCCCACCCTTCACCCCACACCCCAGTGCAGTTCCCAGCCAGCCTGCTCAGCCGTCTAACTGGGTTCAGTTCTGAAGAAGCAGAGTGGAGGAAACGGAAATGGACCAGTGACCGAGACAGATGGACCCAACTGGGATGGGAGTTTCCCAACGTCCTTGGCTCTTCAGTCGAATCCTAATTTCCAGACAATCCTCCTGTTTTTGTTGGTGTTCCCGTCCCATTGACACGCGTTGCATTTTATCTCTTACAGCAGAATGGCTTCAGAATTTGCCCTTCCAGGAGCTTCGGAAGAGCCAGGAAGGACGGCTTCTGGTCAGTCCCTGAGGTCTGGGAGGCTGACCAGACGCTGCTTTTCGTTTGGGATTTCCAGCCAGGCTCCGTTTCCTTTCTTCTGGACCTCAGTGCGCCTGGTGCGGACGGGGGGCCAGAACTGCTCCTGTTGATCTCTGCTCTCGGGGGGCCCCAGTTGAAGCACCTCTGTGGCAGTCCTGATCCGGCTTTTCCTCCTTCCCTCCAGTTCCGTAGTCGGGGCCTCCCTATCCGGTTTTGTGTTTGATGAGCCCTTGCAATTTCCCCGGCTTTTTTCTCACCGCTCAGTTCTAGTGAGAAGATCACTTCCAAAATTGGACATAGTTGCAACACCCAAGAGACCTTCCTGCTCCCATCTTTTACAGATGATGGGCACGCATCTCCTTCCGGGCTCCCTTCTGAATCCGGTTTGTGCGCCCTCGAGATAGGCTGCCTGGCACGCACACACGGCAGAGGCTCACTCCGCGGCTCACTCCTTCATCACAGGAGCAGGGTGGCATGTGAGCTCTGCCCCTGCCAGGGAGGGTCAGACTTCTGGATGCAACTTTCTGGCCAGTATGTTTTGTTGCTTAATAGCCTGTCCCTGGCAGAGCTTACTGAATCATGAAGTCGTTTCTGGCAGCGCCTCCTCCCTCCACCTGCCTGCCTGGTCCATGTCTTTTTGGGATTTGCGCACGTCTCCCCTTCGCTCCTCTTGCCGTTGGCGAGCTCAAATGGCTCTGAAACACCTGCTTTGCTTGGCCCTCGAACTGGGAGGCCGTTTTCTTGTTGCGCTCTAGATCCGTTTCTCCCGGTAGGCTCGTGACCTCGGTGGGCGGTAATAATTACGCTGTAGTCTTGGCTCCCGCCTGTTGCATGTCCTGGGTGACCCCGTGGTTTGGTGCTTCCCCTGTGGGTAGTTTTTAAGCGAGCAAGGCACTTCCAGGTAGCCTCTCCATGTTTTGTCTCTTCTCCGCTCCCCGCCATATCTTGATCTCCTTTGCAGAGGAGCGGAGGGGATCTGCTCCCTTAGTATCACGCGGAATGAAGACCGCAAGGAATGAAATGCACTTTTTAAAAATAAAAATCACGGGTGCCTACTTAGCAAGGCTATCCGTAAACAGCCCCAGTCCACTTTCTCCTGACGTTTTCTCTGCCCTCGCAGGTGGCAGCCAAGCGTTACATTGGGCTGCAGCTCCTGGAAGGGCCCAATTCCCCTGGAAAGTGGGAATCGTAGCCCAGCTGGAAGGCGCCTGGTTGGGCTTAGCCGGTTTCACCCCTTCCTTTGGCCCTTCAATGCCCTGCCTGAAGGTTTTGGATCCGGCTGACCCCTCTCTTCCCTGGCAGGTCCCCTAGCCATTTCCACAGCCTCACAGCCACCCCTCAGACCATCACCTGACTTCCTAGGTTGACTAATCGGGAGGCTGTCCCTCTGTGTGCGTGTTTTCTTACGGCTAGTATTACCTAAATAATATATTATGTATTGTCACAAACAGAAGTAATATTCATCTGTATGTATATAAAGTATAAGATGTGCTGGTTCAATAAATAGCAAATAAAAGAATTAAACCTGGGAAAACCTGTGCATTAAAAGGCGCAACAGGGCAGCTCCCGCCTTTAACGCTCCACCCCCCCCCCCCCCGCTCCCAGCTTCTCCAGGCTGGCCAGAATCGGCCTCCTTCCCCAGGGTTGGGCCAGGCCGGGTTAGTCAGTAGATTGGTCGGCTGAGGAAGATGGAAGAGAGACGTTGGAGCAGGTGGCTGGTGAGCCTTTAGCTTCCCTGGAAGCTGCCACTCCAGTCGGAAGGGCAGAGGCGACTCCCTGGCGTCTGCAGGGAGGCCACCAGTGGTGGCCACAAATGGAGCCTCTTAACATGCACAAAGGGGAGGAGCTTTGATTGCAGCGCTCTGACTGTTGTGTTGCTTATCTTGACCTCTCCTGAACCTCCAGCCTTCGTAATTTTTTAGAGAAAGCGTTAAGCAGCCATGCGGGAAGGATAAAGGATTCCGTTCAAAGAGAGAAGAGGAACTGAACCCGAGGCAACTCTTCATAGGAAGGACGACAAAGGAAGCAACAAGTGAGGTGAACCAGAGTGCAGCAGCAGTCAACACCAAGAGAGTTCTGCAAAACTCTTCTGTGGTTTTGTGGCCCTTGCAAGTGGGGGAGGGGGCAAGATTCTCTCCACGGTAGAGAGGATGCGGCTGTGCTCTATGGAATCACAAGGAACAGAGTCATGGGTTTGGTGACTCACCACGACCCAGAAATTGCAACTGAGGTTGCTGTCCAGACCCCTCTCCATGGGCAGGCTGTGGGGCTGACGGGGACTTCCAGGCCCTCCTGGCAGAAACGGCTTCTTTTCAACCCTTTTCACGCCTGGTTTTGGAACAGGAAGCCAGTCCTGGTTGCCCTGCGAGATGAGCTGCGTTGGGAAAAGGAAGGAAAACGTGAAGCAAGTGACTTAGCTTAAGTCAGCTATTGACAAGACTGTAACTTGCTAGCTTTGCATAATGGCAGCAAAAACACTTCTCTTTTCCAGCCAGAAAAATGAGGAATTATGTGCTTGAAAAAACGGAGCTTCTCTTTTAACTGAGAGGCTTGATAGCTTTTTGTAGCGATCCAAGGTCTCCCTGGGCGATAGTGCTGTGGACTGGCTCAGCTTCTTCGGAGCCCTTCCTTCCTTCCTTCCACCCAGGTGCCCTTGTCTGGTCCTGCCATCCCAGCAAGTGAGACCTGCAGCTCTTGAGGCTGGCTGGCTGGCTGGCTGCTGCTCCCTCAAGAACTGGGAGCGGGCTGGGAAGGAAGCTGGCCCTTCCTCCCTCGCCTGCCCAATCCAGGGTCCCTCTCGGGAAAGGAGGCCCGTCCTGCCAGGGTCCTTCCAAACGCATGGCTGGCAGATGTGGTGGTGGGGAAGAAAGGAGACTTCCCCAAACCACATGGTTGGTCCCAGGCAGAGTCTCCATGGGGAAACCCCACGGCTATTTTTATATTGCTCAGTGCCAATCATGGACATGATACGGCTGACTCAGCCTAAGCCACTTGGGGGGAAGGGGGAACTTTTCTTCTTCAGGGGACATTGGACTTAGGGACGTAGGTGGGGGGGGCACCTCTTAATTCTTCCATATTTTGTGATGTGGCCTCTCCACGCAGAAAGCCGACCGTGGGCTCTGAGGCGGTGAAATGCCCCCCTCCCCCCAAGTTGGCGATTTGGATAGACAGCTCGGCAGGCCCTTTTGAAACCTGAAAAGGGCTCAGAGCTCATTTGATTGTGTGGAAAGTCCGGTGCTGTTTTGCTTGAAGCTTTCAAAAGCAGGAGAAAAACAAATTGTTCTCAGAGCTGTTTGCCTGGAATCACGAAAATAAATGGCTGCATTTTGGAACGGAACGGGGTAGCAGGCGCCCCCTGGTGGGCTGACAGTTCAGCAGCAGGCCTTGGCAACTGCAAGAAAGAGAGGCGGGAGATTGACCTGGGTTGGCTTGAGTTTGGGTGTGACCCTCAGAAAACCAGGGAAGACTTGGTGGGCATGTCTGCTGCAGGGACAAGGCATAGAAATGCTGTTGCTGGAGGATGGCAAGATTTGTTATTCCCCAGCTCAGTCAGCCTGTTCCTTACCCAGGAAGATGTTGAAGATTTGCAGAGAACTTGGGTGGCATCTGATGAGACCCATCTTGTCAAGTACACTGGCAAAAAAGCGAATACAATCCTTGGTCATATAAACAGAGGCATAGAATCAAGATCACATGAAGTATTAGTACTGCTTTACAAAGCCTTTGTAAGGCCACACCTGGAGTACCACATCCAGTTTTGGTCACCGCATTGCAAAAAAGATATTGAGACTCTTGAAAAAGTGCAGAGAAGCCGCATGTTAGCATGGATTTCATGGGTGCACGCAAAATGCATACCTGTTCAGCACTCCGTGAGTGAATGGTTTGCCACCACTGGCATAGGGTCTCCAGCTTGAGCAGGAGGTTGGACTAGAAGACCTCCAAGATCCCTTCCAGCTATATTCTGATCGATGAAATGCTTCTTCTGGAGCTTTCATTGTGCAAATGCAGCTCCGCTCTGTCCATGGCCCACAAGCACAGAGACTTCAGTGGGTTACAGGGCCGCATGCTTGAGGCACTCATTGGCCTCCTTACAAAGCCCCCATCACTCCCTATGACATGCTATTCATGAGGCCTCCCCGTTTCTCTTAAAAACTCTGCCAAGGTGGCTTCTGCCCCACCTACCCTGAGGTCTTCTCACTTTCATTTAGACTTCTTTTGTGCAAGAAAACAGAAAGAGGATGTCTTCTTAATTGGCATATGGTTTCCTATACATACACCCACAGCTATCTAGGGCCCGGGCCCCATTGTGTGCAGGGCTGCTTAGTGATGCCCCCCCCCCTCGGGTGACAGACAAGTGGGCAGAGAGATGGGTACTTAATTGTTTCTTAGGGGCAAATAACTCTGGATCATGCAAGACAATGGCTCGCATTGATCCCAGCGGCCCTAGCTTAGAACCGGCTTTAAACGAAACCAGATTGCATGCTCACTGCTGTGCCTGGTCCATCCAGGCTGGCTTTGGCTTCTTGGAAACAGACCTTCAGCTGCCCTCGCAGGTCCTCCTCCTCCTCCTGCTCTAATCTCCTGCAGATGCAGCCTCCACCCCAAGGTGGCTGCCTTCCAGGTCTAGGTCACACCTGTGCCCGGATTGGAAGCCCACCGTCTCCAGCAACTGAAGCCGGCTGAGCCTGGCAGGGTCTCCATGTGCACTGGGGCCTAAACTGAGGTGCCCACCTGCCTCCCATGACCGGGTGGGGGAGAGAGGGTGGCATTACCCCTCGGCCTGTTCTGAGAAGAGCATCTGAAGCTGCAGAGGCTGCTCTGAAAGACAAGGAAGCCTCAGGGCTGAAGATGGCATCGGAGGGTGGAATTCTTGCCATTGTGATCCAACCCCAAACATTGCAGATTTTACCCTCTTTATTCAACCAACGTGTTCCTTTTAAATATTAAAAAGTGTCTATTTTAACTTGGTTAAATAAATCAAAATCATTTCCCCTTAGCTTGTATCCTAGCATCTATGTTGTCACCAATCCCTGTGATTTCCTCCGCAGTGGGTCCCAAGGATTTCGCAGGCTCCCCCAGAAAAAGTGATCGTGCTTGGCCAGGAGGAAGGCCTGCAGGGAGAGCAAAGGATGATGCCGGAACAGAGCAGAACACTTGCACCCAATGTTAAGCTATGAAGATTCAAACCAGTCTGTCAAAAGATGGACCCAAGGCTTCCTAATTTTTTGCTTAGTTTACTTAATAAAACAGAACACGGAGGGAAAAAAATAAAATGACATCCACAAAAGAAAAAGAAAGCGAAAGACTTCACACAGATAGGCATGGACTTGGGAAGTTTTATGCAACGGTTTCACAGAAAGATGAGCATATTTCATTGGGATCCTCCGGGTGTAACTTACATCTGGGAGCAACTCGCATCAAGGCTTCCACCCAGTGAGTGATGGGAGCCAGTCATTCATCTTTCCCCCATTCAGGGACTCCTCCTTGGCAAGGAGAGCCGCACAGAGGATCCATTCTGTTGTCCCACCATCAATTTCCAAGTAATCGGTAGGTGGTTCAAAAGAATAGGGATGTCCAAAAATATTAAATCATACCTTAGAGTAAATTAATAGATTTAATCACCTTTCCCCAGAGTATAATAACTTTAGGACATGTTTTAATGAATCTCCAACAAAATGGTATTTTAATTGCATCTTCAAAAAAAATGGTGATTCACCCATTTATTTTCTATTCAAACACAATGAGTTCAATGAGTTTGAAATATTATTTTTGGTTGAATAAACCCTAATCTAAGATCTACTGAAATTTTTGACACTAAGGCAAAACAATTTCCCATTGTTTAGACAAAAGAAGAACCCTCAATTTCTTACTCCATTCATTCTTTAAAAATTGCCTATTAAGTTGGTTCATTGATAACACATGCTTATGGGCTTCTTTGTCTCATAAAATTTAATGATGCATTCTAATAATTCAGGTGTTTTTGAAGCTGAAAATGCTGCTGTTCCAAATTACAAATCCATGGCCTCTGTAGTTGTAAAAACTGCAACTGAGGAGCAACAGGGAAAAAAAAACCCAATAGTATTTATCTTTTAAAAGAGAATGCTCAAGCCAGCATTTCCAGCTCCAAGGGAATTTTTGTGCCTGCTAAGTACTTTTTGGGTTTCTGCAGGTTTCTCCTGAGTCCTTTCACACAAGTATGTCTGGGTCTCCAGAAGCTTCTCTCCCTCCCTCCCTCCTCGCATGAAGGCACAAAAATGAGAGATGGCTGTACTATGTGTGTTTGAATGTTGT
The DNA here is from genome assembly GCA_030761175.1 of Masticophis lateralis. Classification (NCBI taxonomy): domain Eukaryota; kingdom Metazoa; phylum Chordata; class Lepidosauria; order Squamata; family Colubridae; genus Masticophis; species Masticophis lateralis. The sequence goes on along the minus strand of JAUDYJ010000007.1, from coordinate 171,314 downwards.
TAATTTATTGAACAAACATCTATATTTCCACTTTTCATTATATCATTCAAGGGGAGTAATCATGATTCCTAGTCAGGGATGGTTTTATTTTAATATCTGTTTTACCAGCTCAGTATTCCAATCTGGCATAGTATTTTTACACTTTTCAAACTCCTGTAATACTCTCATTCTCACACACAGAGAGTGTCGCCCTCGGTATGCATTTCCTCCTAATCTGCACAGGAGTTCAAAGGAATTGCTAGCGATGTGGGTCAAAGAGGCTGGGGCCCTCCCTGCCTCCCTCCCTCCCTGCCTCCCATGCACCTTGGGGCCACTTGGAAGTTGGGCTGGAGAGGAGAGCAGCCCAATTTGCTTGCAGTGCAATACCTGGCAGTTCCCTTTCTTCCCCTCTCCTCGCTTACAGAAAAGCCCTTAGTTGTCTTCCTGCAAAAGGAACCGACCGCCCCAGTGCCAGGAAGGCAATTGTTTTAAAAGAAGCCTCTGCTGCCCCCAGGAAGAAATGCCACCCTGGGGCCATGGTGCGCCAGAGGCAGAGAAGTCTTTCCCCTCTTTGGGGGTCCCCTCAGGTGGACTTTCTCCCAGCCTCAGAAGGGCCCAGCAGCTGCAGCAGCTCTCTGACGCCCCCTGCCCTCCTTCCCACCTGCTGATTGGGCCCTGGTGGGGGAGGGGTCATGAAGGGGAAGCCCCACCCCTGCATGGGAGGAGCCCCTCCCTGGTCCAGCCCCTGGGAGCTTCCAAGAAACAGGATACACTGAACAAGAGGAGGGAACTGCCTAGTTTTATATTCCCTTTCATCCGTGCCCAACTGATGATTGCATCGACATGTTTATAAACCTTGACAAGGTTTCCAATTACTTTCTTCACATTATTTCCCTCTTAAAAATCATACTCTGACAGCCAGAATTTCCCTTGTTTTGTGACACATGAAATACTGCACATTCTGCCTTAAATTTGGCCAAACCTCTATTCTGAACCTCCACTGCTCTTTTGTCATAGCTGCAATTGGGTTTTCCAGTCCAGTCCTCAGAATTATAAATCAGGGATCCTGCTTGGTGAATTGATGGGTTTTTCAGCCTGGGAAGGTGCCTCTTCCCCCCACTCCACCCCACCCCCATTGAGGCAAATTTCTCTCCTGCAGCTCTCAGCACGGATCTCCTTATAGTAATTTGCACTGGTTCATTTCTTACTACTGGAATTTTTCTGGAACATTACCTAGTAGAATAAAAACTCCAAGATTTCAATTCGAAGTTCAATTTCTACAATTTTTAAATAAACTATGTATTCTCCTTCAATTCTTACAAGTAATTTTTACAGAACCAGCGCGTATGATTAAATCTTCCTTCAGTGTTGCAACATTTCTAGTATTTGTTGTTACATGATTTTCTCTTAAATTTTAGCATCAGAAAATTTTACCAATTTTTTTTTCTAAGTGCTCCCAGTGTTACATTATAACTATTTCCTTAAAATGTTGCATTCACTTTATCATGAGATATTGATAAATACCTTTTGGCTTAGTGAAAGTGTTCCTAGGCTGGGTTTTGTCTTAAAAACACTTCCTTTATTCAGATCCCTTTTTATTTTTCCAGCGATCTGTAAATCCATCAGCCACTGTAGATTTGGCCTTTTACCAGAGCAATATTTTTGCTGCTTCAGTCTCTTTCTGGAGTCTGGATGCACCAGATTCACATAATGCACAGAATTACACTTTTCTTGCAATATTTTTTTTCTATGACAAAAAGCATTTCAGGGCAATCTCAAAAGCAATATCCCACTAAAGGCAAGATTACTGCACTTATTCCTGGGGTTTTTTTTATAGAAGTTCCTGTTTTTGTCCACCTCTGCCTTATAAATACGTCCCTTTAAGTTTTTGTCTTCTTTTCTATCTGCATTATTATCTCTGAAGTCCATTAGCTAGGCTGACATCTTCAAATGCTGACATTCTGCTGTTCAGGGATTTTATCATCATTCTAAATGAGCAACTTGTGTGGTAAAATAATTCACATTTTGGAAAAGCAGTCTACCTCTATTTCTGAATGGTGTCTTCTTTTTTTAAAAAAACTTTCAGGGTGGTTGTTTTTTTCCTTTTCCAAATAAAATACGTATTTTTTGTCAGTTTTGCAGTTTTAATTCTGGTATTGAAATTGGCACTTTTTGATGTGTGTGTGTGTGTTAGTTAGGTAATGTATTCATTTTAATGGTCACAAGAAACCCATCCCCTTTCCCAATGCCTGCAGGCCTCACCGACACTGCCAGCTCCATTGCCACAGCTGGGCCAGGCAAACAGCTGCTGGGGTGGAAGCCATTGGGGCTCAGCTCTCTCTTGACCCAGAACTCTGCAAAGGGGCTCCCATTGGAGCCAGCCCCAGGGCTCAGGAGGGGGCAGAGTGTCTGCAAGCGCCATGGGGTCCATCCAGATTTGCTTGAGCACTTTCCAAGGAAAAGGAAACTTCTTAAACTGCCCAGATGCTGCTAGGCAAGAATCTCTGCATCTGTGGCTGTGCTGAGCTTGAACATATCCGCACATTCAGAGCTCTTGAGAAAGTTTCGGCATCTGGTGCTTCAGTCCAGATCCTGCTCAGAGCAGAGTGGCCAATGATTTGCCACAAGTTAGAGAAAGGTCCTCCTCCTCCTCAGGTTTGTACTCAAAATAATTCGACCCAGTTTCCCACCCCCACCTCCGGTGCCATCTGCTGAACAGCTAATTCTCACAGCACGGTCTCAGATATTTTACCCATGTAATACGCTGTATTGATATTATCCTTCTGATCTTCTCATCTTTCTTAATACCTTCTCCTATGTTTGAACACTTGATTTATCTTATGATTAATGATTGTAACTATGATCTATGACCTATCATTTTGTTCTTTGCATGTACAGAGAGCTTATGCACTGGAGACAATTTTCTTGTGTGTCCAAACACATCTAGTCAATAAAGAATTCCTATTCTATTCTATTCTATTCTATTCTATTCTATTCTATTCTATTCTATTCTATTCTATTCTATTCTTTCTCTTTCGTTATTATTTTCTATATTCTATTCTGTTTTCTGTATTCTATTCTATATTTTCTCTACTCCACTCCACTCCAATTTCTTGTTCTGTTCTGTTCTATGAAGAAGGATGGTCTTATCTGTTTTCTCAGTCCACACGGTGCTCTCCTCTCACTTTCCCATCACAGAAGTAGGTCCCTCCATGGAAAGCCCCCTCTACATGAAAGCAGCTATGCCGGGACCCCTCCCCTGGCCAGAGCAAGGCTGAGACCCTCAGGGAGAGGGGGGATGGCCCCCCTCCCCACTCGCATCACCTGCTGCTACTGTCCAGGGGGGGCCCTGGGATCCAGGAGGAAGAAGAGGCAGCTCTTCCAGCTTGGCCAGCAACCCTTTAGGCCAAGATGGAAACGCCCGAGCTTTCTGTACTTGGTGCTGGATTCTGATTTCACTCTTTTCTTTTCGTGTTACTGGTGGGAAAATCACACACCCTGCCTAAATAAAATTCTTGTTATAAATGTCAATACTGGTGCCTTTCATAGCCACAAGGGGATTGAAAACTGGGGAGGGGGGATTACCTTGAGATCCCCTTTCCTCTTAATGCAGGTTTTAATGTTTTACACTGCCCATGTTGCGTTGTATGGAAAAATTCAGGGGTTGGGCCTGAAAGCTGCCCATTTGTGGGGGGGGGGGGGTGGAGCCGGGTGCAGTCGGGCCTGCAGGGCTCTTAACTAGCGGCCCAGGAATGCCAACTTCATGCCCCCCCAATGGCTCTCTTGCTGAGGGTGGGTCTCTTCCTCAAGGGAGGCAGCTGAGATGCAGATCAGACGGAGGGCCGACAGAGGCATTTTCAGGGACCAGGAAGACCGGGTGCCCTCAGCAAAGGCAGGAGGGATGGCTGACTTTACTCAAATTTCATCTCTTGGGAGAGTGATTAATAAAATACAGAACAGGGGAGATTTCTCCAAAACATGTGGAAGCCATTTATGGATTATGCTGATGGGCCTGGCATTAATGTATGAAAATATGCAATACTTGTGCATTTGTTGGAAAGATTGCCACATAATGAAGGTTTTATCGGTGAATTAGGCTCTCCTGGTTTGAAAGAGAGGCCCTCTGCTTGGCCCAAGGCCTCCTCCACTACTAAGGAGAGGCAGTTGAGGCTCGGTGCCTCATCCTGACAAGCACTGAGCATCTCCATCTGGGAAGAGCCAGAGGGCCAGCACAAGAGGGGCTCACCTTGGAAAGAGGAGGCCCACATGGGTCTGAAAGGGACCTGCATCCCAGCTCTGACTTAATCAGAGCACAAACACAAAGGAATTCTGGGAAAGCTCCCCAATGTTTCCATCCAAAAGCCGGAGGGGAAAAGAGGAGGAACAATGGTTTACTCTGATAGCACACAAAGTCTCAGGCCTGGAGGAAATGGCGGGTGGGTGAGGTTGTCATAGATTCCAAGGGATCTGTTCAGCCTAACAAACAATCATAACAGGCCTTCTTTTCTGGATGCTCTCTCAGGTGTGACACAAGTTCTAAGGAAGGCAGATATTAGAATTACGCTGCTTAATAATTTTGGCTGATGTATTTCAGTAGAATCCAATTTGGATGGTATTACCTAGCGGTTGGAGATCTTCAGACAGCATCTCTCTCGTATAACAGTTTTCAGAGTATCCAAATCCAGAACGTAAAAATAAACCATAAAAATGTGTAATTAAATATTCTGTAAATATATACTTTTCATTCATACATCTATTAGTTGTCATTTTTGTGTGCTTTTCCTGAGAATGAAAGGCTTAAGGAAGGGTAACAGGCATATGCCTTATGTTGGTCTTCATTATTAACCAGCTAATAAAGCTAAACATTTAAATTCTGCTTCAGCGACATCCATAACTTGTCAGAGCATTCAGCAAAATCAAGTCAGCAGATCTTTTCCAGTATTTAGCCTCTTCTCAATTTTGCTAGCAGGCTATCAACTTTCAGTCCCCCAAACAGCTTAATCCTCAGATCCGCAATGGTTATGCAATTGTTTATATTTTTTCCATTCTGCATTCCCTGCTTCTGAAAAATGGGTTTCTTTTCTAATTGTGCCGAAGGAGACACATTGTGCTACACCATGTTCCGGTTACTGAATCACTTATTCCATAATTCCTCTAATTTGTGAAATTCCGCTGAGCTTTGCACATTATTTCTACCATAATAAATGGCAAAGAAAGAATTCTCAATAAGGAAAGAAAAATGATAATCAGTCATCTACTGCTATAACTCACAGGTATGTCTTCTGGATTTAGCCCAACCAGGTAACGCATTTACCCAAAGCACTGAAGATGTACAGGAAAGCTTTTTTTCCATTTTGTGGGTGATCAATTCAGGCAGATGCTTCCTTAGATGAAGTGGGATGTATCGCCAGAGAAGTGGCACATGGCAGACATCTCTGGCAGGCACCAGCAGCTTTTGGTGGAAGCTCCAGCTGGTTTTGGCTGTTGATCACATGACTGGAGGGCCCTGGGGAGGCCCTTTAGATTCCAGAGCAGCTGGCAGACGATAGGGCTTGGGTGGTGGGGACAGGTTAACCTTGCTTCACACACACACACACACTCTAGAACACCTAAACTGTGGCAGCTTTAAGAAAGAGCAGAGCAGAACTTCTGCTGAAAGGGCACAAGAGAGCTCAGAAAGTGGGATACGGTGTGTGTGTGTGACGGGGGTGGGTGGGGGGTGAGTCAAGCTGTCATGGTCATAGATGACTTCAGCCCAGCATTGGAGAAAGACATGAATTCTCACCAGTGGAAAAATCCCTAAAATTGTTATTTGAAAGGCTATTTCTTGTCATTATTAGGGATACACAGACCCAGGGTATGATTCCAGTCCTTCCCAGGTAATTCTAAAATTGGGCCTACAATATGGAAAGTGATTTGGAACGATGGACCTCCACCACTGACCAGTTTCCAACCTTCTCTTGCTGGATGAGTGGACAATCCCTTTTCCTTACATAGTCAGGCCTGGGGTGGTGAGTGGCTATTTTTGTGGCTGCCTTTGACAAGACAGGGAAGGAGGGAATGCTGCTATTGGGGAGAGGGACCCACTGAGAGGTGGGAATTAGGGGCTCTTGGCTGTTGTGGAGGTGATGATGGGGTAACCAGAGAGAGTGTTTCTCTGTAGCCCTGTTCTTACCTTCCTGGGGCTCAGGGCCATTTGGCTCCTTGGTTGTGTTTTCGTCAAGGAAGGAAGGAAGGAAGGAAGGAGTTAATCTCTTTGGCTCCCCTCCTCGGCCTCCCCCCTGGCAGTCCACCCCAGTTCCACTATGAAGGGGCACCATTATTCCTTGCCATCCCCTTCCCTTGCTGAGAAGGGCCCTCCTGCTTGCAATTTGTTACAGAAATCCCTGCCAAAATGCCCCCAACACAGACTTCACTATGTTTTCTCCCAAAAGAAGTTTATGGACATTTTTTTCTGCTTTAAAAATTCAGCATTTTGAAGGAACATAGTTTGAAAGTCTCTTGTTTGACATTTGTTTCAGTTTGGTGCATTTAATTCTTTAATAGTGATTTCAATTTCCTGTAAATTCTGTTCTGGTGAAAGGGATTTTTTTTTTTACATTGTATGTGAAGAACAATGTAAGATGTGGTGCAGACCATGCATATATCCAGCATCCTTAATTTTAATGAGCAGGAATTGGTCATAGTTGCAGGTACAGTCCAGGATCTGCCCCTCGCTAAACACAGCCTCTCAGCTCTCTGGAACCTCTAGAAGGGGTGGGGGAGTTGCCATGTGAGAAAAAAGAAACCCGGGAAAGCTGCTTGGTGGGACCAAGGCCTTCACAGGCTTTCCTGCTTAGATCAGGGGTGCTGATCGTGGCTCTCTCAGGAAAGTGCAAAGGGAAATGGTGGATTTATTTTCTAGAGTGTGCAATGGGACACCTGATCTCTTTGCAACAGTTAAGGACTGTTAAGTTCCCGCCCATAAGTGAATCTCTCTAGAAGGCATTAGACAAAGATTAGGCAATCTTGTTGTAAGACTGCTTTATTATTGTTATTGTTGTTGCCGCTACTTTGCTGCAGACCTTGGAACCATAAAGCATAGCAGGGAGATCTTTGCCCAAGGATCTTATAATACAAAAAGGGGTCAAGCACAATCAGAAAGAAGGTGCAGACAAAGACCATAGAGGAAAAAATAAAGACAAATGAAGGTGAGGAGGTTAAGATGCTGCCAACAATGGCAACATGAACTAAAGCTGGCCAATGCTATTGATATGGTCAACTGTGAGTGGCTGACAGAGATGATTGTAAAAGAAACAGTTTAATAATTAGCTGCAAGCTGTTCTGTCAAATCCAGATCTGAAACTGACTTCCTGCACAGTCAGACACTAACCCTGACATAACATTCAGAGGATTCCCTTGAGAATATTTCCAGTGTTCAAATATTGTTAACTTTCATAGTGAGCTCAAAAGGAAGTAATTGCAATGTCTCATTTAAAAGAGGGTTGGAATTTGATTGTGCAGTAAAAATATGTACAAGAATATCAGGGTTCGATCAGGGTTAAATTCTTTAAGATCTTCCAATTTTTTTGATCCTATTTGTTAGATGTATTAAAAGATAGCAAGACAGAAGAATCAGTCAATTGTAGCTCCTACCTTTTCCATGTTCTTAAGGTATTTTCTAGATACGGATTTGTACCCGTAAAGGACCATCTTCCCTGCTTATTGTTAAGGGCTGGCTAACTAGCCAGGGAGAAAAAGAGGCTGGGAGAAGCCGATGTGCCCTGGTCTTTTGTCATCAGCGGTTGTGGATCTCTGGTAACAAACGGTTACAGCAGAGCCTTCCTCTGATCCACTTTCCCTGCTCAAGCTGGAGGACTCTGGGGGAGGTTGAGCCTCTGAAGGATACTTCCACTGGCTGCAGACCAGGAGCTTTTGAAGCAAAAGAAAAGAGAAAAATGCACAGGGGACACTGGTGTGCACCTTTACACAGCTCAAGAGAATTATTTGTAAGTCAATTATTAAAAGGCAGCCTCTTTTTATAGGAAGCCTTTGAACATTGGGGTTTTTTTTCTCTAATGTCCCATGCTTTTATTGCACTAAGAAGAAGTGAAGAGTTCTCCATCTTCGTTTGCTCACTGGGGAAAAAATAATCCTCATCCAGACGCTGATAGCTCGAATGCAGGGAAATAGGACAGATTTAACATTTTATATAAATTTAGTTTCTAATGCTAAATACTATAAACATACAATCTGGAATGACCTGCTGAGCAATTCTGGCAACTGAGGCAGGGCAGCGGCAAGAGGTTAACACTCATTCATCTCTGTCTAACAAAGATTGGGGGAGGGGGGGCTCTCTCATCTCACAAAACTGTAACCATTTAAAATATTTTGGAGCCAGGCAACATTTCAAATCCCTGCCATATTTCTCCTTCTTTTTCAGAAGTAATTCTAGGTTCCAGATGAGATATTTTCACCTGACATTCAGGAAAGCTTTTCAAGCCCTGAACTAATTCTTGAGATTAGGCATAGCCTAAATGAAGGTAAACAAAGTAGGTTTTATTTATTTTGGATTACGAGCAGCTCTCTGGGTAGACAAAGTGCAAATCAGGAACGATCTCTCACCCTTTTGGAGGAAAAGGCAGGATTCAAACTGGGTTAACCACCGAGCCTCTCAGCCTGACCTGGGGCAGCAGCCCGGCGCCTGGGTCCTTTGGAGGCCGGACGGAGCACTGACCGGCATCGGCCCACCCGGGGTCTTCTTCAAAAGGGGCGACCTTCCCCTGTTTTAGCAGACTCCACCCGCCACGTCCGCGCTGCCGAGAGGCTCTTTGGGAATCTAAGCCGGCTCCGAAACCGATCCGTTTCCCGTCTCTGAATCCAGCTACGGGAACAGAGAAAGGGCAGGAAGGGCCATTCAGAACCTACAGTATTTAATCGTTTAACCGTTTAACTGTTTATTCTCTAAGCTCGGGATGGAGCCCGGATGCCAGAATGCATCCAATCTTGTCCTCTGGGGTTTTCATTTCCTCGGAACTCGGGAGGGCTGGACTACTTCGAGCCTTACCCGGCGCTCCAAAGGAGGCGGGACAGGGGTCCCACGCTGGTTCAGCTTCACTTGCAGAGGGCCCTGGGGCTGCTCTTCCCAAAGAGGCCACCTGGGGAAGTGGTAGAAAGGACGCCTCGTGCATGGCCGCCCCGGGGAAAAACCAGTGGGGGCTTGGATCCCAGGGCTGTGGCTGCCTCTTGGCTCCGTTAAGCCCCCTCTCCCTCCGAAGGCCCACTCCAGAGGCCTGTGGGCGAATTCCACGCCATCCCCAGATAAGGAGCCACGAAAAGCGCTAGTCTCTCGGGTGAGGCGCCGTTGGAAGCCTCGGCTGGCCCGCGTGGAGGAAGGAGCTCCGTTCGCAGTGAGCCGGGCCCAGCGGGAAAAGGTGAGCCCAACCAGGAGCAGCTCAGGACCCGGAGATGTTTGGGTGCCTGTCTTGGCAGCACCTGTGGGTGCCCTCCCTCTGCCGCGCCCACAGGAACCACGCACATCTCTTGCACAGAGCCACACTCGTAGCTGAGCAAAATGCCGGAGCCCCAGCCAAACCGGAGAAGAGACCAGAAGGGCCTCGTTTCAAAGGAAGCAGAAAAGTCATTTATTTCCTCAGAAAAGCAGCTGGAAGAAGATTGCCCAATGGGGTGGAAAGAGCCCGAAGTATAAATCACGAGGCAAAGCCCGGGCGCCCCTGATAAGGCCGGGAGAGAGAAATTTTGTCCCCTCGACTTCTCTCTCTCTCTCTCTCTCTCTCAGCAAAACCTGCCGCCCCAAAGAGCCCCGCCTCTTTTCATCATTTGCATATAGCAACCTAAAGTTGGGGGGGGGGGGGTTTGACTCTCACCTGCTTGATAAACCCCAGGCAGCAATTTGAGCCGAGAGCAGGACAGGAAGAGGGACCAGCAGAGGGAAAGTCTCTCTTTCAGAAGCGTCAAGTGGGGAGGGGGGGGATATGCAGGCCTGATTTTTAAAAGAAGGAACTCCGCCCCCTCTCAATATGGTGATTCCAAACTAAAGTTTCTTTTTTTCTCTCTTAGAGTGGCTATCTGGAAAGATGGCTTCCTGATCCTGTTTTTCCCAATTGCCCCATTTTCACCTTCCCTTCCCCCTTTCCCCCACTTCCCTTTGTTCTATCTCCCTTCCCTTCCCTTCCCCAGCACCCCACTCTCACTTGCTCTCTTCAGCTGCTCTTCTCTTCAGACCTGGACAACGGCAGCCTCCCCCCACCCCCCATCCCTGCCCGCGGCAAATCCAGCCTTGGCCCATCGCAGCCTCCCACTCCGTCAGCCACCGCTGATCATGGAGGAAGCTCAGCTGAGCTGCTGCAGGTGCGCTCCGAGGCCCCTGTTGGGAAGCTGCCCTCTCCTCTTCCCCTTTCCCCCCAGGGGCCCCGTCCTCCGGGCCCCTCTTTTGAGTCTGGAAGCCCCCCCTCGCAGCTTCCAGGCAAGGGCTGCTGCTAGAGAGGTGGCAATTCCTGCAGGGACAACGGAGGTGACAGTGGAGGCCCTCTTTCTCTCACTGTGGCGGGGCAACAAAAAAAGACAAGCTATGCCAGACAGACCTTCCCTGATTCTTTGCCAGTTTCAGCCACTTTCCCAAGGAAGTCAGAGAGGCAGTTGCTTGGGGCCAAACAGCTTTCACTCTTCAAGCGACCCTTCCTTCCTTCCTGGGCAGAATCCAAGGTGAGTGAAGGAAGCCAACTGCAGCGCCTCCCAACTGGCCTGCTCACAACCAGGAGAACTGTGGGGAGTCCCACAGAGGGACCCAGCAGGCCTTGTGCTGAAGGGGGCAGCCGACAAGTCTTAAAATTTAATGTGTTTATCTGTCGATAATTTGTCAAATAAATAAATCAATGACATCACCCATCTTATTCTCAAAGTATATTTTCCCCAAATAGAGAGAAGGAAGGAAGGAAGGAAGGAAGGAAGGAAGGAAGAAAAAATCTGGTAGGGGAAACCTTGAGATAGCCTGGGGTGAAATATGCAAATACTCTGGGCATCAAGGCCAGAGTCCACTGGAAATGTCTCTGCACTTATTAAATCTCTTCAGGTACAATTAAAATGTCAGAGCAGCAATTTAATGTCCACATCAGTGAAACTGGTTGGATGCACCATCATAAAGAACAAGTGATTGTTACGTATTTCACTGAACATAAACATGCACAAAGGTCTGTGCAAATGCCAGATGGAAACCTGGGGATCAGGTGATGGCTTGTCTCACAGTCACTTGGCTCACCCTGGCCTCCTTTCTGAGGGCTGGTGACTCTAGCAGACATTCAGAAGGCTGCGGTGCCATTTTTCTCTACCCGTAACCTCTCTAGGCTGCCTAGCATGAGAAGAGGTGGATTTGGTGGTTTTCACTTGAAATATATTGTCTTCTGAGGCATAAAATCCTTGGCAAATAAACTGCAGAAGGAGTGGCAGAACCTGGGGTGGAGTTAAAAGAGGGAGCAGCCTTGAATCCTTATGTAGTCACAAATTAGGTCCAACCCCCTTTGAATTCCATGGACCCTTATCTAACTTCTAGCAGGTGCTTATCATTACTGGTAGTTGATAAGATTCCTGCACAAAGACTTTTTAGCAATAAATCAGTTTAATTGGACCTTAATGTGGACCTGGTCTTTTCTGCCTGACGTAAATCAATCAAAGAAACTACCATGGAAATAACTGAGCTTGAAGTAACAGCAGAGTGACTATGGATGGGCACATCAAAAAGCCAAGATGGCAGCCGTGGCCACCTGATTCAAGTCCAGCCCTACAGTGAATAAAGTGAAACAGCCGTGTTGACTTTTCTCGTGGACAAACTCTGACATTGGTTGTTTTCTTGCAGACATTTCATTATCCAGTCTACCTACCAAAATCTCCCAGACTGCCCCCACCAACACTGACAGGGCAAACCCCTAGAATATAAACGGAGAGCCAACCTCCCTCCTGACTAGCACTGATGACGTTACGTAGCTGGGTCATGAAACATTTGCAAGAAACCCACCAAGCTTAGAGAGCACCAGGAACCCCTCATGTCAACCCTGAGCTACAAATATTCTCCTTCATTGGACCAATTCGGGCAACAGGAATCTCGTTTTGATCTTGGTGCCTTGACCTTGCAGCCAGTGGCCCCAAGTAAATTCCAGGCAGAATGGTTTGGGATGAGGGTGATAACTTCACCTCTCCTGCAGGGTTTCTGGGCTGTCTCCTGCCTGGGCCCCCATGGCTGTCGCTCTCCCCATTTTTGTGCTGATGGATCAGAGGAGTCGATGGGGGGTGGGGGGTGGGGGGGCAGTTCAGTAGACCCTGGAGCCTGAAGCTGCCTTTGATGAGGGAAGCACCATGCAACCCGGCAGCAAAGTGAGGAAGGAGATATGCGACCCTCATAAAATCTACCTGATCAGGAAAGGATGGGAACTTTGGGGAACTCATGAGGGTGAAATACAAGGAGATTCAAAATCAGTTGATGAATGAATGGTCTCAAAAGGCAATTTTCCTTGAAGATGTTTCCCTTGTCATCTAAGAAGCTTCTTCGGTTCACTTAAGTCAGAACTGAACTGAACTGAAGAAGCTTCTTGGATGAGAAGCCAAATGTCTTCCTTGAAAAGTTGCCTTTTGGAAAAAAGCACCTTTGGGACAACCTGAGTCGGATGACTGAGCATCTCCATAGGCAAACAAATGAGTTGTATGCGGAATGAGACAGACGGCTGCTAGATGGCTTTAAAGGGGACCAGGCAAATGACAGGCCGCAATCCTGAAGGGCAACATGGAAACCCCAGCAGTCTCCCTGGCTGTCATGAAGGAAACCAGCACGGTGCCCAAGCAAGAAGGTCACGTGGTCCTCACGTGCCACCTCCTGCGGATTGCCCCTCTAGACCCAGGGAAGCTGGCCTGGGCCTTGTTGGAAGCGCCTAAGGAAAACCGGCAATGAATCGAACCAGCAAATGCTGGTCGCCTGACCGCAGGGACGCTGTGATGGATGTAACTGTGAGGACCGCCCTACCTATCATTGGCTCAGCAGAGTTGTACGTTCGATCCCTGAATGATGCTCATGACATAAGGCCACCTATGGTGGACAACGGGCGCCGCCAGAGCAGCCGGTCTTCCCGCAAGAACTGAGCGGACTAGGTGCCAGGCTAGATGGAGGGTGGGCGATGCCTTGCCCGAACTTATGGCCCCTCAGTGGATAGCGGGGGGCTGGGTTCGTGCCAGGCCAGAAGCGCTTTGGAAGCGCGATGAGTCCCTCCGATACTCGGAGCTGCCTTGACCACAGCAGGAGAGGCTCGAGAGCGGCAGCGTGAACAGAAGCGCCCTTCCCAGATCGCCGCCCCGTTTCATTCTGCTTCCTTCCGACCACAGCCGGAGCCCCAAGGCCGAATCTCGGCCCTACCTTTGAAGGAGCGTTCAGAGAGAGTGGATCACGGCAACCAAGAGGATCCGGGAATGAAAGGGGAAATCGCTGAAGTGGGCAAGGACCAGGTGGCCGATCGGTGATCGCGCTCTTGGAACCCGGCAGGGAATCTCCCGCGAGAAGTGGTCGCGGCCTTCTCTCTTCCTCCAGATTGCAAGGATTTCACCTCCAGGAAGAGATCCCGATGGAAGCTTTTAAAAAATGCTCCTCCGGGTCGGAGAGGGGACCCAGGCTGAGGCCTAGGAGGAAGGGACGGGGGCGACTCGCGGACATAGATGGGCTCCAGTGGAAGCCAGGCAGCCCTCCCGAATCTGGGCTTCTGGACGGAGCGGCCGGTGGAGTGGACGGCCTTGGGAGACCCGCCCAAACCTAAGATTGCATGATGATATTTTTTCCCCTTTTAGAAAAGTCCAAGGTTAGAGCATTTCAAAAGGCTAAAAAGCTGGGCTTTGAACATTTCAGCGGTGCATCTACATTTTTAGAAAATCCGAGGTTGCTGCCTCAACCTCTCCGTTGACGCAGCAGGAGACCCGGCCTCTTTTCAAGCCCAGCGCCCGTGGATGGCCCGCATCCGCCACCTGAAAGACCGAAGGCTTCTTCTCCGGAGGCGCTTCCACTGCGCAAGCGAAGCGCTGCCTCCCACGAGCGCTTCGCTCCGCACACGGAAGGGGTAACTAGCGGCGGCGTCGCCAGCAAAGGAGGCCCTCCAGCCGATTCCTGTCCGGCGGGCGCTCCTGCTTTCCCTCTCTCGTCCTCGCTGCCGGGAAGCCTCCGCAGTTGTGGATGGGCCGGCGGACGGTTCCCGGCGGGTCCACGCACCCGTCTCCCCCGCCGGCCAGGGGTCAAGCCGGCTACGCTTCCCGGGCACTGCACCGGCGGCCGGCGGCCCCGCCGAGTCTTCACTAACCCCCACCCCCAGCCCCTTCGCTAAAATGGGTCCGGGAGCCCTCGGAGAAGTCGGCCCCGAGGCTGCGGCGGACTCTTCCTTCTCCAGGCGGAGCCAGAGTCGCCTCTCGCCCTGCACCTCTTGGTCAGGCGGGAGCTCCGCAGAGGCCGGTTGGCCGCGCCACTTAACCCGAGACTTGGCCGGCCGTGAGTCGACTTTCCGGGAGAGACGGAGGCAGAAAGACTGCTGGCCTCCCCCGATTCGCGGAGCTTCCCATCCCGGCCTTTCTGAGGGCGGCGGCGCGATTCTGTCCTCCCCACTTCCTGCCTTTCCCTCCAGGGATCAAACCCGCTCTGCCTGGGCCAGGTGTGCTGGTCGTCGGGCGACGATAGCTAGGAGAAAATTACTTTTGGACCCACTGAAGGCTTCCCTCGACATCTTACTAAAGCCCCGTTGCCTTTAGTAAATGTTCCCCTGGAAATTAAACGTCGCGCGGATTACATTTACTTGGGAGAAGATCTCTTTGAATTCGATAGAATTTACTTCCAAGTAAACTGGTACCCCAAAGGACGAATTTTTGCTTAATTGGGGATACAGTACCTCAGTACATATTCTTCCAGGGAAAGGGCTCCGTGCACCTCTTATTCGCAAAGGGCCGCTGTCGGATCTGAGGAAAAACGATCCTGCTGAAACTCGTCGGAGCTTCGAATCCCCCCACGAACAGAAGGGCTCGCGGACGCCACGCGGAGCAAACTGAGCGACGGCAGTCTCGCTTCCCACTCGGGCCTGTGGATCTGCTCTCACGTGAACCAAAGGTCCCTCTCCGCAGGATTAATCCACTCCCCAGACGGGCGGCTAAAGAGGCCGGGGGGAGCGGAGCGGGGGCTTAACCTAGAGCGCAGGACAGCAACCAAAACCACCGCGGAAGAGAGAGAGGCGGAGATCCCGCAGGTCGGCTGGGACGAAGGCAGCGCGCCAACCCGGTCACCCAGCTGTCGTTTAAAATTAATTTATTTATCAAATATAGCTATTAATATAAACGATAATAACTTTTTCGACTGTACAGTATAGTACACGGGGCGCTGCGCTCCTTCCTCACGGGGAGGCAGCCAAGAGCCGCGGCGCCTCCGAAGAGCTGTCCGGCCAGGGCGGCTCCGCCAGGGCAGCGAAGGGTCCGGGCTGCTCCTGCTGTCGGCCTACGCCAGGTGATACATGCTGTACCCGACGTGCGCGGCCGCGTAGAGCCCGACGGGCGTCACGGGCAAGGAGGCGCGTTGGAAGGGGCCTCCGGAGGCGTAGAGAGAGGCGCCGGCCACGGCCGGGCTGCCCAGCGGGAAAGAGAGGCCGAAGGCGGCGGCGGGCGGCAGGAGCGGCTTGGCGGCCATCTTCAGCTTCTCCAGCTCAGCCTCCTGCAGCCGTTTGGCCTTGGCGCGCCGGTTCTGGAACCAGATCTTCACCTGTGTCTCGGTGAGACTGAGCGAGCTGGAGAACTCGGCGCGCTCGGCGATGGAGAGGTACTGCTTCTGGCGGAACTTGCGCTCCAGCGCCAGGAGCTGAGCTGTGGTGAAGGGCGTCCGGGGCTTACGGTTCGTCTTGTGCTTGCGGAGCGTGCAGGCCGGCGGGCTGGAGCGCCCTGCGAGGGGGGTGGGAGAGAGAGAGAGAGAGAGAGAGCGATCGTTTAGGGACAGTCCGGCCCACCCCGTCCGAAGGCCCACCGCCTCCGCTTTCCCTCCAGCCCGTCTCTACCGCGCCTCCTTTACCGTCCCTCCAGGAAGCGGATCAGTGTGTGGAGGCCCCCCCCCCACCTCGCCCGTCCTGGGCTCAGGTCCTGGTTTGGTTTATCTGCAAAGTGCCCCGGGTTGAAAGACTCCGAGTGCCGCCGAATGTCCCGGGATCAGCGAGATTCCAAGACGGAAGAATCCTGCCCTTGCAGTTCCCAGCGTTCCTTCTCCAGCCCTGGCTCAGAATCCAAGTGAAATTGTCTGGAGGTTGAGGTCAGAATCTATTCTGTGATGCAGGCGGGGAGTTTCTGAGTGATTTTAGGTGACGGCCTGAGGTTCGAGCTTTAAAAGGCTGGAGGGTTCCCTTTTCCCTCCGGAAATTCCCAGAAGGAAAAAGATAGAGGGAGGAAGCGGCCTGCTTTAGAGCTGGAGTAGGAGGACGGCTTTTGGCCACTCATTTCATTCTTAGATGGAGAAGGTGACAGGACACCCCCCCCACCCCCCAAGCCCTAAGCCCTCCCGGTTGGTCTTGGAAAGGAAGGCCAGGCCAAACCAAACTGGTTGGCTTCTCCCTCCGCCAGAGAAGGGAAGCACTCCAAGAGTGTTGGGGCTGAAAGAGCCCAGGCCCGTTGTTAACCAACATCTTGGGCTAAAGACTTGTTGCTTTTGTGTGGGAAGACAGCCACCGATTGGGAGGAGATGGGGAAAGAAAGAGAGCCCCTCTGCCCCCTTCCCCACATCAGCTTGCCCACATTGCAGAGGAAGGGGTGGTGCTCTTTCCTTCCTTGGCCTGCTCAAACAGGGCATTGTTACACTTTCGTGGTGCCGAGGAGTAGACTTGGAGGTTCTCCCTGCAGAAGATGTGCCTTGAAGGGCAGATGGGATCGCTCTGGCTTATCTTCATTCTGATTTCAAGAAATTTTGTTGCTGGCCACAGACAGGCAGCCATGTAAACAAGAGATAAATACATCGGATTCACTCTGGATCTTCCTACTGAGGAAAGGAAAGAGCCACTTCACTTACATGGAGTGCGGTTGTGCCCCGTGCACACTTCCTCTAGAATCCCAAAGGGGCTTTTTTTCCAGGAGGCAACTGGACTTCCTTGTTTTTCTTTGAAGACCTTTTGCTTCTCATCCAAGAAGCTTCTTCAGCTCTGATTGGATGGTGGGGAAGCTGAAGAAGCTTCTTGGATGAGAAGCAAAAGGTCTTCGAAGAAAAACAAGGCAGTCCAGTTGCCTCCTGAAAAAAGCCCCTTCGGGACATCCCTGGCCTGGATGACGGAGAATCTCCAGAGACATTCCTCTAGAAATAAGCTCTCTGAGTCTACGGTAACAGGAAACCAGAAGGAGTTGATAGCCTCTTTTCTAACACGTTTTTAAAAGCCTCAAGGCTCTTTCATAAAACTTTGGTTGGAAAAGGGGCTGCCAAACTCCTTTTGAATAATGCAGCCAAGTCCTTCCAGGAGGAGCCAGATTGGCTTAATCCCCCCTATTTTGTTTTGTTTAACGCCCCCAATTTTAAGGCACGGCGATAATACTCTCGTTTCATTTCAGCTACTGTTCTTCACTGATTTCTACCGATTTTCTTCCCTGCCATTTAATTCTGTCTAAAGCAGGAGAGAAACTCACATCTGACTCAAGAGCAGAAAATACCTGGAAGGCTACAAGAAATGGTTCTGAGGCCATCCAGGCAGGTAATTTGGACAGCACCCTTTTCAAACTAACTCCAAGGCACCGGCTAGCTGGGAAATCAAGGTGTGCAGACGCAACAGACCGTATCAGCTGCCAGGCCCAGGAGGAGCAAGCAGTGCTGGTTGGGCTTCTCTCCCGTCTCGGAAATCCTGGGCAGCACCCCTGACTGGGGGTCTCAGGGATCTACCTTCCCCGAGGCAAATCGGCTCCAGCTCTTGGGGGGCCGGAAACGCTGCGGGGTTTCTGCTGCGAAGGGGCTGGCCTGATTCCGATCGGGTCCACCTGCCAAGCCCAATCCGCGCAGCCAGTGTGGCTTGTGGAGGGATGGGAGAACTGGGAAGGGGTTGCACAGCTCTGAGGCAACCGGGCATTTTCTCCAGCAGAACTTCTCACTGGCCTCAGTCTGGGAACAGCCTTTGGGGTGGGAGTGGAATCAACCCAAACCTTGGAAGGAACTCTGGGCTGGGAAGAGGCAGGGAGCCGGCAAAAGTCGAAACAAGCATTGGGGCAGCCGGAGGGTCCTCGGAGCCCAACAGGACGTTGGGCCTTTGTTCAGCCACCGATTCTGAGGAGAGAGCTTTTGCAGCCGAGGGGAGACCAGGCAAGGGGCCTGGGCAGGACCTCAGGTCTTTCCGCAGGGGAGCTCCCAGGGCCCCCCGCATGTGGGCCAGGCTGAGCTACGGGAAGGGGCAGCTCCTTCTCTGGAGACAAGACGAGGAGCGGAGGCGCTAAGGGGCCTGGAACCGGATTGGCAACCGTGCCGAGACCCCAGGGCGCTGGGCGAGCATCCTTCAGCCGAGTTGGAAGCGGGTTCCCCGGCAAAGGAGTCGCCTCTGTAGCGGTGGTTTCGGCCTTGGGCTCCCTCCCGGCGGTGACGGGGCGAGGGGCGGGCACCGGCGACGAGGAGGGGGTTTCTCGGGGTTGTTGGCGGCGGGGCCACTTACTTGGCGGCGACGGGGAGAAGCGGCGGGCGGGCCTCCAGGGCGAGCGGTCGGCCTTCTCCGGGCTTTCGGCCTTGACCAGAGTTTCCTCGGGAACTTTCACGAAGGCTCCGACGCCGAACGGGCTGGGTAGGACCGGTGGCGAGGCGGAAGCCCTCGCCGGCCGGGGACTGGGAGCTGAGGGCGGGCGAGCCGCCTGCCCTCCGCGCTCCGCCAGCCCGTCGCGGGGCCCGCTGCCGGGTTTGCGGGGCTCGGCCATGAGCGCCTCCACGCTGAAGGGCAGCAGAGCCGCGCGAGGCTTCTCGCCCTCCTCCTCCTCCTCCTCCTCGCCCCGCATGGCGCCCCCGGGGGCCGCCTTGCTGCGGGCCTGGGCCGGCGGTTCCTCGGCTCGGGCTGTGCACTGCACCGAAGTCATGGCGGGCCCGGGGGCCATGCAGCGGCGGCGGCGCGGGGGGCGCGCATGGAGCGGGCCAGGGCGACGGCGCGGGCGGGACCGCGCGCGGCTGCACTCCGGGACACTTTCCGCGGCGCGGCTAATAAAGCGAGGCGCCTGTCCCGGCGGCCAATCCGCGCGCCGAGGGGTGGGCCTCTGCCATCCCATTGGACGCGGCGCGCGGCGAGGGTCCCGGGTGGGGAGGGCGGGCGGCGGCCGGGAAGAGGCGCCGGGGCCGACTGGCCTGCTGGCTCGCGAGGCGCGGCCGCTGCGCTTCCGACGACCCCTTTCTGGACTTGTTCCGGCTGTCGCCTCACTGAGGGATTGCTGCCGCCCCGCCGGACCGGACTTGCCGCTCCCGGTGCCCGTTCCTGCCCTGAAGGGAAGCGGCGGCGGGATCTTGGCTGGGTTTCTAGCGGAGGTGAACGAGAAGGAGCCGCGCATGGTCGCCCCGAATAAAGCCCTTTCCTTTCAAAGGATTTCCTCCAGCAAAGGCCCTTCGGAGGCCTCGGGGTTTCCCTCCCACGCAAATCTGGTGAGCTGCCATGTTCCACAGATCCACCGTGAGCGATGGAGTCCGTCGGCGGCCGGGATACCATCCCGGCTTGCGCCAGCGGTGGGACCCCTCCGGAGCCGGCCTTCCACCCTCCGGGGACGGGCTGAGTGCCGGCCAACCCCTCCATCCCTCGAGCGGGCGAGGAATCCCCGCTCTTGTTCCCCGCGGTTTCTTCTGGGAAGGGAGGAGAGGGTGCCGCCTCCCCGCGAGGGGCTTATCCGCGCTCTCTTTTGGAAGCCAAAGGTGTTGCGGTGAACTTCGTTCCAGATTTGTTGAAGCCTTTTTGGCATCTTAGTCAGCAACCATCTCCAGCGGCCTCGGGAATTTAGTAGCCGTCGGGGGGCGATTGCATTATGTGCCTCTGCGTTACGTCGTGCAGAGAAAGCGCAATCCGTAGCCGTTTTACGGTTCTTGATTTCGAGGATCGAAAAAGGGATTTTGAAAACAGGTTTCCCCGGCCTCCCCTGGAAAATGGGGCGAGGAGGGGAGGGATCACGCAAGGGCCGGAAGGTGCGCCGTACGAAACACCCACCTCCTCTGCTCTGCTCTGCCCTTCCCGCCCCTCTCCTCTGGCCTGGGCAAGCGGCTCCTCCAGCCACCGCCCGGCTCCGACGGAAGGAATTGCGGGTCGCTGGAGCGCAGAACGAGAGGACTCAGCCGCCGCGTCCCTCGAGGCGGGTCGCGGGGCCTCCTTTTTTCCGCGAGTTCTGCGAGCGAACGCCGCCTGTCCTTTCCGGGAAGCGGCCAAAGGCCGGCTGATTTGGCAAGGTCCGGCGGACGGCGGTCCCCGCACGTTTTCCACAGGGGTATTTGGACTGCCGCCGTCGGTTTGACCTCGGCACTTGGTCTCCCTCCCAGGATCGGACCCTCCCTTGACAGCTCGCTAGATCTCTGCCTTTCCGCGACGGATCAGGCCCGCTGCCCCTCTACGGAGGGGGAGGGGGCTGTTTGCCCCAAGCGGTCGGGACGCTTACGCAGCCTTCCCAGCCTCCGGAGCAGAAGAGCAGGTGACCCTTCCCGCCTCCGGATCTCCCAGCAACGAAACTATGCCAAAGACTTAAATCCTAGCCTCCAGATTGGGAAAGGGACGCGGGGGTGTCGCTGCAAATTTGGCATTGCTGCATGTAGCTACGTGTGGGCTTTTAGCAGCCGGAGCCTCGATGCCCATCCCAAAGTCACCCTCCCGGTAAAGGGGTCTTGAGTTAGAGCGGGGGCGCCTCTGGGGATTCTGTAACTCGCCCCTGCCGAATGAAGCGTTTGGGCTTTTCAGATGACAGAATTGGTGTCATTCCGAATCCAGGAGGCTCCAGATCCCAAATCGTTCCTCAAATTCTCCACCCGACGTCGCACTGATACCAGGACGGGAGGGGGACAATCGCCGGTGGGTCACAGGCTAACAGTCCCTCCCTCCCCACCCTAAGACTGGCTCAGCCTTGTGGGCGAAGAAAGCCGCTTTGTCTGTCCTAGAGGCAAAGCGGTGGGGCTGGGGAATCGGGGCCATCTCGTTTGCCCCCTCCCAGCTTCTCTGCAGAAGGAGAGCTCCTGTTCCGAGCGATGGTCCTGGGTCTCTTCTGTTCCTCCGGCCGCCCCTCCGCGGGTTTCCTCTGGCGGCGCCTGCCCTTTCCACCTGCCAGCGCGACCTGGGGGGCCTCTCTTCCGGCCCGCTTCCTTTCGTGGGGCTGGGGCTGCTGGCAACCCGGAAGACCAGAAAAGCGGCCACCCCTCCCCTCGGGGCCAGAAACCCCGACGGCCGCCCACGGACGACTCCAGGCATTTGGAGCGGCGGGAGGAGAAAACGCCTGAGCCAAAGCGGCTATGGCTCAGGTGCAGGATGCTCCATTTCTGCTCGGTGATTATGGAGCGCCATCCAGCCACCCCAGCCGTCTTGGGAGCCGCCTTCCCCCGCCTACCCTAGCGCGCGAAGGTGTCCGGGAGGCTCTGAGAGGGGCAGGGTGGGATCCTAAACCTCGGAGTCCAAGCCTCGCTCGCTGTTCGACCACTCAGTGGGGTTAGGCTGAGCACTCTGCTCGCCTTTTCTGTTTCCCACCCGGAGGCCAGCGCGGAGAACACCTGAAATTTGGGAAGAGGCAGGCGGGAGTCCGCCGGCAACCCTCAAATGAGATCGGGGCGGAAGTTCCAGGGATCATGGGTTGCAGGCAGCTTGGCCGGAGTCAGGCTGGATGGTTCCGGCTCTATTTCAGATCTGGACAAATCTTGCCTCGAGTTTAGCGGATCCCACTTGGTGCCTTGAAGGGAGAACAGAGAGCCCCAGAGACCACTTAGTCTGGGGGCTCTACCTCTGTCCCCCAGCTCGGCTTTTCCCTCAAATGACTGCTTCCCCGGAAGGCCGTTTGAGGCAAGAAGGCGTGTGGGTGTTTCCGTCTGTCTGGGAGGGATGGGAAGCGCCTTCTATGAACCGCGATGCTCTCCCGAAAGACTCCAGATCCCCTGCCTGGAGCGAAGAGGGTCCCGCCGCCTCGGGCTGAAGTGGGGCTCTTCTAGCAGACGGTTGGACGGGGAGGGCTAAGTGGTGAGCGAGGGTGAACTTCCTAATCGCCCGCAGTGTTTGCGGCCGTTTTCCCACCTTCGATGGTTATTATAGGGGGAATCTGGGAAACTGCCCGGCCTAATTACTTATTTTTATTCTTATTATTGAACTGATATGTGCCCCATGGACTCTACTATAGTTGATAATGATCCTTTTGGCCTGAGCGTTATCAGGCGAAAAGCCGCCCAGTCCTGCGAGCCAACAACTCTCTAAATCTGCAGGCTGCAGGCAGGCATTTGGCCCTGGGGATCCGGCGAGACCTCTCGCCCCCCGTCCCGCAGGCTTTGCCCACTCCAGCCCAGCCCCGGGTCTCTCGCGGAGGAAGCTTTGTCCCATGAGCTCCTCTGCTCCCTCGGGAGCGGCCGGGCCCTTCGCTTCCTCCCGCGGCGCTTGCCCGAGGCTTCGGCATGACAGGGGTCGCCTTAGTAATCGGGAAGTTCTTCCATGACCCCGGACCCCCTTCTCCGAGGTGTTTTTTCCTGCAGAGTAGCCAAAGGGGCAGCGGGGAGGGACGTTGTCTGTCCCTTTTGACCCCGGAGGAGATTCCTTGACGCCCCACCGACTCACGGAGCTGGGTGGAACCTCGGCAACACGCCGGCTCTGCCTGCAAGAGAGGTGGGGAGAAGGGGCCAGTCCTGGAGCTGTCCCGGATCTCTTCGGTGCGCTGGCAGGTCCCGGTGGCTCCCACGCTGCCAGTCCCGCCCGCTCCGCAGGCCTCTTCTTCCACTCCAGCCGGCCCTCTGCCAACACATTCTCGGTTTCGGGACTGGAGAAATTGGGCTAGCGCCGCTCCAGAGGACGGTGGGGAAAAGTTAAGAACAGCCTGGCTCGCTGGCTGCGCGGTGGGACGATTCGAGGCGCCTAAACTCGGGCCCTTCAGATTCGGCCTCGCCCGAGCCGGAAGCTTCTCCCCTTAAGCTCCGTCAGAGGTGGGCCCGGACAGTGACGGCCAGGGGGACTTGCGGCCGTGGGGGCGGGGGCGGGGCGGCTGGCGGCCTCCTTGGATCTGGCGCGGCGGACCCAGCCCCGGCCTTTCCCGCAGCTTTTTCGTTGCGTCTTCTCCGTTTCAGCGGGATTTTCCCTCCGGGGTTCGGTCGCCGTCATTCCTTGGCTACAAATTCTGTTCCGATTGAATGGAATCCAGCCTCGCTTTGCGCCGCTTCTGAGTCCTTCGAAAGCGGGGCTATTGGATGGCGGCGGCGGTGGCCGGGTGGTGGGATGGTGGTAGAGGACGGGGAGGTCGTGGACGCTTCTTGGCCTACAGTTCGGACGCCCCCCAGCCTTCGATCGAAGCGGCCTGACCAGTGCCGGCGCTGGGAGCGAGAGCTGGCGGGCGGGGACAGCCGGGCGAACTCAGCAGGCGGCAGGCAAATCCGACCGGCGCCAACGCCTGATGGCCGAGTTCGACCAGCCACAGTTCGAGCCGTCCAATTCGGGGCTCAGCTGACCGGACCGGCCTCGAGGCCGCTGCCAGGCTGCATCCCCGGTTGCCGCCGCCCAGTCCCGGCCGTCCCTGCTAGGGAGCACCGCCCCTTGCCCCGATCCTCAACGCCAGGCACGCTGGGCAGCCGCGAGTGGCGCTTCAAGGCTGCAGAGAAACGGCGGTCCAACTGGCGGCGGACGGATCCGGCTGCGAGATGCCCCCCTGAATCCCGCGTGGCTCAGGGAAGCGACCCGGGCCAGGCCATCGGGGATCTTCTCAAAGCCCGAAGCTCAGGCGGACCTCGCGACCGTCCCGAAGGCCGGAGACGTCGGCGTCTCCACTCTTCGGGGCGGAGAGGGTGGAGCGGATCGGGGCGGCAAGCAAGGGAGGAAGGGCCGGCCAAGACTGCTGCGCCAAGTCAGCGCTTGGGCGAGCGTACGGGCAGAGTCGGTTGTGCTGCTGGCCTTTGTGCCAGGCAAGGCGGGCTCCTCGAACTCCACGGGGACGCCACGTCTTTCTCCATCCTGCACCCCTGCCTGCCCGTTGTCTCTGGGCCCCTCTCGGTTCAAACCGCTTGGGAGGCCCGGCTCCCTCCGGGCTCTTGTTCTCCAAGCGCCGCCGCAACGCGTTGAGCCGGCTTCCCTCGTCCGAACCCTTCCGTCGGCGCAATAGAGGCGCTAGGAGGCGTCGTGGTCCCGAGAGGCCGGACTGGAGGGCGGTCAACGGGGGCTCCCTCGGGAGAGGCAGATGGAGGGATGAGGAGCGCCAGGCTCAGTCGTGGTCCGGGAGACTGCCGGTCTCCTCCGGCCCCCCTGACCCTGAGGCTCCGTTGGCGGAGGCCGCCTGTCCCTGTCCGGCCAGCCACTGGCACCCCGGCTTGGAATGTGCGGGGCAAGGCCTTGCAGGGCTGGGGACTGGGTGCCTCTTGGGCTCCCAGCCTTGAGATGGGGGTGGGGAGCAAAGCCTCACTCCTCTCCTGGTGCCCTTCTCTCCTATGCTGGTTGGGGTGGGGTGAAGCCTGCCCCCCCCGACCCCCTTCCCGACCCCGCTGCAAAACCCGAGACCCTCTCTGGCCCCTTGGAGAAGGCGGTTCTGCTGCTGTCCAAGTAGAAGGTCATTTAGAGACACCCACTAAGTAAGAATTTTAAAAAGTAAGTCAGAAACCCTAAAAACTAAATTGATTACATCATTATATTTAGGAAGGATAATGGAAAGCCATGTCGGAAGGAAGGAAGGAAGGAAGGAAGGAAGGAAGGAAGAAAGGAAGGAAGGAAGGAAGGAAGGAAGGAAGGAAGGAATTTTGTCATTTGAGGTAAAGTTCACCAGTACCTGCAATGCATTCCTGTGACAACTGGCCTGGGGCAAAATGTACTAGCAAGAGCAGTGAGTATATGACAGGTGAGAGATCTGGTGCACCCCCTTCTCCTTCCGGAGATCTCCCCACCTCCTACCCATTATTCAGAAGATGCAGTCATTTGCTCTGAGTTTCGCTTGCTATGCAGATCTAGTAAAATTTTAGCAGTTTTCCTTTCCTTCCAGGGAGTAAATCCTCAAAGGCCCAGCTCAGGACATTTCTGGGATTGTGATTCTGACCAGCACATTCTAGAGGGGAGGGTTAGAACCTGTGTGTGCGTGCGTGTGTGTATGTGTGTGCGTAGGGCTCAGCTGTGACAGGTCAGGAAGCGTCTGCTGTTGTTGCCAGTGGGAGGATTTCCCCCCCCCCCCAGAGTGTAAGTCTCCCCAAATCAACTCTGGGAAGGACCAGCCAGACCAAAGAAAAATCCATAATGTCAGCCTGGTTTCCTGCTACAGCACACAATTCCAGACAAATGTGTTCAAGGTAATTGGACACTTGATGGGGTGCTTGTGGTTAACCCAACTGCTTTTATTGTATCATAAAGCAACAGTGTGTCTTTTAACCATGTGCACAGAGTCACTAATCCACAGAATGGGAGGCGCCATTGCCAACTTGCATAATCACACTGCTGTATGCACTATCCTTTCTGGACTTTCCAAATATACATTATTTTTCCTTTCATTGAAGGAATAATTGTGCATTAAAACTTTCCAAAAGACCAGGCCCTTCTCTGTGTAGGGGTCCAAAGGTAATGTATTGGCACGAGTATCTAAGGGAGAAATGTAAGAGTAGTTTTTGGAGATCCATTAATCTTCCCTCTTGAAGAATTCAAAGCAGATGTAGATAACTGGTATTACAATTATAAAACTATAATAGTCTAAAATTGAAGCAATTCTGGAAAATTAACAAAACAATTCTGGCCATCAAGATGACTAACAAGCTAGCCCCTTTTGCTGGATATTCTGTGCCAATGAGCTACATTAGAAATGTAAAGACGCAGAGCATTTTTGCAAAATGTTCCTGCTTTTTAGCAGGCAGGATATAGGAGCATCTTCACACATATTTTACCCAACTCCTCAGCATGCTGCTAATTTGTGCAGCTTCAGAATTTGCAGGATAGATCCTGAAGAACAAGAATACTAAGGAAGATGTTAGGCTAGCAACAAACTTTTAAGAAAGCTGAGTAAGAGATTGTCCCTGGATATACTCACAGTGCCAGGCAGTCCTTCCTTAATCTGCCACAAGCCCAACCGGTGAGGATGCTTTCCAGAATCTGATTCACAAAGAGGTTGTTTTTATGGATGGAAATGATACCCAGTTGGGCCATGAAACTCCTGCAACAAAACCACTCAGCTCAGAGAGCATCAAGTATCTCACAGTTCAACCCTGAGCTGAAAACTTTCTTCTACTGGGGTTGCTTTTGTCTGGAAGCTTTTACAGCTCTTCAACATCTCTCTCTCTCTCTCTCTGCCTCTATCCTGGAGTAAGGGAAAGTTACATATTAATTAGGGTTAACTGTCTGCTGGGTTGTGCGTGCCTGGTTAAGAAAAAAGACTGAACTAATTGTGTAATTGTGTTAGAGCAGAAAATGTGTTATCTTGCAGCTTGTAAGAGTGAATAGGAAGGGCAAGCTTGTCTAAGCAGTGTCTCTTCCAGAGGTTAGTTTAAAAAAGCAGGGCCATCTCAGGACAAAGCCTCTCTACTTTTTTACCCTCATTACAATCGTACAATGTACTGACATAGTAAAGAAATGTACTGACATTTCAAAATCAAGACTTGCACTAATTAAATCAAGAAAATAATCTCATACAGAGTGGGGCTGCAGACAATATGGCAGTTATGTACAGGTAGCCCTCGACTTATGACCACAATTGTGTTAAAATTTCTGTTGCTAAGTGAGTCATGTGTTAAGACAGTTTTGCCTCATTTTATGAGCTTTCTTGCTACAGTTGTTAAGTGGACAACAGCAGTTGTTAAATTAGTAATGTGGCTGTTAAGTGAATCTGGCATCCCCAGTGTTTTTGTTCATCAGATGACTGCAAAAGGGGATCATGTGACCCTAGGACATTGCAACTGTCATAAATACGAGTCAGTTGCCAAGTATCCAAATTCTGATCTCATGATCAGGAAGAGGCCGCAACGATTGTAAGTGTGAAAACTGTCATAACTCATTTTATTCAGAGCCATTGTAACCTTGAATGGTCACTAAACGAACTGTTGTAAATTGAGGATTTATTTAATTTAATTTAAAATAATATTTAAATTAATTTAATTTTGATGACTTGAAATATCTAGACAAGTTGGTCAGTTGTTGATTTCAACCAAAACTGAATAGGAACTGGACTGCTTCCTGTGGGGGGATGGTGGAGGGCTGGGCTAGCGGAAAGCTTGGAATCCAAGCCCAAGGCCGCCCCCCCCTCCCCATCCAGGAGATGAAGCAATGAATTGCAATGGAAGCTCCCATTAGTGCGAGAGGTCAAGGAGGGAAAGTCTATAGCTTCTTTGTAACATTAAGGGAGTGTGTTCAACAGCCCTCTGTAAGCTATTGGCTAAAACTTCACTTGACCCTTGTTTCAGCACTTACAAACTGAGTGTTGCTTTTCTTAGGTCAATATGCCTGGACGGATGTTATAAGGAAAGGAGAAACTGGCAGGGAGGGAGGGGTTTGCTGGTGGTAGAGAAAGCAAAGGGCCCTTCAGGGATCACCTGTGTCTCTTGGCATCTGGTCTAAAAGGTATCCTTAAGGCTATGTTGGAGGCCCTAAGAAATGGGAGGAGGGGAGCACTGAAACTTGGGGTTGCTTCTCTTGTCTGTTTTCTTCCTACACCCTGTAGGACCAATCTGCTTCTTGTCCCAGATCCATTCAGGCTGCATCTGTCCTAGTAGTTTATTTTTTATCAGTTGGTGCTATCCTCTTTGAAGCCTTGGACACACTTAAAACAAATCCTTCACCATCGCTTAGAATCGCAGAAAACAAGATTCCACGGCTAGGAAGCCACGCAATCTCATAAGGAGACCCTCT
Organism: Masticophis lateralis; assembly: GCA_030761175.1. Lineage (NCBI taxonomy): Eukaryota > Metazoa > Chordata > Lepidosauria > Squamata > Colubridae > Masticophis > Masticophis lateralis. The sequence continues at coordinate 143,340 of JAUDYJ010000007.1, read as the reverse complement.
AACTTTGGAGCAGAGGTTTTATCCTATTTCTTTCAGCCCTCTTCAGGTCAGCTTAAACTTTACAGTTAAATAAGTTATGTCAGTAGAAGGAGTTTGTTTTGATGCAAGTATCCCCACAGGCCATTTCAAAATAGTAGCAACATTTCTTTATGAAGAAGGAATTCAAATTAATTTGCCTAAAGCTTGGCCTGCATGTACCACTAAGAGCAACAAAGTCAGTGGGTTTGCGTCATAAAAGAATGGTAGGAAAACATGTAGTTTAGGTTCTTGTTCAACAGTAGGCAATATTGTTCCATTCTTCTCCAATGGAATCTTTGCATCAACTCTCACTCTGGAAGGAAAAAAAAAAAACACAAAGATCTGGCTGTCTCCACAGGGCAGGGGATGGCCTCAGCAGAGCAGGAAGGAGCATCTGATGGTCCTCCTAAGATTTTTTGGTGGAGCAGCTTGACAGATGACTAAACCCACCATTTGAAATAGCCCCAAAGTAGGAAGCATCTAGTGTCCCCTGTCCATGGCCCCATCACAGCTGTAAGGCCTGCGGTGCTCCCACCTGGCTCCTGAGGCCAGAGAGGGTTCAGCCATCTGGGTGGGTCCTGGCATGCCGCTGACTGGTAACTGGACTTTAACTCAGCCGCATGACAAGCCTTTTCTGCCTCAGGAAGCCCTCCAACTCTTGCAGAAGTTGCATCTCTTGGAAAGATGTCCAGCCACATCAGTCCTGTAGTTGGGTCCACACCCCTCTTGAAAATCTTCTGCAGGTACCCTGAGCTGAAAACCTTTGATTCCTTTTTAAAGAATTAGATTCAAGTATGAGTGGAATTGCAAATATTAAAGTGGCTCTAAATAGAATAGCCTTGTGAAGCCTCTTTTGAGCCTGACACTTTCAGCAACTGGTTGCAGTCAAACGAAATGCATTTCCAGGGCTTGGAAATAGATGAAAGGCAACGGGGGTGGGGGGGGAGGGGTGGGGGGGAGGGGGGTGGCGCTGGGGGATGAATGTTGTTTACATTCTGCTCTTTTTGCCACTCGTTATTTAAAAGGCAATTAATATATTTGTAAACTTAATCCAAGCATATTTTCTTTTCATGCTAAAATGTTAAGTGCTGAACTTAATTAATGCTACCAGTTCTTGTAATTGTTCTATGTACAGCCAACTGTTATACATTTGCTGACAATCTGAATAATACAAATGAAGAACAACAGATTTTGTTTGCTCAGAAATAAACCCCATGGAATTCAGTTCAACAAAACAAGCTGGGGGGAGTCACATCTGAAAACTCTGGCATTTTGTGAATTCTTGGAGAAAACAAAAACAGCAACCATGACAAGCCCATTGCCAACTTGATACTCCGCCAATTTCTGTACGACTCTTATTGAAAATGAGAAAATAAAGCACAGGATGGAACACATTTACTGAAATGAGCATCAAGTCTGTGTTTCCACCCCATCAGCCGCTGACGGAGCTACCCTGGGATCGTGGCTCCCTTCCCAGAATATGGCGTCACTAACTCAGTTACATCTCCTGACTGTGGTTCTGGCAGGGACCCAAAACGCTCACTAGGTCAGAATGAGCCATTTGTGGGATACTCAATCCCCACCCACTTTCTCCAAGAAAGGATGGTTTATTTATTTATTAAATGTGCGCAGTGCCTGACTCTAGCAACTCTGGGTAGTTTACAAATTGTTAAAAAAATAATTAAAACAAGAAACAATGCCACACACACACACAGGACAAAGATGGCAAGGGCAAAGCTAAATGGGAAGAAAGAGAAGGAGGAAAAGGGGGATCCAACCAACTCTCCCAGGACCTGGGCAAGAATCCTGGCCTTTAAGGCCCTTCGAAGTACCAGCAGGGTGGGGGCTTTTCAGGTTTGTGGGGAACCCCATTCCAGAGGGCAGGCACTGCTGGAGATGAAAGATGACATTGATGGCAGGAATCGGAGCAACCGATCCTGCCAGATGGGATTGGCCAGGCCACTCCTGCAGGAGAGAGACGGATGGGCAGATGTTGCTGATTCCATCAGAATGGACCATTTTTGTACCATTCTGAATGAAGCTGCAGAAGAGGAAAGACACTAAATTCAAATAGCTGAAAAATACATTTCATTCCAGACAATTTTTTGTACACATCACAGATAGATTAAATAGATGGAGAAAATCTATCTATGTGGTTACCTGGAGTCAAAAATGGCACTTCATTAACCCACTAGAAACATTTCATGTGCCAAGAAAATTAAAATAGTTAAGAGAGGGAGAGACGATCTGCCCAGCTTTTGGGATCCAGACTGGACCAGGCCATTCTGTAACCAGGTTCTTATGCTCTCTTAGGAAAAGTTGCTGGGAGGTTTTGGAGGAAGCTCTTGGACCAGCCATGGAGGCTTGGAAACGTCTTTGGGACAGCAAAGAAGGGAAGGTCTCATATATCTGGATATAAAGGCTGCCTCTTCTGGGTCAAATGTCACCTTAGTCCCAACAAATACATCCACAGTCTTAGCCCCGAATGGCGGTGCAGCCTGGTCACCGCATGGCCAAAGATGGCTGACTCTGGCTGGCCAACGTGCCTCTGAGTGGAGAAAAGGGCTGCTCTGTAAAAAGGATTCTGGAGGGCCAGAAACGGGATTTTTCTCAGCCTGGGGGTAGCTCTCATTCTCCCCCAACCTACCCACTGATCAGCCTTTGGACATGGAGGAGGCTTTTTAGACTTTGCAATACCGCCCTCTCTGTGCACGAACACACTAGCAGTCCTTACCTCATCTCTTTCCTCTATGGTGACATTTTGCTTCTGTGCACAACAACAGCCACAATAACCACAAAGTATCTCACCCATCACTGAGATCTGAAAGCAGAGGTGGACTCTCTGAAACTTCGTGTGAACTGTCCCCACAAAATTTGACCCTTCCCCAAATTTGTCTCTGTGTTATAATTTTAAATTTGATGGAAGGGTTTTTTTCTGCTTCCTATAATTAATTGCAACTCAGTTCAGATAATAGCACTGAGATAACATTGACCGATCTCAAAAAGTTAAGCAGGGTCAGCTGTGTTAGTCCTTGGATGAGTGACCACCACATAATCCCATGGCTATCTGGGAAGGAAAAAGAAATCCCTGAAGAATTAACCTCAGAGGACCTGGACCGTTCATGAAACCAGCATTAAGCGGCATTAAGAGCAAAAACAATGTGACAGCTAAATGAACAGTGAGAACCAAAGCGTGTGCGCGCACGCACGCACGCACGCACACACACACAAACACACACACGGGTCGTGACACCAGTCCCAGTTGCAAGGCTGCCCACCAAGGCTTCCGTCTTCAGGCTCTATCCCAGAGCCATGTCCCCTGGAGCTCCATAGGTCTTCCTCCCAGAGGAGTGGTTCACAACTAGAACTGAGAACGGAGAGTAAAGCCTGGAAGGTCTGGAAGACTGACTAGGCCCAAGCTCCTCCAGGCTCTCCACGGAAGATGGCTGCTGGCAGGAGAAAAAGCTGAGCTTGATTTCAGGCAGCTGCTTCTGATTATGCAGCCAGCAGGGTTCTGAGCCGCAGCTCTGGCACGGGGGGGGGGGGGCACGTGGCCTGTCACCTCTGCCAGCCTCTCACCCTGCCCAAAACGGGGCACAGCGTTCCTAGTAAGGATTGGTCCGGGGGTAGCTCCAGCTTGAGTTGCAGCTCTGTGCTTGACCATCTGAGGCTGCTTTCGCTTTGATCATGGGAACAGAGCCTGGAGGGCAGCTTCTTGGTTGTTTCAGAATATTTCTTTGCTGCCCAAAGATCAGAAAATACAGTGAACTATTACAAAACTGCAGCTGTGCATTCAGGCCTTTAATGACACTCCCCCCACCCCCACCCCAGTGAAAGAGGTGACGGGTGTTCGGAGGAAGCAGTGGGAAGAGCAGCTGGGAGGCAAGCTGTCCTGATGGCGACCAGAGGCTCAGCTCCAGCCAGAGTTGTGTCGGCAAGACACCCAGAGCCCTTCTCGGACACTGGGGTGACCTCTTCCTGGGCTAAGGCTAAGACTCAGGGCAAGGGCAGGGAAGACTGTGCCTGCACCGGGAAGAGAGGCTCCATCTCCCATGAGATCCGCCATCGCATCTCACGGGGGCTTTATCAGCCTTCTCCCTTCCCCATCCGACTCCTGGCGCTTCACGGTTGGACTGGGTGCCAGGGCTTTTGCGGGTTTATCAGACATCTGGATTAGATGCTGCTCCATTGGAGAGAAGCACTTCACAGAATATGGATCTATGGAAGCCCAAATCAGTGTGAACATGCCGCTTCTCTTCCAATGCAAATATTCACCGTCCTTCTCTAACCCGGCCTCAGGAGCCTCGGGTGCTTCCGACCAAATACTCAGAAGCGGGAAGAGCTGCTCCTGCTTATCCACCCTCTGTTTATGAGCCCACAGTGGTTTATGTTATGCCAGCATCTCAGCCAGGCTTTAATCATTCCCTGGCCTAGACAGGAGCACCTTGGAGGAGAAGGGGGGAGCCCTTCAGCAGCCGGAGGGGCCTGCGCAAAGCCTCACCTGGAGGGCAGCCAGCCCAGCCTGCCTGTCAATTGGGAGGAGCTCATCCCTGACTCTGGAGTTTCAGCACACTGAAATTCCACGGTGAACAAATGTCCTTCAAAAGAAATCTCTCTGGCTCAAGTGGGTGCCCAGGGCAGCAGTCAGCATCCTCCCACCCAACCCCCACCGCTGCAGATTGGGTCCCACAGAACTTACTTTTGGGTGTGTGTGTGGCAAGATACACTGCAGAGAGTGTCAGCTGAAGAGCCATGCCGAAGGGGGGAGAAAATCTGAGACCATCTGCCCCTAGGCACACTTGCCAACGGGATGGGGCTTGCCTTGTGCTGCCACACCACCAGGCACAACTCTTGACATCTTCCCCATCCACAGTGACTGCTGGGAATGCCCTATTTCTGCCTAACTTCTCCATTTTGCCTGCCTGCCTGCCTGTGCAAGAGCCTCGGGGGCAGAGAGAGCTCTATGGGGCTGGAGAATCGGCAGCAGGAGGGTCAGGGACTTGGGTTCCTCATTGCTGGCAGCAGGAAATGGGCAGGGGGCCCGAGTCTGTTGGCCACTTTCATGGAGAAAAAGGCAACGAGCTGAGCGGATGGCCAGATCAAAGCAGAGGAGAGGGAGGTCAGCATCTCAGTGTCTCAGCCAGGAGGAACTTCAGGAGCGCCCCTGCTTCAGGAGTGGCCCAAAGGTGGGAGGGTCTGGAGAGTAGCAAACCCTTCAGTGAAACCAAGTGGCCTCACAGATTACAGGACACCCCAAAAGTAGGTTTCCAAACAAGTGGCAACCATTTCATGGAAGGGAGCAGTGGACTGCTAGAAGGATCAAAACAGTGACAAATCTTCTGCTGAGCACAGGGCATCCGGTTGGCCACAGGTATTTCTCAGCAGGAGCCACATGGGCTCTGTGGCCATGAGGGGAAGAGAAACCCGGCATCTCCAGTTGTGGCCTCCTCACTTTCCCAATGATTTTGGTATCAGCAAAGATCTTGATATATGTAGTGTTACCTATTGCTCACATTTTTTCCAAGAAATCTTCTTAACACTTAGAATTTTTATATATGTTTTTCGTGGATAATCTATACATTTATTATATGCGGTACAGATGTTTTGAGTTGGAAAGCAGTGTCACAAAATGCAGCTTTTAAAGGAAAACTGACTGAATTTACCTCCCACCTCTATCCACAGGGAGAAATTACGAGTGTGAAAAGTCAAGGTGAGAATGTCTATGTGAAAGATTGGGTTTATGTCACAGGAAGCTTTATGCCAGGATAGAGATGACCAGGATAAGGAAAAGGACAGTTGAGAAAAACATCTGGAATTTTATTCTATGTTCCTAAAAACAAAATAAAATAAACACTTTGTCTCAGAATTTGAACTTCCTAAGGTATAACTCCCAGCCTCCTGTTATTTAGGTGCTGAAGGAAATTTGTACACTTATAAAGAGATTGCTGTAAAAGAGTGAGGCCAGCGTAGAATTAAATTTAAATTAGCAGTGCAGTCAACTGTGCCAAAATGACGGATGTGGGAAATGATTCAGAGACATCATTTGGGATATAATTTTCTATGCTCTTTGGTAGGGACCGGAATATTCCAAGCTGCTTGGAATTGATTGCCCACCTCTTGTGCGCAAAAGAGAGAGCCTTAAAGTCTGGGCTACGGAAGTGGATCCTTTTATTCAATCTCTCCTATGAGATTAGAGGAGACTTCCCCTATGCTATCCAGAGGATTCCCTCCAGAACTTGAGCAGGGCTGTAAGGATTGGGGAATCTTGTACATTTGTTCTTTTCACCATCTGAGAAAGGAGGCCACGTGTGCAAAGGATTCCTTGACAATTCACTGGACAAAAAAGATTTGGCTTCCTGAACACTTTTGGGTATATCGTATAGATTTTTGGCTGCTAATCACAAAAATAACCTGTAATCTAACCTATCTCATACCATTTTATAGAAACCTCCTCTTTTTATACCCTTCAGTGCCTGTGGCTGTGCTACACACATGAAAGACACATGAAAACATGTTTGGGGGATAATGCCACCATTAGGGGTATTTAAAATTCTTTTCCATTTTTTACCAACTGTCCTTTGATGTCAAACAACCAGCAATCCCATGAAGGTCTCATCTGTTTATATAATTAATTCCTAATAATGCCAAAAGGACTTTTGCCAAAATGGTAACCTTGATAAGCCTTTCAAATACAGTTATCCGTTAGTAACTTTTTTGGTTAAAGTCTTGTTAAGATCTCTGATGTTATTTTAAGGCTTAAAAAAATTATTTTCCTCTTTACTTTTTGTAATTTGGAAGGAAGGCTGACTCACTGAGGGGTTGTTTGCTTTGTTTTCAAAGACTTCCCTTCAGCTGTAGAGGGGTTATTTCCAAAAAAGTGATTAAGAGAGAGAGGGTTTGGTTGAACTTATTGTCCCTTTACTGTCCTCCACTGTGGGTGCAAGTTGTTGTTGTTTGTTAAATTTTTATACCACCCTTCTCTGTTCTCCTGAGTTCTCCTCTGCCAGCTGTGCTACTCCCAAGAAGACTACCGGGCTTCCATTCTGTGTCCTCCTCGTGAGCCTGGTCTCTTCTCTATCCAGAAAATCATTGCAGATGAGAAGCCTCTGCTGGTTGCCATTCACAACTGCAGCAAGACTTCTGCTTCTTCAGAGGCATCGAATCTGCCAAGGAATCTCACCTGGAAGGCCCAAAGGAATATATCTGGAACAGCGTGCCCCCCTCCCCTCCCCTGCGGAGGTCCACCACACCCTCCCTTTTGGCCTTCAGAAGGCCTGGCTCTGTCGGTTGTTCTGGGGCCCCAGTTGGGGAGCAGCATCCCGGAGGTGGTGAATGGGCTAGACAGACCCACCTTCTCCCCTGGGTCCATTTTGCTCCCTTCCTTTCCATCTTGATCAATTTGAAGTCAGTCCTATTATATTCACTGAAGATGGGCAGCAGTTCCTATCTTCACTAAATTGCCAGATTAAAACTCTTTCTAAAAATCAGTTGGTTTTAGAAATCCAATTAATTTGATTACCTTGAATTAATTAAGCCCACTATTAGCTATCTTAGTTTCCTGCTGCACAGAATCCAATGTAAGAAACAGGGGCTGGGGTGATTTTCTCCCTTGTCCTCCTAATAGAGACCCTTTGGGATAGTCTCCAAGGCTTGCCCCAGATCAAGCTACATAGACAAGATGATTACATTGCATCTTTAATTCCACATGATTTTAAGCCCCCTCCTTCCCTGAGCCGGCCCTGCAGGCTGTTAGGCAGATGGGGTTGCCAGGGAAGGCTGGGCATTTCAAACACCATGTTGTCTCCCTGCCCAGATCCGTTTGAATGCCTCCATCGAGAGAGGGGGGGAGGGAGGGAGGGAGGGAGAGAGAGGGGGGGAGAGAGAGAGGGGGAGAGGGAGAGGGAGAGAGGACACTCACTCCGACTGGGCTTCCCTTCCACTCCCAGTGCTTTGGCAGCGAAAGACCCTAGGCTCTTCCTTGCCTCGCCTGCTGTAGGTCATTTACTCCTGGCGCCCTTTCAAGAGGGGCTGGATGCTCCTGGTCTCCTCCTCCTCCTCCTGGGTGGAATTCATCATGCGATGGAGCACGGAATCCCATCAAGCTGGGCTGGGAGACGGGGTCAAGTGGTCTGCTACTGCTATGCTGTTGGAGCTCATCAGAGACATATTTAATTTAATTAAGGTTGTCAGTGCTATTGATTTTGGCAGTTTCAATTACAGTGCTGTTACGGCTTCTGGATCTACTGATCTGTGATGAGGCATATCAGCACCGGTGCACATGGAGGAAAGAGCCCTTTGTCTCTTTTAAAAGCTGACACATCTGCCATCGGCCATAACTTATGACTTTTATCCAGCCCGGCTCCTCTTCTGTTCCTCATAATTAATTTCTCATTAGACAGGTCTTTATTGTTTAATTTGTGCAGTTTATAATCAAATTGGGCACATTAATTGTCACAGAATTTAAGGCTAATGAAAAATAAAGGTTTTCAATAACTTACTCTTCCATTATTCCAGACAAGATAAAATAAAACACTTTAAGGATTGTCAGCTTCTTAAATTATAAATTAGGCTGTTTAAAGAGCAGGGGCATTTAGGAAGCAGTTATCACACATTTAGTAATGATAAATCCTAGCCTGCAGTGCAATTATTGGGGTTATATTTACTATTCCTCTTCACTTTCCCCCAATCTACCCTTTTCTAATTTAAGGGCATTATGTCTTTTTCCTGGGAGTCAAAACAAGCGAATTCTCAGATAATGGGGTGGGTTAGGGTCTACGTGTATCATTGACCACCACAACTAACTTCAAAGACTTTGGCTTCTTTGCAGAGAATCCCCAGAAGGATCCATCTGAGGGCCTGTCAGGCAACTCAAGGGTTTCTCATGGAGGAGAGATTTCCTAGAAGCCGGAGAGCACAAAACATGGCTTAGATCTCACCTTCCTCCAAATGGAGTTCTGTCCATTTTGCTTTCTCCCATCCTCGGCTGATCCTTTTAACAAATGCAAATGGAATGTTTCTGCATTTTTAAAATTATTTTTGGCTAATAAAAATCACTTGGGCAAGAAATTTGCAGTTCAGGGATGTCTTCTACGTTTTGTTGGTTCACGGAGGAACACTTTTCCCACATAGTTTTATTCTGAGAATTGCTGCCCAGAATTGCAGTTTCCCAGCATTTTGCAGTTTTCCAGGATTCTATTCACTTAAGAAAGCCAGATCTGCCCCAATTACCTGTAAATACAGGTAATTAATTAATTAATTACAAATCAACCTGTAAAGAAAAGTTCTTTCTTCTACCGTAACTCTATAAGAACCTGCAGAACTATCCTGTGGCGCCTTCTCCTGGACTAGTTCAAATAGATAAACTGTACCGACTTGTTAGAAGACTCGCAGACAGGAGTTTTCCTAGTGAGCAGTCCTGATGGAGAGACCAAGCCAAGTCTGATCCAAATCCAAACCCATTTCCAATGCTGAATACATGGAAGATAAATTCCATGTTGGATTGGTCAGCAAGGGCCACTCCTGGTATGGTGGCTCATGAACTGCAAGGAAAGTACCTCAAGCACCCCAAGCAAAGCACCTGGAACACCACCCAGCAAGCAGAAAGAAATGGGGGAAATTCAGCAGTCACAAAACTGATATTGGAAATCAACCCCTAATACTAGAGGAGTTCAGAAAAGAACTTTAAAATTTGGAGACACTAATATCCAGACTCAGGAACGGATGAACACTGATTACTGAGTCAATATCATGTATCTTTAGAACAAAAGCTTTTACAGATACCAAATTTCAATAATTAGAAAACAATTACTGAATTTGTGAATAATATTAACCAGAACTGTAGAAATAAAACTGAAAAATTATCAAATGATTACAATTTTTGAAGAGCAGCCTCAAACTTTATTAAAACTTCCGAGATTGAGCAAAGCTGTGCTGAAGATCAGCCCTCTGACAGTCATGGAACTGAAAAGAAAAATTACGAACTCAAACTACAGGAAGGATGTTTACCATTGAAAAAGACAAGTGGAAAAGAACTATCAAAAGTTCTGAAAGGCACAAATTTGGTACTAGGAAATACTGAATCAAAGACACTGCATGAAACCAATCATCTAATTTATAGCACAGCCGCAGTGATAACATCAGACTTGGGATACAAGGCTGTAAAACCCAAGCAAAAAATCAATCACCAAAATGGAAAATTTGATTGGAAAGAATGATCAATAAATTACAAGCTGATATCAGCAATCTGAAGAATTTGAAGGAAAGAAAATTGAAATATAGTTGCATCAAAGAAAGTTCACAGGAGAGATATTATCTTCACACTAAAACAACTGAATTAAAGGAACAAAGTCATGGCCATTTCACGTAAAATTGAATGATGTGAAGGTGGAATAAATAAGTTTTAATAAAATTAACAGTTCTGAACAAACCAGAATTTGTTTTATAAAGCATTGTTAGGAAATACAAGCAATGCTTGCAAATACAACACAAAGCTTGCCTTGATAAAGACAAAACCTTAAAATTTTGGACTGACATCTGGGATAATTTGAAAACCAAACTAAAGATGCAAAATGTATAAGTGAAGTTGAGAAGTAAACTGGCTCAGTCAAAACAGATGATATATTCATAACATCAGACATGATTTTTCAAAAAAGTTTTTAAAAAGTTAAGAATGGGAATCGATTATTCTTTTGGCAAAAAAAAAATTTGGGGAGAGAAGAACCATCATTAGGTAATTGCATTTACTTACAGGAAGAAGCCATATGCTTAAAAATAAAGAACTGAATATTGTTTTAATTGTAGCAGCCAGTTGTGCAACATTGGACAATTCTAGATAACATAACAATTGAATTGTGGGCTAGCAAAGCCCCTTCAGTTGCCACATTAGAAAAATTCACAGTTAAAGTTAAAGGAATGAGACGTCAGAGACAGGAACTATAATTTTATCTCATGTTTATATTAACAGATTATAGTTCGATTTATTCTTTATATATAGTAATTTTTTACATGTAAAGTACCTATCTCTATATTCACATTATTGTAGATCTAATTTGTATTTTCTATTTTTTTCTGTTTCTTAGATTTATGTGATTGTAATTATCTACTGTTACTTGAAAAAATAGGTTTAAAAAAAGAACTGAAATGAATCATGGGGGGGAAAAAAAGTCCAGGAATTGGTTACTCAATGCAACTGAAGGATAAATGGTGACTAGTAGAACATCCATAATAATAAAAGGCAGAGACAAAAATATAATTGCAATTGGAGACAATTACTAGTTCGCTAATAGTTTTGAAAATGCCAAGTAGTTAGTAAATTAGCAAATGTGATTTTGAGTTACATATTCAAAATTTCCTTGTATCTGAAGAAAAGTTAAGTCGTGAAATTCATGAGGAAGAAAAAAAAATCAATTGCTGATCAATAAAAGGAAAACATACTGCAAAGTTTTCCTAATAGTTATTGGCATATGAGGCAAAATGATTAAACAAAATTTTACAAGAGTGAAATAATTCGGCAATATCAACTATGGAATTACCAAAACAAACCATGAACCTTTTCAGGGCTCAGGGTCACAGCTCAGGATTTACGTGGATGATTTCTATGTTCCAATGAAGGAGAATCTTGGTTGCAAATCCCACTCTCTTCTAGCACTGATGAGCACTGTAATCCTAGTTGGATTACAAAACATCTGCAAGAAAACAAGCCAGCTCAGAGAGCGCCAAGGACCCCTCATTTCTAGGTTCCTGGCAGAAACTAGAATTTCCAAAGGACACCAAGACAGGAGTCTTTCGATTTGTTCTCAATGAATTAAAAATGTAACAGCAACAACAATAAAAAAGACTAACTCAAACAGACAGATGAAGCCAGTGAAAACTTTTATTTGATTTATGATTAAATTATTTTATTAGGTTTTCCAGGAGAAGGAGGTACCGATGAATCTCCATCCTCTAAGTCTGCCTGGTTTAGCTTGACCACTGGCTGTAGAGCTGATCAGATCCCTCGGCTGCAAGATGAGACTTGACCAGACAAGTATTGCTGGTGAGACAAACTTTGTCTGCATAAACTAGGCAGACAAAGCCACCAGCTTGAATGAAGCCTCACTGATGGGCAGGGACGCCTGGCAGAGACGTCAGAGACGAATGCCCATTTCTGTCTCCCTTCCCACTCCTGGAAGGGACGCAGGAGTCAGGCTCATGACGGAGGAGGCCTGGCTTCGAATGGAAGAGGCCCGCTTTAAAGATACGCCCATTCTCCTTCTATGCTGATGCATTTTGTGTTTTGCCTTGCAAACGTCCCAGCAGGAGTTTCAGAAGTCAGTAGCTGCCATTGTTCCCCGTTCTGTGGCTGTGCCCCATCAGGCTGGAGGCCCTTCCAGCACTCTGGCTCAGCCGGAGTGACATCTTCATCTGTCAGTAATGGGATTGCCATGCCAGTCAAAGGAACATCAGGGGGACATTCATGATTGAAATTGGTGTGATTGGGGGGAAGGACTAGCCCTCTCTCACCCTGCTTCAGAAAGCCTCCCCCAGGCGAGGCAGGCAGGCAGGCAGGCAGGCAGGCAGGCAGGGGCTGGTACCTGCTGGGGCTTCCCTGATGCCGGCCGCTGCCTCTGCACTGCCTAGTGGGTAGGACCAGCCAGCCAGAAAACACCATCAGGAGACTCCAGCCGAGGGGAGGGGTGCCTTTTGGCTGATGGATTTCCCCCTCTCCCTAAAGATGCCCCAAATCTTCACCTGCTGGCAGGAATTAAAGGCCAGCAGCTCCCCCCCACCCCCCGCCACTTCTCCTTCCTGGAAGGCCCAGCCCACAAAGGTGAATGCAGACCAGTTGTCAGCCCTGACTGGAGCATTCGGGCGGTCAAAGGCCCAGGCACCATCTTGCCTTTTTGGACTCCTTCCCTTTGCAGGTCTCCCTGGCAGGTGCCAAAGCACCCCTGAGCTGGCTTGCATTGCTGAGTGCAGTCAGGAGGGGCTCTTTCCAGGGGCAGAAGCAGATCAGGACGTAGCAGGGCTCCCCAACACAAGGATCTCCCTAAGCCCCACCTGCTGAGCTCCAAAGTCTTTGGGAAGCCTGAGGGCAGGCAGGCAGCCCCTCCTTTTGGATCATCACCCCAGATATGTGCAGTTGTGGTGCAGCTTTAGGTAGGACAGAAGGTGGTGGGAGCCCCCTCTTTTGTCCCCTGCCCTTAATGCCTCCCTAGGGCACAAGCCATGCGTGGATTAACAGCCCATCTCTCTCTGCCTCTGAGCAGAGCAGAGCAGAGCAGGAGCTCCTAGCCCTCTTCCTGGGCTCCCTGGGGGGCTGGAGGGAGGAAGAGGGCTGGGGCGCCCTTTGACTCAAAGAGCCACCTGGGTTGGGCAACTCCGGGACAGAGAAAACAGCCAAGGGCGGTTTGATGGCAGAGGGCAGCCAGGACCTCTCTCCTCCCTGCTGCTCTTTCGTGGATTGAAGGGGTAGGAGGGGTGGAGGCTGGTGACTGGCAGCTCTAGTCAAGATGGCCTCGGCCACACAAAAGTCCTGGCTATTTTTCAGTTGCAGACTTTAAGAGAAACTAAAAGTGAATGTACTCAGAATTCAGCTTGGGATTCAATGAACGGAGAGGGCAAGTTTCCTGGCAGCAGGAGGACCTTGCAGAAAGAAAGGGAACTGGGCCTGGGGGAGAGGTCGGAGAAGAACTTCAGGATCAAGACTGATTCCATTCTGACAGGACTTTGGGTGGGCAGGCAGAGAAGCAGGTTTGGTGGTGGAAAAGGTATGGAAAGAGAGACAAAGAGGAGTAAAGACGGAGAAGATCCAGCGCTGAGATTGTTAAGCCCATTCAAGACAGTAAAAGGGACTTCTTTAGACTCCCGGGGTTGTTGCTGGGGCGGGGGGGGGGGGGGATAGGAGGAAGATGGAGCATTATAGGCGATTTCTGCCTTCAGTTATTTATAAAGTAACAAAGTTAGGATAAAAATCTACTAAATAAATAAATAAACATTTTAAAAAAGTAAAGAAAGAGAAAATAAATGTTGTGGTTGCTTATTTTATTTACAGCAAATTCTTCTCTCTCTGTGGGGTTGGGGCCCTTCTGGCTACTGTATTTTCAGAAAAGACTTGGCTCCTGCCCTCCACTTATTCTGAGTTGCTGGGTCTTTCTTTTTTAATAGGAAGGGTCATGATAAGAGTTGTTCCAGGGGATTAAAAAGAAAATTAAAAAGCAATCAAAGGTGCCTTTTAAAATTAGATGTAAAGTGTCACACATTTATAAAAAGAGGGGGAGATCTAATTGTGTTGTCATCACAATCTTGAATTTTTTTTGACACCCCTCCCTAATAAGTGCCCCAGCTGAGATATTCCTTTGAGGGCAGGAAGGTCTTGTTGAATTTTTTTTTTTTTAAGAAAGAAAAATAACGTTCTTTTCTTATGATCAATATTTACCATTTCTCCATTTATACAATCCAGTCAAATGTTTTCCAGAAAAAATACACTGGCATTTTCAGCATATTTATGTATTGGTTACTATCAAATTTTGGATCCCTTTCCAGTGATTAAGACTTCTAAATCCCAAAATTCTCTCCAAATGGTGTCACTTTTCAAGTTTATAGATGAATATGTCCCATCATTTTTCTAAACATCCAATTGCTTTTGGGCTAAATTGGTATCTCGTTCCTTAAAAACTTTCCTTAAAAAGTGCTAATGTGAATCCTGTCAGTATTTCAGAAATGAGGAGTCTATGATGCTTATAGCTTTGATAGTGATTTGAATGCCTATTTTAAGTGGTCTTTGAAAGTGCCCCTGCTGAAAGATCCATAATTTGTTTGGCGAATGGAAAAGGGAGAATTCTTTCATTTCAGTGGGGATTCGGTTACTTCTCTCTCTCTGGGGCTATTAAGGCCACATTGTTGTCTCCGCTCTTGGAGGAAAAGGGGCAATGAACACTTAACTCTTTCTCTGGCTCTTGCTGGGTGGCACGGTCAATGCAGCTGGCCTGGTGCCACAATTCACCTCTGCTGGGAGAGCGCAGCTCCTTACTCCCCTCGGTGCAGGGACTCTGGAGAGAGGGACAAGAGAAGAGCGGCTGATGCTCCTGAAAGGGAACTCGTAGTTCCCAGAGGTGAGACTGGTGGCACCCAGAAAACTAGACCTGGATGAGGAATGCCTGAAGGGGCTGCTGCCCACCTTTACCTTACGGGATCTCAAGCCTCATTTGGTCTCTAAGTCCCAGGATACCCTCTCACGCCTGGCCAGTACAGGGGTGGGAGAGTATTCTGGAAGGGCCTTCCCTGGCCAGTGCCATTTTGGTTCCCAGACAGGCCCAGGCAGTTCCTGTTTCTTATGGTCAATTGGTTGGCTTTCCTCCAGGTGCTGGGCAGGGGCTCAGGGCCTTCCACAGGCAGGAACCTTCTGCATTGGGGACCAGGTTGGATCTCCTGACTCTTCTGGCCCAGCTGCTCCTCTTTGTCCTCCAGCTGTGCCAGCTTCAGCATCCCATCTGCTTCTAGCATGGCTTGCGCTCACAGTGAGCTTCCATCTCAGCTCTTCCTGGGCTATTCACATAGGTGCCCTTCCTTTCACCAGGCACCCCTTGGGGTCCATAAGCTGCTTTCCTTTGGTATGCTCTATGGGAATTGCCTGGCATCATTGGCAGTCCATCACAGTCTTCTGTCTTTCTTGCCAGCCACACGACCTCTACTCTTGGCTAGTTCTATGAACTGTGTTGTGTCTTTCAGAAATGGAATTGTTATGACATTGCATTATGCAATGGGAGGGGAGGGGAAGGGAAGGGAAAGGGAAAGGGAAAGGGGAAGGGAGAGAAGAGAAGAGAAGAGAAGAGAAGAGAAGAGAAGAGAAGAGAAGAGAGGGATAAAGAAAGAAATAAGTGGGAAAGAAGACTTCTTTAATCCTTACAGCAACTTTAAGACGTGTGTGGACTTCAACTCCCAGAATTCCCCAACCATTTGCACCCCTATCTATTACTTGGGTTGGGCTTTGAGGAATCAGTCCCCCCTCCCTATTGTTGGGCATTTGTCTTCCTATTCAATCAACTTTAATGTTAGCATGAACAAATGTCTTCTGCCTAATTATAGACAAATGCCAAATATCCAATCATGGACAGCTGCAAATATTTATTTCAATAAAATTATCCTTACTTGTAGAATTCTTCAAAGATCTTTGTTATTGTGTAATTTTTTTTGAAGTTTTCTACATTTTTCGATCCCATTGATGCAAAGAAAGATGTAGTTTAATTTTCCAGTATTTTGCAATTATAAACCTGGCAGCTAAACAAGCATTGAATTACTTTCTTATGTTGCACATGTTTATAGGTCTTGGAAATATGGAGATTAAGCCAGCAAGATTAATTATGAAAAGAAGTCAGACAGCAAGATTAATTATGAAAATTTGTTAAATATTTTTTTCCCAATTTTCCTTAAAACCTTCTAATCAAAATGAATAATTAAATGGCATTGCCAATTGGAATACAATTTCTATAATTTTGATTCCAACCCCTCCAGTAAAATCCATACAGTTGGTAATAAATAGAATGTTATTTTAGAGGTGTATATAATGTTTTCCTGTCTCTGGACCACTCATGATGCAGTGAGAAGGCTCAGTAGCTCCAGTGGCCAGGAGCGACTCTGAGGCAACCTTTACTGGAGTTCATCCTGGAGGCCTCCTCAGATGAAGAGGAAGAAGCCCAGCCTAATCTACGATGAGGTTGAAGGTGGCCAGGCTCTGCAGGCAGGAGAAAAACCAAGTCTCCTTTGGAGGAGAGACCCCAAAATCAAGATCAGAAGGCAACATTTAGGTGCCAGATGTTGGTCTCTCCAGTCAGCAGGCCCACTTCTAGTTCCTGGAGAAAGTATGGAT
The DNA here is from genome assembly GCA_030761175.1 of Masticophis lateralis. NCBI lineage: Eukaryota > Metazoa > Chordata > Lepidosauria > Squamata > Colubridae > Masticophis > Masticophis lateralis. Next base: position 126,476 of record JAUDYJ010000007.1, on the reverse strand, counting down.
CCTCGTGAGGATCTTTGGCGTGGTGATATGGCCAGAGAAAGCCACAACAAGATCTAGTTATTGAAGGTGCCAATATTGAAAAAGGAATTCCTGACTGTGCACAGAGTATGACATGTGAGAAGCATGAATCAAAGAAACACTGACATTGTGTATCATTCTGATACACTAATAAACAAAAAGAATAGGTTTTAAAAATATGAAAAACGTACCATATAACAAAAGCAGAGCATCAAGGAATTGCCCAACTCTGTAAGGATGGGGTCAGGAAGAATAAGGACAGAAATATTCTGAAGAAAAAAAACACGAATGGCAGAACTTCAGATTATTCAAATAATTCTTCGTGTTCAGAAAGGAGCGATGAAGGAAAGGTTGGGTCCCTCTTAAAGTGAGTTAAGCCATCCTTGCACAACTCTTTGTTGGTTGCCTGAAGATCAGAGCTGCTTAAAACAATTATCATTAGAAAACAGCTTCAGAAAATAGAGGTTTAAAATTCCATGACAAAAGATAATAGTAATGGTCTTTACACTGAAATGCTGACCTCAGGAAAAGCTGGCAAGCCAAGCATAATCATCTCACTTAATTGTGAAACTCAAACTCAGTTAACCCAGAGACACCTATCTGATGGAAACTACAGGCGGAATTCCTCAGGGCTTTAATGGGAGGTAAGATGAAGACGCAGGTCCGGTGGCTCAAACATCTGCATTCAGATCAAAAGGTTACATTACCTGCGGAGACACAAGAAACCTCCTTTCCTGAAGGCTGCAGACACAAGTCAGTCTGACTTCTTCTAAAGGTTAGTTTACTATATTAGCTGGTGTTTGAAATCAAAGGGGAAAAGAGTCTGGGGGCGGCTTGGCTCAGAGCTCTCCTACTGCAGCTTCTCTCTGAGAAAACAAATGGAAGGCCCGAGCAAGGGCAGAAGGATGCTTCTTTGGCTTCTTTCAATCAGGCGCGGTTTCTGTTCCTTCGGAGATGCGACGAGGGTGTCTCCTCCTGGGCAGCCATGCAGGAGGGCTTCTCCTCCAGAAGGGTGCTCTCGATTCCCACTCTGGCCTGGCCTTTCCTCTAGGTACTATGCAGCCCCTTTTGAGCTGTGGAAGCTTTCAGGCAGTTTGGACACTGTTTTAGCAAGGTGGGAATTTAAACAGTTGCAGCAAATATTTAGCAAGCCAGAAGCTCCGAGAGGACATCACGGTTTGCGCGCTGCAACACAAGTCTGACCCACTTAGCTTCAGACAGAAAATTTGATTGTCTGTCCATCCCTCTGTCTGTCCATCCATCAGTCCCTCTGTCCGTCCATCCACCTATCTGTCCATCTGTCTGGGCGCCCACCCCTCTGTCCACCCACCTATCAGTCTGTCTGTCCGTCTATCTGCCCGTCCATCCGTGTGTCTTTTCCTCTGTCTGTTCTTGGTAGATCAGCAATAACTTTGCTTACTGTCACTATGCAAAAATCCAGGCTTGGCTGAGCCTGAAACTTCACCTAGCTTGGAGATTACTTCAGATCTGAACCTCAATTCTCAGCCCCACAATTTTCATTCAGCCATCGATAGACACAGGGAGATAAACCATATTTACCCAATGTTCAAAAGAGACACCAAAATATCTAAATATGATAATGAAAGACCAGAGGACAGAACTCTCTCCAGCAGCCAACACTCAGGTAAGCAGGGATTAACCCTAGACAAACCATCAAGCAGAAAACAAGCAGTAGTAAATTTAGTCACCACATGACCAGACTTGATTTTATAACCATTTTTTTCAATGGTCGTTAAGAGAGTCACCACAGTCGTTAAGCAAACTGCATAGTTGTAAGGCCAAATCCAGCTTATCCAATAGCCATTTCTTGCCAGAATATGGCAAAAGAGGTCACCAAGCACAATCGAGTGACTGTGGGACCTGCAATTCCAGACGTAAGCTGGTTGCATCTGAAATGCAGTCACACGGCCAAGATGTGTGCAGCAGTTGTGACTTCGAGAGTGGGCAATAAATAACTTTTTTCTGTTGTAACTTCAAGTGATTGTTAAGTGACCAGTCGTAAATTGAGGACTATGTGTAGATTGAAGTTGGTTGGCATGAAGACACAATGGCTTCTTCTCCAACCGTAGCCTCTGAAACAAGCGGGTCTTTCCTCCCAGGTTTCAAAAGGCTCTGGGCCTTTCCAGCCTCCAGGCAAAGCCGCCGCTGGTTGCTGAACTAGCCGACACCTCTGCCCTGAGACCTCCTGGTGGGGCTCATCTCTCGCAATACACTTGGACAAAATTGCCCAACAATGCGTCTTCTTCTCCACCAAGGGGGCTAAAATGGCAATTTATGATGGTTTGCCTGAATACTGGGGGCATTTGTGGGAAAGCATCCTTGCAATCGAGCTCTTCAAGGGCCACTCTCATTTAGGAAATCTCCCAGCTTCATTAGGTCCAACCTCGGTCTCTTGGTTCCTTGGATCCAGCCCCACGGCAGGGCAGACTTGTACTAGGCTGACCTTGATAGATGCTGTACTGGACGGATGTTGTTTTCCAAAGTGCAAGGCACACAAACAACGGCCGGTTCCAGCGCTGTGATTTCCCAAGGCCTCACGGTCCAGCGTTAAACATTAACAGCTGTAGGAAGGACAGGCAGAGGGATGAATCAGCATTTGCTGGCCTTCATAAAGGAGAGCTCACAGAGATGGGGGGGGGCACGGTTTGCAGAAAGGAGTAGTAACAGAGCTCTTCTGGTGTTGGAGGGCAGCATTTCATAAATCTCTGTCTCAAGTAGGTAGTACTACAGGTTTTATGTTTCCATACAAAGCAGTGGAAAAATGAAAGAATTATCTGAGAAACAGGTCAAATTATTAGCTGAGTCGAATACTTTACTTGGCCAAAGGAAGGAAGGAAGGAAAGAAGAACGGTGCCTGTGATCTGCCTGGACCATGCCTGGTCTGGCCCCTTCAGATGCAGGGCTGGGCATCTCAGCTCCCAAAAGCTGCTTTGCCCAAGTGGAAAGTTAATTGACATGAATTGGACTGTCCTTGGATTGAGGAAAACTTGCCAAACATAACATGTGTGCTGCATAGCAAACACCAATCCTGTCCCTCTTTACTGTTTCACCTCCAGGTGAAAGAACACAAGGCCGCTTCAGATTCAGTTGGGATTTGGGGTGTTTCCCTGGCCTATGGCTTTTTAACAACTTTCTCATGTCTGAATAGGACCCAGCTGAACTGGAAAGCCAAGAGGCTTTTTATCTGGTTTTATTTTGAGCAGAGGGTTGGGTTGTAAAGGGTCTTGAGTTATGCACTAAGGTTGAGATGCCAGCGTAGATCACAGAGTTTCGCTTTCAGGAGGCAGCAAAAAAGCCTTTTTGTTATAAAGATCCTTTGACTTCTTGACTCCCAGCTGTAAGAAATCCCTGGTTCTTTCTCTCCCAAGTTAAAAAGGAGATTATCTACTGTAGAGCACCGATTATTTTACCTTTTCAGTCACTGTAAACTCTGTTTTCATGCTTGTTGTTTCCTTCTATGCAGCCGTACTTGGTGCTAAATGCTGACCTTTACTCGGTTGCCAGGCTTCTCCCAGACTCTCTTAGCACTTCAAAGGAAGAGCCGGGATTTTTCCGTAGCTAAATGCCAGCTGGCAGGGATGCTTACCTGTCTACTGTGACATACAGCAACCGCCAGCGCTGGCTTGGCCAACGTATGGCCAGATGAAACCGTTTTCCAATTCTTAGCCCAGTGGCTGCTGGCTCCCTTCTGAAGCCCAGCCAGGGATGGGAAGATCTGAGGGGCTCGGAAGAGGCGAGGGGCTTCGCTTGGCTTTCTCAGGGATGGGACCATCCTTTTGTGTCGCAGCAACAAGCTTTTGTTTTCTTGTGGAGGACCTCTGCACTCTGCGGTGTTGTTCCACCTGAAAGCAAGAGAGCTGGATAGGGTTGGATTCCTCTCCATTTGTGTAAGAAGAGGAAAGGAGACGGGTCCTTCTAATAAACCAGGGGTTTATTACACTTTAGCTTTTATCACAAGGGAAAGGGGCTCCTGACACCCTAAAGTATAATGGGGCAGACATTTTGACAGCAATTTTTAAAAACTCTGCTTTTGCTTCTTTTTTAATGGTAGAAAGGAAAAAATGAAAGGGTTTTCACCAGTTGGCCCATTGTAGCAAATGTGGGGAAATCTTACCTTACACAACGTCAGTCAGCCAGTGCCATCTCCTAAGCGAAAAGCCTGGCTGAGGCGCTTCTGCCTAAGGAGGCTTGTCTGACTGCACTCAGTCTGTGACCTGACTACCTTTCCATCGCCTTGGCCAGGAAGTGACCGCTTGGGCTACACTGACACCTAATTCCCAGGCAAGGTAGAAATTTGTGAGGGAAACCCCCCCCCCCCATGTATCTCTTTTTTGCATCACTTTTTGCATCACTCCAGTGCAGACGCTCGCAGTGCACATGCAAAGCCACAGAGTAACAATAATCACAATAATAACAAAAGAAGGTAGTAAGATGCAAAGGATAATAGTACTAATACAGCCATACTGCCTGGGTAAATATCCTTAGGTCTGAGGCTGTACTATGTGAAATATGTGCTCAGCAGAGCGACGGCATGAAGGAAAAAACCCCAAACCTCTCTGTGTGTCTGGTTGTTTTGGCTGCAATGCCCTGACTTGCTGTCCAAGGAGAGGAGTTGAGACAGTTGATGGCCAAGAGGCGAGGGGCCTGTAGTTACCATATTTTCTCAGCCCCTCTTCTGCATTTGCAATATACAAGTGGTCAATGGAAGGCAGGCTGGTTTACTGCCTCCAGGGCTGGATTTTCCTATAGGCTAATTAGGCTTCAGCCTAGGGCCTCAAGATCAAGAGGGGCCTACATTCAAATTGTTAACAAAATTATAATTACACTATTCTAAAAACAGTGAACACTAAAACACTGAACCGAAAAAAAAGGGAGGTGAAAGGGCCTCATAAATGGAATAGCCTAGGGCCTCTTCTCATCTAAATCCGGCCCTGACTGCCTCTTATACCTTTTCTCCCCTTTGCTTAATGTTCCTTATTTCAAAATAGAATATGGGATGGAATGTTTGTAATTGGTCGATGAACTGGTTTAAAGAGAGGCGATTGGTTTAGCTAAACACTTGTAATTAGGCAACAGTCCTAGCTATGGCTGCATCAAACGGTATACAACTCATTCTATTGGCTCCCAAGGATTTAATGGCGCTTCTTAAAGAACTCCGAACCCATAAACTGAGGAGGGGGACGGGGGTCAGGAGGGCATCCCCTGTTGCCAAGGCTGGGGAGCATTTGGTGATTCGGCTGCCCTTCAGCCAGACGAGGCGACAGGTCCCCCGAAACGACGCTCGGCAAAAGGGATTATTACCGCCCCGCCCCAGTTTGGGCCACTGCTAAGACCCGAGAGGGCTTTTATCGGGAACCGAAAGGCCACATTACCACGTACGCGGTAAATTATGTCTGCGGTAATTACGATCCCCGCGCCTGCCTTTTTCAGGTGGGCTCCGGGTTGCTCTCCGGAAAAATGCGGTACTTGATGAGGGTTGTCCCCATAAATCACGGGATGCCCCCTCGTCCTTCGCAGGCCGAGCGAGCGCAGGCACTAAATAGGCGCTTATGGCGGCGTTGGGAAGGCGGATCGCCGGTTCCCGTTTGCGCTTCCCCGCCGCCGCCGCCGCCGCCGCCTCCTCCTTTCATTACCGCAGACAGAAGCGTTTCCCAATTTCATCCCGCAGATCCCCCCTTGCAAATTCGGGCTGCAAACTGTCAGAAACGTGAAGCTTCTCTGCGAGGAGTGATTTTATGAGGAGCCCTTTAAATTTCAGCTTCGTGGACTGAAGCCTTAGAAGCCAGAAGGTCCAAAGAAGGTTGGTGGAATCTAGAAGAATATCGCACAGATCGCTGTTCCATTCCTTCCCTCTCCTGTCTTTAAGCCGGCTGTAAATTGAGCAGAAAATTAAAAAAAAACACACACACAATTTAGGCTGCATTTCATTCTTAACTTCTCAGTCCATTTGTCTATTCTGGGATTTTGCAGATTTCTAGCCTAGAGGGAGGTCTCTGAGACATGCGCCCCGTTATACCATCTCTTGCCAGAATACCAAAAGGGGGAAAAGGAAGTCCTCCCCTCCCCCCGCCCTGCAATAATCTTTGTTTAAGTCGAAGCTCCTTCGGCAGCCCTGAACAATTGGACATTTCATCCAATTCTGCCAAGAGACCAATAACCATCCGCAGTTCTTTCATAAAACAAAAGAAGACCCAGTACTGTCCTGCCTCTCTTGCTCTGATGCATCCACTCGCCTGTTAAGAATGCTCAGAGCCCTAAAAAGTCCATCTGCTTTTCTCAAGGAGGAAAGGCTGCCAAAGAGGATGGTAAAGGCAGATTTGAATTCTGCCCCAGATCAACTTGTGGGTCTCCAAATCTGCCTGAAATGGCACAAGCAGTTCTGCCAATGGCAGCGTCCCTCTCCGCCTACTCTGGGTCCCTCTCTGCCTGTGGCTGCTGCTTTGATGCTGCCCAGAGCCACTTGGAGTCCCTGCTGTGCAGGACAGGAGGAGGGACTCGCGGGAGGGGGACGAGAGCAGGAGCTTGGGTGGGAGTGGGGTCTTTGGGGGGAGGCTTTGGGGCCTGGATGTTGGCACAGGAGCTGTAGCATGGGTGGGTGTCATAGCAATGGTGCGCCCGGCCTTTGGTCTCAGGAATTCCTGGCGTTGGCTTCCCTACCCAGCGTCTCTGGAGAGGTGAGCAGCCCTCGACTTACGATCACAATTCAGCCCAACATTTCTGTTGCTAAGTGAGACATTTTTAAGTGAGTTTTGCCCCATTTTACAACATTTCGTGCTACAGTTGTTAAGTGAATCACCGCAGTTGATAAGTTAGTAACATGGATGTTAAGTGAATCTGCCTACCCTCATTGACTTTGCTTGTTGAAAAGTCACAAAAGGGGATCACATGACCCTGGGACACCCTAGCCGTCATAAATGGAACCAGTTGTCAAACATCTGAATTTTGATCACAGGGATGCCGCAAAAGTCATAACTGTGAAAAACGGTCCTAAATTACACTTTTTAGTGTTGTTGTAACTTTGAATGGTCACTAAACCAACTATTGTAAGTCAAGGACTGCCTGTGAATGGGACAAATAGATAAATACATTTGCTTTGGGAGGATGCTTCCTGTGCCAAAGTTCTTGAGCTGAAGTTGAAGTCCACACATCTTAAAACTCCTGTGATCGAGAAAGATTGTGGTGACCCTGGAGAAGCCAGAGGGCCTCATCAGGCCCTGATCGGCTTCCTGCCTTGCAGACAATCCAGCCTCGGTGAGGTCGGGTCCATCTCTTTCCCTTTATCAGCCTTTCCCCATCCTAGGCTGCAGGGGCATCCCTGGAGCCCAGCTTTTGGACAGCGTGGGCAGCAGAGGCCCTTGAGGGCTGGGGAATCCTGGCTTTTCCCACAAACCACCTTTGCTCTGCCTGCACTGACCATGAATGCCCTCTTGAAAGGAGGAGATAATAGTTACTCTCCAACTATGGAGCTGATTTTAGTTTAAGTGCGTGTAAAGGTTTGCACACAAAGTGTTTTTTCAGTATGAAACAGGTTATTTATTTCTCCCTTTATTTGCCTTGTGGTTGAATGCAGAAACTCTGTAAGGAGATCTTGAAAGCGAACTGCCAGTTTCAGCATATGGATTCAGTTATCAGCATAATTAATTGTACTGGGAGAAAAAACAATTTGCTGGTTAATTTGCTGAAATAACGAAGTGCCAAAGCAGGTAAGGCAGCAGTTCAGCCAATCTGAGTAAATCACTGCCTTGCTCTGACTACTGTTCACTAGCATAGAGAGATAATTGTTAATGGAAGAAGTCCCCGGGGCTGCGCATTCATTTTGGGACAAATAGAAAAATGGCACTAATAGGCCCCTTTTGTTCATCCATCATCTGTCATGAGGCAAACGTCACAGACCTAAACCATCCTCAGGTGAACAGCAGCCCTGCTTTGCCGCCCAACCAGCAGGCAACAGATGTGGGGGGGGGGGGGACCGCAGGAAGAGCAACGGCCAGGGCAAAGTGGCCTTCAGCTCTTCAGCTCAGGCACTTCCTAACCGATGAGACCTCATTTGCCTGGTCCTCAGAGAGATTCCTCCTCTCTTTCCATCATAGTAAAAAGAGCCAAACATTTTCTGCATACTTGCAAAAAGGTACATAGTAACAGGTCTGGCCATTAAGTTACTGCTTTCAAAAGTGATGCAGAGAAGAAAATTATGGGATTGGAGGAGCAAAATAGACGTATCTCGAGTCCTTAAATATCTCCAGATCTAATTCCAGGCACTTAGAACTGCTATTAGAATGTAGTTCTGAGCCAGGAATACTTCAAAATTCTTGTAAAAATGTATTTAATCTGCTCTCATTTTTTCTTTCCCTGTGTTTAGGCAGTTAAATTGTATGTGAAATGCTGACATGGGTCTCCAGAACCAATTTTTTTCTTTCAGGTAAGACTTAGGCCCCAATATTCTGCACCGGGAGCAGGGAATTGGGCTCCTTCCCAAGTGGGTCCTCCTGGCATCACTGAGTTGCACTGCTGACCGAGGTAATTGTAGTTCTTGCTCTCCATTGTGGGACTAGGGACCCACAATTTCTTCCTTCTGGGAATAATTTGAAAACTTGGTGCAAGATATCTGGACTCTTCTCCATCGGTATCCATCCATCCATCCATCCATCCATCCATCCATCCATCCATCCAAACATGAGACCCCAGAAAAGTGTATAGCATGAAATTTGCTGCCTCCATTGCCGATGGTGGATCCTCCAGGCTCCCCCCCCTCCTCTTAGCCCACCCACCCACCCACCCACCCATCAAGAAGAAATTTCCCTTCGTCACTCTCCTTAAAGTCTGACGGGGTTGGAAGTGGGATGAGGGCCTGTTTGACAGATGGCTGGATTGACAGGTTTAACTCCTGTCAGAATTCCCTCTGCTCATCCACATATGATTTACTTGGTTGCATTTAAAAGCAGCCCAGTCCACTGGGTAGTCGGACTGCTTTCAGCATTCCCAGCATTCCATCCTGTTCGGAAGATGGCTAGAAAAGTCACGTTCTAAGAGCAGCCTGAAGGCCTGGGGGCTCTCCAGCTTCCCCACACAACCCCACCACCCCTGCTGCACAGTCGCCGCCATGCTCATTGACCCAGAGCCAGCCAGCAGGGAGAGCGGGAGAACAGGTGGGCTTCTTCTGCAGAGCCACCTTCCTCCCAGACCTGAAAGCTGAGTAGATCCAAGGAAAGCTCCAAGGTTTCTCAGCAGCCCTTCTCTTGCCTGGGGGCAGCAGAAGGCCCGGGTCCCAGCCTTCTGGGGGCTGCCCTGTTGCCCGTCCCCAAACCCCCAGACTCAAAGGGGAACTGGCCAAGCTGCCTGAGCCTCAGCAAGGGACCTCCTTCTTTGGGGCTAAAGCGGATGGCTTACCTGCTTCCTCTTCTTCAGGGTAACTCCCTGCTGGTTAGTCCTTCTGGCTCCCCGACATTGAACATTCTTTTAAAATGTGTGTATACTCTTTATATCCGCTTGCACTTTCTCCAAAGATCTGTCTCTAAGATTATTGTTACAGATTTTCTTATTAATAATAAGCTTATATCATAACAATGAACAAGTGGTTGCTGAGTTTGCCTCTAAACCAACTGCTGTTTAACTGTTATTAAAAAAAGTCAAGTCTAAATATTTTTTCCATGACAAAGCATCCTTTTGTGCTTAGCAGTTTTACCCAATGATACAAACTGTACAATGGATACTGTTTAAGTTGTCAGTCTTCTGGCTTGACATTAGCCTGTCCTTAAATGAAGAAATCTTTAGTTGCTTTGCATATTTCCCTTTAATAAAATGCTCTGGATAGAAAATTCAACCACCTTGTTTGGTGGAAACCCAATTCTCTAACCTGAAGATCTGAAAGAGCCTCTGACCTCTCCTCTGGGGCAGCTCAGTGGGACAGAGGGGTGACCCTGCTTACAAGGAAGGAAGAGGGCAGCATTACTCTTAGAGGTCAGTCCCAGCCACCGGCCTTTTTCTGGCTCCTGCACTTGGAAAGCAGCCCAGCTCAGTTCAGCTGACCCATCTATCTAGCCTTAGATGCAAGGCTAGGAAACGGAGGCTCAGCTCCTTCATGGCCCACCTGCATGGGGAACTTGTAAGGCCCTGCTCCAGCTTTTGCAACTGTTCATGGCAGGCAACAGCCCTTCCAGGGAACAGACCCTACGCAGGCCCTTTTGTAGACAAAAAGCCTGTTTCACAGGGGTTGGAATTGGTTCCTTTAAATCAGGATTTTTCAAACCTGGCCACTTTAAGATGCATGAACTTCAACTCCTAGAATTCTCCAGCCAGCGCTAAGAGTTTGAGGGTTATGATATTGATATTTACTAATGATATTTACTGTAAGTAGTCATGTCAGGAATCTTTTGATTTTTTAAAAAATAGGTTGTAAAGAGCCTGCCATTTCTGGGGAGGAGCTCTTTCCCCAAAGCAGGGCGATTGGAGGTATCCTAATGTTTCAGTCCTAGCCTTCTGTGCCCCCTCACCCCAATCCATGGGGGGTGGGGATGCAAAGGAAATCAAGATGGGGATTGCAACCATGAGATGAAAGTCTCACCATGGTGCGCATACGTCACATGTGCAACGCACAAAAAGAGGAGCAGGGCTTTGACTGGCCATCCTCTGGTCTTGATGGACACCCCCTTGGCCTGCCTCCTGCAGAAGACCTAATCCAGCTTCCCCATCTTGGACCAGCAAATACCAAAAGCAGAGCGACTACGAGTCCAGGACCAGCCCAGACCAGCCCGTGCCCCTTTCGGCTTGTGAAGGTGCAGAACAGATCTTCCAGAAGATCCTGGGTTCAGGTTAAGAGAAGGCAACCCACATCCTTCCAAATTTTCTTACATCACAAGACATTTATTTAATGTCTTGGTTTATGAGATAAATCCTACAGTCCTAGTTTCTGATGAACGTTGCCAAAGAAGGAACTCCATCCTTTTGTTCCAGTCTCATGCAAGAGCAAACTCCTTTGTAGGACTTCCCTGGAGGGAGCATTGCCCCTGATGCCATCAGGCCTTCTTCTCTGCCCTGCCAGGCTGTCCAGCTTTCCTCCCCTTCTGGGGTCCTGGCAGTCTCTGGGCAGGGTGGCTGGGGCTGGTCCTCCCTTCCCTGCCTGCCCCTCAAGAGTTAAAGGGGAGCCTTCTTTCCGCCCCTCTGCAGGGCACTCCGGGGGAGGGCAGGCTGGCGCTGGTGGCAGGCGGCTTTCATTACCCTGATCGGATACATGTGCTCTATTTTATCTCCAGCATTTTCTCAGTAATTCAGCACTTTAAAGTCTCAGCTGTCTACCGATCTGCAGACAATTGTTTGGTGTAATACTATCCGGAAAAGACTGATAAAATGCAGATGTGGCCAGGGCTCTGAAATCTGTGGTTTGCTAAGTGGCTTTTCTCCCTGATACTCGCCCGTGGCGACTCAGCTCTCCCTCCCTCCCCCCCCCCCCCCCGTGAGGCACGAAGGCAGACTTTCTTATTAAAAGGTTGTAAAGAGGAAGTAATTGCTCAGAATTATTCGCAATTAAAGAAGTGGGCTGAAACGTGAAACAGCGGAGTTAAATTTTCTATATTTTTATGATATCCTCTTCCAGCCTTATTCTCAAATTTTAAGCAATCTTGAGTTTAACGATCATTTTCATTTCATTAGGCTCGCTTGACAAAGTGGATGGCTTTCTTCAATTCTTTTCAAATGCTGGGTTTTTTTTTCTTTTTTCTTTTTGGCTGTGTAATTATGATGCTTTCACAGTCCACAAGTTTGTCTGGAGCCCCTCCTCACTCCACTCCCCATGTTCCTTTGGTTCTCAGCATAAAACAAGAGCCAGGAGCTGTCGAATGGCTTGGTGGTTAGCATAGCCTCAAACAATGGTTAGCATTTGCTGAAGTGATGAAGATTTGAGCTCTGTTCTTAGCAATGGGGTCCAAGGCTTACTTCGCTTGCTGGTCCACAGGCTTGTCAGGACAATGAAGTCCATTAAAGTGAGTTCAAACATATTTAAGGCAGCATGGCGCTAGGTGCAGGACAGAGCTGCCACATCACTCTCTGGAGCACTGCACATTATTGTGCTAGGCACCAACCTTAGGAGGTGCAGAGAACTAACATTTGCTTGTGGCTGATGGGTGGCATCTGTGGCATGGAGGAGTGCTTGGCTGCCCTTCCATGTTAAGTAAGGACACAGCGTGGAAAAAGCAGGTTGCTCCTTCATAGATTTGAGGGGCCTTGGAATTTCTTATGGAACACGGAGTATGCCATTTTTTGAAAAGTTGTAGTGGAAAACATAGAAAAAAGAAGGCCGGGATGGACCCAGAAAGGCCACAAGAGTGACCTCAGTGCAAGCAGAGAGAAGTGGCCTTTGGGGAAGGATAGAGGAGAGGCTGACAGCAGAAGACTCAGAAGGCTCAAAGGGGAAGCAGCAGGAGGAACCTGTGCCACAAGGGCAAGAGGGGTCCAAGCTCCTGGTGCCCCCCAGTGGACCCCTGAGAGATGGTACTCTCTGCCCTTCAGGCTGTGTGCAAGGAAGGAGAGGTGGTGGACACGGGACATGTGCAGGTGGACACGGGACATGTGCAGGTGGACACGGGACATGTGCGTAGACCCACCGGCACCCTCTCCCCCCTCAGCCTCACCCAAACACTGCTGGACACAGGCTCTTCTCTCCTGCAAGTCAGTGGGAAATGGGAAGCTGCCTTTCCTGCAAGGAGAGAAGCAACCTGGAACTAAGGAGAAACTTTCTAACTGTAAGGACAATCAACCAGTGGAACAAATTGGAAGCGGTGGGTGCTTCATCACTGGAGGCTTTTAAGAAGGGACTGGACAGTCACTTGTCTGAAATGGTACAGCATCTCCTGCTTGAGCAGAAGACTTCAAAGGTCCCTTCCAGCTCTATTCTGTTTGGTTGATTGTTTAGGTAGGCAGGCAGGGAGAGCTGCTTCCCACTCTTTACCCAGCCCTCTTCTACCGCCTTCAGAGGAATGGGAGGGCCTGATTTGGAGCTTCTGGAAAGAGCAAACTTCTGCAGAAACTAAGCCAGAACCCTCCACTTCATCACTGGCCCTCCACTAACACGAGAAAATGCAAACAGCTGTAACTGTTTCCCCACAGAATGCGGAAATTTGCCTGAACATTATGAAATTATTGAAGGTCAAGGCCTCCCAACTTTTAAGACATAGGCACAGGAATTTAGGAGCTAAATTCCTTGAAATGTCTTTTTTTTTAGGAAGGAAGGAAGGAAGGAAGGAAGGAAGGAAGGAAGGAAGGAAAGAAGGAAGGAAGGAAGGACAGAATTTGTTGCTTTTTGAAACAAATGAGCTAAATTGCTCCTACAACAGAGCTAAATTTGAGATAACGAGATGACAGGTTCTTTGGCAAACATATTTACAAACTTGGAGGTGGACAAAAAAGGTTCAATTAATCCTTCCAGTTTGGGGTGATCTAATGCTGATGAAATAGAGATAGGCAAATGCAGAATTTTAGAGGCATAGGTGAAAGATTTTCTTCATGTTTAGAGGGAAATAAATAGGAAATATTATTATAAATAAGTTAACATTTTGTGTTGGAAATTATTTTTAAGAAACCGCATCTGCTATTCACTTATGGAAAATAATTTCTGACTTTCAGATAATTCCTAAAAGCTTCCAGTTCTTCTTAGGGTCCTTCGGAAAGAATCATTGGGGCAAATTACGTAGTTCAGCATCTGGGTCGATTCTTCTTCAGCCTGCTTGGAGAACCCCTCAACTGGAAGACTGTTCCTTCTCCCTCCCTCCAGAAATACCAGTGCTCCTGTAACCGATACTCTTCCTGAAGATCAGCAGGGAGATCAGATGGCCTAATGGACACCTCTGGCATTGAGGTACTCCCACGTCCTCTTCCAGGATGTTTTCAGGTGCAGCGTTTCCTTTCATGGGACCATTTCACCACCAGAGGCCCAGGTATCCTGTGTGGCTCAGGCAGGTGCACTGAGATGCAGGTGCACTCCATCCATCTCCTTGGATGGAGAAGAACCTGCCCTGATAAGTTTTCACTTAGATCCTCCTCCTCCTCCTCCTCCCCTCCTCCTTCTCCTCCCCCGCCCCCAAATCTGAATCTGAAGTTTGTCTTCAACAGAGTGAAGACATATTACTTGGGGGAAAGAATCCTATTAAATCCCGCAGCTAAAATGCCAGGGTTTGTCCCACAACTCCACATCTCCATCTTTGGGGCAAAACCCTCCACTTTTCTTCTGCTCTTACTGGAGACCCCCTCTCCATAAACCGAATGCTGTGGTTTGTTTCATTACTTGTTGGTTTATAGTCAAGGACCAAATTGGCTGATTACATTGAACATAACCCAAATATAAGCAAGGATAATGAACAATTATTGAAATAACACACTCGTAAAGAGCAACAGCCATAGGTCAACCCTTAGCAACTTTCCTGGAAATGAGCTTCCTTGACAGCTCATCTGACTTACCATGGTGAGGACACAAAGGTGGCAGTATTAGATCCATGCACCAGGCCCGTGGATGATTAAATACATACGCTTGTAAAGAAATGGCTGGCAGGCCTGACCATCAGAAGGCTTCTCCTAACATCTCACCTAATCTACCTCAGGGGAGTTTCACCCCACTACTTCCTGCCCTCCTGTTTGATAGGGCAGCCCCTAAAATACCTGACTTCTTTCCTGCAGGGTTTCCTTTTTGTTGCCATGTCTTTGTGGATCACACCATGATCGGCTGTCAGCTGAGGGCAGACACTGGTCCAGTGCTTGATTTTTTTAAAAATATAAATGATGCTGTGCTTCAATGGTTAGATGGCCTAGACATGGATATTTGAACATAGAACTTTTTAATATTTGCATTTTATTGGGTTCAATTACTCTAGTTAAAGCGTTAGTCTATATTGCTAATCCACATATGATATGCCATAAGCCAAATAAATAAATTCTGCACAGTAGACACAACCACTTTCTTTCATTGTTGCTTGAGGCCCTCTTACCATCTTGAAGGTAGCCTTCCTCTGAGCCTGATCCCATTGGTTGCTTGCCTTTCTCAAGCGGGGTGCTCGTAAGCAGCCACCAGATGCCAACTAGGATCTGAAGGGGCAGAGCAGAAGGAAGAGAGGCTTTGCTTTCCCTGCAGTCTGCTCCTGTTTCCCCCCCCCCCCCCCAGGCCATTGGGCTCCCGGCACCCTGGACTTCCATTCAACAGCCCGGAAGACAAGCTCAGGATCCAAACAGAATTTGACAGACTTGAACAATGGGCCCAATCTAACAACAGGATATTTAATGTAGAGAAAGGCAAGGTTTTATACCTGGGCAGGAAAAACCAAGTACAGATTAGGTGAAGCCTGGCTCAAAAATAATCACTGTTTTTGATCACTGGGTGATCTAATGGGTGATCACTTAAATATGAGCCAGCACTGTGGCAGCAGTCAAAAAAGCGAATACAATCCTCGGTCGTATAAACAGAGGCCTAGAATCAAAATCACGTGAAGCATGAGTACCGCTTTATAAAGCCTTGGTGAGGCCATACCTGGAATACCGCATCCGGTTTTGGTCCCCACATTACAAAAGAGATGTTGAGTCTTTGGAAAAAGTGCAAAGAAGAGCAACTAAGATGGTTAAAGGCCTGGCTTTAAAAGCTATGAAGAACGGTTGCAGGATGTAGGTATGGCCAGTCTAAGAAAAGAAGGCCCAGGGGCGATATGATAGAGGTATTCCAGTATTTGAGGACCACAAAGAGGAGGGGGCCAACTTATTTACCAAAGCACCTATATGCAGGCCAAGAAACAATGGATGGAAACTAATCAAGGAGAGAAGCAACTTGGAACTAAGGAGAAACTTCCTAATAGTGGGGACAATTAACCAACTTGCCTCCAGGAGTTCTGGGTGCTCCATCACTGGATGTTTTTAAGAAGAGACTTGGAGAGCCAGTTGTCTGAAATGGTATAGGATCTCCTGCTTGAACAGGGGGTTAGACTAGAAGACCTCCAAGGTTCCTTCCAACTCTATTCTGATTGATTGATTGAAATGTCTCTCTAGGAAACTCCATCCTCTTTGCTTAGTGAAGCTTCTACATATTTTTGACTCTTCTCCTTCTAGGTTTGGGATCACCTGTAAATTTATGTCCCCCCCCCCCCATCATGTAGTGATCAATAAATGTCTGGAAGAGCCTGGGAGCGTTTCCAGGTTGCTCTCTCTCCTCCTGGGCTGAATTTCCCATGGTTAAAGGTTCCATGTGAGGCACCCCTATATCATCCTTTTGGAATCTTCTTTAAAAGCATCCCTGCACCTAGAAAAGGGACCCCCCCCCCTCCAAGGTAGCCTGCGCCACCAGCTTAAGCACAGCCTGGGTACCTGGGAACTGGGGTGGGGGTGAGGAGGCAGGAGACCTGCCAAAGCCCCTCCTGCCTCCCCCAGTCCCATTTGTGCCCGAGGGAGGGGGCCTCTCCCTTGCCAACAATGGGGATTTTTGTTTGTTTGGTTTGGTTTGTTTCTCCCTGCTTTTTCTCTTTTGCTCCTGCCTGCTGAAAAGGGTCCCTCCGGCCTCTGAAGGAAAGAGGGGGGGCGTTCCCTTTGCTTCCCGAAACATCAGCGACCGGCATGCCTGGCTGGCTGCAATTTCCCACAATGTGTAAATTAGTCAATCCTCCAAGTCCGCAAACCTTTGCTTTGAAGTGGACATTAATGAAGTGCCACCCCCCCACCCGAGAGTCCCCTGCCTGCCTACGTTGGTATGTGGAGCAGCCCCCCCTCCTCTTCCCCAGCTCTCCTTTTCATGCCTTCCCAGCCTGGAGTTTCTTCTTCTTTTTCAGGCATCTGAATTGCCCAGACTGCAAAACTCCTGGGGGTGGGGGTGGGGGTGGAGTGGAGGGAGGGGAATTAATGAAAAAAGTGACTACTGGCCTGACTGATGTTGGCACTTCAAAGCCGGGGGAAGCCAAGTAAATTGCTCTGGACTGCTTAATTCAGAAGGGCTCCCTTGTGGATGGCAGCCCAGTGACAAAGTTCAATTGGCGACAGGAGACAGGCAGGATCAAAGGCTGCCCATTGTCCTTCCTGGCCATGAAGAATTGGCCATTGTTGGGGCCTTTCAAGGCTTCTTCACAAGCTCCGGCTTTGCATCGGGACTCCTAGTTTAGAAGCAGCTCAAATCAGTAACTAATGACTTCCTTCTGATCGCACATTTCTTCTCTAAATATGACATCTTGAATCTGCTGTAAAATTCAGCTGAGAAGCCAATGGAATTGCTCTTGGGGAGACGGCAACTCAGCTGCCCGATGCCCCTGATGCCTTCTAGGGGCCGAAGGTTTTTTCAGGAACGCCCCCCATCCCTGGATGTGGGATGAGAAGGCCTCCCTTGGCAGCATCAGAGTCACCTCTCTGCAGCCTGCAGGTCTGTTTACTGGGCACTTTTTCTTCCAACCTTTAAACACTTGCTCAGAAATTAAAATTCGTTTTCCTCTTTTTATCCATCAAAGTAGGGCCACTTTTCTAATCTCTCTGGAGAATACAGTGGGATTCTGTTTTTTGTTCTAAAATGTTTTCCACAATAATGACAAATCCACAACTTTGCAATGTTGTCTAAGTCCTTTGGGAAGTAAAGTGAACCCAATTAACTATGTGTTTATTTATTAATTAGGTGTTTACCCTGCTTTTATTACTTTATAAATAACTCAAAGCACTGAACATACCTGTTCCTCTTTCCCCCTCCTATTTTTCCTACAACAACAATCCTATGAGATGGGTTGGATGAGACAGGGTGGGGCCCAAAATCTTCCAGCCAGCTTCCTTGCCTAAGGTAGGACTTGAACCTGTGTCCCAGTTTCTAGGCCAGCACCTTCACTGAAATGCTGTCCTTGTGATTTCAGCAGAACCTAAGCAAGAAACAACAGGAAAATCTGGATGTGGCAAATGGCTGTGTCTCACTACACAGTACTGGCGTTCCTCAGTGTGTGGCGTTGCCCAAATACCTTGCTTTAAATTGATTCAGTTTAAATTCTTACATGAAACAACCATTCCAAGATTCAGGCTTCACCTTCACACATCCTCTGAACAATCCTTGTTTGGAGGCTTTTCAAAGGAATTCTCTCTTCACACTGAATGCCAAATTAGTTTATTGCATAGTCATTGACAAAACTGTCTGTTCTTAAATTTAGGATGCACTATTTTTTGTATAATGTTACAGGGAAGAAAAACAAACTTTTTGGAATTTTAATTTAAAATTTGATTTTTTTAGAGTTGAAATTTTAACTTGCAATTTTGAAAAGCGGTTGTATAATTGAGCTGTCCTGCTTAAATCCAGCCTCTTTTTTCAGCCCCAGCAGTTTGTGGCTGCAAATGATGGGGAGAGGCTCATTTGTCTCCTGCTTGCATGGTCCCTCTTAATCACATCGAACTCTATCTAAGCCACAGCAGAGCAGTTACAAACAATTACATCCATTATGGGCAGCCCTACATTTGGATATTGTGGTTAATCTGGTGTCAACTTTCATAATATTTTATCTGTACATGCAAATGCGTGGCTTTGAGAGCTGAGAACAAAAGCTCATATAAATGCCAAAGTATGTTGCTTAGCGATGGCTTCACAACAATTTTCATGACGGTAGCAAAGTTTTCTTCTGTAAATGAAATTCCAATTAGAATGAGCAAGTTTGAAAGGTTAGAAATGAGTTAATTAAAAAAGGATAACATGCAGGCCCTGAAAGGAAACTGCTGAATTCCTCTTTTACATGTTTTAAAGTCCATGTATGGCTTGGTTCTTTTTTAACTCCAGAAAAGCCGCAGTAGCTCCCCCCCCCCCACATTAGCTTAGTTTTGAGACCCTGAGGCTGAAGCTGCATTCTCTATTCCCAACCCCTTTTTTCTGCAACATTTCGAAGGACAATGCAGTCATTAAAGTGAATAAAAACTTAAAATGTATATAGCTTTGGGCCTTAAAATTAAGCAGAGGGTTACTTTGTAAATCTCTTTGATGTCAACACAAAATTACATCTCTAAAATATTGTCCGCCTCCAAAATACCAATAAATACACAAATTGTGATATAGCAATTAAAGATAAGATTAAAGACTGCTTTATCCAACAATAGTTTAAGACACCCACAATTCCTAAAGGCCCAGGAGGCCATGTGGGGCGAAAGCAGGGGTGAAATCCAGCCGGTTCTGACAGGTTCTGGAGAACCAGTAGCGGAAGTTTTGAATAGTTCAGAGAACCAGCAAATACCACCTCTGGCTGGCCCCAGAGTGGGGTGGGAATGGAGATTTTGCAATATCCTTTTCCCAGGAGTGGGGAGGAAATGGGGATTTTGCAGTATCCTTTCCCTGCCATGCCCACCAAGCCACACCCACAGAACTGGTAGGGAAAAAATGTGAATTTCACCACTGGGCGAGAGGGCACAGCTGCTGTCTCACTCCTGTGATGCCTACCCACTGCCAGAGCGCAGGACCTGCCATGGGACTCCGCTGGAGGTTGGAAATGCTACCTTCTGTTCTGGAATTTGGAAGTCTAGAGGAGACTTTTTGTTGAGGGTATTTCTGGACAGAGGCTTTCAAATAAGCACCTGAATCCAAGTCGAATTTGTTCAGCTTTGTTCATGCCATGTTCAATCATTATAGGTTTCAGACTTGTGAACTTTCTGCCTGCTTAATCACTAGAGAAGGTAAAATTTTAGAGAACAAAGTCTTCTAAGCTTTTCAGAAATAGTTCAGGTAGAAATTGACAAGAGAGCTTTCTCTCAACTGATTGGGGGAGCTGCACCTGTTGAATGTCTACCTGGAGGCATCCCATCCCATGTAGACCTGCATGACAAATATGTGTGTGCTTCTCTCACCTTGTGAAACCATTTTAGGATCCAAAGCTGGACTTTATCCAGATTATGACAGAATCCAGTTTCATGGACTCCAAAACAAAGGATAGTCTAGGTTGCAGTCACCTGTGAACAGAGTGTTTTTTGTACCTGAGTGCAATTTGCAGAGCCTCCCTAGGCTTTGCAACAGCATTCCCCCCCCCCCCCCCCCGAATCCTTCCGGCAATTCTGCTCTGAATCGGGCCAGGACAGCACAGATGGCAGACCCCCCCACCCCACCCTGGTAGTTTCCCTGCAAGGTTTGCAAGGCCAGTAGCAAGAAACATCTGGCTCTGGATGTTCGTAAGGAGGAAGCAAGGGAACAAGGAGGGCTGCCCAGAAGGTTAACTGAAAACAGGCATTAATTGGATGGTGTGTGGGTCAGTTTACATGTCTGGAATTATATGATGGGGTGGGGAAGAAGGTGACAAATAATTTTTTAAAAATGTAATATATTCTGGATGTCACATATTAGATGCTAGTTAAGTTATCTTACAAATGTATTTTAACTCTGTCTTAAATTGTATTTGTTTATTATCTGTACTGGTCTTTGACCACAATAAATTGAATTGAACTGAATGGAGTTAAGTTGAGTTGAGTCGACAGAGAAATATCTTTAATTCATTCTCTCTACAGTTTGGTGGGCAATTTTGATGACGACTAGCTTATCTGTTTGGTGATGTACTTTTGAGGCTATTTCAAAACAAAAATAGAATTGATAGAATGGGGGGGGGGCAGGAAATTGTGGTATTTGAAGGGATGACCCCTGCTTAAGCAAAGATTTGGATTGGAGAAAGCTCCTTAAATATCTAAAAACATCTCATGTTCTCCTCTGGAAGTGCTGCAGACTGGAGTTAAGTCAAAAATCTTATTATGCCTTTTTCTGGCCATTCAGAATCAGACACTTTATGGGATCTCACTATTTCCAGGTATTATTTAATATAGGAAAATAACAGAATAACAGAATTGGAAGGTCATCTAGTCCAACCCCTTGCGCAAGCAGGAGAACCTATAAAATTTCAGACAAATGACTGTCCAATCTCTTCTTAAAAAACCTCCAGTGATGGAGCACCCACAAGTTCTGGAGCAAGCTGTTCCACTGATCAATTGTTCTCTCTGTAAGGAAATTTCTCCTTAGTTCTAGGTTGCTGCTCTCCTTAGTTAGTTTCCACCCATGGTTTCTTGTCTTGCCTTCTGGCGCTTTGGAGAATAAGTTGACTGACTCTTCTTTGTGGCAGCCCATCTGATATTGGAAGACTGCTATCATCTCCCCTAGTCCAGAGGTTGGCAACCTTAAACACTCAAAGAGCCATTTGGACCTCTTTCCCACAGAAAAGAAAACACCAGGAGCCACAAAACCCTTCCCGTGCCTGACTATTTCTTGAATGGCCACAAAACTAGCCTATGTAATTGAATTAAACATTCTGTTTTCTTCCGAAACTTTTCTTGTCTTGGATTTATCCATGGTTGGCCTACCAGGGGATGAAAAGCTCAATAAATCACATGCCGGCAGGTGTCGCACATTGGCGGTTGTGTCACCTATTTTGAGCCACAGGGAGCTGCAGCAGAGGGATGAAAGAGCCACATGCAGCTCCAGAGCCGCAGGTTGTTGACCCCTGCCCTAGTCCCTCTTTTCACTAAACTGGACATTCCTAATTCCTGCAACCGTTGTTCATATGTTTTAGCTTCCAGTCCCCAAGAAAATGACCCAAGAAAATAATGGATAAAGGCCAGAAATCCACTGGCATCCTTCAGCTCTTTGGAGCAGAAACAGTTCATAGAAACTAGAAAGAAGATGAGGAGAGGAGAGGAGAGGAGGCAGGTCCAGGTCCAGGACCAGGGGAAGAATGAAGCACTCCTGAGTTTCCCGAATGGAATCCTTGGTACCTCCAGGGAGATGCAGTAGTAAATTTAGATACAAAAAACATGAAAAGATGGAGGAAAGCTGACAGGATCACCTCCTTGTGCAGACCATCGACTGAGACTCCACAGCCACTTCCATGCCAGATCCAGAGCTAGGTCTAGAGCCAGACCTAGAAAGTGTTTAGAAAACGCATCCCCCCTAAGAGCTGCGAGAGCTACAGTGCCACCATCCACTGCATTAGCTTAGCTGAATAGAGGATAATGATTACTGGCCAATAATTCTTTGCTTCTTGCTCTTTTCTTGGCAGCCATTCCCCTCGCCCCAAATCTGGAAATCTGGAAACATCATGGCCTTCATTGGCAGGAACCATCATCCACCCATCCACCCACTGTCCCAGGATGTGAAGCACAGAAGCCCAAAGGTGCTGCTTGTTTTGCTTGAAGACATTTCGCTTCTCATCACTGAAGATTCTACAGCTCTGACTGAACGTCATAAATCCTTTCATTCTCCACAATTCGATCGGAACTAAAGAAACTTCTTGGATGAAAAACAAGACGCCTTTGGTCAAAACAAAAAAGTCCAGCTGCCACTTGAAAAAGCACCTTTGGGACAACCAGGACCTGGATGACTGAGGATCTCCGAAAGCAGAAGCACAGAAGCCTTTATATGATAGTGGCCACTAACCATTGGAGGGATGGACAAGGAATAAAGTTTGGGTTGCAGTGTGTGAAGCAGGTATATGAAATACATTTTGCTCCCCACTGGGAAAATTAAAAAACAGTAGCAAAAGCGAAAGACCTCTCTAATCCAGCATTTCCTGGAATAATGATGTAAGAATTCAAACTCTCTACTCATTCAGTTGACATTCTGTTTTTTAAAGTTTAAACAAAAGTATTTCGTTTACTTTTGAAAAGTAGGTGCAATCCATGCCTAACCAATCTACTTCACATTTCTTCAGTAAAATATTTGACAGAGTGCTAAAACAAACTAAAAGAAAAAAAAAGAGTGCTAAAATGCAATGAGTGAAAGCAGGTCCTGCAATGCTTAATTAATATATTAATTAACAGAACTTATTGGCAGTTGAAATGCTTCCTGTGCTGTTGTTAGCTCAACAGCCTTTGGAAAAATAATGATATATGAAACAAATCTGATTCCAGAGTCTTAGCTATCTGAATAAATAAAGAAGCAAACCATCCTTGGGTCATTTAAAGGGGTAATTTAAAAGAAGATACATTGACCCTGTCTGTGAAACTTTCACATGGTTGTCTAAAGAACCACATCGGCCCAGAAGAGCAGATCCAACAGTACCTGTCCTTTCAGATGCTGTGCTAATTTTTACAAAGGTTATTAATCTACCGTGATTAGTTTGTGTAGAGGGAAATGTCCAAGATAAAATGCATGCTTATCAGCTGCAGACTGATTAGCCTAAGACGTTCTGGGTGGGATTGATAAACACTGAGATTTATAAGGTCAAGTTTGACTGAGACTTTATGAGTCCTTGTGGGGCTTTCCTGCCCCTTCTCACCAGGGCCCACCCAGCCGCCCAGGCCATATTTTAGGTGGGCAGACACCATTCCCCTGGCCAGGAAAGGCCTGTCCTGGGATTGCACGTATCGCTTTTGAGGGGTCTTTCTTTCCTTTTGCAAATTTAATTGAACCTCCCAGGACTGCTTACCATAGATTAAAAAAAGTTATAACCAGTATGTGAAGGGTGGAATGGGGAGAGTATTTTAATTTTTAAATGGATGGGTTTTGCTGAGTGTCAGTTGAATTGCTTACCAATAAGCAGTGAAAGAATAAATACTTTTAGGCATATATATATAATAAAAAGGAGGCCATTTTTTCAATGATAAGTGTGGCTGCCATTTCAGAACAAAAGCTGGGAATATCTTCTCGTCTGACTTAATGTTCAAAAGCAGCTGAGTCTCTGATTCATTCATTCATTCATATTGTAGCTTTTATTTATATTTAATTTGATAACAAATGTTTAAAAATAAAATGTACGGATTAAAAACAAAGAAGCTATCAGAAGGAAACAACCATACAGCCAGTAGATTAATTTGCACGAAGTTACATGTACGAAGGATTCATAATTAATAAACACATAAAATTATAGAGTTGGAAGGGACCTTTGAGGTCCTCTAGTCCAACCCCTGTCCAAAGTCAGAATGCCTTGCCAGTCTTTTCTTGAAAACCTCCAGTGATCGAGCAAACACAACTCCAGGAGTCATATTATTCCACTGCTTAATAGTACCAAGGATGTTTCTAAGCCATTTCAGAATCCCTTTGCTTTTTATGGATTGAGCCCAGTCAATGAGACTTAAGATAAAAACCACAAATTAATTCCCATTGATTTAATTGAATCTATTCTAGGTATGACCTAATCTATTTTGAACTCTATCTTCTTAATTTTATCAAGATATTTCAAACACCCCTCCTAAAACTGTAAACCTGGGATTTGCTGTACCTTCCAACATAATCAAGGGGAAATTTAAAACTGTCAGATTTTTTCCCCTGATTTTTAAAAGGCCCTTTTGTTTCCTCTGGAGAGCATATTTTAAAATGAAATGAGGACTTGTGAAATATTTCTTGATGGTTGCTTTAAAGTCACAGATAAAATGGCAAAGGCGTGGAAGAAAGGAGGTTTTTGATTTATCAATTTTGTGTGCTGCACAACTGGCTGAGGGCCACAGCCCCCCCTTGCCCTGTGGGACGGCCAGATAACAAATGCCCTAGAGAAGGGGGAGGCCCTCAGTGAGGGAGGGAGAAGGGCATGGGGAGGTGCAGGGGGGGGGGGCTGCATGGCCATGCTTCAGCTGAAAGAGAGACCTGAGGGGCTGACAAGGCTCACGGGTAAGTCTGAATCAGCTGGGGGGGGGGATGGGAAGGGAGCCCTCAAAGTCCCCTCTTTCCACTCCCCGGAAAGCCTGCAAAGTATGCAGTGAACCCTGTATTCAAAGGAGCCCCAGCTGTAAACAGCCTCTCATGGTCCAGTGTGACAAAAACAACCAAAATAGCTTTTTTCCTCCCCCATCATTGTTATGAGGAGTGTCCTTCACTTTGGTGTGTGTTCATTAAATGGTTGCTTGAGAGACAGAATGGAACAGAACAGAACAGGACAGGACAGGACAGGACACGACATAGCACAACACAACACAACACAACACAACACAACACCAGAGTTGGAAGGGACCCTGGAGGTCTTCTAGTCCAACCCCATCAGGCAGGAGACCCTTTACCATCCCATACAAATGACTGTCCAATCTCTTCTCAAAAGCCTCCAGTGTTGGAGCACCCATGACTTCTGGTGGCAAGTTGTTCCACTGATTAGTTGTCCTCACTGACATGAAATTCCTCCTTAGTTCCAGGTTGCTTCTCTCCTTGATGAGTTCCCACCCGTGGCTTCTTGTCCTGCCTTCAGGGGCTTTGGGGAACAGGTTGACCCTTTCCTCCTCTTCTTCTTTGTGGCAGCCCCCCCATGACCCTGAGAGGTGTTTATGTGCAGGCAGGGGGAGGGTTGTTTTGCCTCATTCATTTAGTACCAATGTACCCAATTCTTTAAAGAATAACCTAAAAAAAACAAGTCACTGATCTGGGGGTATCAGCTACATTTGGCCGTGAGTGGCAGGGTCGTCCGCAGAGCACGGGTGGTAGGATCAAAACTCTGACCATTTGTATGAAAAACGATGGCAGCTTCCATGCTGCCGTCTTGGGTTTTTTACCAGGAGCTGCAGACCCCACTGCCGAACTTCAAAAAATACAGAGATGATGTTGAATAAATGCAGTTTTCCCCTTATCATTATAAAATAAATGCAACATTAACATCGTTCTGATATAATGCCTTCCTCCTCCGTGTATGCCCGTTTGCATAGATATGGAGTGTCTAACTGGAGGTGCAGGGTTGAAAACAAAGTGGACCTACCAACCATGTTTGTTAAGGATACTTTGTTTCGGAAGAGAGAGCCACCTGGTGATTTGATAAAAGCATTTCACTACTTAAAGCCATTGGACTCTATCTATTCTCTGGGCGCCACCATTTATTGCTTAAATGTGACTCACATGTGAATTGAGCATCGCAAATAGGAAACAGCAGCCAGTGGATTGAAGGCTCTTGTAGTCCTTTCATCACCCAGTTCCCCTGAAGCATCTCGCTTCCAGTTCGGTCTGAATGGAAAGCACCGGGCGCTACAGCAAAAAATGTCTTTCTGCTTTGGGGAAGGAAAGAAAAAAGTCTGCTTAAAAAAAAATGGAGATAAGAAACCTGAATCCTTAAATTACTTTAGATTACACAGGATATCATAAATCCACCTTTATTTTATTAAAGACAGCATGAAGGGCTGGCAATTGTCAGATAGAAACCGAAGACCCAGGGGAATTTTTCTGCACAAGGCCCTCCATCCAAGTGGACCGATGGAGCCTCTGCATTCCGATGGCTTGCCCTGAGGCCCCAGAGCTGCTGACTCAGCTGATGGTGGTTTCCCATGGCAGGCTGGACCTTAATTCAGCTTAGTTTAGTGTGCTGTAGGCTTAAGTTAGTTTGCCTCTCTGTAAGTTTAAACACTTTAGAGTATAGCAGCTTTTAAAAAACCACTGAAAATAGTAAGTCCAACTAGGCAGCTACACCTAGCAAACCTGATGGATGACCATGGTGGAGGGAGGACTAGAAGGTGCCCAGTTTATAGTCCTTTCGTTTCACCATGGTCTTCCATCCAGGAAGAAGGCACCGGATGCGTTCCCAAAGCCCCTGGGGATATAGTTCTACTCTATAATTGCTTTGTTTTCTTTTTAAAATTTATTTAGAGGAGGAATAAAGTTGAGTCATGAAATGGTAGAAAATATGTGTAGCTCAGGTGGTAGATGGTGGTGGTGGTTCGATCTCTGAGCTTGCTATTTCTGAACCTTTTGTCGCTGGGCTAGGTAACATCATCAGCGGGACTTCGATTGAAGCACCTTCTTTCAGTTCTCCTCCACTTTTGTTTGGTCTTATGTGGTCACGTGGCTGTTCTCCTAGTGGTCAATGCCATTGTTGGTTGGTCACTCGATTGATCCAGCTCCTTCCGGGCTCATAGGCTGGTTCCAAGTTGAGTCATCCCCTTAGATATGGGTCAGGTAGATCCCAGGAATAAGGAGATGGAGGGAAAAAGTCCTCCTGGCCTGCAGAGAATGTGCTTAAGGAGGAAAAGAATTAGTCATCCTGCCTGCATCCTGGCAGAGAAGGGGAAATCCACCCATCACTTATGAGGGAATGTGAGGCTTTCTCAAACCAGGCACAAGGAGGACTTGATGGGGGACAACAGCACCAGGAAGCCCTCCAGAACATGGAAAAAAGAGAGGCAGAGACTGTGACCCAAAAAGTTGCTGAGAAGAGTTTCTCCTTGAGGCTCTCCTGCGTGGCCATTTGAATGGAGAGGAAAAACCCCAAGAGATCAGTGTCTTAGGAACTTGCCCTGGCCCAGGAGGGAACAAAATTATCAAACATCCCCAGGGAGTTAGACCAGTTAGGGGGAATCTAGTGGGCTTTTTCAGTTTGTATTTTTGCTTAGCAAGTATTAATTTCATTTGTATTTAAGTACTGACATTCTTTTTTTGCTAAAAATTGTCTATATACTTTACTATTACTAGTTTACTCCCCAGATCCAACATTTCTCTCTAAGTTTGTAATCTTTTCTGACTTCTTCTAACAAGCTTATCTTAACCTATAAAACATCACGTGCTGAATGTTTTCACTGCTTTCCAGACCATTATATTAGAGTCTGCTTACAATTTGGGAAAGACGCTTTAATTTTATTTAAAATATTTATTTAAAATATTTAAAATAGCTGCATGTCAGAGAAGATGGACAAAGATCTGAGGGTTCAGCAATGGTTCCAGGAGAGAACCAGCAGTCAAGTCTCTCAACTTGTCAAATGAAAGGCACAATGTCCATGGAGAGTCTCAATTATCCAAGTCACAGTTGTCCCAAAGGTGCTTTTCAAGAGGCAACTGGACTTTCTTAAGGCCCCAGTTGTGTTTGGAGTGGCTACAGTTCACCTAAAAGGAATCAGGGTGTCCTTGTCCATCGTAGGGTAAATGAGAGAAGATGTGTGATAGAGGTCTTCCAGCATCGAAGGTTATCCATGCGGAAGAGAGAGGAAGCCGGTCACTCAGGCTCCATTTCAGGAGGAAATCGCTATGCCCTGCAACAGTCTGCCAGGTGAAATGTGAGCTCTCCTTCAGGGAACGTCTTCAGGCAGAGGGTGGACGGTCACCTGGCAGAAATCTTGCAGAACCTCAGTGGTCTGATTCAATGATGTTTCACCAAATGCCTGTTGTAAAATTGGATTACTGAGACATTTCCCATGAAAAGTGCTAAAAATCCAGAATCATATACAAGGATTCCATACAATTATTATAAACTTGTTCTGTACATTTGCAGCTTCTGTAATGTTTCCTAAATTAAGAGACCTAAGAATACATTATAAAAAGTAATTACGTCATTGTTTCGGTAGAGATCATTGCATATTGTGGCATAAACGCTGCCTTGGCAAGTTAAGAAAAACTTTCAATTTAAAAAAAAATAAATAAACATCAGTTATAAATCCTTTGTGGGACTTTTCCCAAAAAGACTGCTAATTATTATAAAGTAAATTGAAACAGAATGGCAGGCAGATATAACAATTTCTTTATAGAATTTAATGTACAAAGGAAGTATGCAGTTATTATAATGTTACTTTATCATTTAATGTATTTTTATTTCTATTTAGATATTGTTTCATCTTTTAAGTAAAATAAATTTATATTTATATATTTTATTCATCTGTGATGTTATTATAAATCAACCCAGTCACTCAAGTGAGAAATTTAATAAATAAATAAAATATGCTGAAACAACAATATTTTTAAAAGTCACTTAAGTAAGAAAATTAATTTGAGTGAAGGGAGTTCTTTTCTTAATGAAATTTGAAAAGCGAGAGGAGCGTTACAGAAATGGGGGGGGGGGTACCTCCTGAGTGGCACAGGAACAGGGCTTGGCCAGTGAGGGCCCTAATTATGCCAAAAGGCAGCCAGCAGCTGCCCAGGCACAGGATACGGTGATTTGCAGAGTTAACAATTGGATGCCTATCTGGGGCCTGAATGAGCTGCAACACTGTTTGTTGGAGGACTATTCATAACCGCACAATCAAGAGTCTCCTGAAAGGCATAAGCATTTCCATTTCTGTTCTTTGCCTCTCCAAAATTGGCAATTTATTACATTAAAAAAAAAATAGCAGTCAGCCCAGAAAAAGACAAAATTGACACAGTTCCTTTTGATCTTTAGTCATGAAAAGGCACTTCGCCCCTGAACTTCCCCATGAATATTCATTGAATGCAAAAGAAGCCGCTCCGCATTTCCAGAGTAGACAATATGCTTTAAATATTGTATGCAACGGCTAACAGGGAATAAAAATCAAGGTGGCTTAAAAACTTGGGCAAAGCTTATGAATTGTTACACTTCAAAGAAAGCCATTATTGCTTTGCACCCATTTGTACACATGCATGCTCGTGCACATGCACACTCACACACATATGTCATTTACATAACTCTCTTCCTCTGTGTGTGTGTGTGTCTGTGGGTGTGTGTGTGTGTGCACACAGGTGTATATACCAGCACCCGGGCCTGTGTCTGGTTTGCTTTGCCAACGTCTGATGACTGTCAGACTCACTTAACTGCTGCTCCTGGAAGCCTGCGTGTGATATAACCCTGCCGTCATATCACAACAACCGATGCCTGAAAATACAGGCACCGCTGGGACTTTGGACTACGACAAAAGTCTATGTGATGACACGTTCCATATTTCTCTCAATGTTCCTAAATGAAGGAAGAAAACGCCCTTCTCTTACACCGCAGTGAGCCCAGAAGGTGACTCCTTGCAACTCCTCTGTGTTTATCTGACCCCTCTTGACCCACCTTACAAAAAGGAGAGTGCATTTGTAGGAAGCAAAGGAGAGATATGACGCAAGGCTGATTGGTCTTCTTCCATTCCTCCCTAAATACCAGAATGGAGTCCTACTCCCATGGCTGGGCAGCCATGGGGATTTAGCCTGGGGTTCAGGTCTATCACCAGCCACAGTGCCAAGGCCGGGGAATGGGGGAGGTGTAAGGGCACTGGGTGTGAATCGGTTGGCTGCTGTTGGCATTCTGATTGCCTGGGTTGTGTTTGCAAAGTCTTCACCGGCAGCCTGGTCAGAACTCAGAGCCTTCCTTCAGGGAAAGAGGCCAGGATGAAGTTGGGTTCCTGGTTGACTTTGCAAGATCCTTAGTGAAGAAAATGGGTGGGGAATCAAGGTGGCTCCATCAGTTATATAGCTTGTTTTCAACTTGTGGAACCTCAGGAAGTGGGCAGAGTTTGGGTTCTTCTGCTTGCAGGCTGGATTCTTGGCCCTTGCGCTTCCTTCAGGTAGCTTGGCAAGTGCCAACCTTCCAGGGTAGAGCAGTCTAAGGAACCAATGCCATCTAGGTCAGGACTTCTTGTGTTTTAAAGGCATAGTAAAGGAATCTAATCAAGGAGAGATCCAACCTAGAACTAGGAGAAACCTCCTAACAGTGAGAACAATTAACCAGAGGAATAGCTTCAGAAGTTGTGGTTGCTCAAACACTGGAGGTTTTTAAAAAGTGATTGGACAGTCATTTGACTGAAATGGTCTAGAGTCTTCTGTCTGAACAGGAGATTGGATTAGAAGACCACCAAGGTCCCTTCCAACTCTGTTATTTTGTTAATTCTTAATCTTGTGAGTCTGAATGTGCTTTCCCTGCTTCACTCACTTCGCTGGAAGATGATAGAAGTGATAGTAACCACCAGGGAGGACTCAGTAAACAAAGTGGAAGGAATGGAAATTTCATGGCAAAGGATACATATCATGCTGGAGATTTTTGAAAGTGAGTCAAACTCATACCTGGAATTCAAAAAGCAAATTTTATGACAGCAAAAATAATTGGGGAAAATATACCAAGTTCCCAAACCAGAAGATACCAAAGCACTTCATGGTTCCAATGAAGATCAGAAGAAGAATCTCAGGGGGCTCTGCAAAAAACATGAACAACATCTGAGAATGGAAGAACCACGTAGAGAAGGTGAAAAGAGACTAGAAGGCATGGAGACCCTCTAAAATCCTTGAACTGGACAAGGAAAACTCTGACCTTGACTCACTTAGAGAAACCTCATGCAGGCAGTTTCCAGGAGGAGTAGCTGGCAGCCAAGGCTTCCTGGGAGGACCATTTCTCCTCCTGGGTCTCTGCTTTAGAAGAAATTGCGGGGGGAGCGGGGGATCCTGAGATATCTGTTCCAATCTGCCTTCTGCAGAAATGGACGCTGCCTGGGAATGCCTCCTTTTAGGGCCCCAAGTGGAAACTGTCGCCATGATTCTCTTTTTTTTTTTAAATGGGAGCTGCCTTGGCAGGGCTGCATTCAGGACACACAAAAGCCTCTCGGTCAAATGACTAATTACCTTTGAAATCAATAGACACGTACGAATTAGTTGTAGAAAGTTAGCAACTGGAGGGAAAATAGAGTGGGATTTCCCTTCAGCTTTGGGTTGGTGGTCCAAAAGGCCCTGGAGCGAGAAAGATTTTCACCACTGTGTTTTAGTAATAGCAGATCGTGGATCAAACTGAGGGTGAGTTCCTAATCTCCCTCTAATCCTCCTGTCCGCTGCACAGTTTGTTTGACTAAGTCTATTAGGTGGGGTTAGGAGGTGAAGCTGCATCTGTGTCCATTTACAGGCAGGACCAGGATGTCCAGTCCCACCCAGCCACCCACTCATAGGCAGCACAGACTGATCCCCAGTTTGGAAGGAATGGGGTCTGGGGAAAACCTTTGACATCCTGCCAATAGGATACCAACATTCAAAACACACATTTTGGTCAGGCTATTTATCTGTTGTGTTAATACCAGCATGTATTAGGGAAACATTCTACAAACTCACACAGAAACGATGTCCAAAACACTCTGTCATTAATACATTATACAAAAACATACCATTTTAGGCAGGATTTCAAGCAAAGGTGCATATAATTAAATGAAGATGTTATACAAAGGCTTTTAAAAGTAAGTCTACTTTGGAATAAAAGCAACCTCCCATTATAAAATCTATATTGCAATCCTATACATGTCTGAATTCTACACTATTTACTTTAGCGTAAATAAGTATAGGAGTAAAGCCAAATTCCAATAATTTATTGTTTCTTCTAGTTGTTGGCAGTACATCTTTTTTCCTGCTTTTAATAAATTGTACATTGAATTTATGAATATCCTGCATCACCTTTTTTTCCCTTCTGGAGGAAGCAATATTATGCGAAACACAGGAAAAAGCCTGAGAAGTAACCAAACTTTTAGAGAGTTTTTAAAATCTCAAATGTGGGTGTGCACCTACAAAAACCACAAAAGCCAAAGCCAAACTGGTCCCTAATCTTGAGCATTGCTCTGCAGAAGAAGAGGAGCAGTCAAGGACCAGCCACCCCCCACAGCCGATACTGGGCCTCCCAATGAATTCGGAGCACACAGACCCCAATGTTTTCCCAGCCTGAGACCCTGACCACTTTAGATCTCTTCCCCATTTACCCCAGAATGGACTGACCACATTTGTTCCCATTTTTGATCAGGCCTCACCACATTCCCTCAAGGGCTCACCTGTGCCTTCTCCCCCTTAGTGGCCATTTAGCTTCTTTCCCCAAGGTGGAGCTTCCATTGACTGAGGCAGGCAGGTTGAAGCTGCCCAGGAGAAAGTGGGGCAAAACCCGGGACAGGTTGGAAGAACTGGTGCATTTAGCTAAAGAAAAGGAGCCTGGAAGGCAAGGTTCTTCCCTGCTCTTTAAGTTTCCACCAGAAAACACAGACTACAAATTATTCAAAAATGTTTGGATAGAAAGCAAGATCTCTCTTCCTCACACAGAAGCAGCCAAGTTATTGCAACTCAAATGAGAGAAACAGTTTGCTTAGCTTCCTGGATGCTTTCTGTGGATTCTTACCAATTACAAAGCAGAGGCGCAAAGAGCAGAGGCGCAAAGAGCAGAGGCGCAAAGACTTTCCGGAGGCTGGAAGCAGGAGCCCCCTCCACCAGCAGGCAAAGGGAAGGTACTGGAGACGTTGACTGGGCTCTGCATACAGAAGCTGTCCCCGGAGAAGACGTGCTCTACTGCTGTTTTCTGGCTCGTGAGATTGGGATGAGAAGAGGCCACAAGCTCTTCCGTTCTTCCTATAGTGGTATGCAACTTGCACGACAGCAGAGTGAACTTGGATTGATGGCCAAGGGGGCACCACACTTCATGCTGCCCCTCAACTGAGCCCTTGGACTCAGCCAAGAAGAGGCCCGTATCCTCTGGATCCATTCTATTGGGCTTTGGCTCCTTCTGTTGAGGATCTCCTGGCTACAGTACTGGCTGAAGGACTGCATGGAGGCCTCTCCGGCATCCTGCTGATACCGTTGTCTCATCTTGGAAAATGTCTCGAGTCACTTCTTGATCCAGCAAGAATATGAAAAAGGCTCTAGACGTAGCACATCTCAGCTTATATTCCAAAGGGAACCCAAAGGACCATAACAGGTTTACAATCAATGCAACAGAAGACATCAACCTCATCAACAATAACCACCAAAAAAGGGAGTGTTAATCTTCCTAGATGCAGAAAAGGCCATTTTACTTGCAATACTAGACAAAATAATCTTCTTAATAGACATAATTTATCAAAACCGAGAAAGCTTTAAATTTTCCTCTGCTAGAGGGAGCCCCAGAAGGCACCAGAGCAACTGGGAATTATCCGATGGACAGAAGCGGTTGCCTGTGATTCAGTCTGGGCAATTAAAAGGACAGCTACCTTTAGCAGTCAACTCTTTTACTTGTCCATTGTAGAAAGGAGAAGAAAGACATTATTTGGTTTGACATAAGAGTGTTAGAAATAAGTCATTTGAGGCTTTTTTTTTTTTGGTTTCAATTTATAAACCGGCCTTCTCCTTGCGGACTCAGGGTGGTGAACAGCCAAGATAAAACATGGTATACAAAAATTAAAACAATTTAAAAAATATTAAATATTAAAAACCGTTTCATGTGAAAGTGTGTGAAGTGAGCCACATGCACTTCTGAACAGTGAGTGTTTGGACGGGCCCCACTGATTCTGTTCTAGCTGGGGGGATTCAGCAGCCGCTTCCAAGCGGCTGTGTCAAAGGGCAGCCCAAGAGGCAAAGCAGCCCTGACACTCAAGGAAGGAGTTGCCCACTTGGTCCTGGAACACGAGGGCACCCTCCCCCTTCCCCTGGGTGATCCTGGAAGTCTCCCCAGAGAAACCCGCTGGCTCTATGTGGCTGAAGAACAGAGTCCTCTAGGAGCCTGAAATAAAACTGACCCAAGGATTACTGGGAAGGGATTTCCAAAGGGCCACTTGGCCAGCGACGGGGGGGGGGGGAAGATGGCAGAGAGAGCAACTTCCTCCCCCTCAAGCAACTAGCAGACTTCCTGGGCTTGGGGAGAACCAGAAGAGCCAGGCAGACCCCGAAGCCCCTGCATGGAAGCAGCCCCTTTAAGCAGCCTGAGGTTGGAAGGGTGTCCTTGCCCCAAGCATGCACGCGTACATGCACCCCCACCCGTCCTTGGCTATCTGTTGTCCTGCCTCTTTGTGGAAAGGAGCAATGCCTGAAAAAGATCTCCCCACCAAGCCCCAAGCGAGATAAAAGGCCTTTAAAAGCCCTGCAACTGAAGCCTGAGAGCTCTTCTTAGCCATCCCATGCGAAAGCCCCTACAAACACTGAGTGTTCAGTTGAACATAGCTGCAATCTGGGGTCCCTGAGGACCGCCAGCAGCTCAGCTTTCCCTTCCGAAGGCAGAGAAAGGGAGGAGATCCGGCCGTGATCCCTGATTCCGGCTCCCCAGCAACTTTTGATGTTGGTAAGACCAACAAGGGGGCAGATGGAGAGGCCCTTCATGGGCTGGAAAGGCCTCAGCTTGAGCATCCTTTGCAGGGTGCCACCACCGTAAGAATAGGAGAAGAAGATGCCAGTTCTGCAGCTGGCCCACGTTTGCAAGGGAGGCAATGTAAGAAAACTGGAAGGAAGAGGGGGGAAGAAGAGGAGGGGGGGAGAGGAGAGTATGCATTTGTTCTTAAAGCTTGGTCTTGTGCAGCTAGAATTCGCCTCTCTGTGTCTTTCTTCAACTTTCTTGCTCTTAGCCATTGCCACCTCTTGTTGTTATCTCTTAAGAAGACAGCAATGGACAGCAAATGCCCTCTCTGCAAAGAACGTGAAGAAAGAGTGGACTGCCTAGTCAGCTACTTTAAAAAGCGTGCAGAAACTGACTCCAAACAATGGTATAACAAACAACAGGGGTGCATTGGAATATTTGTAACAGATATCATTTCCCTGCAAGCAAGAACTAGTGGGACCATAAAATAAACAAAGAAACGGGAAACGAAGTAGCTAAAGTGTTCTGGGACTTCAGAATTCAACCAGAAGAGCATCTGCCACAGGACACCCCAGACTTAATACTTGTTTACAAGACCAAAAAAAAAAAACAAAACCCCTCTGGACAGTGCAAGTTGCAGTAACTGGAGAGAGCAGCATAGAAGTGAAAGAACTGGGGAAAATCACAAAATCCAAATATAAAAGGACTGTGGGAAAAGAAAGCAAAAGTAGTAGCAATAGAAATAGGCGCCTTAAGTGCAACCCCCAAAAATATAATTGACAAAATCACCACCAGCCAATTGCCAAAGACTTGGAGCAACCGACACTGTCAAACAGCGACATCTGTGAGTCTGAGACCGATGGCTGCCAAGTATCTCTCAGACAGGCTGGATGCTGGAGAAGAGGCGAGTGTAAAGCCAAGGGCAAAAGGCTTGTTTTGGTCCACTGGTGGCCCTGTGGAGCTGGCAGCAGAGTCGGACAGTGAGGAGTCTGGGGAGGGACATGGGCCAGTCCTGGAGTCTGGGGAAGGTTCAGATGAAGGCTCTGCGTTGGAGGCAGAGAAGGGGCCATCTGGGAGGTACATGCTGTCTCCAGAGCCTCCACAGTCGGACCTCAGTGAGGCAGAGGAACAGAGGGAGCCTGTTCCCAGTGTGCGCATGCGCAGAGCTGCCGGAAGGCAAGGACAGCTGAAACAAAAGGGACAATTCAGGAGTAGGGCTTAGAGATGATTGGCCCCCTCCCATAAGACTTAAAAGAGGAGCAAAGACACATGGGCCTTTGCAAGAAGCAAAGTTGTTAATTCTGTTCAGTTTAAAGTCTGAAGCTCTGTTAGATTCTGGACTCCATGTGGCTTTGCCAATTAGGTCTTTGGCAGCGTGTCAAGGGACATAAAGGTGTGTGATTATCAGCCCAAAGGACTCTTTACAACTATTTGGGACTCATCTGTGAATGAACAGAATTCACAGCTGTTGTAATAAAAGGTTTTTGGGACTACTCATGTGTTAGAGATGATATTGATCCCAAACCAGTCAAACAATTTCATGGTTTAACAGAATTGAGGCTGTAGGTTGTCCTGACCATTTTACTGTTTCAAACATCCAACAGGAGAGAGTCCAGTCATTCAAACAGAATACTAAAACATTTTTCAGACCTTTCTGAACCTTTAAGCTTTGGAAAAGGGGCTCCTAGCTGCTCCACCCCACAGTCTCCATGAATGGCCAAAGTCCCTGATCAGGCAAGAGTGCCCTGGCCGAAGCAGCAAGCAGGTCCCAGCAGCCGGCAGCTAGAAGCCCTGCAGCCACTTGGCTCGGGCAAGTTTCTCTCCTTCTAAATGGGCTGCAGTGGTTGCACTTGGAAAATCCTCTCTCTCGACCTCTAAATGGTGCGGTTCCAATCAGGAGAACTGATTTTAAAGCTACCATTTAAATAGGCCATAGGAAACATGTGTTTGATGAGGACGTACAGAGAAAGCCTGGTTGATTTTGCTGGAAAGACTAGAAGAATGTGACGTCTTTAGAGCGCTGTTCAAAATAATCTGGGAAAGTATGCATGGAGAGAATCAATACTGCTTTGCTTGAGATTTGACAGCAAAGAAAATACGGTATCTATTTTGTTTATTCTTGGTGGCTTGAATATATAGATATTTGCTTGAAAAAACATCCCCTTTGGCACTGACTTTACAACTTGCATACTTTAGGTTTATTTAATCAGGAGCCACAGGATAAACCTTAAGTAAACCTAGGGCTTTGAATATCATTGTGGCTAATGCATGAAAACTAATTTAATTTTATAAATCAAGTAAATGTGGGCAGAAAGTTCACTATTGTGCAATACAATAAGGAAAAATAAAACTTTCCAACAAATGAAATAGAAGAGAGGGAAAAAAAAGCAAATTCTTTAGACAAAGAAGAAAATGCCTCTAGGTTAGGAGACTAACTAAGACACTCGTAAGAATTCCTGGTCTTTTCCTTTGGATAGCTTGAGAAAAAATCTTTAATATGCATAAAGATGATTTGTCTAGCTGTCCAGTGAAGGCCACAGCAACTGGATCCCTGTGGCTGTCTTCCCTCTTCCTTCCTTCCTTAGGATCCTGTAGAGATCATCCTTTAGGGGATTTCCTGCTTCACCAAGGCGGTTGCTGTGCTGGGACATAAAATGGCCAATGCTGAATTGAACTCAGGATATGAGGCCAAGGAGGACAGCGCTTCCCCTCACTTTCCTGACATCCCCCTCCCCCCATTTCCTTGCCAAGCAAACTATGTCCCTCTAGGCTATTGTGCTAACGTATTCTTCCAACCACAACCTACCTAGAGTTTGTGGTAGTGTGTCCAACTCACTCTCTCCCACCTGGTTGCAGTGAAGGACTGCCCTGCTCCTGGGTCCACAGGGGGGAAGGCAAGTCGCAGAAGTCATGATATGATCATACAAGTTACATAATTTGCACAGTGATGTTTTGTTGTGTGTAGCATCAACCTAACGTGGATCAGAGAAATACATGTATGGCACAGTCTCTTCCGGACACAGTTGGGGAGGTGAGATTTAAAATGCTCTCTGAATTTTTGGCAGAGAGAAGTTTCTAACTGGCTTCCCCTATTAATTTTAATGCATTTAAAAATAAAAACCTTATAGCTTTTATTTGGAGTTTTATTGTAGTTTATCAGTGTGTGTGTGAATGAATATGATATTCTACGTAGTGTTATTTTAGGTCGTGTTAAAATTCCCTCATTCCACTGCTCCAGGCAAAAGATAGTATCTCTAAGGTAGCAGCTTTTCAAAGATTTAAAGGGAGTTTTCTTTAGCACTTCAGCCATGAAAGTCAGGAAAGAATTGTCTCTGCATTGAGATTAATGAAGAACAAAGGCTTCATTGGAGCCTTTGGACTGGTGCAATTGGACTGGTGCAATTAAAGTCTATTGGACTGGTGCAATTAAAGTCTACTAACAACAATTGAGAGCATTTCATAAGCTATTGAAAGGTGGGGTTGTGATGTTTGATGAAAAGATTAAATCAGGAATTTCAACGCAAAAACTGCTAACTTGGCTAAAATGTAAGAAAATTCACATGCTGCCAATCTGTCTGTCTTGAGCCATTCGTTGTCTTCAGCTGCATGATATATAATCTTTGATTGTCCTGCTAAGTTCAACAAAAGAAAAAATTCTCAGGTCCTCAAGGTTTATCTGAAATGTCATCAAGAACTGTAATATACTGTATTTTTTGGCATATAAAATGCATTTCCCGCCCCTAAAAGAAAATGAAAATGTGGGTGTGTCTTATACACTGAATGTAGCCCCACCCACCGGCCAGCCCTCACCCTTTGGCCTCCGTCCATCCTCTCAAATGGAGTTTTTGGAGCAAAAGGAGAGCCTCTCAAACAGCCTCCAAAAGGTCTCTTTGAGAGGTTACCTTTGCAGCCTCCAAAACAGTGGTGGGTTTCTACCAGTTTGCCGCGGTTCGGATGAACCAGTAGTGGCGGCAGCGGGAGGCTCTGCCCACTTGGCCAGATGTCATCACGGATGCTCTGCGGATGCACAGAAGGTTCTGTGCATGTGCAGAAGCGCCGTCTGTGAGCAAAGCAAGCGCGCATATGCGCTCACAGTTCTGAACCGGTAGCGAAGGAAAGTGAAATCCACTACTGCTCCAAAAGCTCCAACAGACCCATTTGAGAGGCTGCCTTTGCAGCCTCCAAAAGCTCCATTTCTCAAATGGAGCTTTTGGAGGGTGAAAAAGCAACGCGCAAAGGCCAAAATGGCAACCCAGAACAGCTGCTGCCCTATTGGACCGGTTCCGTGCTTCCCCTGCTGTACTCACTGGAGTGCCCTGCGATGATCAGCTGCATTTTTGAAGCTTTGTATCTGCCCAACGAGGCCCCTGCATGCTCACAACCAGCAAATCTGTTCTAAAGTTCACCTCTGTGAAGAGCTGATTGGGGGTATTCTGAGAGGCGATTCAACTACCAATCAGCTGCTCCTGCTGAATCAGGCTAATGTGCTGAAGCTGACCAGGCTGTTTGCTAAGGACGCTAACCAGATTTATACCGATGGATGCTGGTAGGCAGAGGCAGATTTTTTTTTATTTTCCTTCCCCCAAATTAAGGTGCAATTTATACTCCAGAGCGTCCTATACTCCAAAAAATATGGTATTTGTATTTATTTATTATAAATTTTATTAGGTATATGCTCATGGCAACATAAATACCTTCTCCAACTTTCCCCTTCGCCTTGGGAGGTAGGTTGGCCGAGACACCCAGACTGGCTGAGAGTCACCCAGGAGCCTCCATCCGGCCTCTTCCTGGGTCCGCTCTATCCCACTGGCTTTCTGGTATGTCTAAAAGCCCCCTTAGGTTGCACTTGAAGATGGTTTCCATTAACCAGGTAAGGTAGGCTCCTACTAGAAAAGGCAGGCAGCATGAGTGGCAGGGAAGACATTTGCACACCAGCTGCACCCATCCCTCCATTCAGAGGCTCTGCTCACGGTCAGTCATGCCCTTGGGACTTTTCCTCTGGATTACTGCAGCAGGTGCTACTTGTGTCTCCTCCTGAAAAGCACCTGGATATTTCAACTATTGCAAAATGTGGCTGCATGGGTAGTAAAAGATGCCGCATATTCCAGACATGTAGCACACACTACTGCTGCACAAGGTGCATTTGTTGCCAGGGTGTTTCCGGGTGCAATTCCAAGTGCTGGTTATCACTTTTAAAACTCTCCAGGTCTTGGGCGAAGTTTTCGTCCCCATGGACCATTTTCTCCCCCTCCAATTTGGCCTGGCAGGTTGCACATGTTGGGGGTCCCATCAGCCAAGGAATGTCAGCTGGCAGGAACCAGGTGATGCGGATTCCCTGGTGTGGTCCTTAACACTTCTGGTTTAGTCTGGCATGCTCCATGCATGCCATTTTAGGATGGCACAAGAATACAATTTTGTGTTTCAAAAATTTAATGCAATGTTTTTGTAATAGATTAAAACTGCCAATTTATGAAGAAGATAGAGTCAGCTGCTTGTTATTATCCCCTGTAATGCAGTTTGCTAGATCTTTTCTCCCTTTATAAGGAGTTTTTAAAATTTATTTTATAAATATTTTATACTTTATTTTAATTTTAGATTTAAATTTAATCTTCCAACTTTCATTTCAAGCAACAATATTGTTTCAAACAGCTCTTTGGCATAGATCTTTGGCATTCTAAAATGTTACTGTGCTGAAAAAAACTATGCTTAAAGGAGTCTTTTAATTTATTACACCACATTTATACACATCTCAATCTTAGATTCTATATGGTGGACAAGTGAACAATCATTAAAGGAGGGAGGGAGGACTATCTTTATTGGTCCCAACTGCTCCCCCAGCCAGCTGGCCATCTGCAAAACATCTCATAATAGTGAAGTGACACCACCAGGGAAGGGCAGGGCTGATGAAAGGATTTTAAGAATAGCCCACTGTATCTACAATAGTAAATAAAATCTTCTTCAAGTCACCCCGTGACGTTCCTATCATAATGCTTTACCAATCTTCTCCTGGGATGTTTCTGAATTTCCCAAGCTAAGCCACAACCCTCAGTTTGCCACATGGTTCCCCATCCAAACTTTTGCAATTGCAAAACTGCAGCAGCAACATCTGGCAATCCTGCCTGGGACTCAGCCACGATCAAGCCTGGTTAGTACTTGGTCACCAGGAAATACTAGAACACTAGACCCCAGTGGACCCCCAGCCAAAAAACCAAGGAAAAGGCCATGGCAAAAGACTTCCCTGCCAAGAAAGCCTTGTGGTTCTCCCTACAAGTCACCCCGGCCGAGTTTAACTGCTGGGCTTGTCTGCTTTTCATGCCTTAGGAAAGAGGCTGCTCTGCAGAGGTTTTCCTTCTGGAATAATGCACAGGCAAAGCAAAGAGTATCATGCGAGAGACAGAAACACAATTCAGGACACGCAGCAGGAGGAACTTCAAGAGAAATCTGAGGAAAGTCTTCACTAAACAAGGAAGCGTGGAAAAACAGTTGGAGTTTTCCAAAAGTTACTGAGACCTTCCAACAATGGCCAGATAATACAGGCTTCACATCAGTGTGTAAGTGTTAAAACTGATTTACTTTCTTCTTGTAAATAATGACTACCAACCAAGCATGTTTGTTTACCTCCCTGGCAGAAATAAAAGTCTGTTCTCTGCCGAGGAGGCTCCGTTAAATCTTCCTGGCCCAGACTTGGTAATCAGCAAAGAACTGGCGCATCTGGAACAATTTTGGTGAGTTGACTTTTTTAAAAAAACTCATTCTTTAGTTATCTTAAAACTGTGCTTAACATACCACTAATCCATAAACGTGGAAAGTGAGCTGCCAGGAGCTTCAGTGGTCAGTGATCAGCTCTATGGCACTCCCCATAAAGATGGAGGAAAAGTGTCATCACTTTTCCCATAATGGGTATTTCTTTTGGGTCTCTCCTTGCAGGACTAACCCGGCTGAAAGCAGGAAAGGCAATGGCTGGAATCTGGCTTTCTCAGCTCTGTATTGATTTTGGGAAAATATTTATTCCAGCTGTTTAACATTATCTTACAGGTGTTATGCTAAAGTGTTATTTTGACTGGAGAGAGAGAGAGAGAGAGAGAGAGACAGACAGACAGACAGACAGACGCTCTTTGGGGAGCCTGGACCCTTCGCAGGGGCTCCTTCATCCCTGGCAGGAAAGGATGCTGGCTGGATCCTTTTCTCCCTCAGCAGCAAAATGGAACATGGGTTCTGTCCCCACTTGAGGCCTTTACTTGGGCTGGGGGTGGGTGGGTGGGTAGAAGCAGGGGGGAGAGATCCCAGGTCTTCTACTATCTGTCCTCAACTGTTCTCTGCTGTTGCTCTCCATACATGGCTTCTGAGATCTTTTTCCCTGCATGAAATGGAGAAGCTTCCCCCTCTAATCTCTGTGTGGTGACTTCTCTTCCTTTTGGGTAGATACCCCATGCACATGTGAATGGATGAGTCTGTACCTGGTGAAAATGTTCCAATAAAGTGGTTTAAAAAAAGATTGTTCTGAAGGGCCATCTGTCTCCTTCATGTCTGCCCACTCTTGGTCTACTTAGAGTCCCATTGCTTAAATCCTTGTGAGGGGACCCAAGGAGAGGATCTTCTCTTCACAGCCCTGCCCTCTGGGACACCGTCTCCCCAGAAATCCAGGCAGGCTCTGCCCAGACCTCTTTCCCCTAGGCTTGGGATAGGGTGGGTGGGTGGTGGGAATCAGGCACTCAGTGGGCATGTTATATGCCAAAGGTGTGTTGGTTGTTTTGCTCTACCTGGGATCAGTGTGCTTTTAATACTATATGCCACTCTGAGATATTATGAAATCACTGGACTAACAAATTTAGTA
Organism: Masticophis lateralis; assembly: GCA_030761175.1. NCBI lineage: Eukaryota > Metazoa > Chordata > Lepidosauria > Squamata > Colubridae > Masticophis > Masticophis lateralis. The sequence continues at coordinate 84,017 of JAUDYJ010000007.1, read as the reverse complement.
CGTATAAAATAAAATTAATAGTGCTTGTTTGATAAGACCTTCACTATCTGTCTTCTGACACCAGAGAGGAGATTTTGGTTTATATATCTCAACAATGCCAGCTGTAAGGGGACGCTAGAACTGCCGGCCAGAAATGTTCTCCACTTCAGCAGTTCTAGCCTGGCTCTTTGAGATGAGATGAGCTCCTGCCTCTCGGTAAACTGCTGTAACAAGCCAATAATCAAAGCATCTGCCTCTTTTACCTCCTTTCTCTTCCAGACAGCCTCCCATCCTCTTCCTCCTCTTGTCTTGGAGCATGCCCAGTTACGGGACTGAGGTTGCTTCTGTTGGTTGCCAGAAAAGAGGGGCATGAATGGAGGACTCTCCTTTCTTAAAACCAAAGGCTGGATCATTCCTCCAACACAGTGTGGCTTTCCAAAACCAGCACAAGGGGACTCCTTCCTTCCAAAACAATGGCTGGCTTTTCCCAAGTCACCCTGTAAATGTCTGGGGTGGCCTCTCTTCCACTCAAGGCAAGGCAGCAGGAGGAGCTATTTTGAGTGCCTTTGCTCCTGTCAACAAAGCAGTTCTGACCCTCAGCATAAATCCCTGCTTTTCCGGCACCTTCTTCCTTCCCTTCCTATGCTTATGCGTCTGAAGGACTTAAAGCAGGGGTCAGCAACCTTAAACACTCAAAAGAGCCACAAAGGTCCTAACTGGAAGCCCTGGTTCAATTCTGGAGCCAACCGGAAGCCCGGTTCCCCCACCATAGAGTCTCCTCCTAGCATGGCGTCCTTTTTCCTCTACTTGTCCTAACTGAAAGCCCTATCAATTGTGGAACAGACCAGCAACAGGAGCCTCAGCAGAGGGATGAAAGAGCCACAGGTGGCTCCAGAGCTGCAGGTTGCTGACCCCTGACCTAAAGGGAACCCTGAGGATGAAGCAGGTCTTCGTTTCCTCAGTCCACTGCAATGGCCAATCAGGAGCCCCTGGGAAGTTCTCCAGCCTCTTTTCCTTTCGTTTCCCAGAAACCGGTATTAAGGGCAAGAGTTGTCTTACCTTCATGCTGGTAGAGAATCAATATTTCCTGCTTATGAAAATATTATTTTGATTCCAAATACTAACAACTCCTTGATTCAACTTAGTCCTCCATGTGCAGAGGTTGGCTGGGATGTCACTTTGGGGGATTTCAGAATAAGGTACTTGACTCCAGAGAACCCTTGCCAGGCTAATCTTTCAGTCAGGTGTTAGCAATGTATTTTTTATGGGCAGCCCTTGCAACAGACCCAAAAATTAAAAATACAGTTGTGAGAATGCTAGCAAGTATAAATATCAGCATCCTGTAACATAACAGTGCAGTGCTAATTTTCATATATTAGAGCTGGAATTAAAATAGCGCTGCCCTATTCAGATTGCAAAAATGCAGCTATCCTTTAGATGGCAGTAACAAGATATAGAAAGGGCTAGTTGATTGCTGCCATCCAGTGGTCATCTGAATTGTTACAATTGAGAAATGGTTTTGCAGTTGTGATTCAGTCATAACCACAAACCATGTTTTTCATTCAGGCGGACTATCAAATACCAACTCATAGTTCCTCGAAATGCTTGCTTGTACCCTCAGTCATAGTAGCTCACCAGCCTGGCCTTTTTTTATCTGCCCTTAGATTTTCTAAGCATCAAAAACTTCTCTGGGAATCTGCGCCTTCTCATTATGTGTGCAAAACATGTAAACTTCAGTACATATTAATATTTGTAACAGCAGTCTGGTTTCACTTCATTAACAAATGAATTATTTATCCTTTCTGTGGTCCAAGCTCTTCCCAAGTATTTTCTTCAGTAACATTTCTTCAGTTGGCAGGTGTCACTTTCTCTTGGTTCAGCCATTCAGGTGGTCAAACTTTCACAGCCAGAATGTAGAGTTGGAAAAAAACAAAATCATCCTAATTCACAAATTCAGTTTTCTAGAGCATCTCTGATCAAAGTTTAAAATTTTGGTTCTCAAGTCCTTAAATGGATTCAGAACAGATAAATGAGGACTCGGATTGTGGGGGCAATAAGCTGACTTTGTATAACAAAGAACACCACTTGGGGGGGCCGAAAGCCCTACTAAGCAGGTATATACAAAAGTATGAAGGCTATTGCTTAATGCATTGTAAGGTGCCCTGAGTCTCTGGAGAAGGGTGGCATATAAATCAAACTAATAAATAACTAATAAATAAATAAATACTTGATGTGGAAGCAAAGCAAAGGAAAGAAGAAATATGAATCTATTTGGCTGTATTTTGAGACATTTGTGTTTGGATATATTTAAATATTAGATAGGTGAATGAAAAGATTTCCAACTTTTTCATAAATTGTTAATGTCCTTATGTTTTTTAAAGTATTTTTAACATTTACTAATTTTATTAGCCTGCAGCCTTTCACTGCTTAGTTTGCAGTCTTTAACTGCTTTTAAACTATTGGCGAGTTAATTTTGTTTTTATTTGCATTTGAAATATTATTGTGGATAGCAAATATTTTGGTATGAATTTGAGCTGTTCTGGAAGGAGGGACAATGATTTTGCTCTAATCTTTTTCAGTGCGGCTTATCCCATCAGTCCCAATTCCGTGAAGTGGATTCCCATTCAATCCATTCAGCCTCTTCAGCCTAAGACCCTTTGCCTTTTCTTGCCCAGAAATGCAGACTTCAACAGATATCACAAGAAAAACCCGAGAACACCCTAAAAAGAGAAATCCCCCTTTAAAAGCATACCACTGATTTCTAGAAAGATGTTTATTTGGGGACAGGTCAGGAGAAAACGCCAGAATCCCAAAGAAGGCAAGTGAGGTCCCCTGATTTTGGCAGATCTGCAGCTGGGTTGAGTGACCCAACTCAGGGTCTCTGCCCTGAACCCTTAGAGCTTCCTTAATGTGGGGTACCCAGGGGTCTCCCAACCCATCTGCCCCTGCTGCTGCTGCTGCTCACCCAGGGTGATTCAGTGGCTAATTTAGGTGAAGGCAGTGATAAAGGAACCGGCAAGACCTAAAACAGATGATAACAACAGTGCTCTGGAAAGGTTCCTTTTCCTAGATAAACACACACTCCCCTCCCTGCCTTTCGGGGTTACTGTTGATGCCCAGTGTTCCTTCCAAGGAATTCCTTTGCTCTTCTTAAAGCCCCCCATCCCCGACTTCTTTAGCCGGCTCTTTTCCAACTGTCAGCTAATTACACAGTTGCCTCTCCCGTTTAAGTCGTCAAAGAAGTCTCCATCACTTTGTTCCTTTTGGGCAGCCTCCCCTATTGTGCTCCTCGGACGCCCAACAGGGCCGATATTAACTCTCCGTTAATTATACCCCCTTCTTCCTTTCAGCCCCGGCCAATCTCGGGGGCAGGTAGGCGGCCGTCCCTTCGCCTCCATCACTGTCGCTGCCCACAAAGGGATCAATGAAGACGCCTCGCGTCCTGTCACCTCCGTCGGACACGCCCAGCCCCCCCCCCCCACTTGCCGCTGCGGTGGGAGGGGGAGAAGGGCGGCTTTGAAGTGCTAATCAGGCCGACGAGCTCGCCCAGAGGGCAGAGCCAGGCTCGGCGGCGCCTCCCGAGGCCGCCGGCCCTTCTCCTCCGCCATCCATGCGCTGGGACCGAGGCCCTTCCCGTCCGAACCGGCCCAGGCGGTGCGCTCGCTCCTTTTTCGCGTAGAAGGCGGTGGGCGGAAGGGTTGGGAAGGATCCTGAAATGCTGCTGGAGAAAAGAGGGAACCCCTCTCTCCAAGGAGGAGAGACAGTAAAAGGTCGCTCGGGCAGTGGTGGAAATGAACCTCTGCCGCCGCCCCCCCGAAGACCCTTTGCTAATAAGTGGGGGGCTGGAGAAGGGAGCTTGGGTGGGTGGGTGTCTCCTGGCAGATTTTGTTCGGTTTATGACTGAAGGGAGGAAGGTGGGGAGACTGTTAATGGCTTGGAAGCTATAATGTAAGAACAAAATCAACATTAATTTCCTTTTGTACTTAGTTTAGGAGTTCTTTTACCTTCTGGAAACTGTTACTTCCAGATGGTAAAAGAAGCAACTTGGCCCTGCTGGCTGGAGGGCAACCTCAAAATTCACTAATGGCACAATACCTAAGATCAGCCCCCCCCCCCCAAGGTAAACATCTCCTCCTCTGGCTCAGATGATAAGAAACAAGAAACCCCCAAAGTCGGCCTAGAAGACCTGAGCCAGTAAGCGGAGAGAGAGGCTGTAGCCTCAAATGGGCAGCTGAGCCTGGCAAAGAGCAGGAATAAAGAAACATTCATGGTAACCTTAATCAAACCATACTTTTTTCTTGAGGAAAATCAGATTATCTTCGTGGTGGGTGAGTTGGGCAGCCATAGAAACCTATTATTTAACAAATAATAAACAAAGAGGCATTGGCTTTTTCCCTGAAAATTTGGTATAGTCTGACACCCAACACAAGCAATGTTTCCATCTTGGAATTTTCTTTGAAGTGCAAATCTCATGGCTGTCCTAGTGATTAGAGTTCTTTGCTTTTTCTCCAGCACCTGTTTTTGTAACACTTTGGCTCCTAAACAAGGTGAAAGCTGGCACGATTTCTTGTGCCATCCGGCTGGTCCTAACAACAAAGCCAGCAATGGAAGCTGAAGCAAAGTTGTACCTGATGCTGAAGGACACCTGGCCCACCATAAGAAGAAAGGCTGCAAGGTCCCACCAAGGGCAAGTGGACTCAGTCCAGGGAACAAAATCCAACCTGCTGTTGTAGAACCCACCTAGAAGGCCATCGGAGTGAGCCTTCCCAGGTCCAGACCATCCAGAGATATGGGCAATGCAATAGCCACACCTCCCCTCCCCCCCCCACCTTCTGCTTGCCACTAGTGATAGAGGTCTGGGTTTGGAAAACGGGCACCTGAAGTCCTAATTTGGAACTCACACAGGGTACGTTTCTAGGAGATCCCATTTCCAGCATTAATCAGGACCCACAATGGCAATTAGATTTCCTTACTCTTGTCTCCCAGAGCAGGGCACGACAACTCACATTTAGGAGAGGGAAGGGCGGACATTATTGCTTAGGTTTTCTGTGCAGACGTGAAGCTAATGATGCCGTAAGCACCACTGAGTTTCTTCAGATGCGGGTGATGAAACTGATGGTGTCATCGCCAGAAATTTGCTGGAAAATGTCCACTTCAGTCATAATATCAATGATGGGATTAATCAGTTCATGTTAACACGGTGATTATCCTAAAGCAAAGAAGGAACATTTCAAAAGAGTAATCCAGACTGAGAAAGTGAGGCAAAACTGTTTGGGCTTCCAGAGAGGTCATGGTTGAATTATCACAGAACTCTCTTTATTCAAAGCAGATGCTTATTATGATTAATTTAGTGTGAAAAGTGAACCAACATGCCTATAACCAAGACTGTCTCCTCAATTATGTAATAAGACACCTCCTCATTATATCCACCAAGGATGATTGTTATTTTCCTAGGGGCTCTAGAGCCACAATTTGCCAAAATCCTCCTCCTCTTCTTCCAATGTTTTTGATGGTATCATACTTCAGAGGGTAAGCCAAATGACCAATAACAAAAGAATTCAAATAAACATCAAACTAAACGAAAAAAGGCATTTCTTGCTGTCTCTGTTGTGCATATCCCCTTTATCCTCCTAAGAAATGGTGAGCCTGAGCCCACTTCCTCTGCAGAGCTCTGGCTCTACCAGAAGCCAAGGGCCCTTCAGCTGCCTGCCCCGCAAAGTCAAATGGTGCAAGTGCAGGGCCTTCTTTCCTCACCTCTTTTACGCAAGGGCCATGCAGGCCAAGCAGTTCAATCTGCTCTTTTGTTTGGACCCCCAGGCGGTTAGGAGACATCTTGAATGGTAAAGGGCTACCATGAAAATAGCAACCCGTGGTTTGGGAAGGTAGAACAGATGCCTAAGAGACAGCCTTGTCCTGGGAGTTTCATGGCCCCAGAGAGAGGGACCTAGGGCCCTGGAGTGAATGGGGATGATTCCCATTACACAATCTTTCCTCCTGCTGGGAAGGCAGGAGATCAGTGGCAGGCAACTCGTGTCTCCTGTACAACAACATCCAGTATGGATACCACAGCTGTTCCAGTGGTAAGAATTCAGAGGCAGCACCCCCTGGCGGGCCTTGGAGGCGCCCTTGACCATCTTCGTATTGCCATATCAGAGGATAAACACTTAAAATTTTGGGGATGGAGATCGCAATACTGAGACTCTTAAGCTAAGGTATTTTTTTCTTTCAGCTCCCTCTAGTGGCCTCACAAACACATGGATTCCCCCCCCCCCCCCCCAACTTTAATTCGAGGAAAAGCTTCGGATACCCAGCCTCCTATTTAAACTTGCAAAAGAGACTTGGACATTCATCTTTTATTTGCAGAGGGCCAGTGCTCAAGACAGCACCCAATCCTGCCCCAGAAGGAGAAATCTCTGGCTGGGGTTCCCACTTTGCAGGAAAGAGAGGGACCCTCTTTGGAAACCAGTCATGGAGGGGGAGGCAGGCAGAGGCAACGTTCCTTTCAGAAAGCCCTGGAAGAACAGGGATGGCAGGGTGTGTGTGTATTTGTGTGTGTGTGTATGTACGGATAGGAATAAACTTCTTGAGGGAGGAGGCAACCTTTCCTCCTCTTACAAGTGACTACACTATGTCTAATGATCCTAAGATTTCCATGTGTCCAATCAGGCTTGTTCTATACTGATTGGAGATACAAATATTTCAGTGAATATAATGTGTGTGTATGGAGAGAGAAAGACACAAATGGTGGATGATCCAACTGATCGAGTGATCTCAGACTCTAAATGCAGAACTCTGGAGTGATTGATTCATGAATACATGAAGTTTGAGAAAAACCTACAGCAAAAATTGAAACATTAAGATGTTCTGTATCCTGGCATATTTATTTATTTATTTATCTTAACTGCCTGTTTTCCTTGCATAACATTTATTACTGATTTATAAACATAATACTTGATGTGTGTTTAGCAGGGCACGCAATGGTTCCACCTGCTGAATCTAACATAGGGACAAAGAGCTGACCTTGTGCTCGAGCACAATTTTGGAGAACAACTATAGTGCTCTTGGTCAATCCAAAATGTTAGTAAACCTCAAACCTGAATATTTAAGAAAGTAAAACTGAGGTTTTAATTTTCTTAGGAGAATATCTATCTGTATACGATTATTAGGCAACTATGAGTGTGCAGAATTATTATGCAACTAAACAAAAATTTGCCCATCTTACCATTTGCATCTGTTAAAGTGAGAATAATAACCAAACAACTCAAAATGTACAAATATACATTTCTGACATTTAAAATAATAGTAATAATCAGTGACCAGTGTAGCCACCTTTATTTTCAATAACAGTAATAAGCCTTCTATTCATGGTGTCGTGGAGCTCTGTGCCCATTACTGATACATGCCCTCCATCTGGTCCATCAAGAGTCACTCTCATCTCATCAGTCCATAAAACCTTTGAAAAATTTGTCTTCAGGTATTTCTTGGCCCAGTCTTTCCATTTCAATTTATGTGTCTTGTTCAGTGGTGGTCGGGTTTAAGCCTTCCTTACCTTGGCCATGTCTCTGAACACTGAACACCTTGTATTTCTGGGCACTCCAGGTAGGTTGCAGTTCTGGAATACGATAGCACTGGAGGATAATGGGTTCTCCTGGTAGCTTTGCATTTGATTCTTCTCAAATCTTTGGCAGTTAAGGTGCATCTTTTTTTCTCAACATGTTTCATGTGCCCTGATGACTATTTGCAGCAAAACGTTTGATGTCTGTGATCATGCTCCAATATCTTAGCAATTTCAAGAAAGCTGCATCCCTCTGAAAGACTTTTTACAATGTCTGACTTTTCAGAGTCAGTTAAATCTCTTTTTTGACCCATTTTGCCTTAGGAAAAGAAGCTGCCTAATAAAAGTTTATAGAGGTGGAAAATATGCATACAAATGGTCAAAATACTCACTTGCCTAATAACTGTGCAGAGTGTACATGTGCATTTCGTTCCTAAGTGAAGAATTCTGTGCTTGCTTAACACACCCTTACTTTCAGCCTGTTTCTCCCACCTTATCTATCCATGTAGTTTTGATATATATGTTCCTCTTCTAAAGTAGCGGCTCTCCATTCCAATTTTGTGTCCTTAAACCTGCAAATTCAAAAGGTAGTTTCCACATCTACTTCCAAGACACAAATAAAGATATAGAAAAGCAGAGGATTGTATAGGAAGTTTGTTTGATGCAAAAATGGATGTAAATACAATATGCAAAACTCATCGGAACGAGCCAGACCTCCTGGGTTGCTCTCATCCCTTTCAAGAAGGCTCTGGATTATGAGCCCAATGCTTCCCAACAGAGCCACAGGGCTCTTGTTTCTCGCATGCTCTGCACAAATTTCAGGGATTTGATAAGCAAGATGTTTGCCAGCTTTCCTGAAAATAATTTGTATCCACTTCTACAAAGTTAATTTAGCTTATTTTGAACACAGGCCAATGGCTGCATCTGACATCACTACCGGTAAGAAAAAAAAAATCCTAACAGGACTGTTTCTTTTGCTGCTAAACCTTGATTTCGAGGGAACACAGTAAGCTATCTGTTTCTAAAATAAAATTTAGCATTAAATTTGTTCACCACTGTGAACTACTCTTCTTCCCATGGCAGAAAAGTATGGAATAAATAAAATGCAATCTTATTACAAAATCAGGGAAAAATAACTTTTTGTTCTAGTAAGAAATTGCTACAAATGGTATGTCTAAACAGGGGATCATCACTAAAGCAGTAAAGTGTATTATATATAGTTTACATAAAAATATGTAATTCTTTGTGCAAACTATACAGGTAGTCCTTGATTAACGACCACAATCGAGCCCAACATTTCTCTGCTAAGCGAGACATTTGTTAGGAAAGTTTTGCTGGATTTTAAACCTTTCTCGCCACAGTTGTTAAGTGAATCACCGCTAGTAACAGGGTTGTTAAATGAATCTGGCTTCCCCCTTGACTTTGCTTGTCAGAAAGCCACAATAGGGGATCACCTGACAGGGGGACACGGTTGCCAAGCATCCAAATTTTGATCACACGATCACGGGGATGCCATAAAGGTGTGATAAAAGTCAAAAGTCGCTTTCCTTGGCGCTGTGACTTTGAACGGTCGCTGGATGAGCCGCTGTAAGTAGAGGACAACTTGCAACCTCCTTAGAAATCTTCCTCCGTCTCCCTTCTCCGAAGGACGCGTGGAAAACGCTCCGGGAAGGATCGGGCCCCTTTCGGAGAGCTGGGAGGGTCCTCGGAGGGCGGCGGCCTGGGCAGGGAGGGGACGGGACGGGACGGGGGGGGGTGTTAACTCTGCGTGCTCCCCCCCCCCCCACCCCCGCGATCTCCGGCCGCCCTTTTGCCGGACCCTCCCCTCCCCCTGCGGGCCCAGCCCCTCCTCCCCTCCCGTCATGGCGGCGGCGGCGGCGGACATCACGGCGCTCTTCAAGGCCTCCGTCAAGACGGTGAAGACGCGCAACAAGGCGCTGGGCGTCCCGCCCGGAGGAGCCGATCCCGCCGCCCTCTGGCCCAGGCGCGCCCCCCGGGGAAGGGGAGGCTTCTCCGCCCGCGCCCGCGAAGTGGTGAGTGACGAAGGGCCTCCTCGCTTAGGCCGCTTCCCGCCCGGCCTCGGGGTTGCGGCGAGGGGAGCCGGGCCACGCGAGGAAGCGGGGAGGCGGCGGGCCTGGGTGCCCCCCTCGCCCGCGTGGGCAGTCGGAGGGAGACCCCGGCCAGGAGAGCTCTCCGGGGAAGGAAGGAAGGAAGGAAGGAAGGAAGGAGCCGCCGGGTTCGACTCCAGGCAGGGGGAGGGAGGGGGCTGCGGGGGTGGAGGAGGAGGAGGAGATCCTCCCCCCGGCCCGGCCCGGCCCAGCCCTGGAGGCTCCGGCGGTGGGTTTGGGGCGGCGAGGAAGTCGGGAAGCCTTGGGACGCGGCCCCGAAGGAGGAAGGCTCTGGGCTTCGGAATCGGCTCCCCTTCCGGGGAAGAGGAAACTTCCTTTGCGGAGGGAGGGAGGGAGGAAGGAAGGCAGTCCCGGAGGCCAGAAGGAGCCTCGCCGCCAGCCTTGCGGGACGGGATGGGCCTCGCCCCCGGCAGGGCTTTCCAAGAGAGACGGGGGGCCGTGGGGTGGGGTGGGGTGGGGGGCTCCCCTTGGCCGGGGGCGCCTCCCTTTGGGCTCCCGCCCCAGCGGCCTCTTTTTCTCTGCTGGTGGCTCGAATGGAGTGCGAGGACCGAACACAATCTAGGTTTAAAAGCTTTGCCTTCTGTGGTTTGTATTGGAGAGTCGTGATCTGCAGAATTGTTCGTTTTAAAGATTTTTAAAATTCTAAACATTCAATTTCCTGTTCTAATAATTTTAGATTTGTTTTATTTATTATAAAAATAATAACTCAGGGCAACAGTACTAAATCCTCCTGCTATTTTCCTCACAACCACCACCACCAATCGCTGAAACTGGTTCTGTTTCCAGTTCAGAGAAGCTGGCCACAAAGACAGAAACAAGGCAGACACATTCTGAAGCTCTCTTTTGAATTTGAATCCTTCCAACTTTTCCTGTGAATTGTGGTACTTTGCAAGTTCCTATTAAGGGAAAAACAGATACAGTTTGCAGAAATATAATCGTGGGTCCTGTGTTCTCCCCAGTAAATATGCATACACTAAAATCACAGTCGCTTCGGTGCATGTTAGTTTCCTTAAAAATCATGATAACCTCTAAGTGTCTTCCTTCCCAACTCCTGGACTGCCTCTTCCAAATATTCAGTCCCAATGAAATACCGCAGTGCCTCCTTTGCTTCCAATGGCTGCAGGTGATGTGCAGGCCAGGACCAGCTCTCTTGCTTCACTTTTTTCAGTGTTGTTTCCTGCACTTCCCTGCATTCATTTTGCCATCCCCGTTGAGACCCTTTTTCTCAGAAAGAGGATGCTGAACCCTGGGCTGCCCATGAAGGGCAGCTATTCCATCCGCCTGTCAAAACTTGTGATAAGGACGCACCTGCTTTTCTTTTTTTCTCCAACCGTCACCCCCTTTTTTATGTTTACACGCTTGGAGTACTTTATTAAAAATCTTACTCATTACTGATATTTGCAGGGTGAAAATACTTTTGATAAATATTAGAATATGCCATTCTGAAAAGTGGGAATTGTCAAAAGAGGTTTACCACAAAATATAATAGGTTTATAATAAGAGCAGATTGCAACTGATGTTTTGCTGTACTGAAAATTATAACAACTTTATTTCCTGGGTTTCTGCCTTTCCAGGGGCCAGTTTTGTATCCAGATGAAGGCAGAATTGAATTTTATTTGCAAAATTAGAATACAGGTAGTCCTTAACTACTTAGGACAATTGCGGCAGCCCCATGGTCACATGATCTAAATTCAGAGGCGGACGATGACTATTGCAGTGTTCCAAGGTCATGTGATCACCTTTTATAACTTTTTAACCAGCATAGTCAATTGGGAAGCCAGATTCATTTAACGACTCTGTTACTAAATTAACTGCAGTGATCCACTTAACAACTGTGACAAGAAAGGTTGTAAAATGTCTCATTTAACAGAAATTTTGAGCTCAATTGTGGTCGTAAGTCAAGGACTACCTGTATGCTTGTTTTAAGTTTGAGGAATCCATTTTAAGTGCCTTATGAGTGGGTGCGTACTGCAGCATCCCTGTTTTAATTTTAATTTCCTTTGGTCTTTGGTGACGTTCATATTCCTGTGTGGCTCTGCTGGATTCCTGGAAAAAGTTTTAGTTCAGGCTTTCCTCCAATTGTTCATGGCTGAAGTCCTATTTATTCTGATATAACAATGTAAATTAAATAATACAATGGAATTGCTTTATCATGCATATTTTTTACATGTATCTGTTATTTGTTGTAACACCGTAATTGTTATATATGTTATTTATGGGGAATATTTTGAAAATCTAGTGTAAACAAGGAAATGTGCTAAAATTATTCTTTCTATAGAAAAATGGCCCTAAAGCAATAAAATTACAATAACAAAGTTATTGGATTCTGCAATAAACTTATTCAGATTATTTAAGAATTAAGAGACAATCAGATTTAAGCAGTAAATTAAATTGGGGCAATTCAGAAACACTGTTTAGATATGCTATTCAGTTTTTGTGTCTGAAATAGTTTGGCTGTAATTATTATTGTTATGACTGTTTTGTTACATTCGTATGGGAACAGTAATTGTACAATCCATACAGTGTAGACAGAAATTGTTTTTTGTAATTTGTTTCTCTTTTGAGTATAAGGAAATGGCATATACCACATGAATTCTGTTCAGCGATTTGAAGCAACCATTCTTACTTTACACATTTTAAAAAAGCTGGCTCTTTTTCTGGATGTTTTGTAGCCGTTTACCAGATATATTTAGCAAGTCAGTTTTTTCCTCAGAGGGCTGTGAAAGGGCACCATTGATGGGTCTTGTCTGGGCAGCCCTGGCCTCAAAGATAAGGCCACTGACTGTCACAGCAGATTGGCATGATTCAACGGGTGACCCTTCTGCGTGCCTGGCCCAGGAGCAGGGAGACCCAGAGCCACCCAGAATAGTAGTTGCCGTGGGAAAAAAATAGGACTACCTGCTTGGTCCTTCCTTTTTAACAGGAGGTTTTAGCAGCCTGATTCGTTTTTATCTGGTTTTTTATTATTTTATATTTTTAGAAGGCTGAAATCAGCATGTCTGAGCCCTTATTATGAAGAGAACATTTATCTGTATGAATTGATTGCAATGGACCTCTCAGGCCAGCGTTTAAGACAAACAAGGTTATACTTTGGTATTGTAGAAAAATTGTTGAATCCAGAATTACTAAGGATTAGTTATTTTTATAATTTATTCTTTGAGGATGCCATGCGTAATTTAAAAATACAATATGAATAACCAAAAGTTATGACCATAATAAAATATGCCAGTACAATATCATAGTTAAAAGTAGACTAAATAATGCAGCAAACAAGAACAGCAGTAATTAAATGGTGGATAACAAGAACACAATAAGTAATTTTATTGAAAAAAGACTGAAGAATGTCTATTGTTCATTTATGATTTATAAATTGTATTTACATAGCCACCCATTTCACATTCGACTCACTCTACTCTCAGAATCATGTAATGTGATTCTGATGTATACATTGTGGGAGACAATTTTTGTAATGTGTGTCTGATTATCTGTATTTTATATTTCTGTGAAAAGAATTCACTTCTTTGCAATATATTGAAGTTTTGTAAATCTTTGCCGTTAAGTAGTATCAAAGCTCATGGACCCTTTTTAATTTTAAAGGGGAGTTGAGCGTGAGTCAATAAGTAGCTCCAATTTTTGGTGCTTGTTTAAGGTAAATCATGAACAAAAGTCTTCTTGCATGTTATGTTCCAGTGTAAAAAAAAATTAAGATTCAGTAACTGATGCAGCAACGTATCAGTAATAATTGTAGCCCTGTAATTAACGCTAATATTTAACTTTGCTATGTAGGCATTTTGGCCCATTGCTTCATTGCAGACTTCTTTGATAACACTTGGGGTTTTTATTACACGGCTTTCCTATCTTAAGTCCCACCACAACATTTCTGTGTGATTTAAATCTGGATCGTGATTTGGCTTTTCCAAAATGCTGGTTTGGTTTTTTATCGTTCTCTTGTAGGCTTCTCTCTTCTGTTTTGTAAGAGATCATTGTCTTGCTGCAGAGTTCTCTTGTGCTTCAGCTGAAGGATAGATGGCCCGATGCTCCGAGGTGGAGCTCATGCTTCCTCAGGGACAGTAAACAATTCAGGCTTTGAGTCAGCAACGCATCCTGGAATCACAGTGCTGCCACCCTTGTGCATGGGGTGGCATAAAAACTGTTGTAGAATTCATGGTTTTGTTTCCACTGGACGTTAGTGGCTGTGTAACCCAGGAAATTTCCTTGCTATCTTACCTGTGTCCATCGCATTTCTCCTGGTGTTTGAAGGGCTTCTTGGAACACTGGAAGGAAGCACTGGGGCCCTTTTGCTTTACTACCCTCTCAGGAGCCCCATTTTTAGTCCGTGCCTTTCCAATGATGGAATCACGAACCCCATGACAGGAAAGCTGAGAGAGGCTTATAGAGTGCTGTTTTGAGATTCTTCATGTCATCTAGAGCAATTGTAGAGTTCAGTTTTGGAGTGATTTTGACAGGATGAGCACCCTTGAGATTCTTTTCCATTTCAAGACTGTGGATTGAAGCCTCAGAAATCGGTCTGTAGTGTTTTCCAGACTGATCGACATCAGGGACTTTTTAATGAAGGTCTTCAAACATGCCACTTGGACCCATGTGGCAACCTCTGCATTATGACAAGAGGAGTCAGCTGGGAACAGGACTGGCCCACATCAGCCCTTATTGCTTAATGAAGCCCTCCTGCATCTTCCCTTTAATGTGAGGGGGAAGGTTTGATTACTTGGCCCTATGGGCACATGGCAGATTGGATGACTCTGTCTAGGAATAAATGAAATAAGCACCGAACTTTGGGGGCTCTTGCTGACTCAGATTCTAGTTATGTATCAGCAGGACCTCAAGAGGTTCTGGTAACATTCAGTGTAAAAGATACGCAAAAAAAAAAAAAAATCAGAGGGTGAATATTTTTTTCCACAGGACTGTACAGACCAGTGGTTTCCCCCTAGGTCCTGTAAGTACTGTAAAAAAACAAGACCTTCTTTGTAAAGCTCCCAGGCAAGACTCATTTTTAGCTGTGCATTCATCTTTAATGTCTCTGGGACATTCATTGACGTATGATCCTGCGGGTGAACCATCCCAGCCTGGCTTGCATGTTGGAAGATTGTCGTGCTGCCAGCTCTTCTCTGGAGCTTGCAAGTGGGCAAAGCGCAGAGGGCAGACCCTGAGCTTGGCCTGGCCTTTGGAGCCGAGAGAGACGGATGCCGTCTTTTGCAGTTCTCTTATCTGCTAATGCACGTGAGTAGATTCATGACCTTCTAATTTGCGAGACGGACATGTTTTCATTGTGAACCGATATCACGAAGATGGAAATCTGTTCAGAAGAACTCCGTAAATGAGACCATTTGGATAGGTCCTTCTAGGAAGCTTGTGCTTGTATGTTCCACAGAAAGGTTCAGAAGCAATTCAGGTTTTTTTTGGGGGGGGGGGTGATTGTTCATAAACAGAAAATGTGTTCTTTTGTAGAAGAATGTCTTTGTTGGATCTCATTTCTTACCATTTACCAGTACTAGAATTTCTCACAATGTTGTCATCTTGTTAACTGTTTCTTCCGGGTAGTGCCTTTGTTTAACTTTTGAAGTTTTATTCTAGGCAAACTTCATTCTTTGTCCCTCTTGAACACCTTCCACGCTCACTTTGTTGTGGCACATTTCTATGTTTTGTGAAGGAGGAAAAGCAGTAAGCTGTAGAAGGAAGGAAGGAAAATATCTGTGGAAGGAAGGAAGGAAGGAAAATAAAAATAAAAGGAAATATCTCCGATAACTTTGCTGAGCAAAATTTTCAAATCTAATTCCAAATATGATAGCCACTATACAGTGTTTAATACTGTTTTGTTATTTAAGTTTCACTTAACTTGGCTGTTTAAAAACAATGAGACGAGAACTGTCAAAGTTATAATATTTGGAAATAGACCTTAAAGATATAATGATATTTGTTTTTCCTGAATTAAATTATAGAAAATTCCATGGGAGGGAAATCCTTTCTCAACACAGTCCAATCCAGCATGACATTCAAACTCAGTTATTCAACTAAATATAATAAATGCAGCTTAGTGTTTTTGTTAAAAATTTCGGAATTGTTATTTTAGTGTAAATATCAAATTTGTTTTTGTAAGGAAAATAAAATAGTACAAAGGAATTTTAGATAAGAGATGGCTGTCAAACTTCTGGATCCTGGGGAGATTTTGTAGAAATAAAATGAAAGTTAGGATTGAAACTGACTGTTTTTAAACATGAGAGCCAGGAACTTGATAAATGTATTAGGATTTTATTATTGGATGGGGAGTGCTTTCTTATATTTTGGCCCTGTCATCAGGGCCAAATCAGATGCAAAATTTGTCCCCAGATTTGTTGTTTGGTAGCATGGCTGGTAACCTGTGTTAGATATAAAATAGCATGTTTCCCACTTTGATACATTAGATCAAACGAGGCCCCTTTTTGTTAATTTAGTTTTCAGGGCTAATTAAAGTAAGTAAAGTAAGTAAAAATGTCACCTTACTGTGCAGTTTGTACATATTAAATGAGTTTGAAATTTCTGTATTGTTGTCTCTTAATGTTGTTGTCTTTTCAAAGTTGTTTGAGAAGAAACTGCACTTGTTGCAGTTTTTCTTCTTCAATTAAATACATCTTGCCTCGTTCAAATGAGTCTCTGCACTTATTCCCGCATTGCGCCCTTGGTTTTGCAGCTCAAGCAAACCTGTGAGGGGATGAAAGTAATGAGAAAGGGAAGCATGAAGACAACCTAATCATTAGCACCAAAATGAACGTTTAACTAAAAGAACGGTCATGCTTAAAAGCCCGAATGCTGCCTTTGGAAAGAAAACCCCATGTTGTGGCATGTGCAAAGGCTCAGTGTTCTCGCAGTAGATGTAGCTAGTATAGATGAAGAACTGGGGCTTACATTTGCAAGCTGGAATGTCCTGCAGATAATTAAGTTGTGGTCAGGCTTTAGAAAAATACAAAGTTCTCGAACTATGATTTTGTAAACATGCTGCAATAACATTTCATTATATTTAACAGTTTCATATAGAAAGCTGATACTCTCACAAGGCATTGATTAAAGGTAAAACATCAAGAAAGAAAAAAATATTAAATTAGAACTTCAGTTAGGATGTTGACAGTTGGCTTGTAATATTAAACAGATGTGCATATTCTTGAAATAATCCTGTTTCAAAACTTTGTTGCCGAGATCTGGAAAAAAAAAGCTACGTGATTTTTTATTAATATTAAATTCCCTTTGACTTTGGACTGCCCTTTCCTCCTTTTTTTTGCCCATGTCTTGATAGGGAGGTGTTTTGAAAAGTAGTGTTTAAGAACAAATTTTAGCAGGTAGAACAAAAATGCTACCTATCATTTAGTTTATAATAAACAAAACTGACATTTGCTACTTAGGTTAAATTCTTTAGGTTAAATTCTTGTGTGGTTGAAAGTGGCAAGGAAGATTAGTGGGTGCTGCTTATAACAAAATAATTCAGTTTTCTGCAATGAATTGAAGTTTAGCATTATGTTGTTTCTTTTTTTTCAACAAGAGAGGAGTATTAGTAGTCAGTTGTACAAGTTTTCCTGGGATGACCATCCATTTTTTTCTGGTTGGATGCACGGAGTTATGTAATCTCTTATTTGTTATTTGAATGTTTGGGGTTTTTTGCATTAGTTTATGAGAAGATACTGAAACTTCCCTAAATTATTTTCTTGAGATGAAGGCTGAGGCAGTATTTGTAAAATGAAATGACTAGCAATGAAGTCATTTTTCTTTTGTAATTGTTTCATCTTTTCATTTTGTTAAGAACTCAAATCTACAAATTATCCATTAAATCTTATTTATTCTCCTTATCTGCGTCTAGATATACCATCTTATTTCTCTACTGATAAATAAAATTAGTAGATTTAGCTTTGTTGTGTCATAACCTATTTACATTTACTCCTCTTTACTAAGAGTCTTTAGTCTTTACTAAGAGTCTAGTTCCCTAGAGTCGGGACCGACTAGCACATATGTGCGAGGGGAACCTTTACCTTTACCTTTTACTAAGAGTCAGGCTGGGGGACTCACACAAGCAGAATGTCAACAGGCTGGCCCCTTTTCTGCCAAACCAATAAATGCCTCGAAAATAAACCCCTGGTCATGCAGCCTTTTTAAAAATTTGCCACGTTAAACACACAGCTGAAACCCTAATCATGGGTTTGCAGAACTGGTTTAAAGATTCTTGGGATGTTGGTGATGAAATGATAAATATAAACAATCACCTATCAACAATTATTCATGATTCCCAAGTAATCTTTTAATTATCATTTTATGTTTCCATTAAATGGAGAATCAACCATTGTTATTTCATAACAATATCTCTTGCTATGAAGGAGTGACCTCAGTGTGTATGGAATTGCCACTCTCAAATTGGCCTTCTTAGTCACACCAGATGCTGTTTTAAGACTTCTTTCCAGGGCACGATACTGTAGTCTTTTGAGACTGAAGGTTGCCAATGGATGAATGGAGGAGTGACCTGAAATCATTTGCTGGAGCCTAACATGATTGTCACATTTCTCACCTCCCAAATCTCTGGCTAAATATGGGACTTGTGGTTTAGATTCATACCCTCATGCTACTTTATGAATTTCTCCCCACTTAATGAAAGGATTGCCTTGTTATGATTTTGGCATTTAGCAGATAGCAAACTCCCACACGTCCAGTTGTGTATGTATGCTCTTTTTCATTTTCAGCAAGTATTAGGCTGATTATCTGAATTAGCTTGAGGGGTGAGAAAGAGAAATTTATCTATTGAGTAGATAAATTTTAATCTAGTCTTTTTAATCCTGCCTTTATTACTTTAACCCTGCCTTTATTACTGTACAAGTAACTCAAGGCAGTGATGGTATCTAATATTGCTTCCTCTTCCTATTTTCCCCACAACAGCAACCCTCTGAGGTGGGTTGGGCTGAGAGAGAGGGACTGATCTAAGGTCACCCAGTCAGTTTTCATGTTTAAGACTGGACTAGAACTCACCGTCCCCTAGTTTCTAATCTAGCACCTTCACCACTAGTCCAAATTGGCCTCTGGCATTTACCTCAGAGATCCTGGACTCAGGTGGCTGGAATTGCCGTCACCCATGGGCTGGCAAAAGAATCAATTGCCTTACATAGCCGTGGGTCGCCATTCGGTGGGTGGGTGGGTTGGCTCTCTGGATAAAGAGCCACAGATGAATTAAAGTGTGCTAGGAAGATCATTCATTTACCAAACAGCTTGGCATTAATTTCAAACTTACTTCCTTTCCCACGTGTATCATCTATCCAATTAAAATATTAATATAGGATAAGTAAAATTAATTTGTTGAATGTTCTTGTTCATTCAGTGTGGATGGTTTGAATCCACATTGTTGTATTTTGATACAAGGTTGGTTGATAATGTTATAATATTTCTTTTAGCCTAGAAATGATAGGAAGTTTAGAAGAAGTTTGTGACTTCCCTTGAAAACCAGATTTAATATATTAGTTCTAGAATGGAAATTCAGTATTTTTGATTAGTTCTAGAATGGAAATTCAGTATTTTTGATTTTGATTTGAGGAATAATATGATGAATATACAAATAATAATTTGATCCCTCTGAATTATGGAGACTTTTCAGTTTAAACATAAAATAATTGAGATAGTGATATTTGAATTCTTGGGAGACACATAGTTTTAATGTGAGCTGCTTCAGAATAGAAGTTGGTTCACTTGAATGAATTCTATGTTACCTAAAGACAAATAATGTTTAAAAACATTATTATAATTATTTTTGTATGAAAGTTGTCCCCCCCTCCCTCCCAGGCATGCCGTGATGCCGATTCTTCAGCACATTCACCTCTTTGCAGTGTGGCCAAAGGAGGCTACATGGATGCATTTTCTGCTGTGTTCAGCATTTGGCCCTCTTAACTTGAGCAACAGAGCTCTTCCCAGTACAGCGTCAGAGAAATCCTGCCCCTTTCAAGTTTAATCGTGGCTTTGAATCTCTCTCTCTCTCTCTCTCTCTCTCTCTCTCTCTCTCTCCCTCCCTCCCTCTCCCTCTCCCTCTCCCCCTCTCTTTCTCTCTGGCTGTAACATCACCCTGGGTCACTTTTGTTGAAATTTCTGCAGGCGTCCTTCAGAGCAAACTATCAGGGCAGTCCTGGCCCTGGGTTTCTGCTGCGGTACACTCGGTTGATCTGCTGATTGCTGTTCATGAGGTAATTGTTGTTATAATTAGCTGAGCAACTGTGCATTGTTGCAGTAATTATTAGATGATGCTCATGCTGAAATAAAAGACATTTTTGTCTAATTCCTATGCCTATTTAATAAAAACATCTATTTTTTTTAAAAGACAATTTTGAAAATATGCGGAATGTAGCAATTAACCTACATGCATGTATGTAATACTAGAAAATGAGCAACTTATTATATTCAAAGGGAGATCTGATAGGCTGAAATTGCTTAAAACATCAGTTATTGAAGATCTACCCTGGGGATTTTAAGAAACCATTTAACAGATGAAAGTATATTTTGAAAAGTCTGACCTTACAGCAATCATAAAATGAATGCAAACAGGGCTTCTTCCCCTGAAACCTAGAGAGGCCATCTGTGTCTAATCCTGTAATTACAGGCTGAGTTCAATTACCTTTTCAAACTTGGAGCAGACGGGAGACAAAGCAGCGAATGTGCAGAGGACTTTGTCTAGACCTCAATTGACCACAGCCTAAAAGAGGAATTTATATCTAACTGTATTTAGTGTGCTCGGTTTGGTTGGCTGTTTATTTGTTGATTCATTTTGCTACCATGTTTATGAATCTTGGAAATTTTTGTTCTTGAGCAATCCCTCAAGAAAGAGATGGAAGCTGCTCACAGAGTGGGATTTCAGGGTTTTCTTTAAAGCTTTTTAATTTTCAATCCGATATGGTTTTCTATCCCTATTCTATTTGCTAAAACTGCAGTTTCTGGTGTACATTGTATAATTAGCTCATTAAGACGGAACTGAAGGGGACTAAAGGAGTTAATTTTCTCTGGACGCTGATGCTCCACTGCTGTATTTCTCCTTTCTGACAAGTTTGAGCCTGGGCATATTTAGGATTGGGAGCAGAAAAACAAATGGGGGCCAAGGGTGGGTCAGCCTGTGGCAGATGGAGCTCTTCTGACAGGATTGCTGTCACCGAGCAGTGATAAGGTGGCCATCGGGAGGTGGGTCCTGCTGAGTCAGTCTTGATACTCCTAGCCACCTAATCTTAAATGGCATGGAGGTTGGTTTGGCTGGTAAGGCAATAGCCTGGGATGGGAAGGGGGAGGGGAGAGCTAGTTGGACACTTGATAAACTCAAGGCTGGACTCTGCCTCTCCTGCCTTCCTCATAGGGTGCCCCTTGAAGGCAATTTGGAAATTATAGCTATGCTAGAATTTCCAAATTGCCTTCAAGGGGCACCCT
This sequence comes from Masticophis lateralis, assembly GCA_030761175.1. Taxonomy (NCBI): domain Eukaryota; kingdom Metazoa; phylum Chordata; class Lepidosauria; order Squamata; family Colubridae; genus Masticophis; species Masticophis lateralis. The sequence goes on along the minus strand of JAUDYJ010000007.1, from coordinate 62,933 downwards.
ATGAGGAAGGCAGGAGAGGCAGAGTCTAGCCTAGAGTTTATCAAGTGTCCAACTAGTTCTCCCCTCCCCCCTTCCAGAACGTGGGCCAGTGAGTGGAGAGTGAGACTCCCCTCACCTCCTTCATTACTCTTCTCTTCCCCCCCCCCCCACTTGTATTGAGGCAACTGTAGTGGGACGAGGGAGGGATGCTCCCTAAGGAAACAGGCCAGGAGCCCCCAGAGGAAGAAATATAGGGAGGAGCTGCCCTAATTGTTTGGGCTGTTTAAAAATGGCAGTGGAAGTTTGGTAAAGTGGCCTCACAATACAATAAAATATAATTAGTTCATATAGTCATGTTTCTTGTCTGAGTACCAGAGAGAGTGGACACAACTTCAGTGTTTCTGGTTGTCATCTGAATAACGTATTGCACCTCCTGGGACTTAGGCTTTTCCCAAGACCACTTGCGGCTCCAGAGTCAGCCCTGCTGCACCCTTGGGGCTTAATGGAGCTAATGACCACGGAAACAATCCCCCTCCCCTGCTCTTGTTACTATATAGGAGAAAGCCTTAGGGAAAGAGACCTGTTTTCCTAGAGGTAGGCCATTGAATACTGCTGCATTCATCTCTGGCTTATGCTGGTTATGCTTATATACATTTTAAAAATAGCAATTAACAATGAAGCCCTCGGGATTTGACGGCAGAACTCATGGGATGCCAGCCTCACCCCTGGCTGCAGAAATTCTCTCTCACCAGGCAATGCCACACATTCTGACGAGGGAGAAGCTCCCCGAGGATGGGCTCCAGTACTAAAGCTCTGGGCCCGGTGACCGATCCAGGTTGGATCCTGCAGTGTAGGAGTGGTTTAAATGTTTTGATAAGAATGGTCAAGAAAAATGCCTCTTGTGCAGAATTAACTATGCCTTCTTTAGCCATTGAACTTCAGGTTGCTGAGAATTTAGCAGGATTGTGATGGGAGTCAACTCCTACCATTTCATGTAAATCACAAAACGGCAACTTTCAGCAGTTCTTTATAATAATAATAACTTTATTGTCATTGTATGTGTATACACAATATACCCATACAACAAAATTCACTTTATTTGTTTCCACTACCACCACCCTCAAAAATTGAGCTGCTTGGAGGCCAAGTGCCCAGGAAAAGGAACCCTTCCAGCACCCAAAACATTTTAACTTTCAAAAGTAATCCTGCTCCTAACTAGACAAAAGTTGCACCCCCTCCCAAAAGATTCAGACACCCAAAAGTAATCTCATAACATGCAGATGGAACTTACTTTTAAGTAAGAATTCATAAACACAAACTGTTGTTTTATTAAAAAAAAATATGTTCCAATCAGTCTTTCCCTTAATGAATGTTTCATGTGGTCAGAGGGAAGTTGACAGAGGGCCTGTGAGCTCTGCTGGAAAGAAAGAGGTCAGCTTCACAAATTACCATCATTTTGTTTACTTGATAGGGTTTTAAATTTATTAAGAACAAATGGAAAGGGAAAGAAATAAGTGGAAATATAATTTATCTGGAGTAAAAAGAAACTAGGATATATTTATGTAAGAGCACAAATAAAATTTAATTTAGTAATTGAGAATTGTTGTAAATCAAGTGTATTTAATCAGTACAAAGTCAATTTCAATAAACATGTATTTTGTCTATTTCTTAAAAAATTATTGTTCTTAGCATTTCTCACAGCTGCTTTTGCATTGCATTTTGTGAGGTTTTGGATCATTGTGTGAAAATATAAATATTAACTGAAGTTCTGATTAGAGTTGGGCAATAAAACAAAAAATTGGAATATTATTAAAATCAGATGTGTCTTATATTGAAATAGAATATGTGCACACGCCAGTCTGTGGGTCTGGTTTATATGGCACAGCTTTCATTTATTGTTTCAACTCTGAAGGAAAGCTTGTCTTAACAACCACACACACCAAATTCCCTTTGTTTGTGCAGATCATAATCAAGTAGTAAAATAAACTGGATGTGCGTCCTTGAACTCAAGTAGCTTACTCCGAAACAAGCAGGCCGAGGATTGGACCTGGGAAAGGCGCCCCAAACAGGCCCCCAAGATGGGCAGAATTTCATTTACTGGCAGGGTGAGATGTGTCGAGGGGATCTAAATAAACATTCCTCTTTGCCTTCCTCTCTAGTTATACAACTACACGAATGAAAGGAGTTGCTCAAAAGCTGTGTGCTTGAGGGAGGGATGTGCTTCTGCTAAGGCCACTCCTGGGATGTGGATGCAGCGGAAGAAAAGAGGAAAGAAATAAAACATCAGCAATCAATCACAACTGGGAGAGTTTGTGTAAAAAACTCGCTTTCCCACTAGGCTGTGTCTCATCTGAGTCCATACTGAGAAATCGAAACACTTGGTGGGATTAATTCTTCATATTTTCTGATAGCAGTTTAGTTTTCCAGTGAATTAATTAGTTGTTTTTTAAAGTGTCTCACAGGAGACAATTCATTTCTTGTTCTTCCAGCTAATTCACCGCTGTCGTCCTTACTTTCTCAGGTCAGGCGAGGAGTGACTGGGAGGGGAGGGTGAGGGGCTGGGCCAGCCAGTGGTGGGTTCAGTCAACAGGGAGCCACAGCAAGGGGACGAAAGAGCTTCATTTATCTGGGAACCTGATGTCAGGGTAATGATGATTTAAAGCTGACCAGCCCTTTAAGACTGAGGATGAGTCAGCAGGGTTATTGCCCTTTAAGAAGCTGTCTATATAAAGGAGGCAAATAGAGAGCATCTCTCTCCTCGTGTATCTGCATGGTAGTTCTCTGTGTAGAGTTGGAGATTGATTGCTTGCCTGGTATGTGCCCACCCACATGTCTGTCTGTCTGTCTGTCTGTCTGGGGAGAGAGAGAGAGAGAGAGAGAGAGAGAGAGAGAACGGCATGAACACGAAGCCAAACAACAGCAACGCAGCTCACCAGCTCAAATCTCCTTGCAACTCAGACTAATCCGAGCACAACCAAGCCCCCACCCAAACAGAATACCTCCCCAGCCAATCGGAGCACAACCAAGCCCCGTCCAATCAGAGCACAGCCAAGCCCCCAACCAATCAGAACACACCTCCACCCAATCAGAACACAGCCAAGCTCCCACCCAATTAGTTCACACCCCCACCAGCAGTTAAATGGAAGAAATAGCTGCGATCTCACATTGCTCCTAGAAGCACAAAGCCGAAAACACCAGCCTGAAGATGATGAATGAAACTTCATTGAAATGTCGCCAAGACACTTCCAATTTTACGTGGGAGAAGACTCGAATAACCAAAGATCTATCTATCTTTGGTTATATATTTTCTTACTTTTCGTAGGTTTAATGTGTTTTTTCCTTTAAGCCAGGTTTTTCATATGTAACCAAGATTTTTCTGGAACCACAATTGAGGGAAATCACATTCACTACTTTGTAAGACAAACCTCTGTGTCCTGTATTTTGCTCCTGGATTGTCTCAAAATAGTAAATAGTTTACAGTTTACACTGTAAACACATTGACACCTGAAATTATTCTTGATTTAAATATGGTAAAAGTCACCCAAAGAAGAAGAAAGAACATCATCATCAAAAAACAAAAAAACAAAAACAAAAACCCCACCACCAACCCTCACCTATTTTTGGAAATGGTTCAAGAGGGATCACACAGAGACAGAGATACCTGTTTCCCACAGAAAAGAAAACACAGGAAGCCACAAATCCTGAGTAAGTGTGCTGGGGTGGGGTGAGTGACACTGAGTTGGCCACGCCCACCCAGGTTTTGTGGCTCCCGGTGATTTGATTTCTGTGGGAAACTAGTCCAAATGGTTTTTTTTTATTATTGAATTTATATGCCACCCTTCTTTGGAGACTCAGGGCGGCTTACAATGCGTTAAGCAATAGCCTTCATACTTTTGTATATACCTGCTTAGTAGAGCTTTCGCCCCCCCCCCCCCGGGTGTTCTTTTTTTATACAAAGTCACCTTATTGCTCCCACAATCTGGGTCCTCATTTTACCTACCTTGAAAGGATAGAAGGCTGAGTCAACCTTGAGCCTGGTGAGATTCGAACTTGCAGTAATTGCAGGCAGCTGGTGTCACTTTAGCACCACTTAAGCTGCTATGCCACCAAGGCTCTTAATGAGTGTTTAAGGTTGCAGACCCCTGGCTTAGAAGGACACCTGCCCAGTAACAGTAGAGCAGTGTCTAGATAAAATGTGCACTTGTTAAAAGTGAAATCAGTCTTGAACCCTCTCCTGCTTTTACATTTTTCCTCCTTGTTGATATAAAGCAGAAGCTGAGCCAGATTGATCATGAGAGGGATCATTAGACTGTCTCCTGCTTTTCTACCCTCCCCTCCCTCTCTCCCTCTACAGGAATTAAACCTTCGTTTAAGATTCCCTTCCTGGGTAGGAATTGATCTGAATGACCTTTTTAAAAAAAAGTTTTAACTTGTTGCTGAAAGCCAAGCCTGTGCGTGGTATGGACTGCCAGAGTGTTGTACCACCAGCACTCCTCTTCCTCCTCCTCCTTCTCCTCCCTCCTCGCTACCCAGAGAAGTGGCAGTAGCTCAGGCCCTCGAGGTCCCTGCCCTCTCCTTGACAGCAGTGGGTCTGGGGAGTGAAGGGGGGGGGGCTCGTGGGCTGGGCAGTCAGGGAGCCTGGGTGTGGGCCTGGTGGCAGAGGCAGGGTCAGGTGTTGAGCTCAGCTCGCTAATTGGATGCAACCTTGAAGAGTAACCTGGGCAGGATTAAAAAAGGAGGGTTGGGGCTTTCCTGTCCTTGAGCATTTATGATCTTTGCAGAGCAGGAAGATCAGCACTTTTGGTGGGAGTTTCTCCAGGCTTTGATCAGGAGGGAGGGAGAGCACTCCTTTTCCAGAGACCAGAGTGAGTGGGGTAGGGGCTCCTGACTCCTTCCCAAAGACTGCGGCTGAGGCAGAGGGGCCCCAGAGGACCCCTCTGCAGCGCAGGCAGGCAGGTTCTGGGAAGCTTTTGTCTTCCCCAGAGAAGAGAAGTAGGATGGCTGTCCTTCTCTGCAGCTTTTCCACAGAGGTGAGGAAACAGCCACCTCTGGTCTCTGTTCCTGTAATTCCAGACCCCAAGGAAGGAGCAGAAGGAACATTAGACGTGGCTTGTCCACCTCTATTCTGACCCTTATTTCTAGATGGGTGGCAGCTGAGCTGAGGATTCCTTGGTATTGTCTTCAACCTGGAGTCTTGGCATCATTTCTGTGGACTCTGCGCTCCTCGCCTTTTGGGCTCAAAGGGTTTCGTGGGTTTGGAAAATCTGAAGGGGAAATTATTTCTAGTATGGCAAATAAGTTGGGATCTCATTAACTTACTATTTTAATTGCATTTGCACATATGACTGACATTGGGGCTACTTTTTAAGTAGCACTGAAAATCTTTATTTGAAAGTTATGTTGTATTTCAATATGTGTTTCCAGATATTTCCTAACGAGGCATGACAAACTGGGAGCGTGTAAAGATGACTGATCTGGAACATGAAATATTAATTATTTTAATGTGACCTGATAAAATCCCCAAGTGAAATTGAGATGAGATGCTGAAATGGAATAATTAGTAGGATCCAACGAAAGGTAGAAATCACAGAAAGGGAAATGAAGGTAGCTGCCTAATAACTGAACTGAAATCTGTGACCATCTCGTGCAGTGATGGCAAAACTTTTTGGCACTGAGTGCCAAAAAGGGAGCGTGCATGCATGCTCGTCTGGGCTGCAACCCGGAAGAGGTGCTGGCCAGGCCACATGCGCTTACTCGAAAATGTTCCAGTTTCCAGTGCACGCATGCGCACCAGCGAGCTAGTTTTTTGGGTTTCTGGTGCACATGTACGCGTGACGATCAGCTAGCCGGAGCGCATGCTCACGCAGGAAAACGGAAGATGAGCGCTTCCAGTTTCTAGCACTGGTGCATGCACAAAGGCCAGCTGATCATTATGCAGGCATGTATGCCAGAAACCCAGAAGAGGAACGAGCGACGCCACGTGTGCCAGGCGACATGGGTCCGCATGCCATTCGGTGCCGAAAAGGTTCGCCATCACACCTGCAGGGTCTCCTGCTTGGGCAGGGGCGGGGGGGGGCGGGGTTTGGACTAGATGATCTACCAGGTCCCTTCCAACTCTTAATCTGTTAATTTTTACTGTTTGTTCATTTTAGGTTAATAACATTGGGAAACTCAAAGACTTTCTTCTGCAGCACCGGAAAGATTACATAAATGCTTATAGGTAAGTGTCACGATTGAAAATGTGAAAATTGACAATTTTGAGAAAAAATATGTGTGAATCAATGCTCCCATGCCAGTTTCCCAGTCTGACACTGAATTTAGTGGTATTGTACGAAGCTTAATTATTCTTGGAGTAGGAAAAAGAAAGTTTATACACTGTAAATTGGAGGGCTGCTGTAAGGGCCGAATCCCAGCTGATGCTTGGGGGCATTTTAATATGTCACTGCCACCCTTTCTGTGTGAGGCTTCTGGAATGGTAATAAAGGCATTGGGATGCATAGTTTTCAAGTGGGGTGGGTGGGGGAGGAATATAAAAAATAGAAATCCCTGGTTGTTCTAATTATGTGGCCCTATAAGTACATAAATAAAATGCCACTAGCTTTTGCGAATTCTGCGAATTCTAAGGCCCTTATGTCAGGTAAACAAATGTCACAAAAAATGGGAAAGAAGCAGAAATAGAATGAGGAAGTTTACGCTGCAATCCCTCTCTTCTTCTGCTCACTCAAATGACCTCAAGACTGAGTTGGACGTTCCATTAAGAGTAGATCTGAGGCAGGTAATCAATTTTCATAGTCAACATTCATTATCCTTTTCTAAAGATCGTGCAAAGTACTATGTTGTCCTGAGATTTTCTTCAGAAAACATGGCTGAACTCTTGGCTGTTTTTCCCAGCCATCTCATGTCTGAATATGTGCGAATGTCCGACACTGACCGAGATCAGATTGACCAAGATGCCCAGATCTTCATGAGAACCTGTGCTGATGCAATTCAGCAGCTAAGAGCAGAAGGTAATTTAAGTTACATGTGTGACTTTAGCCAGATGGGTGGCGAGCTCTTTTGAGGAAAATAACCTTCTGTATCTTTTCATTTCAGCACACAAGGACATCCATTCCCCACAAGTGAAGCAGCACCGAGAAACTGTACTGGATTTCATTGCAGACTATTTAAAAAGTATCAGTTTTTCTTGAAATAAGAATACTTGTGTTTATATGTTTTGCAAAATTAGTCTCTGCTATTGTGACCACTTCATTTTCAGAAATTCTCTTCCATATGAGGGCCAATTGCAAAGCAAGTTCTCCAGTGAGAAAGGAGGAGTCTGGCAATTTTCTGGAAGAATCTGGCTGGCAGCTGGAGGCTGAAGGCAGTGGCCTAACTCAGCCTGGTGGACAGTAGTTTCTATGGACAGTGGGCTGGGATCTTAGTGATAACGGAGTAGTTATTAAACGAACAAAAGCTTTTTAACTGCTTGGGAAGAGGCAAAGGGTTCTTAATAAATCCACTAATAGTAGTGAGCCAGTGAAAAAACCATGACAATATTTAAAACAGCAGAAAATATTTTATTTCATTAGCATTTTTAATAATGCCTCCATTTTTTTCTATCTCCTAAATCTTGGAATCTACCTGTGTAGTCACTAGGAGTTGAAAATTGCTTGGTGGCACATGATCATTTAATTCCTGAAATATTTCATCCTCTTTACTCCAAATAAGATAAAAAATGGACATATAGCTAATAACATTATTCATTTTCCATAATATTGAACCAGCCATTTTCTTGCTGCTGTTAAAAAAAATTGGAAAACAAATTTTATACCCATTTGTGCACCAAACCGTTTTTCAGCAATCTAAAACTATTTCATTAATTTTAGAAGTAGAGTAAGGCAATGCAGTTTTTAACATGCTCAATGTATTTCCTATTGTATATTGTTGCAGTAATTCTTATTGAACAAGGTAACCTTCACCAGTGTCCCAATATTAAAAACGTTGCCAGTCAGAAATACTTACGCAAGTTATCTTTAGCCCAAAGGTTTAGCTACTCCATTATCCCAAATAGATTTGGAAGTGATAGTAAATTTAAGTTTAAATGTTTTTGTAATAAAGATATGTAAATGATTAGGGAGGCTTTACTGTGGTTATGATTAAAATGAGGAATAGAAAAGAATAATTTAAATGATCAAATTGAGGTCATTTTTATATATGGAAGAAGTTGGTTTATTACATTATAAAAATTGCTACAAAAGAGAAATGCAACCATGATTTATAAATCAGGAATACTGTGATGGAAACTGCTGTTCTGTATAAGCCATTTTTCAAAAAAAGATAGGCAGGCATGTAATAAAGTAGAGTTGGCAGTAAATTTGGGAACACAAGATTGTATAGAGACCTGGTAATCACAGTTCAGTTTGGATGGCTGTTTCCCAGCCTAGGCCACTTTAAAATGTGTGAACTACAACTCCCAGAATTCCACAGCTTTTTTATATATATATATATATATATTTCTGCTCTCTTTCACAGGAGTGTGCAAGCTGTACTCAGAACAAAGAGCAATACGGGTCAAGCGCGTAGTGGATAAAAAGAGATTGTAAGTGAGACTGTTGTTACTGCATTGGAAGATCTTGTCAATTTCTGTGCAAATGCCTTGGTCTTTCAGAAAAAAATATTCAGTTTGCTTCCAGTATTGATTCTGAAGCTTTTTTTTAATGTTTTGTAATGTAAACCTAACAAGCAAAAATTGTAAGCATTTTTTTTTAAGTTACCCAGAATTTTATACAGATTTTCCCCCTCTTTGCTTTCCTTTTTTTTTTTGACAGAGTGATAATGTATGACAGCTTAAACCTCTCAATGTATTTTAGCTGAATTCAGTGGGATTTCCTTTTTGAGCAGTTACACTTAAGTTTATGATGCAACGTTGCTAATTCAGCACTGAAGGTAACTGTGTGCAATAGTAAGGATACAATGCACAAGGGGGCTGAGTGTTTCCCAGGGCTGTCAGTATAATTATACCATGCTGCATAATTAACCAGAGGGAATAATAAGCCCACTGCACAGGTTGGCGTGGATTATGTAATCAGGAGAAGTGAATGAATCACCCCGAATACATGGTGCCCAAGGCGGGCAAATTATCTTAAGGAAAGAGAGAACAAATTGTTTCACCCTCTCAAGAAATTTTGAATTTCCATATGCTGCTCAGAATGTGAACCTGCCAAAGCTGCTTTTCCTAGAAGTGTGTGGAGGAGGGAGGGTGGGTGGACCTGCAATTGCACACTGCTGGGGAGGGCTTCAGGCTTTTCATTTCTAAAGTAAGATTGAACATATTTGAACTTCTGTGTGGCAATAATCAAACAACAAACTAAAATCCAATATCTAAAAATTGTTTATTTTTAACTATTCTCCTTTTATTTTTGCAAAAATACCCATTAGGTTGGGCAAAAGAATTGCCCAGAAGCCTAACTCTGCATGGCAAAATGAATCAATCACCTTTTATGTCCTTTAGAAGATCTTGAGGAATCATTGACTTACTTCAGTTCATCATGTTTATGACAATGAGCATATTGTAGTTCTAATCCACCCACAACTGAAGTGGTGTGTATAATTCAAACATGACTTAATTCAGTAAAAGCAAGAGCATAAGTAGCATGGGAAGGATTAAAATAAAAGGATAGTTTGGGGTAATGCTGGCCCTTACAAGGACCAACTGACCACAAAGCTCTCTGGCAGACAAGGGGGCCTCCTGCTGTCCCTGAAAAGATCACCCCGTGGAGGGAAAGTTGGCTTCCCTGGGAGAACCCTCCCCAAGGCTTTCAGGGGAGAAGCCCCTTCCCCACATAGGGCATCTGGAAAGGGAAGCCCATGGAGGAGAGCTGCTGAATGTGACCATAGTATCGGGCATGACATCCTGGTCTGGCTTTCTCTGTCTCTCAGCAGCTGCCATTAAACACAGCAGAGGAATAAAGCCAGCAAAGCAGTTTTTTTTTCCTACCCTGTCTGACAACACATTTAATGCCATCCTAAATTAGAAATGTTTTCTGTAGAGCAACTGTTAAATCCAGAGATGTTTGCAGAATAAGAAGAGCAAAATCCGGAATCCTAGGAACCCACCCTCTGATTTATCTTGGATCTTCCATCCTCAGGTGCCTGCTGTCCTCCTTGGGAGTAAAATCACCCCTGTGTTGAGCTCAACCCCGGGGACCAAGGGATGGTGCCTCCTTGTGGATTTATTGGCAGCAGGACCTGAGAGGTGTCCTCCTGCCTTCTTCCAAGATGTATTTCAGCTTCTTGGTCTGGTGTTCTCTGGTAGCCCCCAGGCCCAAAGATGGCCTATTCTGATTGGGTCCAGACAAGGTTGTCCGGAATGATTCCACACAAACCAGCCTTTAAATAGCTGTCAATCTCTTGGCTCATTACACGTTATGGCATTTAGACAGAACAGAGAAAGGTGGAGAAGTTCCACTCTCCTGCTTCTTTTATTATTTGCCTTTTGTTTCAATTATTGTGGAAGTTCGAACCAAATTCAGAAATTATTTGTGATGGTATTTGATTGTTTCCCAAGAGGCCCTCTGTCACTTTTGGCCGTGTGTGTGTGTGTGTGTGTGATTCTTTGATTGCACCCACTGCTGCTGGGACAGTGGTAAGCAAGGTAGGCACACCTATCTGTGTGTGTGTTTGGGGGGCTCTCGGGGAAAGGGCAGAGAGTGAGCCTGGCCTTGACGCGCCCCTGTGTGAACATGGGAGAGGCAGGCAGGCAGGCCTTCCAGGCTGATGGGTGGAAAGGAGGGGAGCAGCCCTTGGTTGTTTACCTCCCATGTTTTGTTCCTTTAGATCCAGGCTTGAGCCTGAGCAAAGCAACAAGTCAGCACTCACGGCTTCTTGTGGAAAAGTGCCCGAGATGGAGACGGAGGCTTCTCCTCCTGAAGAATTGGAAGAAAAACTCAACAGGGAAGGCAGCCGAGGTGGGTATCCCTTCCTGCCTGTAATATTACAACATCCATGCTTTAAACGCTGTAGAATGTTGAGGCTCATTTGGCTTCGGGTTGGAGAATTTTCTCTTTATTAACTCAGGAAAAATAGTTTTCAGTTATTTATCATTATGCTGCATTTACGGTGTGTTGCTTGAAAGTGAAATGGTATAGTTCATGGGTTTCAGAAGTGGTCCAATATCAATATTGACTCATTCTGGCGCCTTCAAGTCAGTATTTGTTTCCCATGTTTCCCTCCCTGCTGGAGGAGGGTTTCTGCTGCAGCAGCTGCAGACTCCTGGCTCTGCGACTTTTACTGGAACTCGCTCGGGGAAGGGAGGAGTTTCTTTAGGCAGCAAAGAGGAGCATCCCTTGGCAGCACAGTCAGTCGCTGGCCTTTCCCCTGGAGGGTGACTCTCAGACTTCCCAGAAGAGATTTCACCCAGGCTCCTAAGGATGGAAAGAAGAGAAGCTCAGGCATCCTCTAAGGGGAGAAATTCAATTGCTCTCCCAAACAGGACGCTCATGGGGATGGGGGATTCAATGGTGAGAGGAACAGCGTCAGCCCTCCACAAACTAAACATGAGAACAGTGGAGGTCTATTATCTACCGGGTGCAAAGATCCTGGCTGTTGGCCATGGTTTGTAAAATCAGAAGATTTGAACATTAAACCTGCTGACGATCACTATCCTTTTCTTCGATTTCATGTCAGAACTAGTGACATTCCCAAAAGAGGCTGGAAAAGATTATTAGAAGGATTCCAAGTTGCTAGGGAAGAAGAGTTGAGCAAGGATATTGTCTATACTTCCAGCTGAAGGTCAAGGCCACAGAAGGAATGAAAGATTTTGGAGCTTGAACTGCTGATTGGAGAGAGTCTTGTTGAGAAAATTCCTACAGCATCTACAGGGATGCTCCTGGTGAGAGATCTGGTAGACTAGGAGGAGGGGATTTGGAAGGTGTCTTGCTGAGGGAATCTGGAGAATTTTAAAATAGACCTAGAGTGGAAAGGAGGCTGATACCCAGAACCACATTCAAGCTATAGAATTCTGTTAAATATATCCTGGTTGCATTTCTTGTCTAGACTATCTCACAGGAACATGACTCTTGGACATCTGAAAGTACCCCTCCTGTTCTCACTTTTTCACTTCTGAAAACTAGGGAGGGTCCTTTCTGAGACATTTTCACTTATCAGGCTGTTGCCTAGGCTGCAATCATTCCATCCCACTTCAGGGAGCCTCTGGCACCTTGAGCAGACTTGACCAGTTGGAATCCAGCTTGGTGCAGAACTGAACAACTTTGTCAGCCCGATAGCCAGAATACCTCATGGATGATCCAGCGGCCTGCCACTACATAATAAGGACCGGGTCCCTCCAAAATGGGCTGTTGGATGGCTATTGACAAACACAACAAGGCGGAGAAGTACATTTTGCCATCCTTATTGCCGTAGGTGATCCAGACTATGGACCAGGTTTGATCGGATTCGCTCATGTCTTCTATCTCTTGGGGTGCTTCACATTCTGGAACTCTTCCGTAAAGTGTGCTCTGGGAATAGCACACAGGGAGATCTTATGTGGCGCTAACAATGCCCTCCCCAGCCCATTCCACACAGTGACCGTGGTCTTAGCCAAACTGCCTATCAGGCCCTTAGGAAAAACCCTAAGCTCTGCCATGGGATCCCCCAGTCCTTCCGTGGGGAGGATGGCACCAGTCAACCAGGAGGCTGTCAGAGAACGATCCACCTGTGGCAATGCGGTTGTGGCAGTGGAGGATGATCCTTCCTTGCCAGATCGTTTTGCGGTTGCCTCGAAACTAAAGGCAGACCCAATGGGCAGCCTCTGGGATTCATTAGGCCCTCAGTGAGAAGGGGTAGGTCCTTGCTTGCCATGGAGGCCACCAACTCCTGAGCCACCCTGGGCTCAATACCACCACCAGCAGTTGGCTGGATGTGTTTTAAGGTCTTTGGGCATGAATAGCAAGAACTGACTCGTTTAGGCCAAGCCAGGAGGGATACAACATCCTGGAGAATAGATGCCCACCTGAGATTCCTATGGACCAGGCAAGAACTGAAAAGTTTAAAAGAAGCAAAATTGTGTGACTTCGCTTCATATTGAATGGGCCTAGCAATTTGGGACCTACTTCATGCTGATCACAGTTTGGTTTGGCTTCTTTTGCAGAGAGGAACCTGGTTGATGAGCATGCTGATTTTGGTCTTGGTCAAGACAGCAGAGGAGAAGACGAGCTTTCCCCTGAAGAAATCCAAATGGTAATTACTCTTTTCATCTTCAGCAGGAAGCTAGGGTTAAGTGTCTGTCCCTCAGGGACTGAACCCCTTCCCCTTTGATTTTGACAGGGAGGATCTTCAGCTCCTAAATGGAGCTTCCCAAGGCCTCTTGCCCAGCAGTCAGCCTGCCCTCTGCTTACATACTGGGCAGCCCCCTCTCACGTAGCACTTGTGCACCACTTCCTGAATGGCCAGCATCAGGAAGTCTCCGGAATTGTAGTCAAATTTTCTCAATAGAAATTCGGAGACCTGATGGGCTTTTTAGGTTTATTTTGCATAGATGTGAATAGGCTTTTCTTCTTTTTTAATTGGATGGAATGTAATATTTTCTAACTTCTGTTTGTTTGATCTCTGACCACGTAACTGTTTTGCAAATCTTTTCAAAGATATTTCTGCTGCATTAGTAGTAGTTTTACTTTTAATATAGAAATAATTCTCATTCCTCCTCTCCTTCTCCCCATGACTCAGTTAAAGAATACTTGCTCAGAAATTGCTGGGAAAAGGATCTATATTTTTAATCTTAGAAGAAGGCAGATATAGATGAAGAGTGTTGGAGAGGAGAGCCCTGTATTCAGATCTCTCTTTAACAATTCTTAGATCGTCATGACTTCTCTGGGACCTTCCTTGTGTGATATTGGCAGGGATAGCCTAAGAAAAATAGAGCCTGAGTAGCGTAGGGGGCTAATGCCTCCTACTAAAGTCAGCAATTAAGATCCATCTGCCTGCAATTTCTGCAAGTTCAATCCTAGCCAGGCTCAGGGTCGATTCAGCCTTCCATCCTTTCTAAGGTGGGTGAATTGAGGACCCAGTTTGTGGGGGCAATAAGCTGACTTTGTATAAATATACAGAAGTATGAAGCCTATTGCTTAATGCATTGTAAGCCACCCTGAGTCTCCGGAGAAGGGCGGCATATAAATCAAATTAAAAAAAAAAAATTCCTGGAAACTTACTTTTTCACACAGATGGTCCATTGTAACTAAACTTTAAATTGCAATAATCTTTGCCTTTCTCCTCCCCACCCCAGTTTGAGCAGGAAAACCAACGCCTTGTGGGTGAAATGAACAGCCTGTTTGATGAAGTGAGGTACATTTTTTTCCCGTTTTTCTGTTTGCTTTTTTTTTTTCACATTTTGATCAAGGTTCTCAGCCCACACCACCTGCTTGAGGTGAGGTTGTATGGCAGCAGTGGGAATTGGTGCTTATCCCAATGGCATGTCTGTAGATCAGCCTCTCAGTTGGGCTGGTGCTTTCTACGAATTCTGTGCTCTGGTTCAAGTCTGTAGTTTTTGCAGTCAGTTAGATTTCCCAACTCCAACAGGAGCCATCTCTGACTAATGCAGTTTTATATTGCACAGATAATAGGTGTCCAATTTTTCTGTCTAGCAGTCTGTATTTTTACACACCTAGAACATACACCTAATTATATAAATTGTATTTTTCCAATGTTGCTATAAACTGCTGATCTGCTTTGTATTAAGCATCTTATTGAAAATCTGCATCCAGTAAGGCTTCACTATCTTAGGAATGTAAGATATTCTATTTACTTCATTCTATAAAAATGGAAAATGTTTATTCTTAACTGTGTTTATATATAACAGTCTTTTTGCTTTCCTTTGTTATATTTTGATCATTTTAGGCAGATTGAAGGGAAAGTAGTTGAAATATCTAGACTTCAAGAAATATTTACAGAAAAAGTATTACAACAGGTAAGAAGAATCTCACATTTGACTCTTTCACTAAAGTATTTTGAGCTCTAAAAAAATTCATGGCACCCTGTAGGATAGAGGCAAAGCGTCTATGATGATGGAGCAAAATATGAATTAATTATAATAGAGTGGGAACTGTGAGGACAGTTACCAAGAGTTTGTGTAGCACAAATTTGCTGCAGAAATATATTTCAGGAGAGAACATTATAGGGAATTGAATAAGTGCACTGGGGCTATGAAGATACTGCCGAGTTCCCAGATAATTCTTCCAATTCCCAGTGTAGCATAGATCCTTGGGATTGCCTTGTGGTCTCTCATCCAACTCCTGTCCGCCTCAAAAGTCATATTTACCTTTTTCCAGAAGGGTTCAGCCAAGGTCATCTAGCTGCTGTCATTTTCAGAGTCACCAAATATGTGTTAATTTAATTTCTAGGAAGCTGAAATTGACAATATCCACCAGATAGTTGTGGGTGCAACGGAGAACATCAAAGAAGGCAACGAAGACATAAGAGAGGTAAGCTTGGTCAAGGCTTTCTTGATTTTTATTATTCTTGACTGGCCCATGGCAAGTTGTATTCCAGTAGCCTGGCTCTGTTGCATTTTGAAGGAATACAGTCTTGTTTCTGGTTATACTTGTACTGTGTAGTGTGAAGATGTGCACATTCATTCATTCAAAACAGCCACCCGTCTTATAAAACTCTGGGCACCTCAATCTGTGGAAGTGCCTCCCTGTCCAAAATTAACCGTGGGCAGTATTTGTAGCTGTGGGCCAACTACTTTCCTTTGCTAATATTACAACAAAGAAGGAAAGATTGGAGACTGGACAAAAACTCTCCGATACTGTGGGGTCCAGGATGGCGTCTTGGAGAGGGGCAGCACTCCACTGCCTCCAATCAGCTATGCTTATGGGTGTGGTCCCGTCCCCCTGAATGTAGGCTGAGACCCTCTGCACCCTAATCCCTCAAGCACCATTCTTTGGTCAAAGTGTCCCGCACACTTTGCAAGCAAGGACTGATAGACAACTGATAAAATGCTACTTCTTTGTTCTTACTTCAGCTAAACAAGCGGCATATAAAAAACAAAATAAAAAGATGGTGAGAGCATACAATAATAACCTTAGTGAACCTGTCAGTCATAATTTGATTGGCCTTTTCTTTTTGTATTCTGGTCTTAGAGGTTGCCATGTGGAACGAAAGATCTGAAGACAAAAATTATGTTGGAGGCGTAAACTGAAAAGAGTTTTGCACATTCCTGAATTGCCCACTGCAATTTACATCTTTTAAAAGGATGTTTTTGTTCTCCACAGGCAATCAAGAATAATGCTGGATTTCGAGTGTGGATCCTCTTCTTCCTGGTCATGTGCTCCTTCTCTCTGTTGTTTCTGGACTGGTATGGAAGCTGATCCTGGCCAATAAAGGCTGCGGAACCACTTTGCCAGGTGACACTCTAGTTCACGCATAATGGCTGTAGAAATATGTATATATCGTATGCATGGGTATATGTGTGTGTGTGCCTCTGTAAACTAACACTCAGGAACATCTCAGAAGTCACAGGGAGCTTTAGGCAGCAGAAGGAAACTGAATGGCTGCCAGGAAATGCTCAAGAAAAGTGTTGACAGGTACATGATCACAGCAGTGAGAAGTTGCCAAACATTTGTATGGGATGAAATGCCAAGCAGCTGCTTCCCCTTCGGGCGTGGGGCAGGGGGCAGCGTTTTACAGCATGAGGGATACTACTGGTCTTCCCTGTTGGGTGAAGTGGGTGGAGCCCTCCCTCCCTCCCCCCCCCCCCCCCGCCGAGAAAAAGTCCCCTTATGGAGTGGGGCTTCAGCTTGGAACAGGGGCTACTTGGCCTCTTTAGCTTTGGGGACACCGAGACTCGGGGGTCTGTGGAAGCACTCCTTCCCCCCAATGAATAATGGAGAGGAAAGGGGTCTTCTTGAATGATCCAGTGCATTTCAGTTTACAGCAAACAGGAATTGCTCAGACATAGTCATGCAAATAATCATTATTAGAAAGGTGTTTTAGAAGAGGTTTTTATTGCAAGTAGGGTGATTGGAATCCTTCATTTCTTTTCCTCTTCACTGCTGCAAACATCTATTTAAACATACCGAGTTTGAGACTTGAGCATACTATTTTATTTTACACAGAGTGAAAATGTCAAAAGTTACATGTGAATTCGGTAAAAGTACGGACTACTAGGGAATACAAACATGGTGTTGTGTGTACAAGAGAGAACTCCTTGATGCAAATGAAAGATTTGGCACATAAGTTATTGCTTTTTATGTATTCCACACAGCAGCGATTACATACCAAAAATTGTACAATATGTAACTATATTTAATATTAAAATTTCCCAAAAAAACCCCGTAGATGGCATTTTCCAAATAGATTGATGCAAAAAAAAAAAAAAAAAAGTTCTGGAAGGAAGTATAGCCTAGAACCATGTTTGTCTTAGTGTAAGTATAGAAAAAAAACCCGTTGATTTTAAAGTGTGTTTCAGTAAAATTAATGAAACTTTTGACATTCCACTGGGAAATAACACATTCAGAAGAACAAAAATGACAGCAGCTACAACCTGCAATTGAGAACAGCAGACAAGTCAACGCCAGAGTTTGACGGAGGGTCTTCCTAGTGCAGTGCAGTGTTTTTTCAACCATCTCCCATCCTAGGAAAGATTCACAGATTAAAATGCGCCACTGTCCTATCCCTACAGAATTTAGCGATGGAGAAGCTGGTCAGATTTACGCCCGTCGACCCAGTGGACTGCCGCCCTTGGCCGCTTATGCTGCAGGGGCTCAAGTGGCCTGCCAAACTCCCTGGGAAGGAATCGATAGTGACTGGGGAGGAGCATTTGAGCATCATAATTTTCATAATGTAGACGTCTGTCAAACATAATGAGTGTGTGAGTGCTTAGTTTATGTCCAGAAAGTAGCCTTGCCCTCCCTCTCTCCCTCAACATGCCTTTTCAACTTTGGAATCATCTGGATATTGCCAACATTGGAGGCACTTCATTCCTCAGATGGCTGACATCAAAATCCCACTGAGCTCAAGGGAACCAATGTCTCTTCTCAGCAGGAATAGGAAAGGCCAAAGAATGCTGCCAGCAAAGGGTATTTTACAATGTTAAGGTTTCCAAAAGAGGCCGTTCTAATGAAATACATTCTAATGAATTTCTAGTTACACAGATTGTATGGTGGACTAAAGAGTTTCGGTCTTGTTTATCTCCTTAAGTCACCACTACCTCTCAGAATATTTTGTCCTTTATATTCTTGCCCTTTAATTAAAACTCCTAATCTGTCATTAAAACTGTATAGCTCTTGAATGTCTAATTTCTATTTTGTTTGCACAAGATTCTTTCATGTAGTGGAAACAGTGAAGTGCATGCTATAACAGAAGCAATTAAGCCTAAAGGTAATGGATGTAGTGAGCAAAATAAGGCCGGTTTTATTTCTTGGTTTTCATTTTGGAACTGCAAGCCATACCCATGAATGTTTGGATTTCAGAGCCAATTTAAAGGGAAACAAAACACGAGGACACACAGTAAGAAGCACGTTATCCCACGCCAACAAGCCCTGCCTGAATGATTCTGTCAGATATCTCAATTACAAGAATTTGATGCCTAAGTCTGATGCCACTGAAAGAGAAACTGGTGTTAGAGCTCTAAAGCAATGCTGATGTGCCCGGGACCATTAACCCCTACTTTCTGTTTCGTTGCTCCGTTTCGCAAAGCAGTTGGCAGCAACCAAAGCAATTACACCATAAAATATGAGCAACCTCTAAGTGATCCTAACAATGAGACATTCCATGAAAACCACCTTCGGACTCTTCTCCATCAGACTCCTCCTAAACAGGTTTCTCAGCTGCCTCAGTCTCCTGCTCAGAAAGTTTCTCTTCCGAAAGCACCGTCATCCATGGAGAAACTGATCGGGTGATGGTCTGCTTGGCCAGGTTGTAGTGGTTGATCACCGTGTAGAACTTTCCTCGAGCGCTAGAGTCTTGTTCAGAATAGTAGCTCTCTAATCCAGCCGGAATGCATTGATTGTTCTGAAAGACACAGATGACACACACACACATACACACACACACACACCTGAAAACCAGAGAGAAAGCAAGGCGGCATTGTGTGTGCAAAGTATCTGCGAAAGAGAAAGCGCTGGGCAGCTTCTTGGGCCCAGCAGGTGTCCCTTTTGCATTCATTTCTCCCCCAAACCTTTAACCTTTCTTCCTCCAGTGGTTTTCCTTTCTCTCTCTTTGCTTCTCCTGCTTCCAAGATTTCCAGGGTTCCCTTGGCAAAAGGATATTGGAGCTTTTTCTTGTCCTGTGGCCCTTCGTTTCTAGAGACTGTCATTTGTGATACCACCCACCCTTCTATTCCTCTGAGAATAAAAGAGAAATTTCTCTCTTCTGAGGAAGCAGCTGGCAGGTCTGGCCCAGCTTAGCATGGGAAGCGCCTCCATCCATGGACCTAAACTGGACATGGACCCAGAGGCTGAGAGCCAAAGGACCATTTGCCAAAGTTGTTATTCCCCAAGGAGCCACGTTTTGCAGACTGTTCTGAACAGAAGGAAGAAGCCTCTGATTGAGAATTGTCAAGTGCCAAAATGAGTTGTTACAGTAAAAAACAACACAGAGGGCATAGGAACAAGTATTCATGCCTGGCTCTTTTCCCCCCATCTCTGCGCCTCAACAGACACCAAATGCTCCCTCTGCACCCTAATTTTTATGCCCTTCCTGCATGACTATTCTGCTGGAAACCCTGCTGACCAAACATCTCTTTGGCTTTCAGTCCCCTTCCTTACCTTGAAGACGAAACCTTCTGGGCAGGCTTGGTCGTACTTATAGACCTTGTAGACCACCAGAAACCCAACGCAGGTAAGGAATGCGAGGGCAAACAGGATCAGGGCGGTTGCCTGCAAACAGATTGACCGTTTCTTTTAAGTACACGTTGCTCCGAAACACTTCTGAGCAGACCAAAGGATCATCCTCGACATCTCACTTGGATATCACTTAGCTATCTAAACATCACATCGTTAAATCCACTTGCTGCAAGCTGCCCAGAGTTGCTCTGGATAGTGAGATGGGCAACATAAACATTTAACAAATACGTTTACTACTGTGTGATGTCTCCGTGTAGAACAGAGCAGTCTTCTGTTCCTATATACTATCAGGAAAGCCCCTTGGCTGGACAATATCAAGCGACTGACAATATAGTGCTAGATGGTGGGGCCGTTGGGTTGAGTGGTACTCAAGATGTTCCTGAGCAAGAAAGGGGGATCTTCCAAAGCACCTGTCAGTTTCAGTCAAGGGTTAAGAAGAGAATTACAATGACAAGACATCAACCTTGAGAACAAACAAAAAAAAGCAAGGGAAGTCTTCCAGAAGTTTTCTATTCAGAAGGTTCCAACTTCAATTTGGTGTGCTGAAGAGACAGACAGAACTAATTTCAAGAAGATCAGAGATAGGAGTAAACTGAAATTGCCTACAGTAAAGATGTCTGCTTCCAAAGTATCTTAAAAAACATTTACTAATTATAAAAACTGGTACTAGAACATGAAGATAGATTAACATCCTCATTATCAAGTCAGAAGGCTGGAAAATGCCGAAATATCTATAAGAATACAGCAAGCAACATAAAATTTAAATACAACACCAGAATAAACCAATCAATAAAAAAAAGCACAGGTAAATGTTCTGTCCAAATGATGCCTTAATCTGGAGCAAAACAAAGTAGTGAACCAATTTGTAAGAATAGCCACGAAAATAAACCAATGGATCATCAAACAAATTGACCCAGAGTTCTTTCTCGAGGCTCAAGTTATCCTACTTAGGACACATTCTGGGAAGACCCAGCTCTCTGGAAAAGGCGGCTTTCCTGCTGGGAAAGATGGAAGTGCTGGAGAGCTGAGAGCATCCGGTCAACTCAGCTGGAGGGTCCCGTGCCGGTTTAGCAGCCTTCCCTGCTGGCCTTGGAAAACCCCAGCAACCCGTACAGCTATTGGGACATGGCAGTTTAATTGTTCCCTTTACATACTGTTGGCTGGCATACTGTTGGAAGTACTTCCCTAAAAGGCTACCCACGTGTTGACTGATGTTTCTGGGTGCAGCTAGGAGGGTTTGCGGGAGTTTCACAGTAAAAGCCTTCCCTTTGCTGAAAAGCCCATCCTTTCCTCTCTTCCCCTCTGGCACTGTGAACCAACACCACCCAGAGGCCCTGGCTGCCTCCCGAGGCCTCTCCAGGGCCCCGTTGCGTAGCGGCAGAGCTCAACAACCTGAGCCTGAAAATAATCCCCAAGCGATTCAAGCAAAGGGAATGGAAGGTTGTTTGTCTCCTGGCTTCTGGTCTACACAGGGCAAGATCTGATCAGTCTCTCAGCTATGTATTGCATGGTAAGTGGAAATATGCATTGAGGTTTTGTTTTTCACAGGAGAACTGAGAAATCTTTAATCTAAAAATAACTGTCACACTCTATTTACATACAAAAAGTATTCGACGTCTCAGCATTTATACAGCACGCTCTAATGCCAGTAAGAAGCAGAAACCAGTAAAACAAAGTTCATAACTAGATCCATGTTTGTTTGCTGGTTCATTTCTTAATTTGGGCATTTGGCTAAACCACATTTTGAATTTCCAAACTTTTAACAAGCCAACTTTTGCCCCTGTGCTGGATGACTCTTCCCCCTCCCTGACTCAGCCCAGGATCCCCGGAGGCTTTCTCAAGAGAGCTGTCCTGGGGTGCCTCCATGGATTTGCCTTTGCTGCCTAGGAGCTGCACTGGAAGTCTGGGTTGATTCCTTCAGGCACATCTTCTTAACAAGCGTTGCCCTTGTGGTGTGTAGCTACAGTCTAACTTATCAATGCATCTAAAATAAATTCCCTTTGGCATCATCGTAACAATAAAAAAGCTAAAACATTATAAAATAGGTAAATACCTATGATGTACTACTACACTTATGTTTATACTTGGTAAATTACAAAGGCTCTCGCAAATTCATCCACAATAGTTGCTCTAATTCTTCATCATTTGATGCATAATTTGTATTCCCTGCTAAACGCAAGATCTCCCTGGATTAATTCTCATATCCAGACGTCTTGCTGTATCATACAAGCTATCCAAAAGTCACTACAAATCATTCAGATTCTCAGTCGACCATATGGCATCATTTGCATAAAAATGATACTGACATTCATGATCTGAGCTAATAAACTAATGTCATCGAGGCTTAAATCTATGTTCCTTGCATATTTATCAAAATAACAGCTTACACCACCAAGAAAAATCACACATTCTCGTTCCCTACGGTCTTCCTCAAGTAATATTTTGCTTCTAGCATATAAAACCTTTATGGCATTAAGGAACCAAACTTTAATTCCATGTTTATATACTTTGCATTTTCTCGACACTAACAAACATAATAGAAAGGTGTTTTTTTTCTTACAATTGTATATTTCTCAATGAGCCGCTAAACAGAAAACTGTTCTTCCCTGATAATAAAGCTGTCGCCGCAGGGGCCTTCCTCAATGTGTGTCCCCCTGCCTGCTCCCTCTCAGTTTCTTCCGGTTAGAATTCAGTCAGTCAGTTGAGAGGCAGAACCCTCTGCAGTCTCTACATTCACTCTTGCCGCCTTCCCCTTGTTGTAGCAGAAGAGCAGCCTTCTTCCAATTCTTGGGCACTGTTGGGCAGTCTTCCTATGGGCTAAGCAAGTGGCATAGCTACAGGGTCCCTGATCTTGGTCGTTCTCTTGCAGATGTTTCATGACCCAACTAGGGAACATCCTCCAGCCAAATCCACTAACTTCTAGCAACTTCTGGGTCATGAAACATGTACCAAAACAACAACAACAACAACAACAAAACAACCAAGCTCAGAGAGAGCATCAAGGATCCCACAGTTCAACTGTGAGCTACAAATAGTCTCTTCTATTGGCATAGCTATTCTATAAGCTATCAGCCTTCCCAAGTAGACCAGGCAGGAAAGACAACCAGATGAGCTCATTCTACTTTATTGTAAGGTTACCTTAACAGAATCTTGCAAATCTGAAAGTACAAATCTCCTGTTACTTCTTTACAGCTGGAAAAGCTAGGGAGGGGTCCTTCTCAGTCTCTTTCTCCATCCGTGAGGCAGCTGCAGGCTAGGCCATCTCTCTTCTGACTGTTCCCTAGGCAATATTTCTTCATTCTGTCCCCTAAGGTCTTTTTCACATGCCATTACATAAATAAACCATATGTGTATTTTAACATGTCTCCCTGTTACTCAAGGAGTGTCACAACTTTCCATATGCGATGGTCATCACCTGTCCCACAGGGCCCACATACAGGATTTCTTGTATTGGTCAGTTTTGATTACAAGTGAAACAAGGCCAGTCTTACCCCAAAGCACTGCCATTCTCTTGATTCAAGTTAAATCACTGATGTAATGTCATCAGTAAATTTATGATGCTCAACCCTAAACTTTTAGGACTATTTAGTCGATATGATCACTGGAAAAGAGTAGATAAAGAAGGAAATTGAGAAAGCAGATAAATTAGTTAATGTGGAAACTATGGATCAGAGATTTGGAAAGTTCACCTCTAGCACATGTTTAGTACAGGTGAAACTGTTTCCATACAGTTCTAGCAGTTCCCATCACTTTCACTGAGGTTAACACGTGTGTGTGTGTGTGTGTGTGTGTGTGTGTGTGTGTGTGTGTGTGTGTGTGTGTGTAATATATTAAACTTCAGTCCCTTAAGGCTTAAAGGATTTTACAAGGAAGTACTGCATACCTTTATCTTAATTCTTCAGTTTTCCTGTGGCAATTATTTAATTTAATATCTGCTAGTATTTTGAAGCGAGATAAATGTAACATTCATTTTTTCATGCTTGAAAATGAGCTGATATGGCTTACCTTAAACCGTTCTGAGATGCCTTGAGTGATACTGACTGTGAATTCTGCAATTCGGGGAGAACGAAATTTCCCTTTCTTTCGATCGGGTTCATATTCCGTTTTTGTCTTCACCACCACCTTTTCAATAAACACCAACAAAGGAGCCATTACCAGCACA
The DNA here is from genome assembly GCA_030761175.1 of Masticophis lateralis. Classification (NCBI taxonomy): domain Eukaryota; kingdom Metazoa; phylum Chordata; class Lepidosauria; order Squamata; family Colubridae; genus Masticophis; species Masticophis lateralis. Next base: position 38,975 of record JAUDYJ010000007.1, on the reverse strand, counting down.
TTACTGCCTCACCACAACTGCATCTGCCTGTTCTTTAACTTGTGATTTGCATGCGGCTTTTGGTCATGAGCCACAAAATAAAGAAGTTGGATGTGACAATCCTATGCCATGGCCAAGAAAATAGGTGTGTCCACAGAGCACACAAAGGATCCCCGTTTGGTTTATTTTGTCTTTTCAAGCAGACAAAACATAAATGTCGGGATTTAAATAATTCTCTGTGATTTTCTCCCTGGGTGCAAGCTGTAGAGTCTGCCAGGAAATGCTTTTCCATGAAAGAAGACTAGAAAGGGCATTTTAAGGACATTGGATTCAACCCCCTTATTTTCTAATCAGCTTTGAATTTATAATTATTTTGTAAATTAATATGTGGCCTTTAAACAAATGCTTGTAAAGTGAAGGCTACCTGAAGCTTAATTAAAATGGAGGTAGCAATTTCCTGTATCCCACTGGGCAAATTGGCACCGCATAAACTGGTCCTTGGCTGATCCTGATCCACGGCTCTCAGGTGCGATTCCAGTTTTCAAGCCTGGGTTCCAAAATGCTTGATCAATTGTAAATGGCCTTTAAAGCAGTAAAACATGCAACCTTTGGATACTTATGTCTAGTAAAAGACATATCCTTTTGTTAGGAAAGGCTGAACAAAAATAGGATAGAGAATAACAGCAGCATTAACTGAAGAAATGACTCTAGATATGACAGGTTAAATCAGGAGTGTGCAAGCTTCTTCAACTGGGGTTCATAGTGATAAGTTGCAGTCTTCTGAGCAGTGAAATGGGGCAAAAGAAAGAACATCGTAAGGCCAATTCTATCAGAATTCAAACTTAATAGAACTGGAAGGGATCTTGGAGGTCTTCTAGTGCAACCCCTTGCTCAAGCAGGAGACCCTATAAACGTTTCAGACAAGTGACTGTCCAGTCTCTTCTTAAAAACCTCCAGTGATGGAACACCCACAACTTTTGAAGGCAACTTCTATTCCACTGGTTACCGTAATTGTCCTCACTGTCAGGAAATTTCTCCTTAGTTCCAGGCTGCTTCTCTCCTTGATTACTTTCCATCCATTGTTTCTTGTTTTGCCTCCTGGTGCTTTGGAAAATAAGTTGACCCCCTCCTCTTTGTGACAGCCCCTCGAATACTGGAAAATTGCTATCATCTCCCCCCCAGTCCTTCTTTCCTCTAGAGTGGCCATATCTGAATCCTGCAACCGTTCTTCAAATGTTCTTCATAGTCTCCAACTAAGTTTAACCATCTTAGTTGCTCTTCTCTACACTTTTTCCAAAGTCTCAACATCTTTTTTGTAATGTGGTGACTAAAACTGGATGCGGTATTCCAAGTGTGGTCTTGCTAAGGCTTTAGAAAGTGGTACTAATGCATCAAGTGATTTTGATTCTATGCCTTTGTTTATACAAAGGCTCAACAGAGACTTTATTTCCTTAGAGACCTGCGGAAAAATCAGGTGGAACAATGGCTGATGACTTCTTTCTATCAGTCTACGATAGAAAGCGTCCTCACATACTATATAACAGTATGGTATGTTGGTCTTAACAGCTGTGGACAGGAAGGCACTACAGAGAGTGATCAATTAGGCACAATAAATCATTGGTGGCCCTCTAACACCACTAGATGACATCGCCAGGTCTCACTGTTTCAGTAGAATAAAGAAGATACTTAGGGATGATTCACACCCTGGCCAGTGTCTCTTTTCTCTTCTACCATTGGGCAGAAGACATTGAAGCATAGCCAGCCGGACGAACAGGTTTAAAAACAGCTTCTGCCCATGGGCTGTCAGACTCTTAAACACAATCACAGTCACTTCATGCACATACTGAAACGTATGACTAGTCTTTTACTTGTATAGGGATTATTTTCTATACTATTTGTTGTTTTGTATTCTCTGTTATGGATTGCACCAGAGATGCTAAACCAATTTCATTGTATATATGATGTATAATGACAATAAAGGTTATACTATACAACCAAGGATTGTATTAGCTTTTTGGCTGCTGCTATACACTGCTGGCTCATGTTTAAGTAATCATCCACTAGCACTCCAAGGTCTCCCTCACAGTTGCTGTTTTTGAGCCAGATTTCATCTACTTATATTTTGGTTTTTCCTGCCTAGGTATAAAACCTTGCCTTTCTCTACATTAAATTTCATGTTGTTGGATAGGGCCCATTGTTCAAGTCTGTCAAGATCTTTCTGGATCCTGAGCTTTTGTTGTTGGCTATTCCTGGCAGTTTAATGTCATCTGCAAATTTGATGATGCTAAACTAGCAGGAATAGCCAATACTCCAGAGGTTAAAAACAGTTTTTATTTAATTTAAATCACAATATATAACATTATAGTCTGAAAACAACATCTACATATGCAAAGTGGAAAGAGGGCAATTGGAAAAGAGCAGATGAGTAAGAGGTGACTGTAAGGAAGGTGGCAGGAAAGTTCAGAAGGAGGGGATTTGTCAGGGGGATTGCTATGACAACTATAAAGGGCTTTAGACATGTTTTAACAACATGAGAAGAGAAAATCAGTTAATGAAGCTGCTCAATGAAGATAATAAATGCTTTTAGTTCAGTCTTCTCTAACATAGGCTGCAAGTTTTACAACCACAAATGCAAAATGTAGAATGAATCTCGAGACTGACAGAAATTAGTTGGAATTACTATTTACAATGATCAGCTTTAAAACTCCAGAGTCTGATAAACTGCATCTTGGAATACTGAAGGAACTATCTTAAAATCTTACCAAACATTTGTATCTTATTTGTAAGAAACATTGGAGAAACAATTAAATGCTAGGTAATTGGAGGAAATAAATGTCCTTATTTTTAGAACTAGAAAATAGTAGGTTCCAGAGAATCTGATATTAATAGGAAGAGTTAGGGTTAGGGTTCAAACAAATCATAAACTGTTAACAATTTAAAAAGAATGCTGTATAATTACTAGAGGTCAACAACATGTGACAGACGTGTGATGTCTCGTGTTGCTTGGATGACTTTCCTGTTAGATTGTAGGAATATATATCTATCTTAATAATATCATAATATATCTTAATTTCAGCAGATCATTTGCTCAAGTGCTCCGTGACATTCTGAGCAGCTAGCTAAAATGTGGTCCGGTAGCATTTGCGGCTGCCTTGGAAATTGCCCTCAGAGTTCTCATCCATTCTTCCTTCCAAATTGGGCCGAGGATCTTCAGTCCTGGACCTCAGGTTCCTCAATATTTTTATGAATGACTTGAAGCGAGATGCTTCCCAAATCTGCAGAGGAACTTCTCAATAATGAGTTCAGCAGCAGAACTAGAACCTTCCCAAACTAAAGGAACCTTTTCAGTTCGGGTGCCTTTAGCACCACAATACTAGGATCCTAAGAAATGAAGAACTAAAATGAGTTTATCGTGTTCTTGATACAGTGGTGTTGATTTAATTACTTGGTAGTTTCTGATCTGAAAGGGAAGACAGCATTTATGCAAAAGCCTTACCACTTACTTAAACTCATTAAAGTTCATAGGAAACAAAGCCTGTCTCCAGATTATTCCTATCATACTGTTTATTTCACGGAGAAATGAACGGAGATCGAGAGTCTTTCTCGTCCTCCTTCTGCCACAGAAGCATCCAAGTGCATATGATACTAGCGGAGTAATAAACCAGGGATAGGCGGAGGCCACACCCAGGGAGGAACAAAGCCTCTCCGCCAGGCGCGAACAAAGAGCCGCCGTCTTCTCTTGCAACAGCCCTTCTCCGCGATTCCCGTTCTCCACCATTTCAGCTCCCAAATCTGCAGGTTTCCTTTGCAAACTGATTAAAACAGCCCATTGCCAATTCTGAATTTACTCCCCAACAGTACTGATTTCAAATGTATAATTATTTTTTTGATGCGGTCGTTCGACAATTGACATAGAAATAAACAGTAAAACAATTGAAGATACAAATGTAAAAATATTCAACCATGTAATAAAGAAGGAGCCGATTTTTTTTTAAACGAAGCCTGCTTCGCACTGAACACTCTCCAGAAGTCACCGCGGGGAAACACTTCCAGGGGGAGAGAAAAAAAAAAGGGGGGGGGGAAATCTGGTTTTGCCGTTATGGGTCCCGGTTTCCTTGCGAAGGGCGCAACGGAACCCACCCCCACGGTTCCCCGGGAAGGAGCGCGCCGCCGCCTCCCACCGGGGATGCCCTGCCTGGGCTCCAAGGAAGGCAGCGCTTCATCGCCGCGCACCTGGGCCCCTTCGAGGCCAAGCGGCGCACGGCGGGAGGGGGCCGGCAGGCGAGCCGAAGCCCTTCGCGGCGGGGATGCTCCGGCCTCCCGCCTCCCTCCAGGCCAGACCCGAGGCAGCCCGGGCGGAGGCTCCCCGCGGCGCTGGCGCTCTGTACCTTGTCCGGCGGGGGGAACTGGAGCTGGCCGACGTCCAGTGGGGTGATCAGAGGGATAGTATCGAAGCCGTCCTCCGCCGGGGCCGGCTTGCCGCGCTTCTCGCCGAAAGGGCCGCCCAGCTTCACCATCCTTCCCTCGCGAAGAAGAGGAACCTGCAAAAGGCCGCGGTCAGGCGAGGCTCGGCACCGCCCCAGCTCCGACCCCCGCCCGGCCCGGGGAGACCTACCTGCTCGGCCCCCGCCTCGTCCTCCGCTGCCGCTGCCGCTGCCGCGCCGGCTTCTCGCGAGCACCTCCGCCGCTCTGCCTCCCGAGCCCAGCGCCTCCCCTTCCGCGCGAGCAGCGGTAGCAGCAGCAGCAGCAGCTCCGGAGTGACGCAGCCGCGCGTGGCCGTCGCCTCCCCCGCCCAGCCGGGAGCACCACCCTCGGCCGCGGCTGCGGCAGGACGCAGCGTGGGTAGAGAGCCGCCGGAGGCTCTTGCGGAGCAGCCGCTGACCTGCCTCGGGCGACGCACCTGTTCGGCAGCCCGTCCCTGCCCAGCGGCCGCAAGTTCTGCCCAGCTGCCTCCATCCAGCGTAGTCGGGCTTCCCCTCTCCCTGCAACTGCCCGGCCCGTCTCCCCCCCTTCCCGTTCAGCAGCCCCCCTCCCCACCTCCTAGAGGCAGGGGGGCTGAGAGCGACATCTGAAATCGGGGCAGCCGGATCCCCTGTTCACTGGGATGGGCTCCCTTGATGGACAGCCTTCTCGGCCCAGATGTTACCTATCTTCTGCTGGAGGGTGGGCTTCTGCCCTTATGGCCCAGGTTTCCTTGAAAGAGTCACACTTGGTGATCAGAGGAACCAAAGGAAATGGAAGGAAATGGAGCGAACTTCCACAACACTGAGCACTTGTTTTTAATAAGTCAAGGCATTAGGATTGTCAGTTATTAATAGCAACCAGCCCTATTATTTCAGTAGTTGGTTTGTCATGTTTTAAACCCTCACTCATTATGGAAACGGGGTTATGCAGGTAAATTCTGACATGACTGAGGCAGTCTATAGGTGAATAATGAATTTTAAAAAGAAATATAAGTCTCTAGGCAACAATTCAGTCATGGTTTTATTTACTTACAAATCGATATGCTGCTCTTCAGGAGGCTCAAGCCTCATTGGCCCAGCTCACTCTCATTCTGCAAAGTCTTCATGGTTAGGCCCCAGAGTGTCATGCTAGAGAAGGGCCCCTCGTTATTTCGAGGCTTGGCAGGAGCCACGCGGCTGCACAGGGGCTCCCCATTCCAGCCGCTGCCAAGGGCACTTGCAGAGGAGCGAACTGAGGGCAGAGTGCCAGACTGCAGCGGTCCCTCCTCAGAGGAGGGATGGCTTTCTTTAAAAGTACAAGACCGAATCTGTCCTTCTGGAGATTTAGAGAGTTTGGCAGGATCCAAGCTCAGTTTCTGAGCGTCTTTTCCCACTCCAGGCCTTGCCGTGCCAAATGGTGCTCCTGGAGGTCCAAACTCATTTGGCGAATGCCCCCTCGAGCGGGGTAGGCATTTCTCTGATGGTGACAGGAAGGATACTGAGATTTCTTGGGTAAAGAAATCTGAACACTGGGACTTCTCGAGGTCAGGAATTTCCATTGCGTGAGAAAACTCGTCTACAATAGCTGCACTTTCACTGTTAGCTTTCCAGTGGGTTTTTTTGTGTCGACGTAAGACAGCAGAACGGCTGAAACATTTATTGCAGGTCTCACAGTGATACGGCTTCTCCCCAGTATGTGTTCTGATATGTCTTCGCAAATCTCCGGATCCCGCAAAACGTTTTCCTGTAAAATTAGATACTTATTGTTCTTTCAGCAAAGATCAGTTTTTTAATTCTAAAATTACTAGGTTTTAATTAATGTGGTTTGTTGTTATGTGCACCTATGCATCAAAAGCAGACTTGTTCTCAATTAGCCCAGTGGGCAGATCAGATCCAGTAGGTTAAAACTGCAAGGAAGGCTACGTATCGGGAGGGGCCGCCTGATTGTGCAAGCTATCAGCCAACGGAAGAGGCCGGTGTGCGAAACGGAGGGTTCTCCTTGGTGAGAATTCTTTGAAGAGAAGCTGGGAGGTTCTCTGCTGGAGAATCCCTAATGGCTCCTTCGTGGCTGGGCTTAAACCAGGCAACCTTTAAGAGTCCTTCCCACTCTTGCATCTGTGCTTCTGCCACAACTTCCCTCGTTTTGATCTAGGGGGTCCCATGCGGGAAAAGCAAATTACACTAGTCCAAGAAAGAGACAAAGACATGAGGACGTTTTAGTGAAAAACTGCCAGATAAAGGTGTTACATTGGAGACATTTCAAAGGATTTTTGAAGAAATGGGAAAGAAGCTTGAAGATACAATGACAGCAGCAACACCTGCTCCTGAAAAGATGCTATTTAACTAAGGTGACCAGATGTCCCGCTTTTGGCGGGACAATCCCGCTTTTGAACAATTTGTCCCGCGTCCTGCAGTGTTTTAAAAAAGTCCCGATTTTCGCCGGTCCCTTACCCCGCCCACTCCCAGTCTATTGCTGCCTCCTGAGCTGATGGCTAGAGGGAAAAAAAACTGTTTAAACTCTTGCTGCTGGGCTTCAAAGGGCTGCATTACAGCTGATCAGTGTCAAAAGAAAACAAATGAGTAGACTGATGCCTGCAAAAATAGAAAAAAAGCCCCTTTCAGCTTCAGCATAGGTTAATTACCTATGTTGATTAGATAGGCCTCGGACTCTCAGCTGATTTGTATTCAGCTGTTTTGCACAGGGGTCTTTTGTTAGCTGCAAAGCCTGCAAAGGGTCCTGGAGCAGATTTTTTTTTCTCCTTGTTCAATTCAAACTGAAAACGAAAGCGGAAGTAAAGCAGGTTGTTGGCTTGCAACCTTGGAAAGGCAGATTTTTTTTCTTTTTCCTCATCAAAAAAGGTAGGTGCAAACAATGGGAAATTTATAGCAAATGGCAAAAGAGGAGAGTTCAAGATTTTAAAACACAAAAGAAAAAAAAGCTCTATTTAACTAGGGAATTGTAATAATTGAGATACTATTAATTGAATATTATGTTGAAAGCAGAAATGGTTAAATTGTGGAAGAATATATGGGGGAAATTATTTGGTTTATTATTATTGGTAAATATAACTAATTGATTTGTAAGAAATAGGATTGCATGGAAATAATTGGAATATTCATGCTCATATTGATTAATATATAAAAAAGATAGTTATATAACTAATTGATTTATATTAAAATGTTGAATTTGTATTAAACAACTGTAATATTACAAAATTAACCAATGTGAGGATGGATATAAAAACAGATGACAATGGGAAGGGGTATAATATAGAATAGAAGGGAAAAATTGAATTTGATTAAGATTGGAGATGAGGAAGAAGGGTAATATTAGTTTTTTAAAAAAATAGATGAGGAATAAATATGGCAAAAAGAAAATATAGAAATTGTAAATTTAATTGAAATGACTAAACACTGTTTAAATTTGTGAACCAGCCAAATACTCTGTTCGAAGAAAATACATTGTATGTTTGTATGTTTGTGTTTCTAATTATTGCTATTTATTCATATTTGTTCTCTTTTATTCTTTAAAGTTTAACAATTCATTCTTAATATCTTTATATTTGTTTGGGGTTGGCTTTCTTCCCTTTCATCTTTTTTATTGTACAGCCATCTTTCTTCTCAAACCTACCACCTCTCTCTTTTCTTACTTTCTCTTCCCCCCCCCTTATTCTCCTCCCTACTTCCTCTTCCTTTCTCCTTCTCCTCCTCTCTTCCTCCTTCTCTTACGCTGACTCCTACTCTAATTTCTCTTCCCTTCCTTCGTCCCTCTCTATTGCTGTATCCTTTTATGCATATGGACTACTCAGAGGGCTGAAAAAGTTTTTTGACTGGTCCTCACACTTTTGACCAGTCCTCAAACTTATGACTGTCCTCACATTTTGTTTTTGCCCTATCTTGTCACCATGGTGAAGAGAAACAGTTGTGAAATGAGTGACACGGTTGTTAAGAATGCTACAATGGACATAAATGATGACCAGTCATAAGTGCGAAGATTGGTCAAAAGTGCGAGGACCTGTCAGAAATCACTTTTTTCAGCCCTCTGGGTAGTCCTTTTGTGCATATGGACTACTGAGAGGGCTGAAAAAGTTATTTTTGACTGGTCCTCGCACTTTTCACCAATCCTCAAGCTTACGACTGTCCTCACATTTTACGTTTTTTGCCCTATCTTATCACCATGGTGTAGAGAAGCAGTTGTGAAATGATGTCATGGTTGTTAAGAATGCTGAACGGGCATAAATGTGAGGATGGTCATAAGTGTGAGGACCAGTCAAAAGTGCGAGGACCTGTCAGAAATGACTTTTTTCAGCCCTCTGAGTAGTCCCTATACACATAGCCATAGCCACCCGGTCACATGACCTCCAAGCCACGCCCACAAATAAGCCACGCCCACAGAACCGGTAGTAAAAAATTTAGAATCCCCCCCCCCCCCCGGGTCGATGGTGTCCCTCTTATGCAGAAGTACTGGAAAATAAAATATTGGGCTATTTTAGTGGACAAATGTGAAAATTAAACTGGAAATCCAGACAGTAAGAATGACTCACTTGGATTTATAAAAGAGGGTTAGAAAGCCACAAGGAAATGGGAGAAAGAAAACTTGTGTGCAAATTAAATCCTACAAAAACATCTTATCAGAGCAAAGATTAAGAACGTTAAGAGCAAAAGAAAGGAATATAAAGTTTATCTGTTGGATCAGGGTTAAAATCAGAAATACTTTTACAAAATTCTGGCAACCCTTTATAGACTGCTGATACTAGACAGAAACGTTAATGAATGTTAGATTTGCGGATGGGTAAGGTTCCAAAGGTGCTTTTTTCAAGAGGCAACTGGACTTTCTGGTTTTTCTCTGAAGATGTTTCGTTTTTCATCCAAGAAGCTTCTTCAACTCGGATGGGTAAGGATTGAGATATAGGAAGAAGGGATTCAGGAAAGGTAATATCCAAGAGGGCTGAAAAATACACAGCTTGATTGTAGTTATAAAAGAAGATCAGAAGTTACTTCTGGAGATATTTTCTTTTTTCAATATGTTTTCTTTCTCTTTGATTTCAGTTTTTCTATTTTTGCTTTTACTTTTATTAAAATTTTTAATAATACTATTTTGAAATGTTGTAATTTCATTGAATCTTCTTGAAGTCTATATTATGACTATAACATATTGCCTGTTAATTCTTCATTTCATAAGGAGGGGAAATAATTTACCATTATTAATTCGTTTGAGTGATCAATACCATATCTGCTGAATTTTCATTATAAGATACAATTGAACAATGAAAAGGTTAGCATTTTTAGTGGAACATTCCAAACTAGATCAGTAAAAAAACCTTCTGACTTACCACAGACTGAACAATTATATGGCTTTTCTCCTGTGTGTCTGATCCTGTGTTTTACTAATTTCCGTGGCAAGTTAAATGATTTCCCACACTCGTCACATGTGAATACTTTTTCTGCTGCATGGTTCTTCTTGTGTTCCTTTAAATTACTGAAGTTACTAAAACCTAAAGGTAAGAGAATGTGAATCAATGATCACTCACAGAGTGACATAAATTACAAGACAGCCCTGCTGCCTTTAAAAATCGGTGCCCTGTGCCATCCCAGACGCCAGAGCTGAGGCCAAAGACAGGACCTGAGCATGCGAGGATGAAACCTCCTGCCATTAACTCCTGACCTACAAGGGTGCACCAGCATGCAATCGGTGCCCTTGGGCTGCTACTCTTTCTGGCCACAGCCACCTGGCTGCTTTTGGAACCTCAGCTGGATGGTGCTGGCACCCAAACAAGGCCTAGCGGGGAAGGGGCACCTGCTAGAATTACAGCAGTGGTGGGTTGCCCCAGGTTCAGACCGCTTCGCAAGAACCGGCAGTAAAACCGGCGGGAGGCCCCGACCACTGCCCTAACCCCAGATGTCGTAATTGGCTCGTCTAGGGAAGTTTAACCAGACCTACCTCGACCACAAATATCGCACAGATGTGGTTTTTCTCCAGAGTGAATAATAATGTGGCGCTGGACATCTCCAGAAGCAGCAAACCTGTAACACCATCATCAAAGCCACTGTGAATGCTCCAATAGGCACTTTCTGTACTATCCTGCCTTGACTGCATCATGTTCCTGGCAAGCAGGGCTCCCTCCAGAGGAAGCAGTCCACCTTCCCATCCCTCCCTGACACCATCTGCCTGCTCCCAGGCATCACCAACACTCCCCAGAACTCCAGCCACAAAAAGGCCATCAAACGTTGCCGTGCTATGCCACCCACCCGCTTCTGAATCCGGCTGCAGAGTTACATGTCTGAATCAGACCGTTTGCTGCGCTACTAGGAAATTATAACAATAACAAAACATTTTGAAAGGCAAGATGGTGAAAAGCAAAAAGCAATTAACGCAAGAGCCACGGTGGCGCAGTGGTTAGAGTGCAGTCATGCAGGCTATGTCTGCTGATCACCAGCTGCCAGCAGTTTGGCAGATCGAATCTCACCAGGTTCAAGTTTGACTCAGCCTCCCATCCTTCCGAGCTCGGTAAAATGAGGACCCAGATTGTTGGGGGCAATATGCTGATTCTGTAAACCACTTAGAGGGCTGTAAAGCACTATGAAGCAATATATAAGTCTAAGGGCTACTGCTATTATGCTGAAAAGGTGTCCTTTTTGTAGAAACTGAGGAATGTGTTTCACAGCCAACCAAAATGTTTATCTACGTTTATATCAAATATATATTTATATCTCTAGTTTTCTATTCAGCATGAAAGTTAAGCTAGCTGGACAGCAGTTTACCATGAGGAAAGGGCTAAAACTAATATAAAAAATAATGGAACTTTGCTGAAGGTTTACAATTTGAAAAATAATTTAAATTGTTTTAATTGATTAAAAACAGATTAACAAATCATATATGACTCTTCAGTCAACAGATAGCTTTAGAAGCAAAAGCTCTCTGCTCTGGGATAAGCCTTATTTTAGGAGAGAAGCATATCAAAAACCATTGCAATAGTTTTCGAAAACTTGTAAGTCAGGTCTCACCTTGCCATTTCCCACTTTGTGCAGTTGTTCTGGCCACGGCTTCATTTGCTGTTGTGTTTCTACTGTGGTGTTAACACACACCTACCCTGACTAATGAAAAGTTAAGTAAGCAGACCAGCCACCCTTCAGGGATGGAAATATTTTGATGCTGGCCAAAACGGTTTCCCCCAGCATGAGATATACACCTCCAGTTCTCCAATACACTGTTTGCTGGCACTCCTCCTCTTCCTTTGCCTTGCTTTTTTTGTTTCTTTAAACCATAGTTTGTTATAATTAGATACTTATGGTTTGTGCAATCCTTTTAAAATAAAAAATTGGATCCTATTTTGCATTCTTGCATTCTCAATCTAGTTGGAAGAAATTTAAGAGATTCAGAACCTTTCCATTTAGGTATATTAGCCAACCGATCTTCTGGGATGTGTTGTCTTGGAGGATGGTGAATAGTAAATCTCTACATATATGACTACAAGAGATATAAATGCATATAATATGTATGAATTTCACAGACATACCAACCTCTTCCCGCAGATTTCACAAATGAATGGTTTTTCACCAGAATGGCGACGCAAGTGAGTCTGAAGATTCCCTGCCTACAAAGAGAAGGAAATGTTTTCAATCAAAGGATGTTAACCAGAGAATTTTACAGTTGGAAATGAAGATCTTCAAGTACTTCCTTATGTCAATAATGATACTCAAAAATAAGAGCAACACACACACACACAGACACACTGTGTACCACTGTCATACCTGAAAACAGGGAGGGGGATTCTTTAGGCACAAGCAGAGAATTCAACCCTTTATCAGACCTGGACTACAAAGACTTCACTCTCCACCAGCAGATGGACTGAACACAAAGCCCCCTCATGCAAGGCAGGCTCTTTCAAATGGAGGCAAGGTCTTTCTCCTATGGAACAAAGAGGTTTCCTCTACTGGAACCAGCCTAAACTGGGAGAGGGTGATTTCAGTTGTGTAGAAGGATCTACCACAATGTCCCATTTGTTCCCAAGTCTGCTGTACTGTTAGGAAACGGGGGTCCAAAGTGACTTCTTTGGCCAAAGCCTATCCCTTCACCGAGTCCTGGAGCAGGAATGGGCAACTCCAGAGCAAGAGGGCAGCAGAGCAAGATGGCATCGGTGCTCGGCATCCAAACCTACATTGGCATCCAAGCCTTCATTTTTGCTGAAAGGCAGAACAGACTTTAAGATATTTATGCTTAACTCTACATTGCCTCTTCATGGATTACTGCCTTGTTGTGGCAAAGGGGCTTGCATAGCTCAATGAAGCTATGAGCTATGCCATGCAGGGCCACCCAAGGTGGACAGGTCCTAGCAGAGAGTTCTGAAAAAACGTGATCCACTGGAGAAGGAAATGGCAACCCACTCCAGTATCTTTGCCATGAAAACCCCATGGACAGTACCAAAAGGAAAAAAAGATATGATGCCAGAAGTTGAACCCCTCAGGTCAGAAGGTGTCTAATATGCTACTAGGGAAGAGCAGAGGGCTAGTACTAGTAGCACCAGAAAGTGTGAAGCAACTGGGCCAAAATCGAAAGGACGCTCAGCTGTGGATGGATCTGGTGGTGAAAGGAAAGTCCGATGCTGTAAAGATTTTTCTCCATAGGAACCTGGAATGTAAGATCTAGAATCAAGGCAAGCTGGATGTGGTCAGATAAGAGATGACAAGACTGAACATCGACATCTTAGGAATCAGCAAACTAAAATGGACAGGAATGGGTGAATTTAATTCAGATGACCATAAGGTATACTACTGCGGGCAAGAGTCCTTCAGAAGAAATGGAGTAGCTTTCATAGTCAATAAAAGAGTAGGAAAAGCAATACCGGGATACAATCCACAAAATGACAGAATGATCTCAGTTCGAATCCAAGGCAAACCATTCAATATCACTGTAGTCCAAGTCTATGCCCCAACCACTGGTGCTGAAGAGGATGAAATTGACCGGTTCTATGAAGCCCTACAGCATCTTATGGAATTAACACCAAAAATTGATGTCCTTAGCATCATGGGGGATTGGAATGCTAAAGTAGGAAGCCAAAAGATAACCGGAAAACAGGAAAGTTTGGCCTTGGAGTACAAAATGAAGCAGGGCAGAGTCTGATAGAATTTTGTCAAGAGAATACGATAGTCATAGCTCACACAAGAGACAACTCTACACATGGACATTACCAGACGGTCAACACAGAAATCTGACTATGTGCTCTGCAGCAAAGATGGAGAAACTCTATACAGTCAGTAAAAACAAGACCAGGAGCTAGCTGCGGTCAGATCATGAACTTCTCATTCCAAAATTTAGGCTTAAATTGAAGAAAGTAGGGAAAAGCACTAGGCCACTCAGGTATGAACTAAATCATATCCCTGATGAATAGAGTAGGCAAATAGATTTAAGGAATTAGATCTGATAGACAAAGTGCCTGAAGAACCAAGGACGGAGGTTCACAACATTGTACAAGAGGTAGCAACTAAAACTACCCCAAAGAAAAAGAAATGCAAGAAAGCAAAATGGCTTTGTGAGGAAGCTTTGCAAATAGCTGAGGAAAGAAGGGAAATGAAAGGGAAGGGAGAAAGAAAAAGATACACCCAATTGAATGCAGAATTTGAGAGACTAGCTAGAATGCCTTCTTAAATGTACAGTGCAAAGAAATAGAAGAAAACAATAGAATAGGGAGGATCTCTTTAAGAAAATTGGAGATATGAAGGGAATGTTTCATGCACAGATGGGCATGATAAAGGACCAAAATGGCAGGGACCTAACAGAGGCAGAAAAGATTAAGAAGAGGTGGCAAAATTACACAGAAGAACTATACAAGAAGGAACTTGACGTCCCTGATAACCACGATGGGGTGGTCACTGACCTCGAGCCAGACATCCTAGAATGTGAAGTCAAATGGGCCTTAGGAAATCTGAGCAACAACAACCTAGTGGAGGTGACAGTATTCCAGCTGAGCTATTCAAAATCTTAAAAGGCGATGCAGTAAAAGTGCTACACTCAATTTGCCAGCAAATTTGGAAAACTCAACAGTGGCCACAGAATTGGGAAAAGGTCAGTTTACATTCCAATTCCAAAGAAAGGCAATGCCAAAGAATGTTCAAACTATCACACCACTGCACTCATTTCACATGCTAGTAAAGTTATGCTTAAAATCCTACAAGTTAGGCTTCAGCAGTATGTGGATCAAGAACTACCAGAAGTACAGGCAGGATTTTGAAGAGGCAGAGGAACTAGAGATCTAATTGCCAACATACGCTGGATCATGGAGAAAGCTAGGGAGTTCCAGAAAAACATCTACTTCTGCTTCATTGACTATGCTAAAGCCTTTGATTGTGTGGATCACAACTAATTGTGGCAAGTTCTTAAAGAGATGGGATCATGTTACTTGTCTCTTGAGAAACCTATATGCGGGTCAAGAAGCAACAGTGAGAACTAGACACAGAACCACCGATTGGTTCAAAATTGGGAAAGGAATCTGGCAACAGAAACCATGTTTATTTTATTTTTTCTTGTGAAAAATGTTTCTTAAAATAATTTATCTTATTTTGAGATTTTTGTAGAATTGCCATAAAATCATACTGCATAGTCTATTGCCTGATCAATAGAAAGGGACTAGGTAGCATATAAACAAAAGTAAACTTAAATACAAAAGATTATTATACAAAATATTAGAATTCCTACCTGTGAGAAACATTTTCCACAAATGTTACATTCAAAAGGCTTTTCACCTAAAAGAAGAAGCAATTATATTTGTACTTCTGACAACTAAGTAACATTGAATGTACATAAAAAGGCAAAATGGACCCTTGTCTTCAAGTCAACATAAAAATAACCAAGATGACATTTATATTTTATACATACATATTTTATATCCACAATTCCCCTTAATGCACAGATTGATACTATTTTGTATTAATAAGATTTAATGAAAAATTAGCATTATTGTACATTATTCTATGATGTTTACCCAAGAGCAGGTCACACATAGTTTAACAGAGCTTGATGGTAAGTGAATACAAAATTGCTATTTTGAAATTCTATGCCATAAAGCTGGGATTTGCCACTTAGTGGCACAGATCCCAAATAAAATTCTGGTCACTGGAGTAAACAGGTTCTATAAGCACTTTAATGTCTCTATGATACAGTAAGAGCATAATGTCAAAGGAGAAAAAAATCTTTTTTTACAAACCATTTTTTCCCCCTTCCAAATGGCTGTAAATGGCAGCGCATGAAATATGTATCAATTACTATGGCAAAGTGGAGTAATTTTTTAATGCAAAAAGTTCTATCAAGGAAACCAGGCAATAATTGTTTTATAAGTGTTATGACTGGCCCTTATCAGAAAAATGACATGCATACCTTTACTGGGAAAAAACAGGAATGTTTAAGCACATTCACATGGATGAAGGTTATTCGATGAGGGCCATGAAATCTGATTACTGCTTGATGGACTTGCGTGATCATTGCACCCCTAGAGCCTCTCTGGGCCACGGCTGCCTTTTCAGCTGCTAAGACTACATTCTGGCTGGTTCTCCATGCAGTCACTCGATAGCTGGCCTGCCATGTTAACTGACTGTACCTGTATGGGACCTTACGTGGAGCTCCAGGTTGCTTGGATGTTTAAAAACCTTTCCACATAATGCGCAAGGATACTGCCTCTCTGGAAGGAAAACCTTTAATGGGCTCTCTGGCCCAGACGGCTCCCGGGATGGCTCCAATTCTATACATTCGGAACTCACTAGCCCGCTGGGATGTTTTCCTTCAGGAACCTCAACCGTGGTCGTCCTTTTTGTGCTGCTCTGGCTTCCTAATTCGTTTCCTTTTGCAATGGCTCTGTTGGGATCACACACAGACGACTGTTCAGGAGACTTTTGGGACTGTAGCAAACTCAGTTTTTGAAGGTGGATGACTTTCTTAGGCCTCAACTGTTTGCCTGGCTGCATGGACACGCCCTCTGTGTCTTGATCCTCAGCACAGTCATTTAAGGACTGGTTGAGAAAGGCTGGTGGCAGGGGGGGGCGATCAGACGACTCCAAAGTACATTGGCTTATGTTGCACAAAGTAGTAGCCTGAGCTGTTTCTTGTGCTGGAGATATTACAAAATCAGGGGGCATTTCTAGTAACCCCTTGTTGCTGGGACAAATAGTCTGTTTGCAGAACTGTTTGCTATAAAAATTTCGGAGCTTATAATGCCCATTTGGTAGTTTAAAGGATAGATCCGCCCCACCAGGGCCCACAAAGTCTTGTTTTGGTTTGGCTCCCTCAGCTGAGGAGCTATGAGGTGCACAAGGCTGTGACCCAGGTTGTTGGTCATCCAAGACTTTACAAGCAGCAGTTGAGCAAATGTGGAGTACATCGTAGTGTCCACAGTGGGTATCAGCAGCCAAAGTATTTTGCAATGAAAATGTATCATTGCCGGTCAGACTGGCTGGCTGCTCTATAGATCGGGAGGTTTTTAAAAAGGAGTGACACAGATTCAAAATATTCTGCACCTGTAAGCACTGTGCGATATCCAGCAAGTTCTGTATATTATCCTGGTTGAGGTCAAGATGTGAAGTATACATATAATCCAAGATCTGACCAATGCCACCCACGTTCTTAATGTCCAAATGAAAAACATCATTCTTCTGGCTTGGAGAATTCTGAAACAGGGCCCTTGGAAAGAAAAGCAGAATTACAAACAAGGGGCACATCTACTTATCCTCAAATCCCCTTTATAACATTAACATTACATTGCATCCCATTACATTGGCCCATCCCACCTGGTCGGGATGTTTAATTTTGTTAATCTTTAATTAACAAGGTCTTAGAGACCTTATTAATTAAAGAGCTTCAACTGGCAGGGTTCAGGAACTTCTCTGCCGTTTCTCCCCACCCTGTGGACTATTCTTCCACAGAGATGAGGCTGCCCCCCCCCCCCCCCCGCCAGCTTTCCAAAAAGGATATAAGATGTGGCTCTGTGGCCTTGCAGGGGGAGCCCAGAGGAGCCTGCAGCCCAGAGACTGGTTAGTCAGAACTGAAAAAACATTTTGGATGAGAAGCAAAATATCTTCAAAAAAACAAAAAACAAAAAACCAGAAAGTCTAGTTGCCTCTTGAAAAAGCACCTTTGAGACAACCATGATCTGGATGACTGAGAATCTCCATAGAAATTTATAGAACTAGTGTGAATGCACACTCCTAGTAAAGGAATTTGTAACCAATTTACACCATCAATTAGAGCAAATCATAGTTGATACTACTAGATCTCAGAAAACAGTTTAACGCATACAGGGATTGGGGCTTTAGATTCTGTTCCTTATTCAGTGCAAGCATTTCTGCAAAACTTTATTATATACACTGTCATGCATTCTACAAAAGAGAATGGGTATAATAGGATACTTATTTATTCTTTTGAGGAATGCATATGGCACAGTGATCCTAGACAAAAACCATCAAAAGAACAATATAAAAACAAATGTTTTTAATGAACAGGATTGCAGGGATTATTACTTTTGCTATGAAATCATACTTTACGACATCACTTAGCGACAGAAATTATTGTCCCACTTGCTATCATAAGTCAAGGATAACCTATATTACTCAACTCATTAGAGCACAGTCTCTTTGAGCAGCTATTTCCCAAATAAACCACTAATGAGCTCTCATCATCCCAATTCTCTCTCTCTTTTAACCTCTTTACGTTTCTGACAAAGAGCAAATGCTTCTGAGGTTCTCAACAACTGGCAGTACCTGCCTCAACTTGGAAGCTGAGCAGGATTAGACCTTGGATGGAGGATTACTTGGGGATCACAGGGCTGTGCACTACGCTAGGAGTTGGACCATCACTCTAGAAGATGAGAGAGCAACCCTTCCCCAAACTGTTGACAGGCAAATTATATGGATGTGTCTCCTGACACTGAGTCAAGGTGGGCTTGAAATGATCTTTGTCTGAGTGAGTGGACAGGCAGCTAAATACAAGAGGAGGCAGGTGGGCTGCCTTAGGAAGAGGGGACACAAACCAATCACCAGAGAAGGTAGGTAATTTTTTGGAACTGTTACATTATTAATGACAGGCTAGTTAAGCGAACTCAATGCTGTGCATCTTTACTGCACTCAGATTCACCTAGTTGCAAAAACATAATTAAGAACAAATGTGTCAGTTTCTTTTTACATTCACAATTTTTTTCTATTGGTTAGGAAATGGGTAACACTCAGCATGAACTACTATTTCCCAATGTTAGTAGCTTCAAAGTGAAAAACAAGAGTGCAAAAAATGTTCATGTTCCACTGTTCCCCCTGGTAGAACACTCAACACAGCGTGGTAGATTGTGTTTCTGTTCCACTAAAAAACAGAGATGTTCTTTGTTCCATCAGAAGGCAAATCAAATCAAATGTCCAAAGCATGACCTTTGTGTTTCAACCTAGAGAAAATCTTTTCACCATTTTGTGCACTAAGATTGGTAGTAATCACTTATTTCTATTCATGCAGGTGAACACCTATCAATCCTATAACTTCACAGGTAACTATGACCTTGCACTGCTCATAGTATTTTTATGCAATATAATTTTATCTTTTTAAACAGGTGTTGTATATAAATTTCAATTCCTTAATTTTGAAACAGAATACATTTAAAGATAATCAAAGCTTTAGTTTAATTTTTGTACCATATTAACTCATAATGTTAACAGTTTTTAGGAGCTACATTATGCCATGCTTTCCTAATTTCATTTCGCTTTCTGTGCGCTGTCCAGAATCCTGGCTATTGAGGAAGTCTATAAGGATTGTAAATATATAACTCTTGTTAACTTAATGACACTTCTGCCTCCCATGCCTTACTTAATATTCATTAAAATATTTTGTACTAACATACCTAAAATATTGGCTAAAAGCAGCCAACACATTTTTATGTGCTTTGAAGGAAACTCCTTTGACCACCAACATACAATCACAGAGAAGACCCTGAATCCGCTGATCGTGGAGCTGCTGAAGGAGGTGACAACTGTGATTAGCAAAAGCATCCATGCTAGAATGGGTCTGTTACCTAAAAAAGAAAAAAAATACTTTAGGGATGCAGTTTTACTGGTAAGCATGTGCTAAATTTTATAGTCATATACAGCAGAGCTGTTCTATGCAAAAGAATTAAATGTTGTATTGTTTTAAAATGCAAACCAAATCACAGCACAGTGGCAAGTTTCCCAGAAGATCTCCATTTTACTTTTTCACCAGGTAGCTTTTTTAACAAACTAAGGGCATACAGTAGACACAATATATCTTGATCTTCCTTAAGTCTCTCAAAAGCATCTCAAAATTAGAACTGTAGTCACATGATTGCAATTTCTCATGTTTCCTGCCAGCTCTTCATGAGCAATGTCAATGGGGAAGTCACTAGGGAATCGGAAATTACTCCTATTGATCCCTGCCTGCTTCCCAGCTACTCCTGTCTTCTGTATAATAATCCGTGCAGCCCTGGGGCTTCAATAGCAACCCAGACTGCTGGGATTCCCAATACTAAGCGAGGCAGTCAGGTGATATTGTGCTTTATGACAGCATCGCTTAGCAATGGCAAGTCTGGTACCAATTGCCAAAGTAACCTGAAGGCTACCTATGCCTATTTCATTTATTTACAGTGTGTCCACAGGTGGCATAAGTGAAACATCTTGCAAACATGCAAATTAGCAGCAATAGAAGTGAAATGAACCCAGGCCACAAGCAGCAGCCTAGGCAGGACAATAGGGGAGAAAGCAGTTCCATAAAATGCCACAAATATCCAAAGGTGGCACTTTGACAGGGGGTGCCAGAACCTCGCAAAAGCTCAGTCCATTCCCCCCCCACCCCCCGACTAGAGGCACTGGTGAACTTTATGTTGATATAGAGTCGAGATGAAATATGTCCGAGGGGTTTATGCCCAAGCAGCCAAAGGTGAGGTTGCAGCCACTCTGCCAACTGACAGACCCCCAAGGAAGAAAGGCTCTACATCAAGAAAACTCGTGGAAAGAAACTGAACAAGAAAGGATGAGATCCTGGCTCTGGCAGAAGCTTTCGGCTCCTGGGGAAAAGCCAAGAGGTGCCTCCCACAGACCAGAGTGTGTGATGGGGCTGCCGTGGAGAGGCCCAGCTGCTCATGGAGAATTAAATAACACAGCCTCAGACACACCTTCCAAGAGTGCATTGAATGAACTTCGGGTAGTCCTTGACTTGCAACAGTTCAATTAGCGACCGTTCAATTACAACATCACTGAAAAAAGCAACTTATGACCGTTTCTCACCCTTATGACCGTTAGAGTATCCCCGTGGTCACATGATCTAACTTCAGACCCTTGGCGACCGACTCACATTTATGATGGTTGCATTGTCCTGGGGTCACGTGATCTCCTTTTGCAACCTTCGGACAAGCAAAGTCAATGGGGAAGCCAGATTCATTTAACAACCTTGTTACTAATTTAACACCTGCAATGATTCACTGAACAACTCTGGGAAAAAAGACGGGACAAAGCAATCTTGCTTAGCAACAGAAAACTGGGGGCTCAATTGTGGTCGTAAGTCGAGGGCTACCTGTATAATGGGCGAGATGAAGTCAATGTTTCCCTATTCTGGAAAGGCAAGGCAAGGCTATAACTGCGCATCTCGCTGCAAGAGAAAAGGGATGCAACCTAGGAACGAACGGCGTAATTTCCATAGGGAGGATACCAGAGCGGATCCCCACATTCGCGCAGGGACACGTGTCAGCCGATCCGGAAGAAGCGGCTGATGGTCTAGGGAACCTTGCCACACGTAGCAGGTCGAGCACCGAGGAAGGGGGAAGAGGAGGAGGGGGGTTCCCTCGGTTATTGGCGGGGCGGAGCCTCGGCGGAAGAAAGCCCGAAAAACGCAGCAAGCGACTCACAGCCAGGCAGGAGCAGGGGCAGGATCCCGCGGGGGGGAGGAGGAGGAGGAGGAGCAGGAGAAGAGCCGCGCACCGACGCCATAGGGACGCTTCCAAACGGAGCCACCCCCCCCCACCTCCCCGCTGCGGAAAGACGCCAGCCACACCTGGCCGGAAGTCGGGTAGCGTGACCATAGAGAGGGACGTCCGATGCGCCTCGTGAACGCCGCCGGAACGTGCCTCTTTTCCTGCGCACCACGGACGCCCGGCGCTTTTCTCTCCGCTAGGACGACTTCCGTCCGGAGCTTGTCCGGTTTGGCCGGCCGTGCGAGGTGCGGCTCTCCTCATTCGACAGCGGTCCGTGCTCCGACTGGCGGGTTTTTTCTCCAGGCGGCCTCTTCCCAGCTGGGGCCCAATTCTTCCCCTCCAGGGCTGGGGCGGTTAATGAGGGCATGCTGTGGAAGGGGTGGGGGGCGCCGCGGGACCGCGACAACGGCCGAAAAAGCCTCCCAGCCCCTGCGAGGCCTCCGGGTGGGGTAGGACGGGTGGTGGTGGTGGTGTAAGCAGGGGCATAAGCGTCGGAGGCCGGCTGGGGGGGCCCTTCCTGCTGCTTTTCGGGCAGCGTTGCTCTCTCCCCCTCCCCCCCCCCCCCTTTGTGGCTGCCAAGAATAAAAACACAGTTGCTGGCAGCTCCTGTGGCGATGTTGTTCCCTGTGGGCTTGGGTAGTTTTTGTTCTCTGAAATAGAAATTAAATACAACATCAGATTGTTAATTATGTTTTCAATGTATTTCTAGGATTTGTAGAAGAGCCGTGAATCAGACTTCGAAGAAACAGATACAGTTTTCCAGAATGGTGTTTTTCACATGTAATGCCTGTGGAGAAGCCCTGAAGAAGGGACAGGTGGAAAAGCATGTGAATATGTGCCGAAATTGTCTGTGTCTGTCTTGCATGGATTGCGGGACGGATTTCTGGTAGGTTGAACCGGCCTGTGTCTTCATCATTTGGCACTGGGAGTCTTCTAGGGAAGCTTTTCAATAGGCTTTGGCAGTTGTAGCATCAGGCCAGCCTTGTCGAAGCATGAAAGTTAAAAATACTGGCTAGTGCACTGCCTGGGAGCTCCAGAACTGTGAGCCGGACTGGAATGTCAAAAAAGAAAAAAAAAAAAGCCCTGTGTTACTACCAAGAGTTCTCCAACATCCAGCCTGACCTGAAGGACACAGTAGAACAGTGGTTCTCAACCTTCCTAATGCCGCCACCCTTTAATACAGTTCCTCGTGTTGTGGTGACCCCCAACCATAACATTATTTTCGTTGCTACTTCATAACTGTAATTTTTCACTACCGTTTCTGTGGGCGTGACTTATTTTGTGGGTGTGGTTTGGAGGTCATGTCACTGGGTGGGCATGGCTAGCTGGTCATGTGACCGGGTGGGCATGGCTATGTGTATAGGGACTACTCAGAGGGCTGAAAAAAATCATTTCTGACAGGTCCTCGCACTTTTGACTGGTTCTCACATCCTCACATTTATGCCCATGCAGCATTCTTAACAACCATGTCACTCATTTCACAACTGCTTCTCTTCATCACGGTGATAAGATAGGGCAAAAACGTAAAATGTGAGGACAGTCGTAAGTGCGAGGACCAGTCAAAAATATCTTTTTCAGCCTTCTGAGTAGTCCATGCGCACAAAAGGACTACCCAGAGGGGTGAAAAAAGTGATTTCTGACAGGTCCTCACACTTATGACCAATCTTCGCACTTATGACCGCTCATAATTTATGCCCATTGTAGCATTCTTAACAACCGTGTCACTCATTTCACAACTGCGTCTCTTCACCATGGTGACAAGATAGGGCAAAAACGTAAAATGTGAGGACAGTCGTAAGTTCGAGGACTGGTCAAAAGTGTGAGGACCAATCAAAAATAACTTTTTTTAGCCCTCTGAATAGTCCATATGCATGATACATCAATAGAGAGGGATGAAGGAAGGGAAGGGAAATTAGAGTAGGACTGAGGGTAAGAGAGGGAGGAAGAGAGGAGGAGAAGGAGAAAGGAAGAGGAAGTAGGGAGGAGAAGAAGAGGGGGAGGAAGAGAAAGTAAGAAGGAAAGAAAAGAGAGAGGTGGTAGGTTTGAGAAGATTGCTGTACAATAAAAAAGATGAAAGGGAAAAAAACCAACCCCAAACAAATATAAAGATATTAAGATAAAGAATGAATTGTTAAATTTTAAAGAATAAAAGAGAACAAATATGAATAAATAGCAATAATTAGTAACACACATATAAACATACAATGTATTTTCTTTGAATAGAGTATTTGGCCGGTTCACAAATTTAAACAGTGTTTAGTCATTTCAATTAAATTTACAATTTCTGTATTTCCTTTTTGCCGTATTTATTCCTCATCTATTTTTTAAAAAAACCAATATTACCCTTCATCCTCATCTCTAATCAAATCCAATTTTTCCCTTCTATATTATACCCCTTTGCATTGTCATCTATTTTTATATCCATCCTCACATTCGTTAATTATGTAATTATGTAATACAGTTGTTTAATACAAATTCAACATTTTAATATAAATCAATTAGTTATATAATTATCTTTTTTGTACATTAATCAATATGAACATGAATATTCCAATTATTTCCATGCAATCCAATTTCTTACAAACCAATTAATTATATTTACCAATAATAATAAACCAAATAATTTCCCCCATATATTCCTCCAAACCACAACTTAACCATTTCTGCTTTCAACACAATATACAATTAATAATATCTCAATTATTACAATTCCCTAGTTAAATAGAACTTTTTTTCTTTTGTGTTTTAAAATCTTGAACCTCCTCTTTTGCCCTAAATTTTCCATTGTTTGCAGTTTTGCACCTACTTTTTTTGGTGAGGAAAAAGAAAAATCTCTCTCTGCCTCATTTTGTCACGTTGCAGTAAAGACCCTGCTTTATTTCCAGTTTCGCTTTTTCAGCATAGCTAGGGGAAAATAAATCTGCTCGAGCAATTTATCTCTTTGCAGCTAGCTAGCAACAGAGCCCTGTGCAAAACAGCTGAGAGCAAATCAGCTGAGACTCGGGAGGCTGATCAAATCAACTTATGGTAATTAACCTATGCTGAACCTGAAAGGGGCTGTTTTTTCTATTTTTGCAGGCACTAGTCTACTCATTTGTTTTCTTTTAACACTGATCAGCTGTAGGGCGGTCCTTTGAAGCCCTGCGGCAAGAATTTAAACAGTTTTTTCCCCTCTAGCCATCAGCTGGGACTCAGGAGGCAGCAATAGATTGGGAGTGGGTGGGGTAAGCGACTGGTTACTGGCGATCCAACAGAGGCAGAGGGTGAGGGTGAGTGAAGTTGTGGGGGGGGGGCGAGAGAGGGCTTTGGCGACCCCTGTGAAATGGCCATTCAACCCCCAGGTTGAGAACCGCTGCAGTAGAAGCATTGGAACTATGGCTTATTACTCTCAAGCAGTATGATTGGCTTTACAACCAAAGCAGAAACAGCTAAACTAAAATAAATAAACATCCGGTGTATCTCAGATTATAGGGGAAGAAATCTCTAGGAACATCTGGGAAGTAACAAAAAGGTTAACAGAGCCCAATGTGGGCAAGCTATTGAAAATTGACAGATAGGAAATAAGAGAGTAAATATAATTTATTTTGAGAAAAGATACATCTGGAAAGAGGAGGGTGAGAAATTTAAAACTTCCTAAGGTCAGACTAGATCTATGATGGAGAACCTATGGCACGGGTGCCACAGGTGGCACGCCGAGCCATATCAGTGGGCATGCGAGCCCAGCTCCGGCATGCATATGTGCGCCAGCCAGCTGATTTTCGGGCCTTCTGGGCCCACCAGAAGTCAGGAAACACACTGTTTCCAGCCTCCGGAGGGCCTCTGGGGGGGTGGGGAAGACCGTTTTTGCCCTCCCCAGGCTCTTAGAAAGGTTCTGGAGCCTGGGGAGAGCAAAAACTCTCCCAGTTTTTGGCACGCGATGGCCCACCGTGCCATTGCATGCCAAAAGCGGCAGGAGCACGGGGGGGCCGGGCACATAGAATTATGGATGTGGGCACATGTGCATGTGACCGCACCATGCTCCCCCCGCTTTTGGCACGCGATGGCAAAAAGGTTAGCCATCACTGGCCTAAATAATTGATTATCTTTAACTTGAACACGATCTTGAGTTTCAGCATATTGCATTTGCATACTGCTGAATTTCAGCAAAAATGGGGGGGGGGGAGGTTTAACCACTGAAAAAAACAGCAAATTTATCAGCAATTACAAAGCAAGTATAATGGTGATCATTCATTCTCAAAGGCCCTCTGGAAGTAATCTGTCTTCAGCTGCTTCCCAAAAGCAATGATGAAAGTTCTTATCTAATCTCTAGGAGGAAAGCACTCCGTAAGGGGGGAGGAGTTGCTGCAGAGAAACATTGTTTGCAAGCCCCTGCTTGGCATTTGGGCAGCATTGAAAGATGTTGGCAGGCAGTCCACCCTGGAGAAGTATTCCGTAAGGAGGAGTTAAATCCTCCTTACGGAATACTAAAGTTAAAGTTAAATCCTTTAAATGCCTCTCTGCCAAGCAAGTTCTTCGCAAAGACCAGCCTTTTCCAGCCTCTTTACCCTGGAGAAAACATTGACATAATTTTCAGGTCTCAAGGGGATTCCAGAATAAAAACAAAAATATATTTGTACTTCACAATATGATTTATTTCTAACCTGCAAAATCCAAATTTTGCAATATTTACAGCAGAGTAACAGACCAGCAGCTGAGTGGAGGCAGGCAAAAATTTCCACCAGCTAGTGTTGCACAGCATAAGAAAACCATTATTATTTTTTCCAATCATACCCTCTTGTGGAGCAGTTGGGAAAAAAGCTAGCTTAGACCTACTAATGTCTTTCAAATTAGTTATGCTGCTTTAATATATTTCAGCAAAATGTTTGGGAAGAGCTCTGGAAAATGCCTTTCATTAAGGGTTATTTAAATCTGCATTTACAATGCAGGGATGATGATTATAAATACCACGTGAAGTGCCTAAGTGAAGATCAGAAGTACGGAGGGAAGAATTATGAAGCCAAAGTCCTCAAAGGAGACGTCAAGCAGCAGGAGTGGATTCAGGTGAAGTAAACCTAACAAACCACAAACTGCATTTAATTTTTTAAAAAACATACTTCTTTGTTATACAACACTCTTTCTATAATGACACCCAAGGTGAAGTAAAATTAAATAAAACTAAGTAATGTAATATAATGGTATGTGTGGAGTTCTATCAATTTATTACATGAATTTCAGTATTTTAACTATATTTAATCCTGTAGCAATTCACAATATAAAATTCAATGCGATAATAGGAAACATAAAACGTTCTACTGGTGTTTTACCCAGTCACATTAGCTTGTTTTTCATTTGCAGAAGATTCATGAAATAATAAAGGAAACTAACATTAATGTCAAAGTTCGAGATATTTTACAACAGATGTATGTGTACGACAATATTCCACGAAAGAAACGCAAGTTTCAGGTATGTTCATGAGTTAAGTATTTATGCCTCAAACCTGACCTGGTATAGGGTAGATTTTCTTTATTATGGTTGCTTAAAACAAAAGTAACTTATCTTAAAGAATCCACATAGTTCAATGTTTCTTAAATTATACTGTGGAAAACACGTTTTCCAAATAATTTGAAAACCCTGAGACCCTATTTTTTTACTTATTTAAGCCCCATTTAATTACACATTTGTGCCTCCTAGTGATCCCACTGCCTGAGCCCTCCCGGCCCCATCAGTGAACATGTCTAGGGTTAAGGAGCAGATATGCTACTGCAGGATGCTCAGAAGGACATGCGGTTCCACTTTGGCCACTAATCACGAGTGGCTAAAACCTATGGCAAAATTATAGCAGCCTATTTTGAAAATTCTGTACATTTGGTTGTTAACAGACTCTGGAAGAAGTAGTTTAAGAACAGGTACCATATTTTCCAGCGTATAAAACGACTGGGCATATAAGACGACCCCCGACTTTTCCTGTTAAAATATAGGGTTTGGGCTATACTCGCTGTATAAGACTACCCCTCTTCCAACGCACACCAAATAAAAAAAAACATCAATTGGCTCACCCACGACGTAAAAGCAGCTGTGCTAGACCCAAAATGGCCCCTGCAACAATCAGGAACCTCACACAGCCACAAAAATCCTAAAACCCCAACTTTCACACTTTACACACACAAAATTCCACATACAGCTTTGTGAGATTTTGTGTGTTTGTCTAGTTAGAGTGAAATACTACAAAAACACACTAAATTTCAGAAAGCTGCACAAATATTATTTTATTTCATTATTTTTATATGAAAGCTAAATTTAAAACTTCCTAAACTTTAAATGGCTAGGTCTAAAAAAGAACAACTAAAAAAAAAGCCCCAATTAACTATTTTTTTTTAAAGCTCCCAAAGGGAAAAAAAAATACCCAATAGAACAGGGGTCTCCAACCTTGGCAACTTTAAGACTTGTAGACTTCAACTCCCAGAATTCCTCAGCCAGCTTTGCTTTGCTGGCTGAGGAATTCTGGGATTTGAAGTCCACAACTCCCTGCCTGCTTGATTGCAGGCAGGGAGATTCAGTTGCTTGTTGATGCAATGGATTGCAGGCAAGCGAAGCAAAGCAAGAGTTGCGACTAGCAGCTAAGGTAAGCAAGCTGGAGGGGGGGAGATTTTTGCTACCGATTAGCAGGTAACTCAGCTGGGATGGTCAGAGCTTGGCTGTCAGAGCCTTTCAGGCTGGTCTGCCTGGTTACAGGAGAATGACACCTGGTGTATAAGATGATCCCTGACTTTTGAGTTGTCTTATGTGCCGGAAAATACAGTAGTTGTGGCCTTCTGCTGATTTACTACTTTTGTCAGAAAATACATTTGTGTTCTGGTTAAATAGAGGGTTTTTTTCCTCTTCTGCCTAAATAGAATTGGATGGCCAACAGTTTGAAAATCCACAATACTACTCTACAGGATCAAGTATGGGATATTTTTTCAGAAGCAACAAGAAAGGTAAGCAAACCAGTTAGTGCGGCATTTGGAATATATTGTGATAAGTACATTGGGGGAGTGCAGGAGGAAGCTTGGACTGGGAGAGGGCTTGGTTCAGAATGGATCCTTGCCTAGTGACCAGTGGGTTTCGTTTAATAATGGCAGTGGAAAGTGCCATGATTGCTGTTGTTAAGATATGCGATCACATAATGTGCTTTACGACCAGATTGCTTAACTATGGAAATTAGTGAGAACTTACTTGTATGTGTATTTGGGTTTCTTTAATACTGGAAAAGATTAAAGAAATAGACTTGAAGGTTGAGAAGAATTCAAACCAGATAAAAATTCTTCTTCTTTGGCCTTTGAAAATCTGATAAGAGAGACATAATGTAGATAGTTGGTAAACATTTTTTTTCTCTAGCAAGCTCTTTGGTAAATGAAAACATGGATTCTGCTCCCCTAGTTTCCTTTATTCAGTCAGGGAAGGTTTTCAGTGGCTATTCCTGAAGGCCCTCATCTTCTCAATATCTGAGCAAAGCCAAAAATTAGTTTTAACAAATCTCGGAAAACTGAGCATCAATAATTATCTGCTGTTCCCACATAGGGAGGGTAGCTGGGAACTGGTGAACTATCTGCAGTTGAAAGTTATGTCAGTAGCCCATGTAGAAAGTCTTAAAAGAGTGACGTTTTCATTTTCAGTAATCTTGGCTAGATCAAATACTGCCATGCAGTCATGCAAAACTCTGCCTTTCAAATGCATTGTTTGAAATACTCATCTTAATTTCAGTGAAACTTATTTCCCTCAAACATTTTTGCTGCTTTGTTATCAGTTGATTTTAAGTGCCTGTTCCATGTTGGAATAGAATGTTTTATATTGTTATATAAACCTATATTGTTCTTGTGTATGCATTTTATTCTTTTTGCTATTTTTCTGTTTTGGAATGATTTTAGTTGTAATTCATTTAGAGATCTTCAACTATTGAAACAACAGAAGTGTAGTAGGAGTAATAAAAAGAAATAGACTTCAAATGTACTAATATAATATTGGATTTGTCATGGTAATATATAATCCACTCATTTCTCCAACAGGAAACACCTGAAACCCAATCTGTAAAAAATGAAATTATGCCTGTGGTATCAGAAAACAATATCACAAAGACTGAGAAACCAAAAGAGAAAAAAAGTAAAAAGGAATTAAAAGAGAAGAAAAGTATCAGAAAGTTAAAAGCTCAGCAAGAAAACTTGGAATGTTTAAAAAGTGAAAAATCTAGGCAAGACATTCTTGAGGAAGGCAGCATAAAAATGCCCCAGAGTAATTCTTTGAAGAAGGCAAAGCAAGAAGCAGCCGGCTTGGTCAAAGTGCCAAGGAAGGGAAATGACCCAGAAGCAGAAGAAGCTGAGACAGAGGCACGTGTGAAGAAACGCAAGAACAGCTGCACAAAAGGTCCTAATGTATTGTTCATATTCTTCCTATTTTTAAAAGCTCTTTTAGAATTCTGCAGCAAAATCCATTTATCTTCCTCCATTAAACAATTATCGGGGAAAGAAAATGAAATGGGCTCTTTAAAGGCAGAGAGCAGAATTGGGAGAATTTTCATGTGAGGAATGAAAGCTAATGAAATTAACAGCCCTGGGGAATGCCCCCTTATATTATATTAAGGAACAGGAGGTATCTTTTTTTTTGGTTGGAATTAGACCCAGAATAATGTGGGACCTACTGAGCTGAGAGGTTGGGACCTAAGTGTTCCCTGGGCTTGGTTTTTTCCTTGCAAACGTTACATTTCAGTGAAATTGCCACATTGGGTAATGAAATATTTGTAAAGAGAAAAGCAGATGCAGCTACTATCAAGATTTTAACATGATGGTGGTTCTCACCAAAAAGAACATTCTATTTTATTTTATTTTTTAAATTTCTTGATTTTTCTCTCCCTGCTCCCCTATAATGCAGATGAGTCTCCCATTCCCACCAAAATAATGAACTGCTTTGAAGTGGAAGAAAACAAAGATAAACATCGAGGTAATTTGGAGGTTTATCAAAGCTGTATATTATGATGATAATAATAATGGAAAATCTTACAGGCACTAGTATTATTTTCAAAACAGATTTACAGGTATCCTGCCATAAAAGGCTGATCAGTAGCTGGAATTTTAATATAGAATTTAGTGTTCAAAATGGGCAAAGATGGCAGTAGAAAGACACTGTGTTTAAGGTTCCCTTTTGGGGCACCTCTTGGTTGCCAGAAGTATTGGAAGAGAGATTTTGATTCTAATCCTGGGTAGATTCAGGCCAGGTTTTGAGGAGAAACTGCCGTGACTGCTTCTAGACAAAGGGAGGGAGGCAAATGAGAACACCCTTTGGCTGTCCCTCTTCCAAGCACTCCTTTGTTGGTACTGTTTTGAAGAGATGGGCTGGTTTGGTCTTACAGAGCGGCAGGATGATTTTTAATAAGATGAGACAAATCGTGAAAACTAGATTTATTTTTCAAGTATGTTATTTTTTATTAAACAGTATTAAAATTTACACACTGACTTTACACAGGATAACTGCTGCAAAGATTTTTACATGTCCTATTGAAAGTATTGTATCATTCCCTTTGACAGATGAATGGCTAACTGAATTGGGGAAGTCCAATATTTCATAAGTAAATCTGACATTAAATTGAAGTCAATGTGGAAACCATTTTTGGATTATAATATTATACGTGACCTTGCACTACATCCAAAATATGGGGTTCTTTCAACATGAAGTTTCAGTGATTTGTTAAATGAGGTCTGATCTTCAATTATTCAAATGGAATTGCTATAATTCCTAATCACATATTTTCTGATTGACGCAATGATGATTATTACTGAGAATAATTTCTTGTATTTTAAAATGATTTAAGTGCCATACTTTTTAGTTATTTAAGATTAATGAAAATTTAACATTCTTATCTAATTTTGTGTTGCTTGTAAATCTCTGCATTCGTTTTTGGGTGGGGAGGTTGCTTTTTTCTCCCCCTTTTTTGTGTTTTCTTTTTCAAAAACAATAGTGATGAGCCATAATAATATGTAGATGCCACCCTGGGTTCTTGGGGAGAATTTGATGCATTGGAAAGCCAAAATTAGCTAAACAATTGACAGCTGTGATTTCACATTGTTGTGTATATATTATTTACTCAGTGATGCTGCATAGCAGCCTTTATAAATATACACATTTGATGCTACTGTTTTCTGACATCCACATTACTTTAAAATGATTTATGATATTTTTTAAAGCAAGATGGTAATCCCCAAAGCTGCCTTTGGCCAAATCAAAGGCTTAAGCGGTGTCATTCTTAATGTTTTAGGCATCAGGCTAGAAACCAGGAAACAGAGTTCTAGTTCTGTCTTGGGCATAAAGCCAGTTAGGTAAGAGATTTCTATCTCGGCCGTAAAAAGGAGGCAATGACAAACCACTTCTGAAAAAGAGGTTTGCAAAGAAAAATGGAACTGGCTAAACAGTTTCAGCAGTCAACACTGACTCGAAGGCATACACATACAGATAAATGTATAAATGAAGTACTGTTTTCAGTGGCAATATTTTAACCCAAACTTGTTATTGCAGAAACTTATTTATAAAGAATACTTAGTGCTATGTTTGGTGCTTGCTTCCTTTCTTCTTCTTCTTCTTCTTCTTCTTCTTCTTCTTCTTCTTCTTCTTCTTCTTCTTCTTCTTCTTCTTCTTCTTCTACTACTACTACTACTACTACTACTACTACTACTACTACTACTATTTTAAGTCAAAATGTAAGGAGATCATTTAAAATCTTTTTATCAATTCTACAGGTAAATTCAACTGGAAAGGAACAATAAGAGCTGTTTTGAAGCAAGCACCCAACAATGAATTATCCATTAAGAAACTAAGGAAAAAGGTGTGTTGCATCACTTTATGAATGTAAAATTGAAGAGGGAGCACTATTGAATTAAAAGAAAAGTGCTTTAAAGTACAGTGGACTGCTAAATCGGTGTGCTTCTAGCATGCTATGGATTTTAGTTGCATTTCAGCAGTTTTACTGGTTGACATCTTTTTTTAAAAAAACTTGTGATAAATACACTGTTTGTAATCATTCATTTCATGGAATTGTAAATCAAGGTCCAATGGCTAGCAAGCCACATTTTAACAATGTAGTTTTGCAGTATTTATGCTCTGTGCTTAAACTTTATTACTTAAAAGTGGCTTTGACTTCATCTTTGAAAATTTAATTAGATCTGAAATCACAGTTCTTGTACACATGATAGCACTTCTGTTCATTCATGGAAAAGAATTGCTGATACTGTCTCCCCAAGGCAAAGGTTACAATGATTGTCCAATATATGACCACAAACTGCAGTGTTATCCCAATCTAAATAAAATGTAGACCTATGGTTAACTCCTTAAAATTTAAATCTAGTGGAGCTCAGTGGCTCTTGTGTGCAATTCAATATCCTTTAATTGGCATTGTGCATTTCCTTTAAAACAGTCTTTTCTGCCACTAAGTATCAACTGTTTTTAATCTGGACACTTTGCAAAATTATGAACTAAAGCATGTTTATCCAGCTAAACCATTACAATAATTTCTGGTATTTCATGTGTGGAAAAAACAATTGCATTTACTACCATAAAACTCTTCTCTGCAATTTGGACATCATATATTTTATTAACAAGTTTTAATAAAAGTGAGAGAATTAAATGCTATTAGAAGCTTGAAAAGAAGGCATCTATAATAGTTTGGCTTTAACAGATCTAGATATGGGGCAGGCGCAGATATTGTCGTCTTGGGCTACTCAGATTTGTTGTAGTTGGTTGTTGGCTTTTGTTGTCTTTTCAAAGTTCCATTATGTTGTTTCTTAACATAATTCAGTATGTGAGCTGCCTAGAATTACTGAAGCAGCAGAGTTCAGAGCCATTAACAGGGGACTGCTGCTAAGCCCCGGGCATAGTGAAAACTACAATTTCCATTATTTTCCTAAAAAACTATAAATACTTTGGATTTAGTCTAGCAGCTTGGTCAAAGTTTTAAGCATTGGGAAAAACATAATTAAATGAACAGGTCCCACATTGTAAAGTTAAATTGTAGGTGCAGATTATTTTCAATAGTTAAGCAAAAGAAAAAGTGTACATCTGCACACATAATGAGCTTCTCACAATTTCCAAAGAAAAATGTTTGTGAGACAATCTAAAAAATTGGCTGAACTGAAAACAGAATCAAACCTTTGAATGATCTTTTCCTTTTCTTTTGTAGGTTATAGCTCAGTATTACGCAGTCACAGGTGACCATCAGAAATCTGAAGAGGAAACCCTAGCCCTGTTTAAGAAGAAAGTCAGCAGCAATCCTAACTTTAGAATTTTAAAAGAAAAGGTTAAACTTCTAAAATAATTTTTAGGGGTCAGATGATCTTTATTTTGTACATTGTCAGTTTTATTAACAAATAGAAAACTTTTTGTTATATGGAAATGAAATATAGCTGTATTTGATCATAAATTCATTTTCTTTTTTATAACATGAAAATTAAAATTAAAAACATTTTGTAAAAGAGAAAAACGCCATTGAAATATTTTGTTATTAATCAAGAGCTACGTTTTCTGTTTGATTTGTCTGCTACCTCAGTGAATGCTGGCTTTCTAAACTTTCAAGGGCACAAGGAAATACTTCAAATCAATAAATATGTAAGTGCCATTGAAAGTAATGTCTTCCTCTGGGGACAGCCCTGAATTCCTTTCAGAATGACCTTCCCCACATGGCCAGCTTCCTGTCCATTCTCCACAGCCGTCCTCCACTTCCTCTCCAAAAGTGCCTTGCAGCATGGTCCCCTGCTTTTTCCTATCCTCTTTTCTGCTCTACGTTGGTAGAGTGCGCCTTGGCCGGTTGGCCCATGCGGTAGTAAGGCCCAATTGGCACGGCGGCAAGGAGAAAAAGAAGCCGCCAGTGAACCAGGCCAGCCCCACATTTTCAGGCTCCCACAGACAGACAACTAAGGAAGAACCGTGGTGGAAATAGCCCCTGAAGTCTGCACTGAGACAAAGGTACCGTTATTTTTTATTACCTAGTTGGCAGGGGAGTCCCTATCTGTCCTCTCCCCCATTCATCCTGTCTACTCATTTGGTCATCACCCATAATGTGGCTGCCTGCTTGTTCCTGGCCTTTCACTGTGTCTCTAAAGGCAGCGACTTGGGAGGACCCATCTCCTATTCTTTCCATTTGAATTTAAAAACCAAAAACCCGAAGGGCCACATTGGGAACATAAAGTCCAATTGTTTCACTCGCACATTTCAGGTTTCTTTCTGCAGGCTCAGGTATCGCTTCTGTAGTCCTACCGAGGCCCCGTGGCTCCTTTTTAGAACTGGAGGGGGTGGGGCACGTCCAGGGCTTTTGGGGTCTAGATCGGGAGTGAGTTTCTGGCTCATCTCCGGGGTCTCCTCGAGGGCTGCAAAGTAAACAGCGTCTGAGTCCCAGGATTTTGGAATGTGGACGGCGGTTTCCTATCTTGCGTTTTACTCTCTAGTATTAGATCTTAATGGGGTTCTATTTAAAAGTATGTTTCATCCCTTCCCCCAAACCTGTTGAGGACAATATATTTTTATTTAACAATATTATTTCTTCACTTGTCCTACTTCTTTAATGATGGTAAAGATATTGTACTTATGACATGTTAAATATTAATCGAATACATGTATTGAATATTATATATTAACTTCTAATAGATTTAATACGTATATAATTTAATATATCTTAATTTTAAATTGGAGATAGTTTATTTTGAATAAATATGTAACATATTTATATATTATAGATCTATAATCTATGCAGAGATACAATAGAGAAGACAAGAGGATCTGTGACATGCTGCTACAAGAGCAGCCCTAACGAGGGGATACACGAAGCATTCGAGGGGAGAATGGATTGACAGAAGACTTGCATCCAACCTAACTGAGAATGGTCAGTTACCCAACGCTTCAACATGGTGAAGAGGAAGCTGCATCACAACCAGAGACAGATCAGCCACACAGTACATTCCACTACACAATACATCCCATACTCAACAACACCCGGAAGAAGAATTGGATGTTCAACAACCCCAGCAGCTGAAACATCCTTACTGCCCCCTGCATTACAGAGCACATCCACTGACGTGAAGCATAAAGTCATGGATAAGGTAGCTACAGCGGATCTTGGAGATCCATTGCTGAAGCTTGACAGCAAAGTATCATCAAATAGCACGCTAGAAGATGTTAATAGAGCCCTCACAACAATCCTTACTACCACAATACAGAACTACAATTTGACTTAATGTTCAGTGCTTCAGGTGGACATTGCCATTGGGAAGCCACGAGATACGGAGCAATGGAAAATAAGAATTAATTGCATACGAGAACTAATTTTGCATTTTCAAGAGCGGAAGAAGGTGAAGGTTATATCTGCTCCAGTTTTTGGCAAGCAATTGCAACTGAACCAGTGATGTTCAGCCATAGCAAACTAGACTTTTCCCATCAGGATCATGCATCAGTTGTTATCTTCTGGGAGAGGCAGAACCTAGAAGGCCATTGCGGTTCCCTGAGCTCTATTTGAAAGGTTGAGAGTAGCTTTTGTTTTCAGTTGGGTTTTTTTGTACTATTAGGGGAAAAAAAAGCATTTGAATAGAGTTGTCCTGCTCAAGACACTATACCTGTGCATTTCAGGGATTAAGGAGAGAGCTGTCCTTGATCACTGAAGATGAAATGACCTTACTGCTGCTATCAAAGAACCCGAGAAAGAGAGCTTCCACACGTTTGATGAAGAATTTGCTTCTTTCCACGATGGGGGGAGGGAGAATAGAGGGAAGCCACGATGGAAGGCTAAATCTGGCTCTAACAGGGAAGGAAGGAGGATGGTTTCCTCTTTTTATGTGTTGGAATCTGAGGGGGACCTTTGAATGGAAAGCTGGCACCACTTTCCTTAAGCGTAGTCTATCTTTTGTTTCCCTTCCTTGACTTTGGGGCCGCCATTGCTTTTCTTACCGTCCCCTTATCCGTCACATCATCTCAGGCTCTGATGTTCCCAGCGTATGGATTCTGGCAGTGCCACCTCTGGGCATTGACTCTATGATCTTGCCACTTTTTGTGTCTCAAGTACACTGCTTATCTGATGGTTTCATGCCCTTCCTTGACTATGGTGCCGTCGCTTTTCCTTGCATGTAGCTTAGCGCAGCATCTTTTTAGGGTCTTTCTATGTAGATTTTTACATCCGAACTAGACTGTGTTGATTGTGTCATATATGGGGGTATATGCATAAGTTTGTATTTTCATATGCATGTAGTGTATATAGGAGGGGTTGACTCTTTGAGAGCAGTATGCAACGAAATTTAATTTTAATGTATGCCAATTAGCTTAACCTCAAAGCAAGAATAAATTCTAATGTTCTGACTGCGCCACCCCTGGACACTCTGATCTTGACACGATAATTTGGGGGCTTGAAACGTAAGAGATGAAGTTTATCAGCTTAAAAATTGTGACTGTAACAAAGTATATACCTCTCGCTGATTTTTATTTTTAATTGTAGAAATTCGGCTCACAGTTTTTTTAAAAAAAAGTTGGTATAAGAACTTACCTTTTAAGCAATAACACAACAGCATATCAGGAAATTCCTTGCACCTTTCAAGAAAGATTCCAACCTGTGAGAGAGTAGCGTTATCAATAAATTTGTCACTTGCAGAATGTTATTTAGAACAAATACTTCATTGATTAAAGTTCACAGGCAACCAACGCATTACATCATTTGATCATTTTTTTACTGATGCATATATCATTTGTTTCTTTACACTATAAGAAAAGATTCCACTTGCCCATAAGGAACACTTTTAGCTCGGCCTGAATTCCTTGGCGATATGTGTTTTCACAAGGCCAAGAAGCCTCTTCCGAAAAGTAAAGGTGCATGTTTTCTCTCCCAGATTTGGGGAATAGATTTTCAGCTCTATGACCACTTGGGGTGGTCTGGATTTTGAGACAACACTCGATTCCCAATCATCAGGATGTCTCTTTTTCAGCGGGCAACATTTTAAGGAGTCGTTCCTTGTCTCGCTTTTTCCTTTTTAATTTGAGCTCGCATAGAGAACGAGTCTTCGGTCAGGTTACCACAACATTTATTCCGGAAAGAGTACGTACCGGAGGCGAGCCTGCAAGCGAAAGAGATGCACCGATATAGATTTCAGGCAGGGGAAAATAACGGCAGCATACTTATGCATCAGTAATAGATGTGGGATTACTTCTTTGCATCCCTGGGAAAACGGTAGCGCAGGGCACTTAGCCAACTTCCTACATAAAAAATTTTGTTTGTAAGGCCTTCAACAAGTCTCACCCATTTCCATATCCAATGTACAGGTAGTCGTCAATTTATGACAACCGAGGCTCCAATTTTTGTACATAAAAAGGGGTTTACATGAGCCCGGCATAAACGCACGGCAGTTGCCAAGCATGATCACGGGCATGCCATAAGGGTCTGTGAAAAAGTCAGTAAAAGTTAGTAAACAGTCACTAAACGAACGCTTCTAAATCGAGGTCTATCCCTGTCTAATAGCCTGTTAAAGGGTACCAATTCAGCTTCCCATGCGGGGAAGGCGGTCCGGCAGCAGCAATTAGCCAACGGGAAAAGGAACGATTTATCTAAATATACAGAAAAAAGGAGATAAAAGTGCTTTCCGAGCACAATTATTTTTTATTGTTCAGGAGAAAAGAAAACGAAGGATAACCTTCGCCCAGGATCTCGGAGGCCGAGGAGCGAAGTCCCTCAGCGCAGAGCGTCAGGAAAAGCACTGCCATTCTATGCTCCTCTCAAGGGAACAAACCGCTTCCGCGCCCTTCTCCCGCATGGCTGCCGTCTTCTGTATCCGTGCTTCTCCGAGGTACCTTCCCAGCACGGGCGACTTCCTGTTCGTACTCTATGGTTATGCTAAGGGAGAGAAAACTTTGCCCTCCCGTGGTCTAAGGAGGTATAGCTGCCACCAAAAGAAACAAACCTTTTTAAATGGCATTTTAAGATTATTATTCTTTATTATGAAAGGCTTTTGAAGCCGGTTTCCCGGTTTCAGCGTTGCAGGAAACGTGTCCCCCGTCGCCCTATTAATATTAACGAGGCGATATTAATAATAACCTTGAAATCCCATTGAAAAGGTTTATTTTTGCGGCTGCAATACCTGCTTTTACCACAGGACAGCACAATTTTGTGTCTCATAGCATGAACATCGAGGACATCCTAAGGATTTTTGTCATGTGGTGAAAACAGGTATTGCAGCCACACAAACAGAAAACCTTTTGGATTTCTTTGCATTTTTTGAAACAGCATTATTTCTTCTCGTGCCTGTGCTGCAGCCTTCGTGGAACGGAAAACAGTGCCATCATGCGCTGGAGGAAGGAATAGCAGCCGCGAAAAGAAAAACCGTTTTAATAGGTTTTTAAGCTTATTATCCGGTAGATTTATTATTAACACTTTATTAATATTAATCGGGGAACAGAAGGCTGATTTGCTGCAACCGAGGGAAAACAAGGAATCCGTGCTTTAAAGAAACTAAACCCGAGGTAAGAAGACCTATGATTACTTAATTGCTATCGGTAAGGGTCAGAAAACAGTGCCATGCTGCGGTTAATCAGGAATAGCAACCAGAAACAACGATGGTTGTTGCTAACAACTTGTTAGGGTTAGGGT